>OX123187.2:46560797-47243202 GCA_944739405.2 Euclidia mi
AATTTGTATGTAATGAACATGATAAGCTCGACTGGTATTTAACACCTTATTCTTTGAACTCGCAATTAGTTATGTATAACAATTTATCACATTATCACGAACTTTCCTCAAGTGTGGAATATTTGTTTATAAAGAGCGCGGCATTATAAAAAAAATATACTTAATTATAAATAAAGATAGAAAGAGAGGAACGGGAGAGATACTTATACTTGTAAGTAGAAATACTAGACCAAATTGAGAAAATTATATGGAGCCGTAATTAACCAAGATGTGAGGTGATGGTGATGCTTCAAAGTAACTACCAATAGTTTTGATATTAACTCAAACCTACTTCTCATCCAGCTTATCGCTGTCCACTTTTAGAAGAAGGCCTCACCAGGGTAAGCCTACTAACCTTTTTTGGATAAGCTCTATCTTCTGCTGAGTCAAACTCAACACAGAATTTCAGTGCCAAATTCGCTTCTGAGCGTCAACCTAATCAAAATTCTAAATCAACCAAAAGGAAACAGGACAATATACTCTTGGTCACTATTCCATAGAATTGTAGCGCTCAATGAGGAAATCCGCAAAAGACCTAAATTACCGACATAACACTTGTACCCGAGTTGAAGTGGCAATTAGAACATCGTAAAGTATTAGGAATGTACGTAAAGGACTTTCTCGCGTAGTAATGAAAGATAACTGATGCTAGAACTGAGGAATTTCAGGTCGAAAAAAAAATACCCTTCGTATTTGGTAGACTTTGTTTATGAGCCACAGAACATTTATGCTGACCCATAAAAGATTTAAACGATTTCCGATAATCAGCTCTTTAAAATGCCCAAAGTTTCATAGGAAATAAGAAAACTTGATGTGCTAAATTTGCACACCGTTTTCATAGTACAGTAACTCCACTATTCCGCTATCCAGACAGAATTTAAATTTAGCATAATATTTGTATGGAATAATATTTTTTTGTAGAATACAGGAAGAATCCAGGTCATAGATGACCAGTGATTTATTAACCTCTTAACAAATTCTTAGAAACCAGAAAATGAGTACTTATTTCGGTTGTTATCAGGACAGCCACACTTATAATGACCTCATTTGAAATAGCAATAGTATAGCAAGATATTTAAAATACGAATTGTCTCAATAATGTTATTATAACTTATTTTCTCTCTTCCTGCTTTACGTTGTCTTCATAATTTCAAAATGGATTTATTGCGATACTAGGTACCGACCGCGGCTTCGCCATCGTTTCATCAAAATCCGTTTAATATTTTTAACGTAAATAAACCCAAACAAACAAACACTATTTCGCATTTATAATATTACTATGTGGATTATAAACCGCACACCGCTGGTCACCACTTGACCACAATACTACGTTAGTATCTACTATCTATTATGTGACAATACCTGATAGAGATAGAAGAACATGATTACCTACTAGATGAATCTAGTAGGTAATCATGTTTATGCAGCTTTGGTCTTTCAAAACCTCACTATCACTTTTTACAATTTATCCTGTTAAACTGTTTAATGATGTAAATTGACCCGGCTGGTAGCCATTAGTGCCAGCGACTTCTGAAAAAGAATGGGATGGGTCACCTGGTGCACAAAAAGGTGAACTACACTTTCCAGTTTTGCTCTACGTCAGTAACTTCGGTCGGCGTTTGACAGGGAGTGTTTACAAACTTAGGCTCGGATTGCAAATAATAGCGAACAAGTCATATAGATACCGATTAGAATATCGTAGTTTCCTGGAAATATTTTTAAAAGATTGTATAGTAATTGTTTTTGTTTTGTTTACAAATGTTACGATATTTTGGTCTTATTTGCTGAATTTGCCATAAGAATATTTACCAGACCTATGTGCGGATTATTCATACGTATAACATTCGGATCGTAAAACACAAATCTAGGTTGAATGTTACCGAACATGCTATCTTGTACACTTTAACCTAAATCTTCTCCAGATCTTACAGGAAACAGTTAATAATACTTTTATAATGGCTAGAGAAATAGATCAGCTAATACGTACACCAGACAAAGCTAATTGTGTTGTGAACGGATTTTTTCAGCTTTGTTTCTATTGAGATAGGTAGGTGCTTGTTTAGTCGAGTGATTATTAAAAATATTCTGAGCAGTAAGTGTTTAATGGTGAGTGGCGCGACGACGCCGACGCCTTGACGGGCGTCAAGAGTCGCCTCGCATAGCTGGCCTCGTCGGGGCGTCAGAACTCTAGTACGGCAATGCGGACCGGGCGGCGCGGCGCGCGGCGTCGGCGTCGCACCCGTTCAGTGAATGGGGCGAACCAAGCGTTTTCCATTCAGCGCACCCATTCATGGAAATTCGTCGATCCGTTAATGAAAAACGCGCTCGTTTATCGTGACCGTTATCGGCGTCTCCGCGCCGCTACCACGTGGCCACCGCCGCAACACACCACTATATCATATTTTCATTCAATCTACAACGCACTCGTCTATCACATACGAATTATCATAGATAAGATTACTTATTAACGCGATACTGAATGGTATTGCGTACTTTATTATACCTATGCTCGTTTCGTCTCTTCTGCATTGCTGTATTTATAATTTAATTTCAATTTCTACGTTTTTATCATCGACTATCAATTATCAAATAATTGATTTTGTTTATCGTTGTGTGACGTCGTTTATCATTAATGCATTATTTAATATGTAAAATAATTACACGGTTTTGTTGTGCAATCACAAACGTAGCTTGTTAGAATTCACTGTATGCACATTTTGATTTATTAAGTTTGAAAATCTCACAATTTGCATACACTTAAACAGTTGCTTAAATTTCTCGAATACACGCAATGAGAAAGTACACACATAATTAGCGTAACTGTAACTATAGTTTTGTTCTTTCACCTTTTACTTTTACCTTACCAAATCACATTTTCTTCAATTATAATCTTGTAAGTACACATATTGTTGCTGTGCAAAACCCATTCGGTTGGTAGGTAGCAGTGTTGCAATATCGTCGTCGGAATTAGATTACGTTTTTGCAAAAGAGTGGTTTAGTTCGCAACCCACCTGCTGCGATTGTGCCCTATGTGGGTGAACGTCTTATGTCGTTGGATACTATTGAACGACGTAGGATTGCCACCTACACACTTACCTTTGTGTTTTAATGTTGATATAAAAAATGTACGCAACTGGATATTGGAACAGCTTGTAATAAATTATGCTTGAATTATATCTTTAGTAGTAAGATGTTTAAATGTCTTCAAATAGGGTTTTACCTAAGAAAACAATCGTAAATGCGGTTTTATTATAACGAGAAGGATGTTGAGAACGAATTCATATAGATAATTATTACTTCAGCTAAAATATGAAATATGACTAATCATTACTTTCCTGATGAAATGATGTTTTTGATGTATTTCTTTCTGTCCATACTAAGGTTGCCTGGAAGTAATTGCTTCCGGCGATAAAGTTGCCTATTGTACATGTTATTGTCCTTGTATTTAACTGTTTATAATCGTGCACAATGAAGCATTATTTTCTATCTACTTTTTAAAATTTAGGCCGGTCGCAATATTTGATAAATCCATAGCGTTGGCTTCTAGAGATACATATTTGACATATTTTGTATGGAGCTTATGTCAAATATGTACCTATACATCTCTAGTAGCTAAATCCATGGATAAATCGAATATTGGGACCGAACGTAAGACTAACTCAAATTCCTATAGGACTTACCTATTTAAAATGATGATAGATCCCAATTTGCCGTTTAGTTTTGTCGATTGCAGAAATTGCTTGTACAGGTTGGTGATTGGTATGATATGATATGATATGATGACAGAACGATGGCTAGGTACTGAAAACCTGTAACGGATATATATAGTTTATTGTTTCTTTAGCAAACACGAGGCATACGTTACGTCCTTGTTACTTTCCGGTAATATAATAAAAGTATAATGAAATTGATTGGTTTGTTAGTGAGACGGTTCCCAGGCGTGCTGACAACAGCCGAGGTAAAATACTCTCGATTTCGAAACAATTGCACTACGCATACGAGCGTGTGGAAACATGTTAATGATCGCCATTGTGGCGGTGCCGCGGTGGCTAAATAACTGGTGCGTATTCGTTTCCCCGGTAGCTGATGGCGCTATTCAAAGGATCCCGTTTCTCTCCCACGATCCAGTTTAATGGCGTGTGTTACTGTCATGTTGATGATGATGACGGTTGTTTTTGCATCAGCAATTATGTACAGTTTGTTGTGAGTTTCTCCCGCACTACAATTACGAATTTGTGAGAGTCGCAGGAAGGTCTCTCCTTTGTTTAACGACCCTAACTATCGCGGCGTGCATCAATTTACAACAATTACGTACCAACGTATTAATTGGGCAATTTTAACTAAGAAAACGTGAAAGTAGTAGGTACGAGACTTGTGACGTATCACAGCTGTTTTATCAACGAGTTATCGTAGCGAGCACACGGCCAATATAATAAGTTTTGTGCCAGTATCGGTCACGGTCATTATTCCTTTGGGTTGTTTCCTTAAGTCAGGAAATTGTTTTGAAAACATAATTTCCTATTATTAACATTCATAAACATTACGTCATGTTTGCAAGGAGAGCTCTAGTGTACTTGATGACGCGTTACTTGAACATACAAGATAGCTTACGTTCTATAGTTTAATAATTTATACGTGAATAATGGAAATGTAATGTGGAACGAGCTTAAAGAACAATATGATTTATGAGTCCATTATATAGAGAGATTATGCATGACGTTCAAGTCAATTTGTCACAACGGTTACGTCAATCATTGATCATTGAGCGCTCCACAAGCGTGGGGTCACTATGCAAAATAAGCAGCTTACATCAATTTCGACGTTACACTTAAATAAGACAGCAATATACTTAGAACTTCATCATTAGTTTGTGTAGTTGTACTCGGAAATAATAAAGCTGTTTTTGGTTCAAGAATTTATTTTCAGAATGGGCTAATTAATAGTCCATTGAAAAGTTACAGTTGGGGTAGCATTTATCAGAGGACGCAATTTTATTTTACAGATGTATACAGGTAGTAGAGCCTTGCTGATTTCAGCATGAATGGGCCGGCTCGATCGGGGAAGTATTACTTCTCACAGAAAATCGACGTAAAGTAACAGTACCTACCTAAGCTGTTGCGTTTCGTTCGGCGAGTGAGAGTTCCGGAGGCCCTATCCCCTATTCCTTCTTCCTCATCCTATCCCTTTTCCCAATCCCAAGGGGCGGCAACGCACTTGTGACTCCTGTGGTGTTGCTTGTGTCCATGGGCGGCGGTAATTGCTTACCATCAGGCGATCCGTCTGCTCGTTTGCCGCCTATTACTAAAAAAAGGGCTTTTGTAAAGTTTTATCTAAATTTGTGGGGTCGTACGTCTTGTTCCTTGGCCGCCATCTTGGAAAGAATGCAGGTGCAAATGGTTTTTCTTGATTATCTGATAAACTATTGACCGTATAAAGAATATGTGAAAGGGATTTTTGCTGCAAATTAAATTCTATACAACTTTGATCTGAAACCTTTGTCGTAAAGGCAAAAATAAAAATTGATATCTTCATTATTGTTGTATTTTGACAATTTTAAGGTTTTTTCATTATAACTGTGTCCCCAGTCTTTGAGATGAGCGAGGCTTTGGCACAGGGTTTGATCAAGCGCCGGTATTTTTTTTTTATGAAGAACTTTGAAGGAAAGTCGCAATTTTGTCGGTAATTCTTCATTTTACTCAATGAAATTTGATATCTCCAATAATTTGCCTGCAGGTGTTCTCAGAATATTTAGGCACTGCAGAACTATTTGCGATATTCTCAGGCTGGGCAGACTATCAACTCCAGATTCCCAGGGATAGAGTTTGTCTTTTTTTCAACCCCAGTTTGTTGGGGACATTATAATGAGTCAAAATTGAACCTTATGGTACTGCAGAGTCTCCAATTGGAAGTCCTGGTCTTGTTTTAGAAGAAGTAAAGACATATAAAAATGTATTTATAATACTGACAATGAAATTAATTGACAAAAAAAATTTGTTGCAAATTTCATTCGAGTTTCGTTTATAACTTTGTTATTTTTCATTTTACGACTAAATGCTATGGGACTAAAGTTTTCGAGAACTGAATTTGCAACCGAACATGATTTGATTTTTTCTGTACGGCCGATAGTTTACCAAATAAACTAGAAATCCCAATGTACTACTCTTTTCAAGATGGCGGCCGCAGGACAAGGGCTGCGACCCCACAAACTTGGATTTAACTTTACACTAAACCCCTCTTGACATCTATAAAATAAAATTGCGTCCTCTGACAAATGCACTGTAAGCCCCAAAAAAATGTAACATTTCAATGGACTTGACCAAACTACTTATGGTATATTGCTTCATATGTAGGTACAAACTTACCACTTTTAATTTTTTTTATTTATTACAATTTATGAACTATCTTGGTAAACTTTTAGAAACAGGGTCTGTGAAAATTAAAATGGTCTTGGCATAAAAAAATATATCTGGGTACTTCTACAAAAGTTGGGCGACTTTTACCTTCATTTTGTTTACACACCTTTTGATGAAAAGTAGACTTTATTTTTATATGGGAAGGTGGTTAATATTATACTAAAACTATTCTAAATGGGGCCAGTAACTTTCTTAATTGGTTTTCGAAATATCGGGATTTTTGTAAAATTGAGCGCCAAGGGACTGACGAGACTAACACGGTACTGATTAAAAGACACAATTCTTAGGAAGTTTTAGATTTATCGCAAATATCTTGATATCTAATAATGACACTTGTATCTTAGGTTCAAATGACATTTATGGCAATACTGAGCATTTAGTTTACTTTAACAAAATTCGAGGTTGCTTACTGAAAACAAAACTGAAAAAAAAATTGTCTCACTGAAATCTTATTAGTAATTAGGTAGTTTTCTTATCAATCGACAACATATTAAGTATTAGCTATAAAATATTTAACGAATACCTTTTTGTCATAAAATAAAATTCGCATAAAATAGTAGATAAAGATAGAAATCTTAGTCATACTAAATAAACTTTTCAATGTTAGCAAAAAATAACAATTAAATAAGTATCTGAAAACCGAGGCAGTTTCTTTCACAATAAACAATATAATATTTACATTATTTATTAAGAAACACATTAGCAAACTAGAAAACTTAGCAATCAAAATCACTTTTCAAAAACATTTTAGCTGTTTGATTAAATTCGTAAAATACCCTATTTCCTTTCATTAAAAGGCTTAGAACAGAAAGCTTTTTTAGTATCTGCTCTACTGGCATATTTGACTCGTTTTCGTCTATTTTAAACAGAGTACCGTCCATATTGCAGAATTGGAGGAATGTGACCCAGCTCTTCCTCTTCCTCGTCCACTAATGAACAGATTCCTGCATTACGGTTTTGCGTTTTTGGTGCAGCGTAATACATAATCTCCACGATAGTGAGAAATACTCTGAACCTTCAAGACGTCGCTACCTTCAGCAACTTATAGAATTATTTGGTAATAAGGTGGAAAGAGGCACACTATCTTTCTCTTCAGAATCGGTAAATATCGTAGAAATATTTACAGCCTTGTCAATAACCTCGGATTTTTCCGAAGATATTGACAAGGCTTGATAGTTCCCAGCTGGAAGTGCTCACAACCTTGCCAATGGAAAAAAGCTGTGCGACTCCAATACAAACTGATTTTGTGAAATCCCAGAGCCTGAAACCCGATGCACTGCTGGCGTCCCTTTAAATGCGACCGATTTGTGAGAGACTCTCAATCAAGCATTGATACTGTTGAGACTTTCATCAATAACATTTACTTGAATGGATGAACAATTTTGGCGTACTTGTATCAAGATCTTCAGCTTCATCAGTGGGGGATGGTGTTATATTTGGACGAAATTATCCGTTTTCCGATTTTACTATTGTTTGCGTCTATAATCTATAGAAAATTTCTTCCATTTTCTTCTGGTAGTGCGTTTTTCCCCTCAGTGTCATCTGCTTTATACCTTTACCAAATAAAACTCTCGTTTTGTTTGTACTCAGCTGATTTCACAGGGTCATTTCTTATTCTAGTCAACTGGGCTTTTTCACCCGTCCTCCTCTGTTTCAACACCTCTTCTCTGTAAAATTTTTGATTTTTATTTGCAGGGGCCATGTTGTTTTTATCAGAAATTATATAAATATCGTTTACCTACCAGTATCTATAACAATTTAAAGGCCCTAACATAAAGTCATCAGTACCGTGGTAATACGTCAGTCCCTTGTCGGAGTATCGGACATAGGACTGACGACACGGTATTGATGGATTAGACACAAATTCTAAGTTATAATACCGAGCAATGTTTTTACTGGTCAATTTCGTGAGTAGGATGCATAATTAAAAAAAAACACACCAAGGTATAATGAAATTGTAGGAAAATAATTTAAAATAAGGAAATAATTGGTCACCACGGTACTGATATATTGACTGGCACCTCACGCTCGCTGACCACTGCCTGCCCGCTGACACTGTATTTATGATGCCGGCTTGACCAATGAAGCTTCTGTAGATAACTTCACTACATAGACCATAGATAGATCCAGAACTTGATGTTGGAACTTAGATAATTTGCGGGACTTTGTTAATTTTAATATTGCAAACGGAACTGATGAGTAAAAACAAACACAAAGTTTAGACTAATTATGTACACGGTTAATAATTGAGTTTATTTCGAAATATGGAAAATACATTACACAATGTTTCCTAGTTTGCATTGTAGAAGTAAAATTTATAATAAATGATATACATCTCGAGAAAAATACGGTCTACTGGGTAATTTGGGAGTTGTGACACGCCATAGTACTGACGATTTGAACATTTATTACATTTTTTCAATAAGTTAATATTAAAATAAAACCTCAAAAGTTTGTGGACAGCTAAAAGTGACTTGGATTAATTGAAATATTAAAGAAAACTTTGATATAATTAATAAAATATGTGTTTTATCGACTGATGACATCAAGTCGCCCAACTTTTGTAGAATCGCCCATCTGCACCATATTATTACAGAGTATAAGCGCAAATTGTAGTTTACTAGTTTTTTATGTCATGTCTGTGGATAACGGCATGTCATAGAATAACATTTCGTCATGTTTCTCTTACAAATGGACCACTCATAGCTTCTAATTGTTCTGTCTGCGTCTAAAGAAAACAGTGGGAATATTTTTTCTCGCCATCAAGTTTGCAATCGCGTAAATTAACCTTATTAATTTCACACTAACAATGAAACGCGAGCAGAATAAATCCTATATTGGCTGAACAATACAAAACGCACTAGAAAAACTAGTAGTACTTATAATAGTAGTGCTAGGTGATTAAAAACACGATAGTATAAAATCTAGAACTTAATGGTATATAAAAAGGTCAAACGGGTTTGGCTTGCAGGCAATGGTTACTTATGGGCTGCTGCCGATGGTCGCCCAACCTTGTCTCGCCATAAATAGCGATAACCGACGAGGTCGCAACGTTGCGCAACCGCCAATGGTCTTTCCTTTTTAGTGTATCATTATTTCAGTCTTTAAATCCAAAAAAATCAATGCAGTAACCCCCCCATCTTATGTTCGTTTGCTGCAACAACCTACTTATGTTAAACATCGATGGACATCTTGGCCAATGCGTTATATCATTGCGGCTCATCTAAAATACGTGAAAGCCGCACTGACGCTCAATGAAAATGAAACTACTCAAGGCCTTACTTCGCAAGCAGTACGAAATCAGCAAACAAGTACATGCAAACTATGGGAACTGGTTGCTAAGCATAAATATCACATTACATGCAACTGATCGTATCTAATGAATGCAGATAACGTCTGTAATAGGCGGGCTATGGTGTCACCGTGGTTAGACGAATGACTTGAAGATGACACTCCCAAAGGGCAAAGCGATTTTGATATCCCATTTCACTGTAAGTACTTACTGAAACAGTAAGAACAATCTTTATAATAATGCTAGCTGTTGCCTGCATTTATGTAGCACTCGTTTCTAAATCAGCGACTTTTTTAAGTGCTTGCCTAAATGCCTACATTATAAAATGATCCCCTGTCCAAGTTTCAGTTCATTCAGTTATCTAAATTCAGTAGTTCTCCCTTTATCTCTGCTATGAATGCCATGTCTGTAGTTAAATTTCTTGACCGTAAGCACAGTGTTAAAGTGCGCTAAGCGATGGTAAGCGATTGTGTAAAAATGACTATTAAGTATTAGGCACTCATTACTGTCTTTACCAACAACGTAATCGCTTTGGTGTCTTAATGTTTGTTCAAATTAGCGCCCAGATAAGAACAACACTAATAAACATTTCCAGTGTTTCAATGACACCGATTACACTTAAACTTTATCAGGGAAAGAAGTAAAATTATCTGAGACCCATACTTTCATAATATTGATTTGCACGATTTGTTTTTATTTTACTTTAAAGTATCTGAGTGCTACCGTGCTTCGGAGGGCACGTAAAGCTGTCGGTCCCGGTTCTTGTCTAAGGATAAGGATCGTTAGGCCTTGTCGGAGGCCTTCGGGCGGTCTGAAAACTCCGACACCAGAGTTGGCCACACACTCACAAGAAAACAACAAACAACAACTTTAAAGTAAAATAAAAATCCTATTGATAGCTAGTGGTTTCTGTAACCTTTACGGTCCATAATACTGCAACGGTTAATAAAAGGAAGAGCTGACTGCTAGCATAAAAATTACTAAACTAATAAGACAAAAATTATCCTGATGCTCAGCTCAACGTACACAGTATCTTGTGGCGAATCTGGCAATTCATCAACGAGAGATGTTTCGCTGGGGTCACGATTCTTCTTCAGTCGACGCGAAGTCCTCAAACTCTGAACTACTATCAAAATAGCTCTATTTTAAAACATCCTTATTCTAGCATTTAAAACCTTGATTTCAGCTAATATATGAAAGAAAACAAATGTGGACAGTGCACAGTCACACAGTATAATATGCATATTTAGTGGAATACCTAGAAAACTGGTGCGTCTTACTTGGAAGTCTTCCCAGTTCCCAGTAACCCTTCTGGCAGTTTTCTAGTATTTAGAATAATTTGTTTTGTTACAGGTGAAGCTAAAAACTTGCCAGGTCGTAACCATGGCGCGGCGTGCCACCGGGACATATACTGTGTGCTGTCGCTTGACCAGGAGGAGATATTTCGCACATCCACCATGGAGAGAACTCTCAAGTAAGTTTATAACCAAGGTCTCTTTCTTCGTTCTTCTCTCGTAGATGATTAAAGTTTACACTGTCTTTAAGTCATTTTTGGATAATTGGACACTTTGAATATTCTATACCATCATAGTCTTTCTAACTGGGTGCGGTGGCAAAACCACTAGAATTCCGTGAAGCCGCATTGGTTATTGCACATTCAAATATCGATCAATGATTTGTTAAATGTTCAGTATCAACCAAATAAAACTGGTTCATTTGGTTTGCGTGCCGAATCACAGTTCAATACCAAAGAAGTAAACATTGAACAGTTATGCCACAGTATGTATCCTAGATTTTCTAATTCCGATCCATGATACGAAGTATGGGCGTCCCTTAAATACTAAATAGTAATCTTGTTAATATTGGGCCGGAAGTTAATTATAAACTAAAGCCTTATTTGAAGACGATAACTCCTTATAAATATTTCTGCTCTTCTGAGAATATGATAATATCACATGAGGTATTATGATTGATGGCATACAAGTTTAATATTGACGATGCGTCGACTTACATGATTTTCCAGTGCAGTTTATCATAATAACATTATTTTCGTAAGCTTACTAATTCACAATACCTGCATTATTATTTTTATAACCAATCTTATAATTATACGGATATCCAAATTGAACCATGACTTTTCATATTAATTTTAACTTGTTTATTTGTATTTTACTTGTGTCGAAAACCGGATGTTAAATCGTTCTCAGGATTCGTTTCCTACGAACACTGAATTTATATAAACTGGTTCTTTTCCATAGGGAAAATTAATCTTTAAGTTAAGACGATTCTAAATTGTCGTTTCATTTATTTAAGAGGTTGTAAGCTAAGATTTTCGCATTCGGTTGTATTTATGTCAAGAAAATGTAAATAGAGGCTGACCTTAACCAATAAACGGTCCGTTTTAGGAAATGACTACACATACATATATAGACTCACGCCTGTTTTCCCGAAGGGGTAGGCAGAGGCATAATAAACGCCCACTTTTCGCCAGTGTTTTGATCCCACGTAATAGGTGGCAAGCCTATTGCCGCTTATCGGGATATTTTGTTTTTGCCAGAGCCTCGTCCGTTGATCGGCAGGTGCACCACTTGCAGGTGAGGTTGGCTTGGGACCCTAAGTTCTTGGTGGGAACCCTATGCACCCGGAAATGACTAAAAATCGAAAAAAGGTTTCAAACAACAAGACGAAGACTTTACATGCGGTTTTAACGCATCATACAGATTAATAGAACTAAATTTAGGAATAGATAAAGTCAAAAAAATGCAAGCTCGAAGATTGACAGAAAATGGCGTATTACATAATTTAATTCAACTGAAGATAATGTCGTAGTTTTGGATTGAACTAAAAATGTCGCGGATGTAATTATAGAAGAAAATAAAAAAAAAATGCTATAACACCAAATTGCCTGTTTATATAGAAACACTAGTGAATAATTTATTTGCATAGTGTGGCATTATACTTCCATTAACCTAGCAAAACTACTTGCCTCTAGAAACGGCTCGCATAGCTGGCCTTGTCAGTAGCTAACTTTCGACGTTATGAAGACTTGACGATATTCATTAACCTTTTATCAAGCTGAACGAAATACGGTCACTAATTAATTCATACTCAGTTAATTTATAGGTCATTTACTGCATTACTAGTAAATACAATCTCAAGACTTAAGTTGTGATCTAGTCGCCATTTTTTATCGGTGTTGCACGCCCTTGACTTAGCCGTTACTATTTTAAAGTTTCCTGCCGAGCCCTTCACAAGTTATACAAAACGAGACACGTTATGCTCCTGAATTGACATAGTAATAACGGATCCTTTGTCCGGTGTCCGGCGTGGCTTCCGGCCTTATCGGCTGGGAACCATTTACCAACGCTGAGGGAGAGCAAACACTTTAATGGGTCAAGGTTTTTTACTACTCCGTATGAATGACTGTTTAATAGGTTGATACGCTAAATTGACGGTAATTAAGCGCGTTGTACTACCGCCGTACAACTTATTTGTTTGCTCATTATTAGCTACCTGGAATGCCGGATCCGTCCGTTTGTTGGTCATTATTGCAATATTAGAAATTGTATTTATGCTGATTGACTTCTGACAGGCATATCTACGTGGCTTGGTTTTAGTTTTCTCTCGTCCTTCTATTGATATCGACGTGGATATCATTGGCTCTCGTCTTATTGACTGGTACTAGATAAATCGTGATATATTCTTCCAGGCGGATACTAAGTCACAAGGCAGCAAACTTAGTTTTGGTTCAGAAATGTCCTTTTGTGACTTTCCTTCTGTGACAAAGTTGAATTTACAAGCACCGAACATAGTGTATCTTGATGTGCAAATAGTTTTCTGGCTAAAAGGGCTGGATATGGATGACATTCTGCTTAATTAATACTCATAGTAGCAAAAAGTGACCACTGAAACTAGAGCGTCATTCATCGCTTCACTGTATATAAGTGTAATAGAACTTACTGCTTGTTAACCTTAGTCATAATTTGTCGATGTGTGCGTGCGTCCTGTGGCAAACTACTCATTCCGCTGTAAAGTTGACGCTAACGCACACATTAACAGTTTTGTGGCTTCCCTTTTGAGATGAAATTCATATGAAACTGTCATTACATAAATTAAATGCACGGAAGGCATCGGTTTGTGTGGTCATCAAGCCATTGTCAATGCATAGAATGTTCAATCCTCAGAACACAAAGGTATTTGTGTCATCCGCCCGAACTCAAATATGGGTTTCGATTGGAAACCCTGGGTTTCCTCCTATTCCTTATCATCATTATCCCTCTTGAAGTCTTGTCAGAGGGATTATGATGATTCTTATGTGATGGAAAATAGTGCATACGAGTATGTAGAGAGTAGAGTCACGGCTTTAGACAAAATGTGACATCGGCTACAGGTTGTCATTTCCTACAGTTCTGAGTTCGGTACTTATTTACGAATGGTGCTATCAACCAAAGCGTAATCGCCAGTACATCGATCTGTTCACTTCCCGGTATTGAAGTATTCTATTACAGCGTGTGTGTATAATGTTTACCTAGCGAAGCATGCACTAGGTATTACGTATAGCTTTCTTCGAAACATTAATGTGTCGTCACGAATATACGCCGGCGCGCGTGCACTACACTGTTAATCTCTTGCATATATGTATTACTTCCGGCGCTTTCACACCATGTGTCACTACGAAATAATCGAACACTTCACTAGCTATCTATCTACTACCCATAAGTACAACAACAGATTACCCATACCCTCTGATGTTATAACAAACTAGCCAGCGTTACCCATCGATGCGTTAATCATGACAACGAAACGGAAAGTAGAAATAATAAAATATAGCTTGTACTATCAATCGTTTATGTTTAAACTCATTCTGTAGAAGGCAGGTGCTTTGTCACTTGCTTCGCATACCCAACGATTTGTCATCAATTAAACATTAGTCACAATTAATTCGTGGTCGCGGTGGCTTTGTATAGAGTCGGGCAGCAGCCATAATTCGGGGGAGGCGCTATTGTGCGCTGGCGGCAGTAAGGGAGGGCGGCACTGCGGCGGGCCACGTCCCGGATGCGTTTCCGGTGCGCGTGCGCCCGCGCGGAACGTCCCTTCCGCTTCACCCCCTTGCCATTCAGTTTTTAGAATGAATAAAAGACAACCGAACCGCACCAATGATTTTAATTACCGCCTCAACACCGCTACGCTCCCCCTGATTAGTTGTGGGAACGTATTTTACGCGCACCAGCGATGATAACAGGAAGCTTACGTTGTAATGCAATTAAGAGCAACGTGGGTTCTCCCGCCAATATTCAAGTACGATAGTGCACGCATGCTCCGAATAACGTTGTTTTTTATACTTAGATCGAAGCACGCGCTACCTTATTGCTAGTACGAAATATGTTTTGGTGCGTTTATCTGTATTGATAGTCTGTTTTGCTTGTTAATGAACGGAAGCGATAATGATTTAGTGACCTAAGAGGTGAGGACACAGTGGCGGATATCGAAGGAAATGTCACGTCACTCTCCGAGTTAATTTAATGGGTTCTTTGTCTTGCGATACGTTATCACTGCACTTACTATGTGCCTCTGTCCAAACTATCTGTGTCCCGCTCGGCGCTCACTGTGCGACGCTCCAGCTGATAATATACATATTAGTCGTTTGCTACTTTTGTTGCTGCTCTCATTCACTATTTAAACGTTATTTATTTATGTCGTGCTAAATTACTTGATAATATTTTAATTCTTATCGAAGCCCATTAGCCCAATCAATTGAAAAAGTACTTTAAAACAAATTGAAAGGATGTAGGCACATGACACATTGTGATTGTGACACTGCAGCTATCTTTTTTGTCACCAACAATGGGGCTGACCCATTTTAGGCAAAGGTCTGGACTGTCACTTGAGCAGTCACAATCATAATATGACGTCGTTGCCACAATATTTATTTCGGTAATAATCGTCGACAAGATCTTAAAATTATCTACTGTGTTTATTACTTTAACATTCAGCCAAAACACCATAACCGCAAAACATCGCATAACCACATGGGAATTACAAAAAATATTTACAGGAGCGATTTCGTGGAGAGAGGGCCATAAAAAGCCGTCAGTAGCTCAACATTAAACGGAAGCTTTTAAGTGATAAATTGGTCCCGGAACCTCGTGGCACGTAAAATGATCATCGCCTGCGTCGGCGCGGGCCACGGCCGGAGGCGCGCCAGTCTTAAGTGCATTGCTCTGGTTTCTCAACTGTGCGCTATTTTGTACTCCACACCGGACTCGACATTCGTGTGCCGAGGTGGGAGGGACTATCACACCGGTGTCCCGGCCCTCTCAAACCGTTAATGTACACACACTCGTCATCTTCACGCATCGTCCATCTTGACTGATACACAAGCGGTTCATTACATTACCAAACTACTTACCAATAGTGATGTCATACAAACCAATACAAAATAGTACAATAAAACCGGTCGGTTGAACGGCACTGTATCCTACATCCGACCCACGGGGACAATGGTTTACATTTCGTTTATAGTAAGTAATACGTTATTGAACAAGTGGTCACGCATAATGAATTCGAGGTATTGAAATTGAAGGCGTGAAGTATGCAATGGGTGGTGAGCTTGCGTAGCGCGCCGCCCCCGCTCAGCTGGTGGCGGTTCCGCCTCCGGTTTATAAATACCGTGCCGGCGCCGGATGCGCGAGGTGGCGACTCACCGACGACGACGCCTCGCACACCGCACACTACACACTACACACTGCACACTACACACGTACTCGAACGAGTCAATAAACCCCTTTATTGAGTTATTATCGTGTTTTACAAATAGCTACACGTAATGCGCTCAGATACTACGCTCATTGTTTATTATTTAGGACCGGCTGCATCTATGCTGTTCAATGTTAAACCTGTCTGAACCTAAAAATTATAATTTTATTAGTCACCTTCTCCAGTTCTGCTAATCCAAAATAATATACCAACAATCTGTAAAAGGCATGAGCTGTGTGTAATCTTAGATACTATTGCTTTGCTTTGGCTTTAGAAAATCTTAATTAAATTCGTATAAAGTTACAGTGCATCAAAAATGATAGTATGAAATGAAGACCAACCTGTGCAAAACTCTGTAATCTGAGACCCTGACAGCATTGATAACTTGTTACTATTTATTAAATTTTTGGTTGGGCAGTACTTTTTCTTGTTTCTATTTAAAGTATTTAATTTGATTATGTCATTCATTTTAACAGAAATCAGTAATTTATGTATATTGCAGTCCTATAATTGAGTTTTGCTAAACATAATTTCTTTTTGGATAAATGAATGCAATGTGAATCGAATCGAAATGTTTAAAATGTCCCTATAAATTATATCTATGTGTTGTTAACGTTAAAGGCATAATTATTTTCAGCACTAAAGCTTACCAAACCAAGTACCCGAGGCGTCCGAGTTAATAGCCTGCGCAGTGCTAAGCAATCTCATCAAGTCTAACAAGTAAAACCTAATAAAAACTGCGAAAGTTTTCTATTAGCCGGTACAGAAAGCACGGGCGTCCGTAACTTACATACTGATAAAGACTCCATATGGTGTAAAAGGTTTAAGAGCGAGAGTGCAAGATAACCAATCGTCCTTGTGAATGCTATCATCCTTGATAGTTTCGAATAAAACGGGAATAGCTTCACTTTCTAGCGTCTTTACCTAAAATTGGCAACGTGCTATTCCTATGCCGTGACTGGCACGTATGTCCTTCGGTTACCGCCATCAGACAGGCATTCGTTGCCATAGCTGGTTTTACCCGACGATAGCTTCTGAATTTGCGAGACCATGATTATATAACACGTAAGCCATCAACGACCTTTCTTTAATTCACCATCACAAAGACAATCAAAACCAAGAACTACTAATGAAGACCTAGACTTGCCTGGTCAGTCTCAATGAAATACACAGATGGTTAAGATTATCACCATCGATGGCGTCTTGTTGATCTTAATTTTCTAAGGCTTTATTAAAAAAGAAAAACAATTTGCTGCATCGATAACTATTGCGTCTAATATTTATACATGAACATATTCAGTAAAGGACAGGATGTTGCTGAATTCTTAGTAAACTGGACCGATTTTAGTTATTGAATTTAACTGAAATTGAAGTTCTGGTTTAATTATTAATAGCAATTGTTGGTGTTTTAGGTACACCGGTTTTTGCGTACCTAGGAATTCAGAATAATGAATTAATATAAAATAATGTAATATACCTAGTAACTATTCATAATATGAACCAGAACTTCAATAATATAAGGAAGATGTACCATCCGTTAAGGTCGCACACAAGCCGACAATAGGTATATAAATATATTATTCATAAATCATAACAAATAATTTTATCGTTGGTGTTTATTAATTAATATGAGGATGTATGTATAAATAATTGTGAGGAGTTGATTTTGAATGAGTTCATTGTCATTGAGTGTGGTGCTCTTTGGTCGCTTGGCTGCGTGCGAGATGGCTTGTGCCTGCGCATGTATGAGGAATAACAAACTTTCACCTTTGAGCAAACAGTCCCACGCGCGTGTACGCAGCCGTATAACTTCTTACATCATGAAATCGTTCACTTGTTCACTCACTGATCGAACTATTATTCTTATACACTTTATTCTAGTATCGACTAGATACAGAATGAGTCAGTTTTATACAGACATAACATAAACAGGGATGTTACGGATATGAAGTTTCGGATATGGATAGGGATACGGATATTGGATTTTTTTTATATCGGTTTCGGTTTCGAATACGGATATGAAATTATTTCGGATTATCCGGTAGTTTCGGATAGTTTCGGTTACGGATATTGGATTTTTAAAGAATATTATCAAGAGTAACACACAAGTAGATAATAAAACACTTACTTTCACAATACTAATTTTTGAGTTTACTGAACTACGTATTCGTAATTTCGTAATGTTATTAAATTGCTGACTAGTTATGACTTGAACAACAAAAGAAAACAATCAATCCAAAGGACGCACGCAGCGTGTCACTGGGCCGACCAAAAACTAAATTATCGTGGCGTGTCTCATATCGTCCATTTTCAATATTCGATCCATTCATGGATTTTGAGATTCGAGATTCGTGTTTGACATATTTTGTATGGAGCTTATGTCAAAATCGAATCTAAAATTACAGATCTATCTATAGATCGAATATTGAATTCCGTAGATAGACTCCGCCCCTATCCGAAATTATCCGAATCATTTATTTCGGATTCGGTTACGGATACGGATATTTTTTTATTTCGGATATCCAATAGTTTCGGTTACGGATATGGATATCCTTAACATCCCTGAACATAAAATATGTCAGGAGTGCGTGAGATACCTTCTGGTATTTTTGCACTGTACGAAACTGTTCTCGATCGAATCCTAGATCAAAAAAATATTAGGTAATATGTCCTGTATTGTTTCATTGATAAAATAACGGTAGTTTAAGTCTTTATTTGGTCTGAAGGAGAAATACCACATTGTGTATGTTTAATTAGGTAGGTAATTAAAGTAAAAATATTTTTAGAATCTTACATTGTTGCCTATTCTGCAGCGCGCGCCTAAATTCCGAGAGAAACCAAAGAATGCTGACTGTATGTATGCAGCTTCATCTACAATTTTCTTTTCTCAGATTAGAAATTGCACAATCTTAACAATAGGTTGCGTTACTAGGCACCGGCGCCGTATCGCCAGTTCATGTTTAAGCTAAATGCCTATACCGGGAATGAGTTCATCGTTCTCCACATGGCACATTCAGATAAATATTTACATGATTCGATTTACTATTAACATCGTAGTCCCAATTAATTTGAACGTTGTAACTAGCTTGTCTCATAAAAAGAAAACTATTTTCGTAGAATTTAACAGCCTGCATGACCAAAAAAATCGATTGCAGTAACCTGGTAATTGCATTGGGTACGATTTAAGTGGAGGAGATGTAAATATTTTGCTATCGTTTTCACGAATCTACTTAACAGAATTAATCGATCCATTTTATTCTTGGAGGTGAACTATCAATCACTTGGTTGTTATAGTCGTTAATTGACGAATAAGAGCCTGCGGATTCGATTCAGGATAATGCGCTATAATTTGATTATATACCTACAGCTTAGGCACGTGTAGCGGGGTGTGATTTAATTATATGGTGTTATGGAAGCTGAGTATATTGTAAACCCATATGCAATAAATATTGGCATTAAATATATACTAATATAAATATTTAATGATAAACTCTAACAATAAATATAACCACACCTTTTAGTTACACGTGATATAATGCTAAAATGTTAGTCTCGCTACGTTATTATTCAATGTACTGTAGGTGGTAAATTGTTGATCGTATAAGACAGTCACCCCACGCGTCTACAACTAGGCTGGAGCACGCCAATAAATTACAGTGACGGGCGAAACTCTGATAGCGACTGTTTGATGTAATATTCAACACGAATAAATATTGGCTTCTGATAACTTTGACATCCGACACCAATCATTGTTTTAACGTTATCAAATCTGTCCTGCATTTATGTACAATCTATGTACAACGAAATTAATTTTTTGTTACAGTCCATTCTTCGGCGAGGAGTTCCAATTCGAGGTGCCCCGGCGATTTCGATACCTGTCTATATATGTCTTCGACCGTGACAAGCACCTTAAACAAGACAAAGTCCTCGGTAAAGTGGCCATCAAACGAGAGGATCTGCATCGGTACAATAACAAGGACCACTGGTTCGCATTACGACCGGTCGACGCGGACTCTGAGGTGCAAGGCAAGGCTTACATCGAACTCACGCTCGAGGACTCGAGAAAGCGATTACGCATGGAGCCGAAGCCGTACGAACCGGATCCCGCCGCCACCGATAACTGCTCGACGAAAAGCAAAGGAAATAACTTAGTTAGATTATCAGAATATTGTAAGGAGAGTATGAGGTTTGGATCTTGCTCGAGCTCGACGAGCAAGAAGCTGCTGAGCGCGGTGGCGACGGAGCCGGCTCTGTCGCTGTCGCTGTCGCGCTCGGAGAGCCTGAAGGACCGCGCGCAGTGGGCGACGCGGACGAAACCCCCCATGCACGCCATGCCCGAGTCGGACGCGTCGCCCACCCCCACCGCCGCCGACTACTGGTCGGACCCCGAGAGACATTGCGCAGCGCGCGTAGGACACGACACCTTACGCCTCCGAGTGCTCGAATGCTCCGAACTCACCACTAAGAACGGACAGTGCGACCCGTTTGCTCTCGTCACGTTGTTGTATTCGAACGGGCGAAGAGTTGAGAAACGTACGAAACCCAAAAAGAAGACTGTAAATCCACAATTTGATGAAATATTTTGTTTTGATCTCGTTATGGACGCAGACCCGAAGGATAGAGATGGCTCCCAGTCGGTAAGTTAGACAGCACAACTACCTAAAACTTAATTAATTATATTTCATTGGGTTAATTTGAATTGTTGCTAAATTGTGTGGTGTTTGTTTGTGCAGGCGGGGGTGGCGTGCGAGGCCAGAGTGTCGGTGTGGCACGACGCCGCGACGCCCATCTTTCTCGGCGAAGTACGGCTACAACTGCGACAACCTTCGCCGACGCCCCTACGTGCATGGTAACCCACTTTATATTTTGATTTTAAGTTGGCAGTAACAAGAATTTATGCATTAGTCATAATTCCCAAACCAACGACAAAAAATACTTAGAACCCATTGCCTCTTACTTTCCTTGTTCATCTTCTGCACTTTGAACGAGAGGTCAAAGTTGACAATTTTAATGTTAGATTTTTCTTACCATGGTTCTCTCAAAATAGAACAAAAAATAAACGAGGTAGCAAATTTCATGCGTAAAATTACTCATACCGTTTACCTACAACCCCGATACTAAGAACTGTTGAATATAATAGTAAAACTTTGTGACTAATACCTCAAAGTTTATTTTTTGTGGCCTCACTATAAGTTTGAAGTAAATATGACGTAGCATACTGTAATAATAATACTACAATGGTAAACTATTGAGACCAACTGTCTACTCGTCATCGTGGTTCATGACGAGGGTAAGCGATTAGCATAAAATGATGAATGTGCGGTTAGATTTGACAGTCACTATAGTGGTATCTGATACGCGTATCTACCGTCTTAGTGGCTGATGGTCAAATGACTTTCCTGCTGTCTTCGGCACTTGTACTTAAAACTTTTTAGTTGAGTCGCAATACACATGGCAGCAAGGCAAAAGAGAAAATATATAGGGCTTTCCATTTCTTACAATAAATTGTATAGGTATATTTTCTTAGAATAAATGAGTGAGATTGATACCAGTAAATTTCTGGAACAGGTGCATAATAATTACTTCTAAAGTAATGAAACAGCATTAAAATAAATAAGCAACAAATGTGCAATTGTGACCTACAATACTCACTATTCGTCTTACTTGCCATGTAATGCTTTTCTTTTTCTTTCTTTCATAAAACCTTCCATCACTTGGTTCAAGCCCCTAAGTATCAAAATATGCACCCGCCACCTAAAATAAAACTTCCCTGCCCCTAATCAAACTAAACCCCCCTCCCGTCTTTAAAATAAGCTTCTCGTCCCTAAGCCTGTATCAGCCACTAACAGTGCGTGTGTTGCGCAGGTTCTTCCTGACGTCGCGCGCGGGTGGCGCGCTGTCCCGCGGCGCGACGCCGCCGGGCACGCGGCTGTCGGCGGCAGGCAGCGCCACGCTGGGTTCGCTGCGGCTGCTGCTGCAGTACACCGTGGACCACGTGTTCCCGCTGCAGCACTACCAGCGACTAGAGGAGCTCTTCCTCAGGAGTGTACACCAGAAGGTAACTGTTCCGGCCATTATATCACATTCAGGCTCTATCATCTGCTTCTAGATTCCCTTACCGTAACAGTATATTTTTGGTTCGGCTCACTGCTTGTGTTACCAACGGCGTAACTATACCTGTCTAAGACACAGGGACTAAATCCCACTGCTTAAGAAGTGGGATGGGACTAAAAAGAGCGTCCGAAAGCTTCAATATTTATTTTGTCGATTCTTCTTAACCCTTTCCCCTCGGCGTAGTGATTTTTAACGAATTTCCGCTTTTGAACTTTATTTTCATAATATGGTAGGTAAAAGGATACACACAGATTTTTTTTAGATTTTTATTATGCCTAGAAGTACTATTTCCATGACCTAGACTTAAAAGTACCGTCAGGAACTTCGTGTTATCACAATGTTAGGAACTTTGATATAAACTACAAAAGTAATGAGATCCAATATTGACTTAGTAATAGTTATATTAATAGGTTTTTAATTATAGATTAACATCATGGTATTCAACAAAACAATTTTTCTTTTCATTTACACATAAAAACACGTTGCAATGCGAACATTTACTATGGGGTTTCGACTGAATCTTCTTCAAACTACAATCCTCACACCTTCCCCTGTTCTCTACGAACGTTGGCCAATGGAATAGTCAGATTTGCGCCTTTTGAAAGGGCCGGTTTTCGCAATATTATCAGTAGAAGTCTTTCTTTTCTGACTAAAATCTTTCATTGGCCTCAGGCCTTGAGTAACAGAGCGTCGAAAATCTTTTACGGTAGTTTGTTCCATTATAAGTCCATGAATGACATATGCATTGACAAATGCGATGTCCAGGAGGCCCCAGAACAACATTGCAATGCAGATGAGATAAAATAGGAGCGAATCTGTCTCTTGGCATTGTTTTGCAAATAAGTGCATTGTTGAGATCAGGTGCCGAAGAGTAGTGGTCTCTCCACGCCGGACGAGTATTGTAACCCATAAAAAAATTCATACCTATAAATGTTAGGAGTTCCTCCTTTTTTAGGTTCAATACCTTGCTTTTCTGAGTAGCATAATGGTTACTTTGGTATACAATATTGTCAATAATATCTCCAATCAATACTAAAAATATATCAGTCGGTGTGTTACAGTAGGCAAAATAATCTTCTACTACTCCAGTATCTGTAAGGTATTCCGGTAAAATTGTATCTAGGTCCCTCTTTTTCCATTTACGGTTTGGTTCGGGTAATCGCTGGTTAGTTCTGGGTGAAGACGTATTTGCAGACGGTAGATCAGTCTGAACACTAGATCCAGGTATAGGAGATGAGGGTACCTGATTTATAGGGCACTCCAATACATCTTCATTTGACGGCGATGGCGGAACTTCGGCAAAAACACTGTCTAGAGCTCTTTAAAAAATCTCATCGAAGCCTCTTGGAGAAGGAAATTGAAGATTTTCCACTTCATCATCGGATACTCCTGCATCAGACTCTTCGTCGCAGTCCGGAAGCTCTTCTAGTAACAGGGCCTCAATTAGAGCAGTATTGTTTGTAATATCCATCACAAAGGCTAAAACAATAAGAAAATAGTTCAGAGCAATAATAAAAATAAAAAAAAACATTCGTTTATGATAAAACAAAATACCCACATCATTGACCATGTTTATTGTATAAACCCATTATTGTTTAGACTAAAATCACCTGACGGTACTTATAAGTCCGAATCAGTTTTTATCAAATATTCATATAAAATAAAGTGATGATACATTATAAAAGCTTTTAGAAATGTAGTCAATGATATAAACAATGTAAATAGTAAAAAAAATAGCACTCACCTGTGATAATTCTATTTAAAAAACATTTCCGATTACACCTGCACAGCGAAGTGACAAAATGTTCGACAGGTTGTAATTCGATGTTCAAATTCTTAGGCAAAATTACGCGGTAATTCAAAAAACGCGCTGTGATTGGCTTAAGGAAACGGTACTCTAAAGGATCGTCAGTTGTAGTTATCATATAGTGTTTTCGTACTTAAGTTATTAGACGAAAAATGTGGAGGTACTTCTAAGTACCGTAAGGAGGGAAAGGGTTAAAGTACAATTGCATATATTGGAATTCAGCAGCGATTGTGTATCTTGATGACGTCTGTCTCGCCTATTTCGAGGCAGACAGATAAAATGAAGAACTGGTGGGAGTGAAGCAAGGAAGTCTTAGTAACGCAAAAATTACTGGTTCTCATAAGGTAAAGTATAAATAATAATAAAGTTCTCAAATGTCCTCCCTTTTGAGAACCAATAATTTTCAGTCAGTGATTTTCAAAAAATACATTACAATACAGCTGGATACACCTATTATTGTCCAATTTCAACATAATAAACCGCATAAGGTATATAATAAATGCGTTTTGTTGCAGCCTATAACAGCTTCTGCAGTGTACATCCTGGGCGAGATAGTGGCGAGCAAGACGGACGCGGCGCAGCCCCTGGTGCGGCTGTTCACTCACCACGACCTCATCGTGCCCATCGTCAAGGAGCTCGCCGACGCCGAGATATCTGCGCTCACGTATGTCACACATCACTTATACATCTATTGATATATTAGGTATATATCATCTTTCTAGACGTGTGTTTGTCACCTAACTGATTCCACACAACAACCAGAAGGTAAACTTCCTACATTGGCCCAAAATTGATGGTCCTGAGCGCTAACCCTAGCCAAACTTTCACATGTAGGTAATTATAATCGAAATCGGTGACGTTCTACCACGACGTATAACCCTAAACAATAGCTACTCACTAACTCCTTCCAGCGTCAAATTCGTCCAAACTAAAACTCCGAATCCGCCTTTGGTTGTCGCCGAGTCAATATATTAAACCGATTTACAATATTTATGTATGTATGGGTGTGTTACAGTGACGCAACAACAATATTCCGCGGCAACACGCTGGTGTCGAAGATGATGGACGAGTCGATGCGTCTGTCGGGCGCGGCGTACCTGCGCTGCGTGCTGCGGCCCACGCTGGCGGCCGTGCTGGCCGAGCGCCGGCCCTGCGAGATCGACCCCGCGCGCGTCAAGCCCTCCGCCGCTATACACGCCAACCTCGCCAACCTTAAGGACTACGTGGAACGGGTATGTACTCACACACAAGATGATGGACGAGTCGATGCGTCTGTCGGGCGCGGCGTACCTGCGCTGCGTGCTGCGGCCCACGCTGGCGGCCGTGCTGGCCGAGCGCCGGCCCTGCGAGATCGACCCCGCGCGCGTCAAGCCCTCCGCCGCTATACACGCCAACCTCGCCAACCTTAAGGACTACGTGGAACGGGTATGTACTCACACACAAGATGATGGACGAGTCGATGCGTCTGTCGGGCGCGGCGTACCTGCGCTGCGTGCTGCGGCCCACGCTGGCGGCCGTGCTGGCCGAGCGCCGGCCCTGCGAGATCGACCCCGCGCGCGTCAAGCCCTCCGCCGCTATACACGCCAACCTCGCCAACCTTAAGGACTACGTGGAACGGGTATGTACTCACACACAAGATGATGGACGAGTCGATGCGTCTGTCGGGCGCGGCGTACCTGCGCTGCGTGCTGCGGCCCACGCTGGCGGCCGTGCTGGCCGAGCGCCGGCCCTGCGAGATCGACCCCGCGCGCGTCAAGCCCTCCGCCGCTATACACGCCAACCTCGCCAACCTTAAGGACTACGTGGAACGGGTATGTACTCACACACAAGATGTTGGACGAGTCGATGCGTCTGTCGGGCGCGGCGTACCTGCGCTGCGTGCTGCGGCCCACGCTGGCGGCCGTGCTGGCCGAGCGCCGGCCCTGCGAGATCGACCCCGCGCGCGTCAAGCCCTCCGCCGCTATACACGCCAACCTCGCCAACCTTAAGGACTACGTGGAACGGGTATGTACTCACACACAAGATGATGGACGAGTCGATGCGTCTGTCGGGCGCGGCGTACCTGCGCTGCGTGCTGCGGCCCACGCTGGCGGCCGTGCTGGCCGAGCGCCGGCCCTGCGAGATCGACCCCGCGCGCGTCAAGCCCTCCGCCGCTATACACGCCAACCTCGCCAACCTTAAGGACTACGTGGAACGGGTATGTACTCACACACAAGATGATGGACGAGTCGATGCGTCTGTCGGGCGCGGCGTACCTGCGCTGCGTGCTGCGGCCCACGCTGGCGGCCGTGCTGGCCGAGCGCCGGCCCTGCGAGATCGACCCCGCGCGCGTCAAGCCCTCCGCCGCTATACACGCCAACCTCGCCAACCTTAAGGACTACGTGGAACGGGTATGTACTCACACACAAGATGATGGACGAGTCGATGCGTCTGTCGGGCGCGGCGTACCTGCGCTGCGTGCTGCGGCCCACGCTGGCGGCCGTGCTGGCCGAGCGCCGGCCCTGCGAGATCGACCCCGCGCGCGTCAAGCCCTCCGCCGCTATACACGCCAACCTCGCCAACCTTAAGGACTACGTGGAACGGGTATGTACTCACACACAAGATGATGGACGAGTCGATGCGTCTGTCGGGCGCGGCGTACCTGCGCTGCGTGCTGCGGCCCACGCTGGCGGCCGTGCTGGCCGAGCGCCGGCCCTGCGAGATCGACCCCGCGCGCGTCAAGCCCTCCGCCGCTATACACGCCAACCTCGCCAACCTTAAGGACTACGTGGAACGGGTATGTACTCACACACAAGATGATGGACGAGTCGATGCGTCTGTCGGGCGCGGCGTACCTGCGCTGCGTGCTGCGGCCCACGCTGGCGGCCGTGCTGGCCGAGCGCCGGCCCTGCGAGATCGACCCCGCGCGCGTCAAGCCCTCCGCCGCTATACACGCCAACCTCGCCAACCTTAAGGACTACGTGGAACGGGTATGTACTCACACACAAGATGATGGACGAGTCGATGCGTCTGTCGGGCGCGGCGTACCTGCGCTGCGTGCTGCGGCCCACGCTGGCGGCCGTGCTGGCCGAGCGCCGGCCCTGCGAGATCGACCCCGCGCGCGTCAAGCCCTCCGCCGCTATACACGCCAACCTCGCCAACCTTAAGGACTACGTGGAACGGGTATGTACTCACACACAAGATGATGGACGAGTCGATGCGTCTGTCGGGCGCGGCGTACCTGCGCTGCGTGCTGCGGCCCACGCTGGCGGCCGTGCTGGCCGAGCGCCGGCCCTGCGAGATCGACCCCGCGCGCGTCAAGCCCTCCGCCGCTATACACGCCAACCTCGCCAACCTTAAGGACTACGTGGAACGGGTATGTACTCACACACAAGATGATGGACGAGTCGATGCGTCTGTCGGGCGCGGCGTACCTGCGCTGCGTGCTGCGGCCCACGCTGGCGGCCGTGCTGGCCGAGCGCCGGCCCTGCGAGATCGACCCCGCGCGCGTCAAGCCCTCCGCCGCTATACACGCCAACCTCGCCAACCTTAAGGACTACGTGGAACGGGTATGTACTCACACACAAGATGATGGACGAGTCGATGCGTCTGTCGGGCGCGGCGTACCTGCGCTGCGTGCTGCGGCCCACGCTGGCGGCCGTGCTGGCCGAGCGCCGGCCCTGCGAGATCGACCCCGCGCGCGTCAAGCCCTCCGCCGCTATACACGCCAACCTCGCCAACCTTAAGGACTACGTGGAACGGGTATGTACTCACACACAAGATGTTGGACGAGTCGATGCGTCTGTCGGGCGCGGCGTACCTGCGCTGCGTGCTGCGGCCCACGCTGGCGGCCGTGCTGGCCGAGCGCCGGCCCTGCGAGATCGACCCCGCGCGCGTCAAGCCCTCCGCCGCTATACACGCCAACCTCGCCAACCTTAAGGACTACGTGGAACGGGTATGTACTCACACACAAGATGATGGACGAGTCGATGCGTCTGTCGGGCGCGGCGTACCTGCGCTGCGTGCTGCGGCCCACGCTGGCGGCCGTGCTGGCCGAGCGCCGGCCCTGCGAGATCGACCCCGCGCGCGTCAAGCCCTCCGCCGCTATACACGCCAACCTCGCCAACCTTAAGGACTACGTGGAACGGGTATGTACTCACACACAAGATGATGGACGAGTCGATGCGTCTGTCGGGCGCGGCGTACCTGCGCTGCGTGCTGCGGCCCACGCTGGCGGCCGTGCTGGCCGAGCGCCGGCCCTGCGAGATCGACCCCGCGCGCGTCAAGCCCTCCGCCGCTATACACGCCAACCTCGCCAACCTTAAGGACTACGTGGAACGGGTATGTACTCACACACAAGATGATGGACGAGTCGATGCGTCTGTCGGGCGCGGCGTACCTGCGCTGCGTGCTGCGGCCCACGCTGGCGGCCGTGCTGGCCGAGCGCCGGCCCTGCGAGATCGACCCCGCGCGCGTCAAGCCCTCCGCCGCTATACACGCCAACCTCGCCAACCTTAAGGACTACGTGGAACGGGTATGTACTCACACACAAGATGATGGACGAGTCGATGCGTCTGTCGGGCGCGGCGTACCTGCGCTGCGTGCTGCGGCCCACGCTGGCGGCCGTGCTGGCCGAGCGCCGGCCCTGCGAGATCGACCCCGCGCGCGTCAAGCCCTCCGCCGCTATACACGCCAACCTCGCCAACCTTAAGGACTACGTGGAACGGGTATGTACTCACACACAAGATGTTGGACGAGTCGATGCGTCTGTCGGGCGCGGCGTACCTGCGCTGCGTGCTGCGGCCCACGCTGGCGGCCGTGCTGGCCGAGCGCCGGCCCTGCGAGATCGACCCCGCGCGCGTCAAGCCCTCCGCCGCTATACACGCCAACCTCGCCAACCTTAAGGACTACGTGGAACGGGTATGTACTCACACACAAGATGATGGACGAGTCGATGCGTCTGTCGGGCGCGGCGTACCTGCGCTGCGTGCTGCGGCCCACGCTGGCGGCCGTGCTGGCCGAGCGCCGGCCCTGCGAGATCGACCCCGCGCGCGTCAAGCCCTCCGCCGCTATACACGCCAACCTCGCCAACCTTAAGGACTACGTGGAACGGGTATGTACTCACACACAAGATGATGGACGAGTCGATGCGTCTGTCGGGCGCGGCGTACCTGCGCTGCGTGCTGCGGCCCACGCTGGCGGCCGTGCTGGCCGAGCGCCGGCCCTGCGAGATCGACCCCGCGCGCGTCAAGCCCTCCGCCGCTATACACGCCAACCTCGCCAACCTTAAGGACTACGTGGAACGGGTATGTACTCACACACAAGATGATGGACGAGTCGATGCGTCTGTCGGGCGCGGCGTACCTGCGCTGCGTGCTGCGGCCCACGCTGGCGGCCGTGCTGGCCGAGCGCCGGCCCTGCGAGATCGACCCCGCGCGCGTCAAGCCCTCCGCCGCTATACACGCCAACCTCGCCAACCTTAAGGACTACGTGGAACGGGTATGTACTCACACACAAGATGATGGACGAGTCGATGCGTCTGTCGGGCGCGGCGTACCTGCGCTGCGTGCTGCGGCCCACGCTGGCGGCCGTGCTGGCCGAGCGCCGGCCCTGCGAGATCGACCCCGCGCGCGTCAAGCCCTCCGCCGCTATACACGCCAACCTCGCCAACCTTAAGGACTACGTGGAACGGGTATGTACTCACACACAAGATGATGGACGAGTCGATGCGTCTGTCGGGCGCGGCGTACCTGCGCTGCGTGCTGCGGCCCACGCTGGCGGCCGTGCTGGCCGAGCGCCGGCCCTGCGAGATCGACCCCGCGCGCGTCAAGCCCTCCGCCGCTATACACGCCAACCTCGCCAACCTTAAGGACTACGTGGAACGGGTATGTACTCACACACAAGATGATGGACGAGTCGATGCGTCTGTCGGGCGCGGCGTACCTGCGCTGCGTGCTGCGGCCCACGCTGGCGGCCGTGCTGGCCGAGCGCCGGCCCTGCGAGATCGACCCCGCGCGCGTCAAGCCCTCCGCCGCTATACACGCCAACCTCGCCAACCTTAAGGACTACGTGGAACGGGTATGTACTCACTTTCTTCCAATAAAGACATCTCCCACACTAGGACTAAATCCTGAGTCGCGGAGGACTTTACACACATACATCCAACGAACACAATAAACATTCAGACTCGAAACAACAATTTACGAATAACACAAAGTGTTGTCTAGTGTGGGGATTGAACCCACAACACTTGGCGCAATGTTAAGCGACGAGTGGCCTGCTTGACACTGTCCTAAGTGCCCGTTACGAATAAAACTGAATCGTATGTGGATGAATCTTAACACGACGAAGCATATGCTAGTACCGTTCTGTCACCCTCGCAAGCTGAGGTAAGAACCAAGCGTAATGCAGGCTGCACATTTTTAAGAACACTTGTCAAGAGCTTATTTTGCAATAAATACAATTAACAAGATGTATTTTTATCGCAGGTGTTCGCAGCCATAACGCAGTCGTACGCGTCATGCCCGTCGCAGATGTGTCGTCTGTTCGACGCGCTGCGTCAGTGCGCGGCGCGTCACTTCCCGCGGAACGCCGAGGTGCGCTACTCCGTCGTGTCGGGCTTCATCTTCCTGAGGTTCTTCGCGCCCGCCATACTCGGGCCGAGGCTCTTCGATCTCACTACGGAACAGATTGTGAGTATAGCTATCGACTAAGATAAAATACTTCTATATATATACTAAAGACTAGAGGACGCCAGCAGCTACGCCTGCAATTGATTTTAATTTACCCGTTTTGGCCGATCTCGTGGGAATTTCGGGAAATCCCTTCTTAGGACCGTAGGGGTGCACCCCTACGGTCCCCAAGGAACATGCATGCCAAATTTCAACTTCCTGCGCCCAATAGTTTCGGCTGTAGCGTGTCTGTCAGTCAGTCAGTAACGCAAGGATTTTATATATTAAGATTATGTAACATCCCGTGACCACGGCTGGTGTAACCCATGCCGAAACGTCGGGAAAAATAGAAAGGTATTTCATCTTTCTTTTCGTTCATTAACACGAGTCATACCCGTTACATAATCTTTAGTATGTGTGTAAATCGTGGTAGTTTAAAAGTAGTTACTTCTATATATATGTTATGAACTCCCTGCCTCGTCCAGCCTGAACGCGATAAACTCAACAACTGCCGAACTGATTTTGGTTCGGTTTTCACCAATAGATAATATGATTCCTAGGGAAGGTTTGGGTGCATAATTCACGCAGGCGAAGCCGCAAGCGCAATCTAATTATTTATAGTCTATCTTGTATAGGACTCCATCATACTAGCGTGCATACCTACGTGCGTGCGAACACTTGTGCTGCTCAAGCTATTTTAAATGGGCTCTTAGGACGTAAACTCAGATGACCTAGCACCAACAGCCACAATATTAAATTATTGTACATTCGATGTCGCTTCAAATTCGTTACTACCTCACTGCACAATTAATTTTTACAATAGTCAATAAGATGAGTTCTGGCAGGTGTGTTAAACAATTTTATTTATTTTAGCACAAAATAAAAAATAGCTACTTTTTAGCGATGAAGCCAGCAAGCATAGAAAATGCTGGGGTGTAATTTCAAAGCCCTAAATGTTATCACTATCAAATACAAACAATACTAATATCAAATATAAAATGCAGTATCGAAGCGACCCTATAACCCGGGTCACTGATGCTGAAAAACAGCTGATACGATTTGAAATTAATTAGATATGGACATCCCGATAAGCTAACGACAGGTCTACACATGACCACGGCTTATCGCTCTATAAAAAATCAAGAGTAATGTACTTTGACTAACATGTTCATACTTGTATTGTTTTTATTGAGAGACTGCGTCATGAATTGATATTACCTTGAGGTTTCTTTAATTCGGATCTATTAGTAATTTATAAAATTACTAATAGATCCGCCCAAAATTTAAGAAACAATTAATCAAACTGCCTCGTTGGTCTCGCGGCATAAATGTGCGCGTGGGATTGGGAGGTCTCGAGTTCGATTCCCGGGTCAGGCAAAAGTGTTACTGGGTTTTTCCGCATACTCAATAGCAGCCCCGAGTCTGGTGATGTGCCCGGTAACGGCAATATTACGTGGGACCTAAAAAGTCATGGCCAAATGTGGGTGTAATATTTACACCTCTGCCTACCCTTTCAGGGATACCGGCGTGAGAGTGTAAATAAAAAAAAATAAAAAAACAAACTAAATAACGTCATATTGCATTTTCAATTGAAAGGCTAAAAACCAGCTGTTGCCCGTGTTATTTTTTATATCTCAACAAAAATGAATGTCACCCACCGGGTCATGTTCGCCCGGTAGGTGCCTGTAGTGCATGTATCCTATATGTACTACAATACTAGACTTCGCACGTGGTTCGCCCGCGTGGAAGTCAGTTACCGCAGTAAATAGCCTATATCTTTCCCCAGTCTCCTCACTATCTCCATACACAATAATCAGACCAAATCATTGCTCCGTTTTAACGAGAAAAAGGAAAAACAAAAACAGTTTTGCATTTATAATATAAGTATAGATTTAATTATTCCAAAGTAGTTATGTATCCCAAGCTCACTAAACGTTTGTAATTCCAGGACCCGCAGACGAACCGGACACTAACACTGATCTCTAAGACAATCCAGTCGCTCGGCAACCTGGTGAGCAGCCGGTCGGCGCAGCAGGTGTGCAAGGAGGAGTACATGGCCGAACTGTACCGCAGCTTCTGCACGCCACGACATGTATGTATAACTGACTCTGTTATGGCACTGATACACCTGAGCATTCACTTACAACAACTTACTTACAAGTGAAAGAAACAGACAAAACGAAAAACGTTTTTCGTTTTGTCGAACTGAACAACGAACAGCGCCGAACATTCAGCATAATCAGCAAGATAGTCGAAACAAATTTACTGTCCAGTGGTAAGAATGCTCTCCAAAATGCTCACTAAAACACTATCGTTTGTTTTTCTGTTATGTAACAGTCGCAAGAATGCTCGTTACACTTAAATGCTCAAGTGTATCAGCAACTTTATTCTCTTATCATCATCGTTCTAGCGTTAATTTGGTTGCATTCAAGACTTTCCCTTTTGACTCTCGGATCCACTTGCCGTTACTTTTTAATTTCTTACTTTCTTTTACATGTGAATGTGGCCAAATCGCGTGGTTTCAAGTGTCAGAGTTTTCGGATCGCCCAAAGGCCTCCTCTCCTCCTCCTAACCTAACAATAGAGAAGTTTCCTGCAAGTGAAATAAATTATACAAGTATTTTTATCTAGTGAAATATGTCAAAATAATGGTAGTTCCATTCATCAATTTAATGTTAAAACTTTATTTAACATTTTTCATCGACTATTTATTGATAATAAGTATTCTATTTGACAGCAACAAAACTATGACGTCACTAGGTCTGATTTCATACAAACGCCGTAGCAAAGGTCGTTTTTGACATTTCATTAAAAGTGCTTGATTTGACTAGTTGGAAACAACCTTATTCTTGTCCTGACACAATAACAGGGACCGACAGCTTAACGTGCCCTCAGAAGCATGGTAGCGCTCTGATGTATATGCCACGTTCGGTCACCATTACAAATGGCGCCCTTCGCAAGCATTGCCGACCTAATAGAAACGGCAAGCCAATACTCGCTATGCGCTACTAATCCTTGAACTATCTTAAAAACTTTAAGGTGATAAAACACTCACTCTACAATTTTATTATTCTGTTACGAGCTGGGGTTCGGTGATAAATTAAATGCACTACGCCACTAAACTGTACTTAATTTATTAACACACTTAATTTTAAAACACCTATAAAAACTTATTTTCACACTAGCAATACACTTCCGACTCACTTAATCTTCGCACTCCTTCGCTTGTTGATTGCTCTATTTATTCAACTTATTTATAATATATTTATAACTTATTTATGCCGTATTTATACCGGCCGGAAAACATAACTAGTCCATTCTAGTCTCTCCTAGAATGTTCTCGTAACGTGCGGAAACAGAAATGATCGTTCTAGTATTGTTCTAGTATCAACAGCAACGCCATCTATTAGAGAATAGATGAAGCCATTTAAAACTCTCTTCTTCTAATTCTCTCTGCGGGCGATAGATGGCGTTATTCTAAAATATCGCAATTTTTAATAGTTCTTATAGTCATATATGGACAAAGATTTAAAATATGTTTCTTGCGTCAATATATGTATATCGTAATCATTGATACAGCTCAACTTTGTTTAAATGCTTATACTTACTAGTTTAATTATTGTTCCAAAAAGTCAAGTCAGTACGTTGACGCATAAAAAGATATGTAGCTACCTCATGTTGAAAAATAAATAATAAGATCATCTTCCATCACAAATCTCAATCGTATAATAAGAACGTAGAGAACTAAAATAATAATTACAATATAATATACGTTATAGGTGCAAGCAATAAAGCAGTTCCTAGAAATAATCTCCACAAGTACGGACACACAGAACAACAACATTCAAGAAACGCCGGTTCTGCTCAAAGAAGGGTAAGTCCTTACAAGCTAAAATAAACCTAGCATCCTATGTTGGCCACATTTTTGTTTGTTACAATATTATTGCCATGACAGTGGCGTTCAATGTTAAAAAAATGGAAATAAGCAAAAGTAAACATAGCCACAATCCATCACGATTTTGACGATTGCTGTTTATTGCCTGTTTAAGAATTTACCTTGAGTTGTACGTTAATTACTTTGTTTAATTTGTTCACGCAACCTTGGACTAGATATGGGTATGTATCGCTCTATAGCTTAAACGTTAAAAAAATTGGGCCAAAGGAAATTTAGGCCTTTGTTCTAAAATAAGTTTTCATTACACCGCGGCCAATTATCAGTACAATTTATCTATGTTAGATCAGTGTATATGCCGCGGCAGTCTCTGTACATGCTATGCAAACGTAAAACAATTTTTTTGTATAGAAGCCTGAATTTCCTTTAGCACTATATAAAATGTGCTCCGACGCGCTCCGGATGTCGGAAATCGTACATCATAATGCTATTGCGTTGCAATTAGAAGAAGACTAAGGCCCTTCTCCTACGAAGCTATTCAAATTATACGGGACTGCGATGCAAACCCTGATCGCCCACGGGTATGCTTCTCGTTTCCGTGCACGATGCTACGCAAATGAAACCATTTTTTATTATTTGAAGAACAACATTCGTACGTCTAGTGACTCTAGCGATCAAGACATTGTTCTTCTGTATTTATATTAGAAGAATAAACGAAAATATAAAAGAAGATTCTGGGTACATCCATACATCTTTATATTGATTTTATTTTTCAATCTCAATCCACGCCTTTTCTAAAACATATTTTCTTACGTACTCTGGCATCTTATAATTGTACAAACATGGATAATTTGCCATCTTCTGGAAAGAATTTATATTTAAAGTTTGTTCTGCCGCCATTATGTAATGCAACGCGTATACGACTCGGGTAGCGTACGACCAGCAAGACGGTAGCGTGCGACTGATATCCAACGCGTCGTCGACGCGTCTCGTCGTGTGCGAAACTAGCTGAATATGTATGGCAGCAACAAGCGATGCGTAGGATATATTCATACGAAACACATATCGCTTGAGAGTCGCTTCGTGAGAGAAGGGCCTAAGTCCACCAATGGAGTGCGAGTATGATGAATTGATGATTGATCATGTTGTATGCAGGACGATGATCAAGCGGTCGGAGGGCGTGCGCGCGGGCGCGGGGTCGCCGCGGCGCCGCTGGACGCGCGCCGCGCACGCCTACGCCAAGCGCAGGCACTTCCGACTCACCAGGTAAACACCAACATATCACCTGTGTTTGTTTTATTCCATATATTAAGGTAAAGTGCTTTTAAATACGCGTTGTAAAAAACCCTTAACGAAAATTAAAATCCCATATTGTACTAATCATAAACATTTTTTGCCTGCTACCTGTTCTAATATTGAGGCTCAAAGTAACTTAATTAATTCGAATTATTACGTCTCAATTTTTTAATAGTAAAAAAAAGCATTGCATCGAGTATTGCCCGCCTTATTTGTCCTATAATACATGTCCTATGCGATGAATAGGTAGGCATCTCGAGCATTGCACGCATACCTACTCTTTATATTGCGGCTTACAAATGTGTCAACTTTTTAAAACCTAAAAGATTTCGTTTCCCATGTATTACTTTTGCTTAGTATGACTTGAAATAAGTAATGTGCAAAACGAGTAGGTAGATTTCGGTTTTGGTTTAGTAATAGGTCTTACGACACCGATTACGTATGACTATAATAATAGATGTGAGCTATTGAACCGAGTACTGAGACACCGCGTAAGTTTGACTACAATAATATAGATGTGACATATTGAACCATGTACTTTGTCCCTGCAGTAGCGAGCTGCAGTGGTCCCGCTGCGGCGCCAAGTCGGCGGCGCACCGCTTGCCGCTGGGCGGCGTGCTGGCCGTGGCCGCCGTGGACTGCCCGCCCGCCGGCGCGCCGCTCGGAGCCAACAATATCTTCCAGATCGGTACGTTGCAATATACCGCACTATCCACTCTTGTATACCTATCTAGTTTGCCCGCCAAGATGATCTGTTTTTCTACTAAGACAAATAACTTTTTGTGTTGCCCTTGAGTAAACCTTAAGACAGGCCAAATCACAATAGCCTGGGGTGCATGGTGATCGGATCAGACGTCCTCAATCTTACCCCCTTCACTCGGTATTAAGGCTCCTATACACAATGCCGCATCCACTTTTGCCGCGCGGAACTTACCGCCGGATTTTGCAGGGTGTTTGTGCCGCCAACGTCTGCCGCAGAATCGGCTTTCGGGAGCGGGCGATACGCCAGTATGCCTGGGCGGCACTGCCGCGTGCCGCACGGCAAAAGTCAGCGTCACGTGCCGTCGGCATTGTGTGTACAAGCCTTTAGACGTTATCATCGATTATCTGGCATTATTTTATATCCTTTTGATACCTGCCTTGATGCTGAATGCCTTCTCTATGTTGTGCCTTTGAGGCCGTATATAATATGAATGATGTGTGTTGCAGTTCACCGGGAGCGCGTGCTGTTCGTGCAGGCGAGTAACTGCGTGGAGCGCGCCGAGTGGGTGCGCCTGCTGGCGGCGCTGTGCCGCCACTCGCCCGCGCCGCCGCACCGCGGGTACTACGCCGACACCGAGTGGACCTGGTGCGTATACACCCTCACACACACGCGGTACTAGCTCCACGAGTGTGCTCACTTGCCGTTTTGTGTGTATTAAAACTAATACGGATTTATAATAAAGAATGTGTTCTCCCACAGTTGCGGTCGGCCGGAGCCGGAGGCGGAGGGGTGCGGTGGGGCGGAGAACCGCTCGGACGCCGCGACGAGCCTGACGCACGCGCCCGCCGCGCTAGCGCTGCGCCTCGACCCGCCGCGCGACCTGCAGCGCCTGCACGCGCTGCTCGTGTCGCACGCGCCTCGGCTCGAAGAGCGCCTGCGCCGCCCGCACCCCGCGCACGGTACGCACCACACACGCGCACTACACACACGCGCCGCGACCCGCCATTAACCCTTAGGCCTCCCTCATATTAGGCGTCAGCGTCAATGCAGCGACACCTCGGCGTCGACGCGGCGTCTACGCGGCGTCGACGCCGCGTAGACGCCGCGTTTTCTGCGACGGCATCTCACAGCCACAAAAAACTAACAGAAGTTAAACTACATACAAAGTGCACTCGAGCAACGCACACATATACGTCGCTTACCGATAGGCTATCTCAGAAAGGTCAGGTAGCCATCCGCTTCAGGCACGGGTCTTGTAATGATTTTGGTGCGAACATAGAGCAACAAAGAACAACAAATTATTATTAAGTTAATTATCGCTTTTGAAGATTACCACCTATTTTTGTTACAGATGTGTAGGGCCGGCTACTTTAAAGCTTGATTTAAATTTGTGAGGTCGTACCTCTTTTCCCTCGGCCACCATCTTGGAAAGAGTGCGGGCATGGATGGTTTTTCTTATTCATCTGGTAAACTATTGATCACGCTAAGATATGGTTCAAGCATTTTTGCTGCAAATTAAATTCTCTACAACTTTGGTTCTGACACTATTTGTAGTAAAACCATGAATAAAAAGTTTTCTATAATATTTATATAATATTCTTTAGGTTATTATAACGTTTCTTCATCATTACTGTGTCTTTAGTATTTTTATGAGCCAGGCTGCGGCCTATGATCTAATAGAGCTTTAGAAGAAGTATAGCAAAAAAAAAGGCAATTTGTCGGTAAATCATAATTGGCACTGATTTTTCCAATTATTTTGCAGCGTCTTTCCCCAGAACATTGAGGTGCAGCAGCACATTGCAGTTTCCTTTACTTGGGCGGAACATCAACTTCAATAGCCCACAGAGTGCCGTTGTTTTAGAGTTTTGTCCATATTTTGCCAACCCCCTGTTTTCATGTTCGTTGCGATGAGTTAAAATTGGACCTAATGGTAGTCTTGGAGGCTGCAGGGTCTCAAGTAAGAGGTTCTTGTTTTGGTGATAGTAAAGATAAATTAAATAGATTTTTTGTTCCTGAGGACGAAAAAACTACAACACATTGATAAGAAAATTTGTTACAAATTGCACTCGATTTTCGTTTGTAACTTTTTAATTATTATTTTATGACGAAATACTACGGGACCAAAGTTGTAGCGAATTTAATTTGCAACTCATCATGTGTTGAAATTTTCTGTGCAGCAAATAGTTTGCCAGATATACTAGAAAACCCATTTGTACCACTCTTTACAGGATGGCGGCCGCAGGACGAGGGCTCTCTCTTTGGCATCTATGAAATAAAATTGCGTCTTCTGACAAAATGTACGCTAAGCCCAAAAAAATTTATGTAACATTTCAATAGACTAATGAAAATATTTTTCTTTGCATCGGTTTTTTTAGCAGTTTTATTCTCAATAATCAATTAAAAAACTTGATACGAGAACCATTTCCGTAATAGTTATTCCGTATATACCAGATATGATAACACTCGCGCGACCGTCTACGTATAAGTTTAACTTCTGTTGGTATTTTACATTGTGGTACAGCGGATGACCTCACTAATGCTGCCAACAACTAAATCAGATTTCCATCTGATCCGAATAATAAAACTAACCACTAAAAAATATTGTTCTTAACTAGACACATTACATAAACACAGTTATGTCCACTAATATTTTCTTACATTATGATCAGTCGCACACAAGTTATAAGTTCCCTTTTAAGTAACAATAAATCTTTTTTAAATAAATCAACATACAAGTTATTTCAAAACAAAGGCTATTTTGAATTTCTTTGTAATTATCATACCAATTAATTGTTCTTAACGTAGCAGTTTAAAGATTTATTTTCATTGTGAGCGTCTGCTTATTTATTTCTGCCACTTAAAATTACCAGTTTTAGCGGAAAATCTTCTAAGCTGGCAACACTGTAGCCGTAGAGTATGACGCACAGTGTTTTATGAAGACCATTTTTCGGACACCGTCTTTTTATTAAAGAAGCTAATAGATATATTCAATAAAAAGAAATATTTCGTATCCCCATTAAACTAGCATCTCTAGTTTTTTAGAAAAACTTTTTTGAAAATCTTCATATTTTAAAGCGGATATTTAGAAAAAAAGATATTCTTCTTAAACTAAGCATGATACGCAATAATAATGTTACAAGCACCGATGGCGTCTCTGTCACTGCACATTTTACAGTTAAAATGAACCTCTTAACTTGACTAGATTCAAATTTAAGCGAGATTTTGGATTTTTAGATTTTCTTACTTTTCCCGAAGATTCTACCAAATGTGGAAAAGTTATATATACAGAAAGGATGCTCTTTACTTTCCTCATCTACTCAATAAATTTCAGACCCCAAATCCATGGAATCTCGAAGTTATTCCATATAACTGTTTTTGCTAGTTTTTTCATATTTATATTCTGGATTTTAATGATTAAATTTTTATTCGATATTGTTTTCTTTACAACATATTATTTAGTTATAAAATCAATATCGAATAAAAATTCTATCATTAAAACCCGGAATACAAATGTGAAAACCCTAGCAAAAACAGTTAATTTGGAATAACTTCTAGATTCCATGGATTTGGAGTCTGAAATTTATTGAGTATATGAGGAAAGTAAAGAGCATCATTTCTGTATACATAACTTTTCCACATTTGGTAGAATCTTCGAGAAAAGTAAGAAAATCTAAAAATCCAAAATCTCGCTTAAATTTGAATCTAGTCAAGTTATGAGGTTTATTTTAACTGTAAAATGTGCAGTGAAAGAGACGCTATCGGTGCTTGTAACATTATTATTGCGTATCATGCTTCGTTTAAGAGGAATATCTTTTTTTCTAAATATCCGCTTTAAAATATGAAGATTTTCAAAAAAGTTTTTCTAAAAAACTAGAGATGCTAGCTTAATGGGGATACGAAATATTTCTTTTTATTCAATATATCTATTAGCTTCTTTAATAAAAAGACGGTGTCCGAAAAATGGTCTTCATAAAACACTGTGTGACGTGTTTGTGAGTAGGGGTGTGCTAAACTGCTACATCTAAATATTATAGCATAACGTAATAATATTTTTTATAGCAGGTTGTGTTTGCAGCGCTAATATAATAGGTAAATGTTTATGCATAACCATATACTTTCAATAAAATAGAAATCAGTAGTGTTAATACGGTTAATATTTAGATAAAAATATGTACCATTATATTCAAGAATATTAGGTGCGGTTATTTACGTAAGAAAGTACGGTTACATAAAATGATTCCCGTTACGTTGGGTATGGAACTTGCAAAAATTGCGATATTAGCAGTACTATATAATTTTGATTAAAAAGTAGAGTCGGTATGAAAATTGAAAACCGGTATTACTAAAGTATTGTTGAAATTCTGAAATAATTGTCTTGTTGAATCTATATAAGTCACATTGTTATCATAAGTTTTAGTGTTAGAAGGGGTACGTGCGTTTTATTATCAATAGAGTATTTTATATTTCTGTTGACTTATAAAAATTGAAGATCTGAAATATCTGATAAGGTAGAGCCTATCTACACTAGACTATATACTGACTTGTTGGCTTAGCAAAAGTTGTTCAGTCAAATGAGCATTAGCTGCAAACTTACAAAAATCTAAGATCTGGAACATCAGATGTGGAACTGCAAATGCCCATCTTAACTATAACATACATCTATACACATAAATCAAATTGGAGTGTCTGTTTGTAATAGTAAAATTACCGCCTTTTACTAAATGCATATGGATGTATATACGGTACATATACCTAAATTATTTTTTACCGTTTTTGTCTGTCTGTCAGTCTGTTTGTTCTCGCTGATCTCTAGAATGGCTGCACTGATTTTGACGGAACGTTCACTGGCGGATAGCTGATGTACCAAGGAGTAACTTAGGCTATAAATTAACCGGGTACGCGAAGTAGTTCCCTCAGGACACGGGTGAAACCGCGGGAAACAGCTATAAATAATAAAATGGTTCAATAGAATTTACCACATTTAAAATAAAAAAGTCTTCATCATTTACTTGGTTATTTACTATGAAGTTAATAGGTACTAATGATATTATGAATGCTATCCCCAGCCAGCACTCTAGCACCATCTTGAAGACTGCTGCAAACAAATTTTTAGATTGCCATATATCGCACGAGGGTGTCGATTAAACGTTATTTTTTTAACTGTTAGTAGTCTATCTTTATGGTATCTATGGTCATAGTGGCAATGAAGTCCTGTGTCAAAGGAATTGACTGTTAATGACTTCTATCATATTGTTGCTGTGAGATACTCGTAGTATTGCCAATTTAGCGACTTACGTGGCGACTTTCAATAAATAAAAACAATTTTAGGCCAGTGACAGATCTGTTAATTTTGTTTTATGACACAATAGGTGCATACAACCGCGAAGTGGTAGCGCACGAAGAATGCCCGCCTAGCGCACGCGGAGCGGCCGCTGAAGGAACACGCATACCCAAAGTGCGGGCGGCCTAAAAGCTCTGCTATGTGACAATCCTAATAGGTTATCGCTAGGACATAATTACTTTACCTATATTTAAACAAGATAGCATAGCATCTTATTGGGCTTTAAAAATAACAGATTATATGGTTATTTTAAAATAATATGTTACTTATCAAGTTATCTATGATAAAGCGAAAATCTCTAGTGGTAAGCAGCCGGTCGCTCAAAGAACGCTCGGCTGTCGCGGCGTCGACGCCGCGTAGACGCCGCATATACGCCGGGGTGCCGCTGCGTAGACGCTGACGCCCAATGTGAGGGGGGCCTTAACATCAAAGATTACTCTTGTTATTTGAACCGATCACAGTTTAGTTGCACTGGAAACCCAGAACGGACTTAACTCTTGTTTTACTTGCAGATGGTGCGAGTATAGAGGAGCGCGAGGCGGAGGCTGCCACGCTCCGGGAGCTGCAGGAGACTATGTTCGACCTGGAGCACCGGCACCGGATATACCGGCGCTCGCTCGCCCGCGAGACCAAATACGGCAGCAAGCAGGCGCCCATCGGCGACGACAACTACCTGCACCTGGCGGGCGCCGCTGGCAACGTCGACGGCGGACCCTTCCTGTGGCGGCCGTGGCGCAGCGACACCTCGCCCACCGTCGATCTCGACGGCAAGACGTTGCCGCTGCAGAACTCGGCCGACATCGGCTCAAGCACCGAGTCGCTGAAGCTGGCGCGCCACGGCGACGAGCGCTCCTCCGGCAAATCTACTAAGTCCACGGGCAGCGGCTACCTCACCATGTCGTGCATCAAGCACGAGCCCAGCGAGGACAGCGACGCGTCCGCCGGCCGGCCCGCGCGTCCGCCCAAGCCCGCGCGCCTGTCGCCCGCGCGTGCCGGCGCGCCGCCCGCCGTGTGCGAGTACGTGCACGTGGAGCCGCGCGCCCGCCCCGAGCCCGCGCCCGACCCCGAGCTCGTCTACCGCTGCAAGGAGTACGAGCTCATGACCGACTTCATGAGTCACGCGCGCACCGACGACGACGACACGCCACCCGCTGTGCCCCCGCGCTGTCACGCGGCGCGCGTTCGTCCCCCACCTCGGCCCACGGATGCGGATCTGTCGTCCCCGGGCTCGGCCGCCTCCCCGCCGCCCGACCCGCCGCCGGACCGCCCCGAGACGATGTGTAAAATGGACACGATTTCCACTGACGACAGTCTGCTCGACGAGCTCCAGCGGGACGCGTACTGCGTTCTGAAGGTGTGCGAGGACGAGCCTCCCACTCCCGAGACACCCGAACGGGGCATCGAAGCTCCGAAGTCCGCGGACGACAGGCGAGACGCCGGCCCGTTCTCTCGAGTCTGCGCCCAGCGGAAATCCAACCCGATCAAGAGTCAGACTAGCTCGACGCGGCCGCTGAAGACGTCTAGCTCGACGTCGAACGTGCACGACGCCGGCGCGACGACCTCGCGACCGCTCGCCGAGCGCCTCACGCCGTTCTTTCTGAAGAGGAAAACGAAGCCGGCGGAGGAGGCGGCGCCGCGCTGCGCACGCAAGGAGGACAATCTCATCGGGCGCCTGACGCCGCGCTTCGGCCAGTCGCGGCTGTACGGGCGCGGCCAGTCGCTGGAGCTGGCGCCCGAGCCGCGCGCCAAGCGCATCGAGCGCTCGGCCACCACGGTCAACATCCCGTCGCGGCCGATGAACTCGTCGCTCGTGGCCAACCTCAAGTTCCTGAGCCTGCACCGCTACGGGCCGCAGGAGGGCGCGGCGGCGGCGCCCGCGGCCCCCGCGCCCCTCGCGCCCCTCACGCCCCTCGCGCCGCCGCACGACGCGGACGCGGCGGCGTGGCGGCGCTCGCACGCGCCGTCGCTGCTGGCCGCCGCCACCAGCGACATCCGCCTGTAGCCGCCCCCCTACCCCGCGCCCCCCGCCATGCGCGCAAGGACTGTTCGATATTTAGCCTAAGGTTGTATTTATTTCTATATTTTTCGAGATCCTTTTCGTCGACCTGAAGTGTGTGCCTCCTCTAGATGTAGTCTTTTTCTGGAAGAAAGCTGGTACGTTTAAGTATAATGTAGACGGTAGCGTTAGATGCGTAAATACTCAGATGGTGCCAAGTGTTGTGCGACTGTTCGCCGACGTCGGGCGTACTCTCATTCCTGTAGCACGATAATATTGTAAAACTCTAAACGTTGACGATGAAACTAATCGTTTTGTATGATCGGTGTCTTAACTAAACTTGAACCTAGCAATACGTCGTCGTAGCGTATTTTTATATATTTTTTTAATCGTTTAGTATGGTACTAGTGAAGTCATGTATTTTCGTCGCGCAATTTAATAATTAATAACGATTTCAGGTTCTGACGACCGATTTTTCTGAATACTGTTACAAAAGTAATTGTGTATATACCTACTTGATAGTTTCTCCAACGATCGCACTGCTTCCGACAAATTGTTACCTCTATCCAATTTAGCACCGTAAATGTACTTAAGTTTAAATATTTGATATTACTGATATCGATTACTTGTCGTAACTACTATTAAAAGCCTGTTATTGTATTAACGATTCTAAATATTACGTCAAATTACGGCCTTAATGTGAATACGCCTACATTTACGGCCTTCAGGTAAAACACCATTTACTTAAACTGTGATTTACTTTACAAAACTTTACAAAATAAACTCAGCTCATATTTTATCGTATATAAAATATCGTAATACTTTATTATACTTTGTACATATATTATTAGTCAATTATAAAATTTAAATCAAGAATTGTATCGAATATTCGCACTGGATGTTACAATTAGTTTTATTGATTATTTTTATGAAAATATTGCCAAACAATTTGCCTGTTGTTATACTACCAGACAAGTTTTATTAAATGTTTTGCTTTTTGAATATTATGGAATTACTTACTTTTGGATAGTGTAACTATATCGTCTTTAATTCTATCGGTAAAATTCTATGGTTGTGTTAATACATGGCTGGCTATGCAATTAGTACAAGATAAGATAAAAGTAGTATTAACTAAATTTAAATTAATTAATATTAGTCTGTAGCAACAGCTCTGATAAAAAATATAACCTTGTATATTGTAATGGTGTCAATCCCCTGTGTTTAGAGTCATTTACTGTGTTATTGTTACAAACATTCTTGCCTTCGGTTTTATGAATTATAAATAAAGCTGGTGGTTAACCCCTTTTCAGTAGAACAAACAAGAAGTGTTCTTCAAAACGTGTTTAATCTTTCGCCAAATTGTCTCTTACTCGTAATAGTAGAGGAGACGTGGAAGATCGACCTTCACCGATAACCAGATGAGACGTATTTTTTATGTAATATAGTTTATAAACAAATATGCCTATAATAACTCGCCTATCAAAAAAGTGCTCAAAGCTATTTTAAATTTAAGTAATTTTAATCAACCGCAAATATAACTTTGTCGTTTATACAAACACTATGGAAAACAAAGTTATTTTTGGTGATGAAAAAGTGATTGTGATATTTGGTTAAGTGAAGATAAAGTGTATGTTAAGTGGATACCTGAATTACGGGACCCTTACGGGACTCGCACTTAATCTAATTATTTGATCTTTGTTGCTATATTGCTTCCACTCCAAGGTTTTTTGTTTATTAATTACTAGCATCAGCCTTGACACTTAACATACGCTTTAACTTCACCTATCCAAATATCAATATTACTTTTTCATCACCAAAAATAACTTTGTTTTCCATAGTGTTTGTATAAACGACAAAGTTATATTTGCGGTTGATTAAAATTACTTAAATTTAAAATAGCTATGAGCACTTTTTTGAGAGGCAAGTTATTATAGGCATATTTGTTTATAAATTATATTACATAATAAATACGTCTCATCTGGTTATCAGATCGGTGAAGGTCGATCTTCCACGTCTCCTCTACTATAAGATGTGGCGACTTAGTGACTTAGGCTAATGCCTACATAGTCATTATAGAAAATTCCAATAAGAAAACTCATAACATATTAGAATAAGGTAAGGACTGATATGATTTATACGTTACTGAATTATTTAAAACCAATGTAAACATATTTTATTGATTTGTTTCAAAATGTAGAACTTTTAGTGTCTTCAAATCTCTACTATGTACAATGTCTTTTTACTTGTTGTAGTTTACATAACATTTTGCCAATGGTGCTAAATATTACTGTAAAACATTCTCAAATAATATATTTTCGTAAAAGATATAATATAGAAACAGTATTTCTTGGTAGTATAACGGCAGTGTTTTACTTGTTTATTAACTCATTGGTATTTTATGTGCGTTATTGCCTTTTGTAGAAAATTAATTTACATTTAAGAAGAAATACATAATGTACAAATTAATACGACATGAAAATATATTATGTTATTTATTTCCACCTATTTTCATTTTATTAATAAACCACATAAGTTCTAATATCCTACAGTCTATTTTATTATGAATATTTGTACTGTATGAGGTAAGTATGCCAGCTGTTTCATTTTGCCGATTCGTACGTGGATGAAGTAAGTATAATAATTTCTGAGTAACCAATGTACCTATATTAGAAAAAAGGAAAGAAATTGGTTAATGGTAATGGTAAGAGCAGCGCATGAGATAACTTGTGGTCGACTACAAGACATGCTGCATGACGTACAACGCTCAAGGAACATATTCCACGGGTACGTTGGATCTGCGCAAAACCAAGGGACATTGGGCAACGTTACAGCGTCGTACTGTACTGGATCCTGGATTTCGGAGTTATGATTGTTTTGTTTTCGAGGTAACCGTAACCGGAGTTTGAGTTTCACCCTGGTCAGAGAGTAGGTATTATCAAAGGAAAAAGTTATATGGGCTTCAACCGATACGACAGTTCTCTCAGCCCGGCCTGCCCTAGCGCGAACTGGCCTGCGATAAGGGACGTGGAAACGTGGCATAACACAGCGAAAGACAGTACGACAGTCGTATACCGATTTCGTGCCAGCAAAGAGCGCAGATATTTACATAAAGGCGCATTTCCTATGGGCGCTCTGTTAGCCCGGCGAGGATATGGAGGGGTAATTCTGACCCTGTCAATTTTAAATCGTGCGTAGTTTTTTATTCTGCGATCGAAAAGTTTTGAACGTCGCAATATCTGTTGCTAAAGGACCGGCGCGCGCGCCCCGCGCCCCTGTTCAGTCGGCCGCCGCCTGTGACGGGAGCAACACGTGCGTGCAGTCAGAAAGGGTAAATATGACTCCGCGACAACCGCGATGTACTAGGCAGCTGGATCAAGTTCTTGATTCAGAAAGCACTTCAAAACATTGACTTGAAAGAAAAATCTTATATTTTCCACAACAACACTTTGAATTTAGAGCGATAGCCTAGTGGAGATACCAACAGACTGCCATGCAGAAGGTATCGGGTTCCATTCCACGGCGCGCACCAATGACTTTTCGGAGTTATGTGCATATTAAATTGTCAATTATCGCTTGTCACGTGCCTCGGAGAGCACGATAAGCCGTCGGTCCCGGTATGGTCCTGTCATGAAGATCTTTGAGTGTCTTAGACAGTCGTAACAGGGCGTCAGTACCTTCTAGATAAACTGACACTAGTCTAAACCCCGTGTACGAGGGGAGGTCTAAAAGTTCGTGGAATGGAGGGGATGGAGTGGGGATAGGGGCGCTCGCTTCTTCACAAAATAACTTTAGGTTTAGTAAACTTAGGTAAACCGATTTTGCATACTGATGTACTTCTACTTCCCAAAAAAATGCATTTTTCTTACATAACTTTATCAATATATTGAAAATATAAATATTTTTGTTACTCTTTACCTTATTTGGATCCAAAAACAATTTCCCTTGAACGTTTTTCTTACTTTTATTTGAAATAATCGTAATTCAAAACACACGGAAAAATGGTATATTATTCAGATTGCGCGCCAACAATGAAAATTGTCACAGATAAAAAAAATTATTGTCAAAGTTCGTACTTGCGCTTGGAAACGATAAAATAGTTCTACCAAAATATCTAGACCAAAATTTAAAATAAAAACGTCTGCAATGTCCCTACATAAAGAGGCCCTACCTATGAGGTTTTAAACATACGATACAAATCTACATCGCTATGCATTTAAGGGGAAAAATTGCGAAAAAATCAAAATACTTATTTTAAGTTTTTTTTATTAAAAAAAGCTTGTGTATCAAAAATGAAACAGTATGCATTACAGGGTAGCTACAGTGTAAAACAATACAAACTTTACCCTGTGATGAGCGCTGGTTCAATTGTATATCTTTAGAGCTACAAATGTCTTGTTTCGGGTACAAATAGTACATAATTATGTGGTACAAATCCGTCATTGTGCTAAATTTTAAATCGGGGACTTGGTCCCGCTAACTTGACGCACACCGTACATACACAAGTGCTGCCAACTCAGATTTTTTAATATGCGTAGATCGGAGTTCAAAAAAACGTAGATCTACGTACTTTTTAACTCCGAAAGTACGTAGATCTACTTACTTTTAAATAGTTAAGATAAAGACAGTAAAAATTAGTAAAACGAGTATTTCAAACATCGATCCGAGTGTGTAAACAGTATTATTGACTTAAATTGGTCGAAATGTTTTTAGTTTATACTTGTTATAAAAATTCGGTGGGAATAAACATGGACCAAAATGTTATTTTTACGTGGGGTTTGTGTTTAATAGTGCTTCCTTCTTAGTAAAATCTCGTTACTTTGCTAATTAGGTTATTTGTTGCAAAATACGTAGATTCTGGGTCTGAAGTACGTAGGTTCACGAAAAGGGTCCGAAATACATAGATCTACGTAAAAAGACGTCGAGTTGGCAACGCTTAGAGATATAAGCATACACAGTACACACATAGATTGCTGAAAACATTACCCTTCGTTTTGGCTTCGCCGTAGTCGGGTAAAAAACGGTCTTTTTTATTATCATCATGAAAGACCCTTTTCTATATAGGTCTGTGGAGGGACCTGATTCTGGGCGAATTACTTTAAGGCGAATACTCAGATTGAGTAAAAACAGTTTTCACTTGAACTGAGAGCGAATGTAGCTTTATAAGAAACAAATAAGAAATCTAGTCTCAATCATAAACTTCACTAGGTATCTATGGCAGAGAGGTTGGACCAAGAACTTTGAATAAGTATAACGAAATCTTCTTGGGTTGGACCAAGAGGTTGGACTAGGTTAACCCGGTTTACCAAAGAAATTGGATGTGGTTTAGACATAAAGGCCTTGCCACACGGCACAATTTTACCACTGATCAAATTTTCAATCGAATTGGCTTTGTCCGTCTACACGACACAATCAAATCACTGATTTTCATTCCGTCCACCCGATTGGTTAAAATCTGGTGGTACCGCCCACCCGATGAACTTGAGTTGGACGACTGGCGTCAACACGTCACGATTAATTCATCAAGTGATTTAGTCAAGTTGGACGTAAAATTGTGCCGTGTGGCAAGGCCTTAAGGTTATATTTCTTTGATCTATGGTCCGACCACAGAGTTTGACAGGATACAGTGTTTGACAATCAAAATTATCATTATCTGTGCAGTTTAAAAAAAGCTTACATTTTCATAGAAATTTTAGCAATAACCTATTTGTTTATTTGTTTCACCGATTTATGATATTTAGTGATATCTCACTAAACAAACCATGGCAGATTCTGTAAATATGTCTCTAGGTAAGAACGAATTTGTATTTAAGAGATAATAAATACTTCATGTTTATCTATTTTGGTACGAATACTTTCAATCCTTCCTAATTCAGAGGGTTTTTGCAATTCAGTGAACTTTATAAACGCCGAATGTTCGTATTTATAAAATATGAGCAACAGCAGTGTGCCATTGAACGCATTTTCATAATATTGTAATCTTCGTCAAAAGTGCCGCCATCAAATCAAACAATATGTTTGAGATTATAAATCATGGTAATTATTGTGCATATTACTTGTTCACAGATGAGATAATAAAACAAAATAAACAAAACCGCGCGAGTCGATCGCGCGGAAGAGGCGGTGGAAGTGTTCGTGGTCGTGGCGGTGGCGGGAATGTTCGCGGTCAGCGCGGCGGCCGTGGCAGAGGCGGCCGAGGTCGCGGACGCGGAGGCATTACACGCAGTCAGTCACAGTCGAGGCCCGGCACTCCCGGCGCCGGACGCTCACGATCTCGCTCCCGAGGACCTGGACGGTCGCAGTCACGATCCCGTTCTCAGTCACGCAACCGCTCCCGTTCTCAACAACGTCGTTCAAACTCGAGGGCCAGGACGGCTTCAAGATCTCGGTCACGTCTTAGGGGCATGACTCCCAAAGGAAGAGCTGGATTGGAAGATCAATCTCAAATGCCTCCGCTTGTGAGAGGTGGCAGAGGCTACAGAGGTATGTACTTTTCTTTTCACGCCTAGTATTTAATATTTCATAATGGTATGATAAATACCGGTCAAAAGCAGCCTCAGCCAAAAGTATTTAGTACTATGTCATCATTCAGTTTCTTTCCAAAAAATCTATGTTCTGTGGGTATTGCTTTCAGACCAGCAGGGATTCCTGTGAATATAGACATGAGATTTAAACAATAATTTTATTTCAAGCATTGATTTACAAAAAAACAAAATGCACAGTCATGAACTAAAATGATATGCAAAGCACCATATTGTGCAAAACCAGTCATAGTTGTGATAATGATCATATTATTTTGTAAATTCAATCATACATATTTGTCATATAGTTGTAAAAAAAATATTGCAATCTATCTTCACACATTTCGGCATCTGTGCCATGCGTAAAATGATACAGTACCATTTGAAAAAAAAACTTACAACCATCTGAAAAAAACATGCAAGTGCAGGTACTTTTTTGGATGGTTTTGAGATGCTGACTATGACTGTATCTTGGGGTATTTGTATATCAATGCCTTTAAGCCATACTTTTCAAATACCTACACGAAAATTTGTAGGGTGCTCAATAATTTGGCCAAGGTTGTATGAATTGGGCAAACTGATGAAACATATTACCAATTTATTTGTATTAGTAGTGCCGTTCTGAATCATAAAATAATTTTGTATAATCAATAAAGCCATATGCATATGCATCATAAATGGAGATGATTTTAAACATCAAATGTTGAAAAAATAACAACATAGTTACTTTTATTTTACAGGAGGGCTGAACAACCGCTTTTTGCGTGCCAATTCAAACCAAAACTTGCGAGGTGGAATACACAGTAGATTAGGTGTAAACACTCGACGCGGAATGTACAATCTTCGTAGACCCTTAGCTGTTGCCAAAAGAGGAATTTCTAAACGAGGAAGAGGTTTGACTACAGCTAATCAATATAGTGCAGTAGGTTTAAGGTCTGACCAGATTTTAAAGGAACGTAGGCAGAATATGATGCTTCGGAACAACATTATCAAATCTCAAACATTCACTCGATCCAGGAATAATTCTTTTAGTTCAGCTTCACAATTGACTGTCAGTGTTGCTAATGATTTTGCCAAAAGGCGCCGTAATAGTGTTGGTAGTGCAGGTTATTTAAATAAGCAAAGTCTGGCTCAATTCAATAATCAATTTGGAGGGTATAATACAAGAAGGGGCCCTGGCAGTGTTAAGTCCATGGGTTCCAATAGATCTAACAAATCTAACCAGTCTAATGCTAGTAGAAGATCTCGTACAAGAGGGCGAGGTCGCGGCGGTTACCGTGGCGTGGGCCGCAACTTCGCTAACAAACACGTCCTTAATGCAAAACTGCAAAAAGAGATAGCTGCTATTCAAGGCAAGACATATGGAGGCACTAATGCAAATGGGGAAGCTCCTGCTGGTGTGAATCTGACTCTTGTACCTACTGTTACTGGTCAAACATTACATCAAAGATTTGCTAGTACTTAGTTTTGCGACCATAGAACCATTTACTTTATTAATACCTATAATAGTAAGTACATGATGACAAAAAATTTTTGCTAAACTAGTAAGAAAACTAGTGGTGAGCCTAGGCATCTGGAATTTATAGATGGCTAAAATCTATTAAAGAACTTAGCAAGTACATAAAAATTATGATACTAACATATTTTGACAGGTCTGAGACACATGAATACATGGGCTGTTGATACAAAATGCCCAATAATATTACTGTCAATGTATAGATGTGCCCATCATATTTCCTTCATGAAAAAGGAAATTATAGCATGTACAACATTGACATTTATAAAGCGCTTCACACACAGCAGCTATAATGTATATTAATGTACATTACATCCCGGGATGTATAGCTTATGTATCACACACACAACAGGTAATGTAATGTTTCTTTCCGTTCATTTCATTGGCCTACGTCCCGATTGACGCACTACAAATGTATATTTTCGTATCGCTCTGTATCTTAAGATTCGAAGATGTAAAAATGTACATTATAGCTGTCGTGTGTGGTCTCTTGACGATTTCTATGGAAAGATGTAATGAGATGTATCGTGCTATAATGTACATCTTTACATTATAGCTGCTGTGTGTGAAGCCCTTTAGACTTGTATGACATTTAATTATAATCTTTAAATAGCTATCTAGTTTTGTATGATAGCAGTTTATACATAGAAAACTCATTTTAATCTGTATACTAGATACCAACTTCGTTTTACTTATCTACACTTACCAAATTAATGCATACCTACTTTACATAATATGGTATTCTACTTGAATACATTTTTTAGCTTTGATGTGTGGAAGCCAGTCAATTCTGCAACAGGCTCTCAACTCATTTACTGTATAAATTAATTAATGTATAACATACTAACATATTATTGAGAATATTACATAAGAATAACATGTCTTATAATATGTGTGATCAAAGTCTGTCTTTCAGCCTCACAGGGTAGAACTTATATTTCATTTTAGATAGTATAGGTCATTTCAAACTTTTACCTTGGATCTGCAGAGGGATTTTGTTAATGCTTCTATCTAATGACAAATATGTTTATTACTGATATTGTATAGGAATTGAGAACTGCGAAGCAGTGTAGTTGCAGCTACTTTCAAAGAAAACTTAAAGGTTGGTCTATAAGCACAATAACAGATGTATTTGGACTCCAGTTGATAGACGAGGCAGACATGTTGATTAGAAGTTATAATAAGATCTTGTCATTGTAATATTAGCACTAAGGTTTATTTTATAAGCATTAAGAACATTTTTGTTTGAATAAGACTAAAAAATGCAAAGCTAATTTCAAATGATTATAAAGCTACTTTGTTTGTTTTTTATTTCAGAGTTACTAAAACTGATCCTATTGCTATGGAGATATTTTTGTTACATTAGAAGTAAGAGAGATTGAAATAAAATAATTCAATTCATAAATAATATTTTATATTTAACCTTACAATGTTTATTTACCTCTAATACATTAGCACACACCAGCTGTATATAGGTAACACCCATTTAGTACTTACAGAAGAGTTAACACATAAGAATGTAACTTCGTATCATGTGAAAGTTACATTTTATACATTTTCGGCATCATTATAAGAGAATCAGTAACTGTAAAAGAAAAATATTGTCAGTTCATACAAAAACATTACTTATATTTTATCTTTCCATAAATAAAATAGTGCATAATTATAATTATAATGACTTACAATTTTCACCGAGAATGTTCCTCAGGATCAGTCCATGAAATGTTTTAACATTATCACTTGAGTTATCTTCTATGTTATTAGATATTGCCTTTTCAAAAGTCCAACCAAGGTGTTGACCACAGTGCGGACATGCACAGATTCGCCAACTATACCCAGGAAACCAAGAGTCTGCACCTTGGTTCTGAAAAATTCAAGTATAGCTTTAATGCAGTGTACACTGTTATTCTCTGTTGTATAAATCAATACTGGTATTACTTAACAGTAGGAACTAACTTACAGGACCCAAGTTATCACATCTCGCTTTTTCTGCTGTAACAACTTCAAATTTGATACCAAATGGATTTACCAAAGTTTGCACTGTAACATTCTGCCGGCCAAACAAATTCTGTTTCTCTGATTTTCTAGCACCAGGGCTAGGCTTGCTAAACAAATAATGTGAGTCGGCCACGTCAGCGCCACATTTCCGACAAAGGAGTAATTCTAGAAACGAAGGTAATGGTCATGACAAAATTATGTAAACAAAGCATAAGCAAATTGTTTACATACTAAATATACCTTGTCCATTCTTTTCAGTTCTTGGATATTGTTCAGCGAAAGCACACAAATCACGTGAAATGTATAAAAGTAATATGAGATGTAAAAGATAAAACATGCCTTTTTAGTGCGCGTTACCAAGTTAACAATCTATTTTTCACAGCACTACTTTTAGCTGATTATCTGTAACGTTTCATACATTCCAACGTCAATAGATTCAAATAAAACATTTATGAAAAGCAAATTAAGAAATGAATAGAATATTTACTATTTATACACTTTTAAACTAAAAAAATAAATAATAATTTAGCTAAAGACATTTACTAAATAAAATGATAACAGTGACTTATCAATGACACTGACAGCAGGGATGTGACAGCTGTTTCAGTCGCTTTTTTTTTTGTTTTGGAATTTTATGACCTGGTAACTGGACCTTTAGCAGTCCTGGCGCACTTCGCATTTTAGGTACAAACTTACAAGTACCTCGGCCGACCATGTCTACATGGTTGGATTAGTGCCATTAGTGGGTTGCCGCGCGCCGCTCACATTAGATGTCACGCAACGAGTGCGACCGTTCCGTATTCTCACGCGCCGAGTTCGATCATTGTTCAAATTATGTAAACGCCTTTAACAACAAAAATGTATCATCACAATTCTGATGCAAAGAAAGTATTGCTCATTTAACGAATGTGTGTCGAAAGCAACTTGAAAATTTGATTTTATTTATTTTACGAGAGCAACTTGAAAATTTGATTTTTTGTTTGTTGAGATATCCCAACGATTATGGCGTTAAATTAAAGATCTAGTTCAAAAACCATTTTATCTGTTTGAATCATGTAAATCGGTCCACGCGTTTAGGAAATAACTAAGAATTAGTATAGTGAAAATGTAAACAACCAGAATTTTTGTGGTTTTTGTTCTACGAGCTCAAATAGTGGGATAGGATAATTATTTACTATTAGGTACGTGGTCAAGTAGGTAAGTAGATAGACGATGACTAAATATTATAGTAGCAGCGGCAAGTCGACAACCCTAGCGCGCCACTCCGCGCCAGACAGCGACAGCGTTATGTGTTAGAAAAGAGTGGCAACGGTTAGGTGAATATCGCAGTAGGCAATGAGTGCTTATGCGAGCTGAATTGCACTTTGTTGCTTTAAAGCAAGAGTCGCAATTTCAATAAATTGGTTTGAGAAGTGATCCTTCTGTACTTTAGTACTTGTATATATTCTGTGCCTTTAGGTCAAGTCTTATTTTATTTTAACGAACACTTTTAAATTGTTTTAACAGTATGTTTAATGTGTTTATACATATATCGGTTTGTAAGTATTTTTGTCTATTATTAACTCTTCGAGTGGCGGCGGGCGGGAGAAAGAATCGCACTTAATGTTCACATCACTGAGTTCACTAACCAACACTAATCTGTTAAGCAGGAAGTTTTGACAGTCAAAAATAAGATGTTCAACGGTTCCTTCTTGGGATTCACAATGTGGGCATGTATTGCTTGTAATAATGTCAGAATAGGTAGTGCCATTCCGCGGGATTCGACAGTCGTGGCATAACATGGACATACCCACTCATCACAAAATCCCGGGATCTTACAAAAACAATTTCGAAGGAATAAAACCTCTATTTTATTTATAAATACTCACCACTACAAGGTCTCCACATTCTTTCAAAATTAGGTACAATACATAATATTTATATATATTATGTAACTGTGTCGTGTCCGCCGGTGGGAGAGAGAACGCAACAGTTAAATTAAAGCCCCCCTGCATCTCTCTCACTTTGACTGCTGGCCTAAGATTCGTAGACGGCCTTATGCTATGCGGCCAGTACGCATATCCGGCGTGTATCCGCACCCGCAGAGCGTGCCCAGCCTCTCGTGCTAACGGCACGCAACGCGCGTGCAGGTCGAGCGTGTGTATGTGCTGACGCGACACGCGACATGTGAGCTTAACTTTCCACTCGCCAGAGCGTCTAGCCACAGTAATTGTGTTTGCACATCAACTACTTTAGTTACGTAGTATATGCCAGTTTTAAAGCAGTTTGCTAGGGAAATATTGTGTCATACGATTCTAAATAAACAATTTAATCATATGCCAGTCGGCCTCGCCTATGAGGGGTTCCGTCATATCGTAATCTGCGAAAAAAGAAATAAAAAACGTAAAATTCAATTTACCTATTATTAGAAGTACCTACCTATCTATCCAAACTAAGAGACTATCCGTACCTACCCACTGATGCCCATGTGGCTGCAACGAAACAACATAAAACATCTGCGAACATTTTCGACTCTTTTGTTCTACTCGGACAATATAAGCCGATCCGTAGCAGGATTACCGATCATTCTTATTAGCAACTATTCACATAAAGCAAACAATATATATAGTAAATATATTGTTCAACTGCGTTATAACAAGGCGGCAAGCACTGACAGAGGTAATAAAACACCTGGGACCAATATTTCTCACTCCATTGTTCTACTCTGAAAAAATAAAACGGTCCTTAAAAAAGGTTTACCGATTGTTCTTATTAGCAACTATTAACATATTATAGTCAATATATTGTTCAACTGCGATAAAATAACTAGGCGGCAAGCACTGACAGAGGTAATAAAACACCTGGGACCAATACTTCTTACTCTATCGTTCTACTCTATCCTTTACCTACAGCCTTTATGGTGAAACTCCGAATAAAGAAAATCATAAAATTATTACTAAAATAAACGTTTACGATTTCGTCACTAGTTCCATTTTTCAAATAGATCTTGAAAAGGGTGATGCATTCTTATAATGCAAATCTCTATAAAGTTACTAAATTGTGCATCTGGTGGACTCACATTCTCAGCATATCACTCACTTCAAGCCGGTGGAGTACTAGCATCATAATTAATCCACTTATTCAATGAACATAATCGATAAGTCTATTTTCATTCCTCGAAGTTTAAAGTACAATCATTTTAGAATATTTCTAAAAGACATTGATGAATTATTTTTATAAAGCAAATTGATAAGTATTTATTTTTACCATAGAGATATAAAGGATTGAGTGGCAGAACAGTACCTAACTCAATACTGTGTCGTGTCTGCCGGTGGGAGAGAGAACGCAACAGTGGGTAGTTACCTCCCTTGCATCTCTCTTTAACAACGCATGCTCTACATTCTACAATGGGGTTTGCAATGGCAACTGTCAAAGTGTGTTGTCGTTGTGTCCCCAAACATTTAATTTGTATTATGGTCAAATTTTTCCAGGCGCGGTCCGAAAGGGGGGGGGGGGTCACAGGGGACATGACCCCCCCCAAAATCTACGGTCAAATTGAAAAATCTCAAAAATTTGACAACTAATAAAAGGAAATTTTTAGCTATCCCCTAACAGCGATAAATTCGCGTCGATATCTGAATATACAGAAGAAAATCTTCTTATCGTCAAGAAAGTATCTGAATTCTATTGCCATTTTTTAAGTCCGATCAAGTCCGATCCGCAGCTGGCATCACAGCCAGATTCGATGTGGCCGTAGGCTTGCGCCAAGGGTCGGCGCTTAGCCCCTACCTCTTCCTGTTAATTATGGATGCTAGGTATATTATCAGACATACAGGAAGAGGCACCCTGGTGAATGCTGTTTGCCGATGACATCGTTCTGGTAGCAGTGAGTGGACAGAAGGTGCAGAGCAAGCTGGAGGAGTGGCGGCAGAGATTGGAGAATGTAGGCCTGAGAATAAGCAGAACTAAAACGGAATATATGTTCTGTGACTTTGGCCGTCTCTCCAGTCCTACCGGTTACACTCAGCGGTACACCGCTACCAGTATGCTCCGATTGCCGCTACCTGCAAGATGACGGCGGAATTGATCGGGATGTTAGGCAAAGAATAAACGCAGGATGGATGAAATGGTGACAGGTCTCAGGCACAATATGCGACCACGAAATGCCTGTGAAATTAAAGGGCCGCATGTTTAAGTCGGTTATAAGGCCTGTCGTACTGTATGGAGCTGAGTGTTGGGCTACAAAGAAGATGGATGAGAAACAAAATGTGGCAGAGATGAGAATGTTACGATGGATGTGTGGAGTGACAAGAATGGACAGAATTAGGAATGATTACGTTAGAGGTCAATTTAGAGGTTATATGAAAGTGGCGCCCATTGACGAAAAGGTAAAAAGGATTCGATTGGCCTGGTATGGCCATGTTATGCGGAGAGATGACATGTATGTAGGTAAAAAGTGATGAATATGCATGTAGAAGGACGAAAAGGGAGAGGACGGCCAAGGAAAAGATGGATGGACTGTGTGAGGATGAAAGAAAGAAAGAATGAATTATTTATTTGCACTAACACAATGTTATGACAATAATTACAGTAATAATAAGAGCTAAAGAACAAGAAAAACAAATCAAAGAAGTAAAACGCGCAAAATTTCTCGCTGGCTGGCGCCACTGTAGGCACGGCTTTATCTACTCATGTAGCTGGATGGATGGATATGAAAGAGAAAAGGGTAAGCGATCGGATGACCGGTGAGGTGATAGAGAAATATGGAAGCGAAGGACATACTGCGCCGACCCCAAATAAATTGGGACCAGGGCAAGACAATGATGATGACCTATTTTTAGGGTTCCGTACCTGTTTATCTCACAAGATAAAAAAAGGAACCCTTATAAGATCACTTTCTTGTCTGTCTGTCTGTCGGTCCGTGTGTCACCACCGATTTTCTCAGGAACGGGTGCACCTAGCAAATAAAATTGGTGGAAATATATACCAGATACTGAGGTCTATGTTTCCTATTAGGTGTATAAAAATCAGGGTCCTGGGTCAACCCGATAAAAAGATATGGTCGAAATTAGATTTTTGCGAAAACTTGTAAGTACCGAAATTGACCTTAACTTTTAACTTTTTTAATTTTCAGAACTTTTCCTTTACTTGTGCTGTAAGACCTTGGTTTTAACCAAAATTGACAATTCTAGGTCAACCGTAAGTAGCCTATAGGTTTTGGGTCGAAAACCTATATGGTAGTTCCCGTTGAACTAGAATCACGAAATTTGGCCAAAAGCAGGGTCCTACGGCACAAATAAAGGAAACATTACAAAAAATAAAAAAGTGGAAAATTTAAGGGTGTCCCCATACATACACAGTAGACTCCATTTAAGATAGTCCTCTAAGTTTAATTGGGCGCTCATATAGATTTAGAGGACTAGCGTATTTAGTACGAACAAATTCGTTCTTATCAAATAAAGTAAAATGCGTACGGAACCCTCAGTGCGCGGGTCAGACTCGCACTTGCCCGAATTTTTATTAGTGTAGTGAGTGACCCCCTCCAAAATTTCTGGCTGCGACCGCGCCTGAATTTTTCAATATATACCTACACTTTTTTGTCATTTCAAACTATCTTCGCGTACCAATAAAAACAACTTTTGAACTATTGATTACTGATAAACTGATATAATTATAATAGTTACAGGTAGCACGCCATTGCGCAATGTTGATGTTGTGCATGTACTGTTAGAGAGAGATCCTGCCTGTCTCTTTCGGCCTTTAATTGTAGCGTTCTCTCTCGCACCGACGGACACTCATTGGCCCCTCTCTGCCACTCTAATCCTTTATATCTCTATGATTTTTACCGATACTACGTAATAAAAAAGTGAATGGATAATCGTTAGGTACTATGATCACAGAAGAATAACTGAAGCATATATATATATATATATATATATATATATATATATATATATATATATATATATATATATATATATATCCAATATACTGTATATATCCAATCTCTTTGACTATGATTTATGAATTTCTGGTATATTTACGTTTTATCTATGATCAGTACAGAATGGCACAGACAACACGTGCTACTTTACATCTCTAATACAAGTTATAATAAAAATAATAGAACAAAGCTTGTCGGTATTAATTGACTTCGTGAGCTGACAATTTTTGTAGCCTCAATAAATCACACCGACGTGCTTTATTATTTATCAAAACACTTCGTCGTCTAGGCTTAGGCACGCAATAAAAAAGGCGCCGAAGTGCTTTGTTTTCACTCAAAAATTGTGGCAAATTATTGAAACTTGAAAATATTCCATCGGCGTCCGTTGTTACATATAAGTACCTATTCAAAAAGTGAAGCGCTCTGCGCTGCCTTTTGTTTCTTGTACGTAGCTTTGTAAAACTTAGGTAACTATTATGGTCTTGGAACTCTAGGACATCTGGGTTATACCATGATATTAAATATTGTTAAATAAAAGATCTGAGATTAAATATCATCCTAATAGTAGTTGGGTATGGACTCGATAAGTCAAGGTAACCTACCGTAGGTTAAGACACACACCGTGCGGAAACACGCACACTAGTTGCTTTACAAAAAAACACACATGAGTGGTCGTCAGCACATGTGTAGTATGGGTATGATTCACGCGTCGCGTGTTTCGGCAGCACGCGTGTATATTTTTTCCCTAAACACGACTATTGTGGGCTAGCCGCATCGCAGGATCCGACACTTGGGACACGCCATATACGTTTCCAGCAGTCAATGTGTTAACAACGCATGCTCTACATTCTACAATCGGGCAACTGTCAAAGTGTGTTGTCGTTGTGTCCCCAAACATTGAATTTGTATAAGGGCCTTATCATACTAGCGGTTTGGGAGCAGTTACGGGGCGGGGCGGACGCGCAGCGAATGCGTCGCGAACACGCCGCGGCTGCGCAGCGAGGACGTCGCCGACACGTGGCAAATACGTTACGTTTTTGTCGCATGTTTGTAGCAAATTATCGAAGTACAGTACATCCTGTAACAAAATGGATTCCGACGAGGAAATACTGCTATTGTTTTTATTACTTTTACTCGTTGCGCGACGCTTTTTACTCTTTGCGTGTCCGCAACGAATTCGATGCGCATGCGCGGCGTGTTCGTTGTGACCGTTGTGAGCCCGTAACGAATTCGTTGCGCACCCGCTCCGCTTTGAAAACGTTCGCAATCCGCTAGTGTGATAAGGCCCTTATGGTCATTTTCTTACAATATATACACTTTTTGTCATTTCAAACTAATCTTCGTGTATCAATAAAAACAACTTTAACTATTGATTACGAGTTGATTACTGATATAAATAATAGTTACAGGTAGCACGCCATTGCCCAATGTTGATGTTGTGCATGTACTGTTAGAGAGAGATGCAGGGGGCCTTTAACTGTAGCGTTCTCTTTCGCACCTGTGCTCTCGCACTGACGGACACTCATTGGCCCCCATAGATTATAACACTTATACTGGTATAGATAAGCCTCAACTCACAGTTCAAAATTTAAGTTCAATAGGCATCCTCAACCACTAGATGGCGTACAAATCAATTTTATTTTTATTCCGATCGTATAGATGGAACACCATCTATACGATCAGACAGACAGACAGACAGACGGACAAGAAAGTGATCTTATAAGGGTTCCTTTTTTTTACCTTGAGGTACGGAACCCTAAAAAGGTCTGTTATTCATCTTAAATGTTTAAGTAAGTGTATTTACAGTTTAGTTGTTAATATTATTAGCTTCAATCACAATTACTTTCATCACCATGCACACAGTACGAAACAAATTACAACTTACATATTTCATTACTCTTTTACAAAACACCACGCACACTACCTTATGTTTAGGAGTCCACCGTATTATCTCGGGTTGGTAAATCACGCTTTAATAAAAATGCTTTTATATTTGGACATGGCGCATACCTATTTTAGTTATGTGAGGTCCATGGTCAAACCAGGATCGCCAAAACTGTACCACTTCATTGCTATGATATGCAAAAGGCCAATATAGCAGAGTTCGCGGATTCAGTAGAATCCTTAACCGTATCAACATCATTTATAGACTCCCCAAGCCAATGTCTACAGCACCTAAGACAAACAAAATCTACGTTAAATATTCTCCAAGTTAATATCAGGAGTATAACTTCAATTTCGATGGCCTTACCGTTTTCCTTCACTCTTTAGATATAAAATCTGATATAATTGTCCTCAACGAGTGCCGGTTAGGTAAAGTGAATAATATTCCTACCTTAAAAGGTTATCCTTCTACAACATCTGTCTTTGATAACCAAAAGGATGGCGTTATGATTTACATACAATCCGATCTAAACTATAGCTACTAACAAGTAGCGGATTCATTTTTCAAAATAAAATTAATGTTTAATTTCAGTGTTAATAAATAAGTAAATGACAACTATTATGTAAAATATGCAATTTAAAAGTAAAAAAGTATAAAAATCACATAAAGTAGTTTCCAGCAGAGCGTGTTTTGAACCACGGACCTTTGGGTTATGGGCCCAGCACGCTTCCACTGCGCCACGCAGTTCTCGGCAGAGATGGCGAAATTACCGTTCAGTTATCGCTACAGATATTAAATTTCTAGTACGCATGCGGCTGACGTGACGTCACGGCGCGCCGCACATCAAGTGCGATAATGACCTTTGTGTTAACGTTAGATTGATTTAGAAGAACTATTTTTAGATGTTTCACAATAAAAATGTATAATTGCGTTACACAGTTACTAAATGTAATCTTAATATATAAAATCCTTGCGTTACTGACTGACTGACAGACACGCTACAGCCGAAACTACTGGTCGTAAGAAGATGAAATTTTGCATGTATGTTCCTTGGGCACCGTAGGGGTGCACTAAGACAGGATTTCCCGAAATTCCCACGGGATCGGGCAAAACGGGAAATTCGGAAATATGTGCGTGTGAAGCCGCTGGCGTCCTCTATCTGATAATAAAACAATAGTTACTGCGATTTTGATTAGCTAGCTTTAAACACATTATCATCTTTTTGTGTCGCGCAGTCGGGTAAAAAAGCTACAATGACATTCCCCTGGCGCTAGATAGCGTTAGTTTGTATGGATAATTTTTTATTACGGGATTGTAGGGAAGTTTCATAGGCCTGTTGGCCCCTCTCTGCCACTCTATCCTTTATATGTCCGTATTTATGCAAAAAGGAACCACCCAGCAAAAACGCACTTCTGAGATATCAATGAATTTACAAAACCATGTGCAGCTCTGTTAGATTAAGGAAAATATTACATTTATTTTATATAATTGTATTGATAAATTACTCATTTAAGTATGTGTATATAAATTTGCTCTGGATACTCTTTATTTTTCTAGATAATGAAGAAAATGTGCATGTGGTTCCGTTTAATATTAACTACCTAATAGCTTTCCTCATATGCAAAAAAGAACCACAAACCATGGGTTTCATGTATATCGGTAAAGCCATGGATTTACCAATATACATATATGTTACTAAGTATTATCGTAATAAACCTTTGATATGCAGCCTATAGCAATCCACTGCTGGACATAGGCCTCTCCCAACACGCGCCACATGGTTCTTAGCCTTTTGCATCCATTTTGTCCCAGCCTCGATTTCAGGTCGTCAGTCCACCCAACTGGGTGCCACCCTTACGCTTACCGAGTCGTGTTCTCCACTCTAGGACAAGCTTGGCCTATCGGCCATCAGTACTGCTGCAGATATGACCAGTCCACTGCCTCATAAGCTTACTTATTCTGTGAGCTATGTCGGTAATTCTGGTTCTTTGTCCGATAACTTCGTTGCGGATTTTATACTCGCTGCGTGACTTTAAGTTTGGGGACTAGTCCCACTGTGAGTGTCCACGTCTCGGTACCGTACGTCATAACAGGTAGGACGCATTGGTTGTAGATTTTGGTCTTCAGGCATTGTGGTAGGGGCGAAGAGAAAACTTGACGTAGTTTGCCAAATGTTGCCCAACCCAACTGGACACTCCGGTCCATTTCTTTCTCGAAGTTATTGCTACCAAGCTGGACAACAAGCATCTATCCTTGGACATAAACCGATTCCGACATGATGTGTTCGTCTAACATAATCTGGGTTTTGTTCAGTTCATGCCGAGACAAGTTCACGTCGAGACGCTCCGTTTAGGCTGTAGAGCATCCCGCTCAACTCTTCTAGGGACTCCGCAACGATGACGATATCGTCAGCAATCCGAAGGTGTGAGATGTATTCGCAGTTAATTTTTATGCCCAGTCCATGCCAGTCCAGCATCTTAAAGATGTCTTTGAGTGAAGAGCTGATTGAAATATTAAGTCTCCCTGCCTCACACCTCGTCGCAATCGCGACGACGGGGGTGTAGTTGGATGGTTTTAGTGGCGATATCATACAAACATATCAACGCCTCGATGTAGCGCCAATCGGTACGACCGCTGCAGAGCAACCAGAACCACCCAGGTTTCGATGGAGTCGAAGGCTTTCTCGTAGTCCACGAAATCCATACACAGCGGCTTATTGTACTCATTGGTCTTCTGTATATTCTGCCAAGCAGTATGGATGTGGTCTATTTCTTGTGGCTGGAAATCGTCAAGTTTTTTGGCAAGGTTGTTTGTTAGCATAGCACCGAGAACAACTTGTAGAGGTGGCTAAAGAGTGAAATGTGTCTATATGTTTTCAGCGAGATGTTGTCACCTTTTTTTGAAGAACAGGGCAACCGCACTCCCTATCCACGCCTGAGCTGTAAGGCCCTTATGGATAACGGAATTAAAGAGGCTCGCCAGCTCTTTCAGGACTACAGTCCCCCCTGTTTTTAAGAGCTCTTTGGTGATTTCGTCATCTTATGGAGACTTGTTGTTCTTAAGTTGCACGAGACCTTCTCGTACCTTGCCTTGGGTGACATCAGGGATGTTCTCCGTATATTGGCGCGGGAGTTGGGCTCTATAGTCATCATTGCCTGGTTTCAAGAGTTTAGACTCCCATGATGCGTACAGGTCTTTGTAAAAACTCTCAATTTCAGCCAGAATTTCAAACTTTAAGTTTACGCCTTCCGTAGTACAATAAAATCACGTACTTGTGGTTCTGCTGTTTACAATATTTATTTATACATGGTAGAACCGAATGCTTGTGGTTCCATTTTGCAAAAAAAGAATTAGTCAAATCAAATATGAATTTATTTTACGCATAATGGTACCACAGAAACTTGGTTCCATTTGGTGTATTATAATAATTTTTAATAATAGAAATATTTTTAATGTATAATGGTACCAAGTATCTGTGGATCTGTTTTGTATAAAATGACATGGAATTTATATGGTTTATTTGTTTGATGAAACGAGTCCCATGGTGCTATGGTTCGGTTTTGCAATATGTATAATATGTGTTTTTGCTGTTGGTTCCTTTCTGCTTTTTGTATAACTTGTTTCCAAGTGAAAAATCATGTGGATATTTTTTTAATAAGAAAATAAACCACTTTTAAATTAGTATTAATTAAAAAACGCAAAAATCGAAATTTGTCGTGTGGTTCCTTTTTGCATAAATACGGACATATCAGGGTTTCCCAAACATTGTTCTGCCATGGCCCGGTAATTTTCACATTGCCCCTTCGTGACCCATTGAATACTTTTAAACCTAAGCTGGTTCCATTAAGGTTAAATAATACACATTTATTAATAGTAGAAATGTTTTTATTAATACAAGGTACTTAATTATAATATTTTGATATCGCCTATTTGGTCACTAAACTATGGTACGTCGATCGATAGTAGGTATTAATTTTAAAACAAGGCGGGAATGTTGCGACCCGGTAGTTTATTTTGACGGCCTGGTCAAAGAAATATAACCTTAAGTCATAGAAGTAACACTAAATAACAACAGCGGTAGCTATGTTTGATATCTTCTTTCTAATGGCACATGCAGTATGATAGAAAGAGCTGTCGATAGGTTTAGCAGCACGCTCTTATAGCAGCGTCGTAGTAGGCAAACAGTAGACAAAACATAGAGTTAGGAAACCGAGTGTTGTTCGTAACAGTGATGATTTATCGATAAATATTTTTGGTTAATGTCTAACTTTAGTATGTGTCGATATATTTAAGCCGTAGAAGTAAACAACAACTAAAATATTGAAATTGTAGTTTTTGCTGTCGACGCCGGACAGTGCTTTGCAAAGACTTGCCAGACAGACAGTACAAAAAAATTTCACGTGTTTAATTGTTCATTTTAGCCATAAAATCTATTGACAAAAAGTATTCATAAACTAATGAGCGATGCGTCGCGATGAGATGCTAAGAAACTGTCACTTAGATTATGTATTGTACGAATTATACCAGATTGGCTAATGCGGCAGGCTTTGGCAATTTGTGTGCGTCGCATCATATTACGTTGCTTGCTATCACTTACGTTGGACACTGCTCGATTTTTTTTAGAGCTGTAGGTAATCCGATTTGTGATCCGCCAGCACAAATGATTCGCCTTTATGTAAATATTAGTACAGCAGTGAACTACTTAGTACTTTGACAACCCAGTTGGTGTGAGTGCAACCGACTGCCACGCCGAAGCTTGCGGGTACGATTCAGTTTTACATTCATGTCCGATAGCTTGTTTCCGTATTTATCCCTCATTCAAAAAACATCGATATCTCCTTGCACTGTCAAATCCCATCACTCCTCAATGATAGGATTTACAGCACGGCTATTTAGAGAATGCAGTCAAAGATATGAGTCTGTAAGGAGTTTATGCCTCTTTAAATGAGACGCGTAATTTGACGTTATGATTAACCAACTATAGTATTTTCGCTGTATGATGATATGCATGACAGTTCTCATTTTACATATCAAGCATACTACTTTCAACTTATGAAAATAAATTGGCAAAAAAAAAACAATTATAAAAAAAAAACAATTAAGTACAAAGTAAAAAGAATTGCAAAGTAAATTGATACTAGTATGTCTCTCTCTATTTTTATAATAATTATTTACTGTAAATAAATTATTTAAATTTAATAAAATATAATCCTCAAAATGTCAGATGCATGAAACGAACCCTCTGTCAGTACTTAAAGTTTGACGAGTGGAAGATTAATAAAACATGTTAGTTTTGCAGACATGAAAATATATTATGTAATCCGGTTACCATGCTTCTTGACAAGACAGTAAAAAAACTATGACATTCTTGACTAAAGTAGACAACAGTGGCATTCTACATTTAAAATCAAAAATCATAGTATAAAAGCACCACGAAGAAAAAGAAACATATCAGCCTAGAAATACAAAGAGGTTTCATATCGCTACTTCAACACCTTCTCTCGATGTGTAGACCTAGCTGTTCTTGTAGGCTGATAAGCCTCGGCCTAGCCAGTGGCTTTGTGAAAAGATCTGCCAGCTGCTTCTCAGTGCTGATCCTATTCACCTTCATTTCTCCAGCAGTCACCAGTTCTCGCACAAAGAAGTGGCGTATTCGAATGTGCTTAGTTCTTCTATGGAACTCAGGATTCTCAGCTAATCTCACAGCCGCTTCGTTATCCACATAGAGAACAGGTGAAGCCTCCATCTTCGTCATGCCTTGCATTAGACGAGCTAGCCAAATGCCTTCTCTCGCTGCCTCACTAGCTGCGACAATCTCGGCTTCTGTAGTGGAAATAGCCACACTGGGTTGTCTCTGGCTCAACCATGACACGGCGCCTCCAGCATAAATGCATACAACTTCAGTAGTTGATCTCCCTGTTGTCAGATCTCCACCGTGATCTGCATCACTGTAACATTCCAGAAAACCTCTTCTGTAATCCTTCTTATACAGAATTCCCATATCTGGAGTGTACTGTAGATATCTTAGCATGCGCTTCAACCGAACACAATCCGTGTGAGTCGGGTTTTCCAAGCTTCTGGATACTACACTGACAGGATATGCTATGTCAGGCCTTGTGCACACCATCAGATAAGCAAGAGCACCTACCACTTGTCTATAATTCTTCAGAAAGTAGTCATCAACCTTCTCTCCTTCCTGTGGTACAGGGTCCTTTACCATAGGAGTGCTTACTGGTTTACAGTTTTCCATACCGAATTTCTTCAAGATTTTCATTACATAAGAAGTCTGGTGTATTCTAATATCACCGCCTTCTCTGACTTCAACCTCCATACCCAAGTAATATGATACAGGTTTATAAGTCATCGCAAACTTCTTTTTCAATTCCTTAATGAAGTCATCAATCAGTCCTTCATTTGAACCGGTTATAAGACCGTCGTCGACGTACAGAGCAACTAATAATTTCCCATTAGATCTCTCTCTCTTAAACAGGCAGGGGTCAGCTTCACTGACTTCAAAGCCAATTTCCTTGAAGTAGTTTATGATCGTCGTGTTCCAACATCGTGGAGCCTGTTTTAACCCATACAAGCTTTTCTTAAGCAAGCATACTCGTCCGCTACCATCATCATATCCTTCCGGTTGCCGCATGAATATCTCTTCCTCAGTCAACGAACCATATAAAAAGGCTGTACAGATGTCAAACTGACGTAGTGCCATCCCTTCATTAGCTGCTAAGCTCAGCACCGCTCTAATAGTTGCCATCTTAGCTACAGGGCTAAAGGTCTGATCATAATCTTCCCCTTTCTTCTGTCTAAAACCTTTTACGACAAGACGTGCCTTATATTTATCTACTGAACCATCTGGGTTTAATTTCACTTTATAGATCCATTTACAAGGTATTGCTTTCCGATTCTTAGGCAATTTCTCAAGAACCCACGTTCCATGTGCTTTTAAGGATCCAATCTCGCAATCCATAGCTTTGCGCCAAAGGTCTTTATCTGGGCAATCTATAGCTTCCTTGTAAGTTCCTGGTTCGTAGTAACAATCATCGCTGGTATTGACATGAGTAACGTAATCATTGAATTTCAATGGTCGCTGCAGGAGTGATCGATCTCTGAGCTGCATACCTTGCCTGCCCAATTCAATAGATTCGTCTTCCAACTCCTCTATACGCGCATCTTCAAATTCTTCTTCATAACCGCTAGTAACAGGACCCTCAATAACTTCCGTGTCCTCCGAGAGTTCAGCTTCGTTATTTGTCTCAATAGGTCTTCCTCTGTCTTCTTCAGCTGTGACTGGTTTCGGTATCTCATTATCATGTCGTTCCTTCCTTACATATATTGGAACTTCTATGTCAGCTGTCTTCCTAAATTAGTCTCCAGTGGTCTCTCATCAAATGTGACATCTCTGGATCTAACTAGTATCCGATAGTATCCGACTCTCTGTACCTATAACCGTCATCATTGTCATAGCCAACCAAGTAACACTTCTTTGCTTTCTTCTGCATCTTGTTCCTTTTCTGTTTCGGAATATGCGCGTAGCAAGTCGAACCAATGATCCTCAAATGTTTGATTTGCGGCTTCTTCCCAAACCACAACTCGTAAGGAGACTTGTGTTTCACAGAAGTTGGTCCTGTTCTATTCAGAATATATGTCGCTGTATTTACCAACTCTGCCCACAGTTCTTGAGGAAGCTCTTCATGAGCATGCATCATTGCTCTGGCCATTTCAACAATCGTACGAGAAGCTGTCCACTCCGAAAAAACGTGATCGTAAAGCTTCAGTAACTGACATAGATAGTTCCGATGTTGTGGCAATACGAAATCCCTACATTGATAAAATTAATCAGTCGTAGAAATAACACAATCGACAACATTTACAGACTGGGATAAATACACACATCAACAAAGTCTAGGGATATTTTATATTTCATCAAATATCTAAAAATCTATGAAGAATTTTCTGATACAGTAAATAGAAGAATCATAGATTATTTTAAGGTCTTTAATAAAAATAAAAAACATTTCGTGTTTTTTTTTGTTTTAAATAAAAAAATTAATTTTTTTAATCATCATGGAAAATTAGTATGAAAACAACAAACATTTCTTCTTAAAAAACTATTAGTTTTAATAAAAATGGAAAAAATCTTGTAAAATCTAATCATTAATAATCAGTGTTGCCACCTCTTACATTGATTACACTTGGACATCGATTGTTAATACTTAAAATTAAATTGTCAATGTCTTGCTGCGGTATGAGGTCCCATGTCCTTTGCAAGTGTTCGTAAAGTTGTTGTTCAGTCGTCAAATTTGGTGGAAAATCTCTCAAAGCTTTTCGTTGTAACATGTCCCAGGCATGCTCGATAGGATTTAAGTCGGGCGACTGTGCAGGCCAATCCAAAAGTTGAATATCGTGCTCTCGGAGAGCGGTCGATACCAGCCGCGCCGTATGGCAAGGAGCATTATCGTGCATGAGTAGAAATTCATGGCCTATTTGAGTTCTGTGTGGGACAATAACGGGCTCTACTACCTCCTCGTGGTATTTTTGTGCAGTCATGCTGCCTTGGATCCAAACGAGTTGGGTTCGTCCGCCAAGACGAATTCCTGCCCACACCATGATTGTCCCGCCTTGGTATGGGTGGACCTCCTGAGGGTGCCGTAGACGGCTAACTCTCCCTGGAGCTCTCCAAACGCGTGTTCTTCGTGAATCCGGGTGAAACCCAAACCGGGACTCATCGGTGAACAGTACCAAAGACCATTGTTCGTCGCTCCATGGTAAATGCTCCCGAGCCCACGAAAGCCGCCGACCGCGATTGCCACGTCGCAATGCTGGAACACGCAATGGTCTTCGAGCATGAAGATCAACTTCATGTAACCTTCTTCGCACGGTTTGGTCGCTTACCAGCAGCTGGTGGTCCTCCTGGAGCCTTTGCACTAGTTGCAGCGCTGTGATATTGGGTTGTCTTCTGGCGGTCATTTGGAGAAATCGATCCTGTCTCTGCGTAGTAACACGATATCTACCTGTGTGCTGTTCGGCCACATCTCCAGTACTGCGATAACGTGACCACAACCTTGATATCACATTTTGACTGGTATGTAGGGCCTCAGCAACGACGCGTTGAATTGCACCATTTTCTAACATGCCCACGGCTCGTAACATTTCATCTCGACTCAAATGACGACGTGACATGACTTTTAAAGTTCGTACGTCACGTTAAATTAAAAAAGAAAAACAATTAAAAACCCTTTTCATTAATAATTATAATAAAACAGTTTTAACTTTCTTTAATGTAACGAATTACTAGCAAATTTGCCGCCATATTTTGTTTATTATTTTGTTTTTTTTCTTTCCATGTTCAAATTTTGAAAATAGAATAAAAGAGGTTTTAATCTGTATATAAACTTTTTGTGGAAACTAACAAGGTTCTAAACTATAAACTCGTAAATAATTTAGGATTAAGATATCCCTAGACTTTGTTGATGTGTGTATGTCCACCTCAACCGAATTTGAGATCAGCAATTACTTATCTCAGTCGGAGAAGATTCCGATTCTGATATGAGGTTTTATTTCAAGTGACAGTGACGAATAATATATATTTTTTTTAATTACTGCGTTTTATTTGTGAATGAATTTGCCAAAACACTTTTAATATGAATTTCGAAGATGTAAAATCGGTAGCTTGCATGTCGATGTAACGATTGCATGTCGTTTGCCAAATAATTCGATATTTATAAATAATCGCTTAAATTTACTTAGGTTAAATCACTATAATTGTCAGTCATGAACTGTCATGCATATCATTAAACAGCGAAAATACTATAAGACCAACTGACATTACGTGTTGCACGTTCGGTATAAGGAAATATGGCGAGCATGTTCTCTCTAGTCTAAACGTCCAACCTCTCTGGGCCCGGTACCGGGACACCGGGTCGCGACCCGGCAAATGGGAAACACTGCTTTATATCCATAGATTATACACTTAGTTTATATCTCTATGATTTGGGTTGCCTGATTTTGACGTTTGTAATTTGTTGTAGTACTGATGTCAAAATAAGTCACTGTGCTTGACTGTTTGTTCTGCTTGTTGATTTATTTGTGACTCGGTTGACCGATATTGAGAATAATAATATCGATATCAACACAGCTAAATAATAATAATCAATCATAATAATATAACAAAGTGCAATCATACGACAGCAAGATAATGTAGGTAGCTTTGTTTGATCTGTCAATAGCTAATAAATTGACAATACAGAAATTACGTGCTACTCGTGCTAGTAAACATGTCTTTCTTCAAGAACGTAGCATCAGGATTTAACATCCGCAGTCGTGATACGATTCTCAAGGAGGCGCTTATAAACAATCTTTCAGAAAGTGTAAAAGATATTCAATACAGCAACCAATTTGAAGAAAACTTTCATAGTGTTCTGGGCTCGAATGATTCCACTAACACATTATGTATGGCTCTGGAGGCTGTATTTCTTCATGGTTTGAAAGATACGTTCCTGAAAAAGGCTAAGAATGCACTCACGGGTGAATCCGATAATCAACCTCAACCAAATTTTTGGCCTCTTATACTAGTGTTATCTCACAGACAAAATATTGACCAGATATCATCTTTGCCGCAAATTAACACAGAAATAGGTCAGTGTCGAGCATGGCTCCGTATCGCCTTGAATGAATGTCTATTGTCTTCATACATGTCAACTCTCCTGAAGAACATATCAGCTATTAAACCTTTCTACAGCAGATCAGCTTTTGTTTGTGATGCAGAAATTCTTGAAGTTGCACAGAAACTTGTTGAAGGATTAGAAACATGCATTCAGTTTAATTTACCTACAAATTCAAGCTTACTGAATTACTGGCCTGACCAAGTTTTAATATTGGCTGGCATATGGGTACCTAAAATTAGGCAACCTCCTATTAGTGCTGCATTAGATGTAGCAAGTACAATTACTGATGAGGAAGATAAACCAAAATTGGTTGCTACTCCCTCCCATGCCTCCAACATTACAGGGCTTGGACAGATTTTAAATGAAGATGAAGCTTTGGACTTCATACTTTCAAAGGGTGCAAAAGATGTGGTTGCAAAAGATTATGTACCTGAAGTGCAAGAAGATAACTATTCTGACAATTGGAAGGAAGTAGAAGATACTAAACCAATAAGTGAGACAGAAAGTACAGAAAAGGAACCCATACAAAGTGACATAGAAAAGCCATCTACCAGCCAAGAACTAAGAGATCTGGGCTCATTGTCACCTTCATCTGATAATTTGGAAGAGATTATTCCACCATCAGATATTGTTGTTACTGGTAATTCACTATCTGGAAAAGGATGGTCTGCTGATAACAATGATGACATGAATGCATCTATGAACTCCAATTCATCCCATGGCAGCAGCATGATAAAGACTCCAGAACTCAAAAGTTTGTCATCTTTAGTAGACAACCCTACAAACTTAGGTGAAACACACAATCACACTCCAAATTTAAGAGATATTATGAGAGATATACAAAGGGAATTGAGACTGACTGGTTCAGATGAACCCGAAATTTGTGATTTGGATGAAGAAGCTGTTACTGCAGAAGATCCAATGTTGCAAGGCTTAGATTTCGAAGTGGTGCCTAGCTCTATGACATCTTCATTTTCAGTCCCAGAATTGCAGAAGATGATATCACAGTTGGGTACACTCTCAAGAGAACAGGGGCTTGACCACCAAAACTATCAGTGCAAAGGGTGTCGGGAGCTACTGGGTAGCACCATCTCTAAGGCAAGGGTTTGTGCTTATACAGGTGAGTACTTCTGCTCCAACTGTATGGATCCTAATGTGTTTATAATTCCAGCAAGGGTTGTACACAACTGGGATTTTAAAAGATATCCGGTATCAAAAAAATCAGCTCTCTTCTTATTAGAATTTCAACACCATGCATGGATAGACATGCAAAAGCTCAATCCAAAAATTTACAGTGGAGTGTCAGACATGGCACAGTTGCATGAATTAAGGATACAATTAAATTTCCTGAAAGCTTATATTTTTAACTGTCGAGAACATGTTATTGAGGAGTTGCAGAAACGTGTATGGCCAAGAGAATACTTGTATGAACATGAGCATTTGTATACCATATCAGATTTAGCCCAGATTCCCAATGGGTCGTTAGCACTTCAGTTGGAAAAAGTAATTGGCTTTGCTAAGGCTCATGTGCTGGAGTGTTGGCTTTGTAGTCAAAAGGGATTCATATGCGAGGTTTGTCGTGATCCAAAGATATTGTATCCATTTGAGACAAGTAATACTTACCGTTGTGAGGGTTGCTCCAGTGTGTTTCATGCTAAATGTCTCAATGCCAATATACCTTGTCCAAAATGTAAAAGAAAGCAAGAACGCACAAATGAGCTGTCTTTGATCAACGCTGTGAACTCACACTTCATAAAATAGTAAGCAAATCACATCCTTTTTTGGTACAAAAGCATTGCATTTTGTTGCAAAATCTGTTATCTAACATGGTATCAATCAGTCTTGTTACCAAAGTATTTGTTTATGTACAACTGGCACCTTTTACCTACAAATGAACTATTTTAAGTACTATTATAGTACATTTCTATTTAACCAAAAATAATTTTAGGGCAATGCATGTAACTTTGTAACATAATTAGAAAAGTTTTATGAATAAAAGGCAAATATTTTTATTAATGTTCTATCTTATTGTGTGATTACTAAACTTTTGTTTTGTATCCAAAGCATATTTTCAAATTGTGATATAAAATGATATTTATACTTATATAAAACTAGATGATCTATTTTGTACTTATAAGTTGCCTCTGTGTAGAATATATTTTTATAAATTAATTAGGTAACTAATGTTTTGTTTCTGGCAATTAAAAAATATTTAGCTTTAATACTAAGTATCTATTATAAATATAACAATCTGCACTTGAAGTGAAAACTGCAGCATGTCCAAAAACTTACACAGATCTCATCAAATATATTTCTGAATATTTACATTTGAATTGTGTTTATAATAATGGTCATAAAATAGATAAGCACATAAAGGTCTGCTGGACAGCCTTTACTTCAATATTATGTACCTGCATTGCAGTGTGAGTACAAGGGCAATATCTGTGTTAAATTTGTAAACAATTAAAATTGCTTTAGAATACTGAAGTGATTTACTATATAATATAGCCTAAATTTTATTCCCAGAAGATTATGTTAAATCTGATGATTGTCAATCAAATAAAGGAAAATTGACTTACAAACAACAGCTTAATAGCCAGTTAAATAAGGTCAGTATTTTTAATTGAAACCAAAATAATTTTCGAATGAAAAAGAGCTCATTTAACAATAGATATTTTATATGTTCGCAGCTGTGGCCTGTCCTACAAGGCTACATTGTAGGTAGTTTATCAAGCACGAAACAATATATTTGTATTTACGTCAGTAACTAGGTACTTATAGCTGTCAGATGTTTTCTTATGAATGTAACTGTGTAATTAGGCTGCTAATGTGTATTGATAAGATTATATAAAATGTTCTGTAATGGATTTTATAATACCTATTTAATTAATTGATCTATTTTAAGTTTGTCGCCGCCTCTTCGTTACGTTAGAGATTGTTTACAAAAAATTTCAATTATGCTGTGTCTTAGATAAATGATTGGTCTTGCTGAGCTCTACTGGATACTGCCGGTGTACTTGTAAAATGCGGCAACAAAAATTACGCCGATCAGCGTGCCCGACGCCGCGACGCTACACGAAGTAGTGTTGGACAGACGAACAGTGATGAACACTGAATGAATGAGTGGCCGCATTTATAAATCTATTGTTCTTAGATTGGGCGTTCTAGTAAAGCGCAGCGAGACCAATCATTTATGTAAGTGCTGTGCATTAAACGCGCTTAAGGTATCGCAGTTAGTTGTTACCTACGCTGATAAGAACAGCGAGAAGCGGAATCAGCCACTTAATATGTTAAATACGTCTTCTATACGTGGTTAGCTATGTCATGAGTAACAGAGAGAGGAACAATTGCTTCACCTATGGTGGCGAAACCATACGAAACACATGTTAGGCCGCCCTCACATTGGGCGTCAACCAGTCGTCGCGTCAGCCGAGCGTTCTTCAAAAGACAAAAGCGGTCTCAAGGCGTCGACGCTGAGATGACGCTGATGGTAATGTCACGGTAATATAATCTAACAGTATTGTAACTCGGCCGTCTTCGTGAGTTATATACCTACCAGACGCGCCGCATGCGAGCTGCGGCACGATAGTGGCTGCGGGTACTGTAGGTACAGTCCGCCCAGTCTAATGGGTACTCTGCTCGCGGCGCGTAGGTATAACTCGAGTTTCGTGCGTTTGTATGGAGTTACAATACTGTTAGATATTATTACCGTGGTAATGTGAAGGCGGCCTTATTCCTTCTTCATATACCTACTGATCTAATTTCTTCTTTTATTCCATAAGTACCCAAAACCTCAAAGCTCTTTCCTGGAGGACCTCCAATTATCCTTATCTTGATAAATTCACTTAACGGTTTGGTTAAGATTATATAAGTAGCGTCGGCAGAAACAATGATTATTAAATTTTATAATTTACTAAAATTAGTAGCTACTGCCTTCGTGGTCCAGTGGATAGCGTATGCGTCTGGTGATTGAGTTCGATACCCGGGTCGGGCAAAAGTGATACCTATTGAGTTTTTCCTAATTCTCAGTAACAGCCCGGAGACTGGCAACGTGGCCGGTAATTATCGATCATACTATACGGAGTACGGACTGACTACTCTGAGACGAGACGGCTCGTAACGAGTCACGCAAAACTAAAACGGTTATAGTTATTGCAGTTATAGCCGGGGTCTTCCAGGACGGGAGTCTCGGGGATCAGGGTACTAAGCCAATTTCATTGACAATTGGTAGGTACCTACTTTATTATAGTATATAGGTTGTATAGTAGGTACCTACCAATTGTCAATGAAATTGGCTTAGTACCCCGATCCCCGAGACTCCCGTCCTGGAAGACCCCGGCTACGGCCTACGACAAAGTTTGGAATGATGTGTCTTTTTAGTCTTGCGACATAATTGTGAAAATGAGAGAAAGGAACTGTTATAAATATGAAAGATAGGTACCCACATAACCAATTAGTCCAATAAATGTTGAGTGAGTGGTTCTTCTAACATGTCACGAAATGGATCCTCCTAATGGCTGATCCTGACCTACAAATCAAGATCGTTATTATTCAGCATAATTTAAATTAAAGAAAGAGTCTCTAAACTTACTTCGTTTAAAGTTTTAACTGCCTTTATTATTTAAAATTATATTATTTTTGATAATAAGTACCTACACTTAAGGCCTTGCCACACGGCACAATTTTACCACTGATTAAATTTTCAATCGAATTGGCTTTGCTCGTCTACACGACACAATCAAATCATTGATTGGTTAAAATCTGGTGGTACCGCCCACCCGATGAACTTGAGTTGGACGACTGGCGTCTACACGTCACGATTTCATCAAGTGATTTAGTCAAGTTGGACGTAAAATTGTGCCGTGTGTCAAGGCCTTTAAGAGTTTATCTGTACCTATGTACCTATTTACCTATCAGGACCTATACCTACTCAAACATTTCGAATTTGTTGTTGAATTTATGTCCTGCCTACAGCTTCTGCTATATTTTAGCCATATTGTTATAAGTTGTAAAACGTGTTATTTTATTTTTTAAATAGGCAGGTATATAGGTTGCTGCTAACAAGTAAATCAGTTGTGTAGGAGAAAATGATTATAATTAGTTGTCTGTAACTATTCATAATATTCATTGTTATCATAATATCATTAATTCATTACTGGTGATACGATAGACAATAGCGCACAGCTACGTCTGCGACTCTTCGTCATTAAAATAATTTGCGAGAACTACATGGAGTTTTATTTTTGTAACATGACTACAATTACATTACAAGTAAATAGGTGCATGGCTATGTTACATACAACACCTACAGCAAATTACTTTCAGTTAAAGTTTAAAAGGGTCTAACTAAAGCCAGGGGGGCCCTGGCGGTGTCTCGACTGACCATTACTAGGGGCTTTTAATGAATTCAAGGATTATATGGATTCATGGATATTATCAACTCGATCAAACTCGCACTAGATCTCCAGATTGTAGGTAAGTAAAGTACCTACATTTATTAGCTACTCGTAACTCGTGTTCGAATTGAAAAGGAATCCGTTTTATAATTACCTACTCTGTCGACTTTCCACAGGAAAAGTGTCCATATTATTGAGTCGTGAACTACTTAATGGGAATTCTTTCATATGCGTCATGTCAATAGAAATAAGTTTATATAAATTCGTAGAGTAGCCCCACAGACAAGCTTACGTAGGTTATTACATATTCAGGTCAATTATTTTATGGGTTTTATGAATAGGCAGTTTGGAATTCAGCAAATACCTATAAATCTTTCAGATTGTCGTCATAGGCGGACGTAATGTGGCCGCGTGGGAAGTTTACGCCTAAAACACGACTAAAATGAAATTCCGACTTAAAATAACATTGAATTAGGTTCTTTTTAACAACATTACAACAAGTCACAACACTTAAAATAACTTTGAATTCGGTTCTTTTAAACAACATTGGCACAACAAGTCACGCCACTTTCGCACCACATAATACATACACTTGGTTATAAAAACGTAGAGGCTTATATAAATATAATACTTTACAGTACAGATGCCGCAAGTCGTCCATAAAAATTGGCCACTTTAGATCCTTAATATTAGACCTTTATTTTTTTAAGTACTTGTTAATACCGTAAATAATACAACAGATGGCGCTAGCGACGAAAAAATGGGAGTCGATGGTAGCGACATCTTACGTCTCATTTTGTAAGCAATGTTATTTTAAATTAAAAAGAAGAGATGGCGCTATAATAAAAAAGCATTCTGTCTAAAATGTAGAAATATTATGATATTTCACCTTGTCACCCAAGTGTGCCTCATTTCAAGGTTATAACACAATCAACCGATCTAGTAGGTACCTATTTTACGTATGTACCGGTGGCGTTAAAACATCTAGCGATATTTTTATGAATTCGTGTCTTTCCGTTCAAAATTTGGAATGCACTTTGTACAGTACTCGCCAAACTTTATGGCCGCTCCGAACCTAGCCGCATTGCGCTGCGCAGAACACAAAATCAGGTATCAGCGGGACGTACGCGGGGCGTGGAGGCAGGGCACGCCCGCGCGCGCTGTCTTCCACCCGCTAGCGTCCTCACCTCCCGCGCGTTAGTGTGAGTGTACTACGTTCGAACACAACTCACATAATCGCTGAGCTCTGACAGTACCGCTACCGTCGGCGTCGCGTTTAAAACAGTTTCGTAGTGTTACTTCTTTATTGTTTCTCGTTGCTATCGTTGTTTCTTGTTGTTATTTGTACTGACTGATATAGTTACCATTGTCATTGATCATGGCCTTGCGGTCGTTTTAATGTTTTACGTCGCCAAACACGGAAAATAGTGTATGACGTAGTACCTAACGTTTATGACGAAGGAAAGAAGTCTAGGCTTAAAAGTCCCTTCACCTAACTGAATTCACTTCGAATTTGATTGAATATGTAATTAAACAATATAATATAGCTAATCTAACAACGTAACTGAAGATTTTAATTTTCAATAATTACAAATATATTTTCTTGGTTATGACATGTCCACCCGACTGTACCATGCGCAAGTTCGTACCGATGGCTACATTCAGAGCGGCCATAAAGATTGGCGAGTACTGTACACTGTTCCATAAAGCTGATATTTGACATACTTACGTAAGTTTGGTGGCTATGTTACGGTAACATTGATGATGATTGATTGATGATGGTGCAGTGATGAATGACCTTGTGAATGCACCTTGGTCTGATGATGAAGCCGGGAAGATGGTTACAGGAACTTCTAAACTACATATTATGATAAACTACTCGTGTTTGGGCTCGTTTGAATTGACTTGACAAAACCTATGACCTTGTGAGGTTGCCTTGGTCTGATGATGAAACCGGAAGATGGTCACAGGAACTCCTAAACTACACGTGATAAACTAGTAGTGTTTGGGCTCGTTTGAATAGACTTGACAAAACCTATGACCTTGTGAGGTTGCCTTGGTCTGATGATGAAACCGGAAGGTAGTCACAGGAACTCCTAAACTACACATGATAAACTAGTAGTGTTTGGGCTCGTTTGAATAGACTTGACAAAACCTATGACCTTGTGAGATTGCCTTGGTCTGATGATGAAGCCGGAAGGTGGTCACAGGAACTCCTAAACTACACATGATAAACTAGTAGTGTTTGGGCTCGTTTGAATAGATTTGACAAAACCTATGACCTTATGAGGTTGCCTTGGTCTGATGATGAAGCCGGAAGGTGGTCACAGGTACTCCTAAACTACACATGATAAACTAGTCGTGTTTGGGCTCGTTTGACAAGACTTGACAAAACCTATGACCTTGTGTGGTTGCCTTGGTCTGATGATGAAGCCGGAAGGTGGTCACAGGAACTCCTAAACTACACATGATAAACTAGTAGTGTTTGGGCTCGTTTGACAAGACTTGACAAAACCTATGACCTTGTGTGGTTGCCTTGGTCTAATGATGAAGCCGGAAGGTGGTCACAGGAACTCCTAAACTACACATGATAAACTAGTAGTGTTTGGGCTCGTTTGAATAGATTTGACAAAACCTATGACCTTGTGAGGCTGCCTTGGTCTGATGATGAAGCCGGAAGGTGGTCACAGGAACTCCTAAACTACACATGATAAACTAGTAGTGTTTGGGCTCGTTTGAATAGATTTGACAAAACCTATGACCTTATGAGGTTGCCTTGGTCTGATGATGAAGCCGGAAGGTGGTCACAGGTACTCCTAAACTACACATGATAAACTAGTCGTGTTTGGGCTCGTTATACAAGACTTGACAAAACCTATGACCTTGTGTGGTTGCCTTGGTCTGATGATGAAGCCGGAAGGTGGTCACAGGAACTCCTAAACTACACATGATACACTAGTAGTGTTTGGGCTCGTTTGACAAGACTTGACAAAACCTATGACCTTGTGTGGTTGCCTTGGTCTAATGATGAAGCCGGAAGGTGGTCACAGGAACTCCTAAACTACACATGATAAACTAGTAGTGTTTGGGCTAGTTTGAATAGATTTGACAAAACCTATGACCTTGTGAGGCTGCCTTGGTCTGATGATGAAGCCGGAAGGTGGTCACAGGAACTCCTAAACTACACATGATAAACTAGTCGTGTTTGGGCTCGTTTGACAAGACTTGATAAAACCGACAAAACCTATGACCTTGTGAGGTTGCCTTGGTCTGATGATGAAGCCGGAAGGTGGTCACAGAAACTCCTAAACTACACATTATAAACTATTAGTGTTTCGGCACGTTTGAATAGATTTGACAAAATCTATGGACCTTGTGAGGTTGCCTTGGTCTGATGATGAAGCCGGCAGGTGGTCACTGAAACTCCTAAACTACACATGAGAAACTAGTAGTGTTTGGGCTAGTTTGAATAGACTTGACAAAACCTATAACCTTGTGAGGTTGCCTTGGTCTGATGGTCGGTGGTCCCAGGGTCTGTGGTGCATGCTACAGATAATATAATAGGTACATTACTATACTAGGTGGTGCTTTCTTTTGAGTTCTGCTTCGTGAAAATTGTTATTCTTTATTTGTATTATTATTTATATTGTTTATAATAAAATACCCAATAGAATTAAAAATCATCCTTTGCATATTTTTAAAAAAGAATTAGTAAAACTTTTATTGGATAAGTGTTATTATTCTGTAAACGATTTTTTAACTGATAAATATATCTAAAGATAAATGTATGTGTAATATCCTTAAGTTAAATTAAATAAAATTAATTTGTAATACTTTAAAAATTTGCATGCTTTACAGGCAGAATGTACAAGGATTCTCTATAAATAATATTGTAACATCATAGGGTTATTTCGCCTGTTCGCGTCCATCCCCCTATTCGCGTCCATTTTGCGGACCTCCCTTTAAAAATGCTCGGAAATAAGTATACTAACACACTAATAAAATGAAAAGTCAGTATCGCCAATACCTCGACGTATAAGAGACACGCACAAATAGACAAAAGTTCCGTGCGCCCAGCTTATCCTGTTTAAAAAAAAAAGTTAATCTCGGTTGTTCAACAAAGGAGTGCAGATGCGCGGGATATAAATAAAAAAATAGTGTGCAGCGGCGTGTTTGACGGTAAGTATTTTATTGTTTTATGTGAATTTTAGGATACATAGCTGTTTCTAGACATTAATAATTAAAAGACGAATAGTATGAATTATGAATTAGCTTGTTTTTTTATAGTTAACAATTAAAATAAGGTGGACGCGAATTACAACACCGAATTTATAAAACTTCCACTTTGCGTCCACAATGGACGCGAACTCGTCTATTTATGATTTCTTTAGTTGTTTATTTTTATGTGATTAAAATATGAGAGAGAAATTGGGATTTTGTTTATTTTAACATTAATAGTATGCAATTGTAATGACCAATTTGCGTCCACATTATTATGATTGTAATAAAAGATACAATCGATATAATAATCGATCACAAGTGGACGCAAACTATACCTGCAAGGGATAATATTATAGCAAATTGCGTCCATATTTTCATTAAATAGAAATGATCGCATAAATACATTCTATATATATATATATTTTATAATTTAAAATGCATTTTTGATTAAGACTGAGTTTAAAATTGAATTATTACATTTAATTTCTTTTATTCCATATTTTTTCTATTCAAGATGAGTTCTTAGGAGACAAGAAAGAAGAAGGAAAAAAAATACAAAAGATGATTAAATAAAGAAAGCGTTTTGTGATATTCGTGGGAAGAAAAAATCGATAAGACAAATATGTACATAATTATGTAAAAATTATGCTATTCCGAAGACCACAATATTGGACAACATGTATCGTTATTTTTTATAACTTTAATCTTAAATATAGAAATTCTTAAAAGCCAATCTTTCTTTAAATTGTCTTAACAATATCACCCTTATATGAAGGATTATAAGGCTGATATTGTTAAGACTAAGCTGGTAGACGCGAACTGGTCCACAGGTGGACGCAATTTGGATTTTTTGGACGCAAACTGGGTAAAATGCCATATTTTGAAGTTAGTCTATTTAAAAAAAACACAACAAGTTTCGAACAAAACTGAAAGTTATTATTAAAATAGACTATATAATGAACGCATTACATAAATTTTTCATTGAATCAATTTGCTGGAACATTTTTATTTTCTCCTTCAAACTTGCCAACTGCACTAAATGGACGCGAACAGGCGAAATGATCCTATTGTTATACCTACATTCTTAGCAAATAAAGATATCTATTCTATCTATTCTATTCTATTATATTCTTAATTAAATTGGTATTCAGGCGAAATTAATGTAACCTAAATGGCGAACCCCTGGCGAAGCGAACGTCGAGATTGCAAAAGGGGAATAGGTAGGTAACTATTAAAATGTAGAAATGAAACAACAGTTCATTTTATTTTTTATTTATGAAACCATGATACCTCGTCAACTAACAAAACATCTTGCAAAAACGTTGGATTTTTTTCTCTTCAACTTTCACGGGAACGAAGTCGCGCGCAAAAGCTAGTCATTACAATTAGTTTATTAATTCGGCCTTACAAGCAAGTTATGCAAACGTTCAAGTTAGTTATTTAGATAATTAACTCAAATCCAGATGTTGGCAAATTAATACTTTTAAATTGATAAATTAGGTCGTTTTTTATTCCTCCATTAAAGTGGATAAACAGAATTAGATAAAAAACTAAATTTAACTATTATAAAATCATTTATTTTGTAGGATTCGTAATTTTGAAGCTGATTGTAACGATTTTTTTTTTAAATACTTGCAACACTTTCAAAGTATTTCTTACTTGAATTAAACGTACGCGATCGCGTCTCGCGTTTTGCCGATCCACGATCGTAACGGAGTACTTTTACTTTCATGGGATATTATTCCTTACCGCCATACATTTACGGAACTTTGTCGCGCAAAACACTAAAATATTTGCAACACTTTCAAAGTATTTTTTACTTGAACGTACGCGAACACGTTTCGCGTATTACCGACTCCCGACCGTAACGTAGTAGGGTAAATACGCTAAATGTCGGCATCCTTACGGTTTTTCTGTTTTGGAATCGGTCTGGCACCATCAATTTGCAACGAAAGGATAGCTTCCGATGCGGTTTTGGATAGTTTGATAAATCTATTTCATGTTTATGGGCATAAGGTTGACATTTCTACTACAAGGAAAAAGTACTAAGGTTTATATGCGTCGAGAACGAAAAATCCCTAAAGTCGGCCATTCACGGGCCATGGTCGGTCGCGTTTTTCCCAAATATCGGCCGGGTATAGGATGTTTTAAATTAAGACGGATAAATATTATTAATATGATTTATTTTGGCAGGACTCTCACTAAGTATACGTTATTGATCGTATTTGTTTAATAGTAGGTAAAGTATTTTTTTATTTGCACTTAAATAACGTTAGGTAAGTATTACAATTTATAACAAAGTAAACATCAAAATCGGCGTCGGGACGTGACGACCCCACCGCCCGCTGGGCGAGTTAATCTGACGAGTAGATACTCGTCATACTATCTCCCCCAGCGCAAGCAGTCAACCGAAATATGGCGGTCAAACCATCCGAACCTGGCGGAAGAAAATCCCAAGATGCTAGATGGGCAGCAGCGTCCAGCACTAAAGACTTCCGTCACTGCGATCGCCAATACGCCTGCCAAGCGTGGCGATTATGGCAAATCCCCCCATATGAACCACACCTATAAAAACCGGCCCCTAGTCCCCGGCGGCCCCGCTAGTCCTGGTTATGGTAGCGGCCATGGTAACGGCGGGGCAAGGGGTGCGAAGAATCTCCGGAAGAGATCGGGCTACCACCACCAACGACAATTGGCCCTGGCAACACTGAACACGCGCACACTGCGGACCGACGAGAAGATTGTCGAGCTGGAAGAAGAATTGAGCAAGTTGCGATGGGATATCATAGGCCTATCTGAAGTCCGAAGACAGGGGGAGGACTCGATAGTTCTCAATTCCGGCAACTTGCTCTTCTACCGGGAGGGCGACCAACAGTCCCAAGGTGGTGTCGGGTTCATCGTCCACAAATCTCTCGTGACCAACGTGGTAAATATTGGGAGTGTGTCGAGCAGGGTAGCGTACCTTATACTCAGAATATCCAAGCGGTATTCGCTGAAGGTCATACAAGTATACGCTCCGACCTCGACGCACCCCGATAAGGAGGTGGAAGCCATATACGAGGACATATCTCGGGCTATACATGGCTTCAAAACCCATTACACCGTGGTCATGGGAGATTTTAACGCGAAACTGGGCAAACGCGACGGTGATGAGCTGAGAGTGGGGCAATTTGGTTATGGGCATCGGAATTCCCGGGGTCACTTGCTGGCTAGCTTTATGGAGAAGGAAGGGCTCTATATGATGAACTCCTTCTTCAAGAAGCGAGAATGCCGCAAGTGGACCTGGGTAAATCCAGACGGTGCAACCAAAAATGAGATCGACTTTATCATGTCGACGAAGAGGCAGATATTCAATGATGTCTCCGTGATCAGTTCACTTAAAGTGGGGAGCGATCACCGAATGGTAAGAGGCACATTGAATATCTGTACAAGCCTCGAACGGTCGAGGTTGATAAAGTCCACGCTCCGACCGGCACCGGTTCATATCCAAAACCCCGAGAGCTTTCAGCTCGAACTCAAGAACCGTTTCGAATGCCTGGGCGAATGCGTAGATGTGGACGAGTACAGTAACGGGTTCGTGGATGCTGTCCATACAACAGGGGCTAAATTCTTTAAGCCCCAGAAAAGCAAGAGAACCAGCAAGATCTCGGATCCGACCCTCGAGCTGTTAGAGGAAAGGCGCAAGATGGTTCTGCTATCCTCCGACGACATGCCGAAATATCGGCACCTCAACAGACAGATCTCTAAGTCTCTGACTCGCGATCTCCGCCAATACAACACAAAATGTGTTCGTGAGGCGATCGAGCAGAATAAGGGTTCCAAAGTGTTCCAGAGGGATCTGTCTGTTGGGCAGAGTCAGCTGACAAAGCTGAAGACGGAAGATGGCAAAATCGTATCGTCCAACCCTGAGCTCTTGGAGGAGATCGAAAGGTTCTATGGACAGCTATAAACGACAACGCAACAACCCGCAAGCATTCCAGCGTCAGACCCTAGAGCTGGATTGACCCGACACTATACCGAAGATATCCCGGACGTCAGCATGCACGAGATTAGTGTGGCTCTCAAACAGCTCAAAAACAACAAGGCGCCGGGTGATGACGGAACTACGAGCGAGCTTCTGAAGGCCGGCGGTGCACCCGCTAGAGAAGCCCTCCGGAAGCTATTTAATTCCGTCATTCTCGAGGGTAAAACGCCACAGGCGTGGCACAGAGGTGTGGTGGTGCTTTTCTTTAAGAAAGGGGATAAAACCCTCTTAAAGAACTACAGACCCATCACACTTCTGAGCCACGTCCACAAGCTGTTTTTGAGGGTCATCACGAATCGTCTCGAGAGCAAGCTAGACGACTTCCAGCCTCCCGAACAAGCCGGTTTCCGTAAAGGCTATAGTACCATAGACCACATACATACGCTGCGGCAGGTTATACAGAAGTCCGAGGAGTATAACCAGCCTCTATGCTTGGTGTTTGTGGACTATGAGAAAGGCTTCGATTCGATCGAAACCTGGGCGGTGCTACAGCCTCTCCAACGGTGCCGGATTGACTACCGATATATCGAAGTGCTGAAGTGTTTGTATGAAAACGCCACTATGTCAGTCCGCCTCCAGGACCAGAGTTCGAAACCTATTCAACTCCAGCGAGGGGTGAGACAGGGGGATGTCATATCCCCGAAACTGTTTACCACTGCGCTGGAGGATGTTTTCAAGCTTCTGGACTGGAATGGACTCGGCATCAACATCAACGGCGAGTACATCACTCACCTTCGATTCACAGACGATATCGTAGTCATGGCTGAGACCATGGAAGACCTAGGCACAATGCTAGATGGCCTCTGTAGAGTCTCCCAACAAGTAGGTCTTAAGATGAACATGGACAAGACGAAAATCATGTCGAACGTCCATGTTGTACCTGCTCCTATTCAGGTTGGGAACTCTACGCTCGAAGTTGTCGACAAGTATACCTACCTGGGACAAGTAGTCCAATTAGGTAGGTCCAACTTCGAGAAGGAGGTCAATCGTCGAATCCAACTCGGTTGGGCAGCGTTCGGGAAGCTACGACATATCTTCTCGTCCGATATCCCGCAGTGTCTCAAGACGAAAGTCTTTGACCAGTGTGTGTTGCCAGTGATGACTTACGGATCAGAGACGTGGTCGCTCACTATGGGCCTTATCAGAAGGCTCAAGGTCACTCAGAGGGCGATGGAGAGAGCTATGCTTGGAGTTTCCCTGCGAGATCGAATCAGAACTGAGGAGATCCGCAGTAGAACCAAAGTCGCCGACATAGCTCTCCGGATAGCCAAGCTGAAGTGGCAGTGGGCAGGGCACATAGCTCGAAGAACCGATGGCCGTTGGGGCAGAAAGGTTCTGGAGTGGCGGCCACGTACCGGACGACGCAGCAGAGGTAGGCCCCCCGCAAGGTGGACCGACGACCTCGTCAAGATCGCGGGAGGCGGTTGGATGCGGGTGGCTCAAGACCGGTCTGTGTGGAGAACCTTGGGGGAGGCCTATGTCCAGCAGTGGACGTCGTTTGGCTGATATGATGAAACATCAAAATAATTATAATTAGTTCTGGATATCTTTTCAAAAATAATTCATACCATTTTTGGCCCAGAGTATCATTATTGAATATATTTATATTTTTAAGCTACGTAATTAACATGGGTTAAGGTAGCAAGTTCCAAAGAGCAATTTATATCTTATATTTCCATACCATAATAAGCTAATATAAATGTTTTCAATAATATCAACTCCTACATTTAAACTTAACTCTTTATTTTATAAATAAATAAACGTATAATAAATATTTAATTTTGAGAAAATAAGAAAAGTAATCAGCCTGTATAGTTGGGCTCGAATTCGAGGCTGGTCGACATTACGATCTTTAATGTTTCTAAAGCCAGCCTCTATTTTGTGTACATTATTTCTCGAGATTCAACTAATATCACCCCGGCCGGTATTTGGCGATTAAACGTAAAATAGATTTATTTGCCTATATGCGTTGCAAATTTTCTTATTAAGGCAATGGAATTAGTACAATTGGAAATTATAAAACAGACTGCATTTACTTTTAGTCGGCCACGGCCGAGAATCCGGTTTTAATTCAAAATTGTTATTCTATTGGCGGCCTCCTATTTTCCCTTAAAACAATACGTTAAACATTGAAAAATCTATCTCAAAATATAGTAAAAATCACTAATTACTAATAATAATGCTTAAAACAATAAAAAAGGAATGTCTGACCGTTCTAATATCAATCCCCGAAGTGTGGGTATTCACAGCAAGTAAGGTACTTTAAATATGAAATTGACGCTTCGACGGCGCAATCGCTACTGACGCTCAGTGTGCGAAGAGTGTGTAACGTAATCGGAAAGTAACGGTTGTACATATAGATTATGAACTAAGATTGTAATTCGAGTGGCAAATTTGTAACTTCAATACGTTTTAAATGAACGCAAGCCGAAAATGTGCAGACGGCCGAAGTTTGGGGAGGGGCCGACGTATGGCGTATTTACCCTACAGATACTTTTATGAAATAATATTCCTTACTGCCATACATTTACAGAACTTTATCGCACAAAACACTAAAATACTTGAAAGTATTTTGAGTACTCAGGAATATAAAAATTGCAAGGTTTTGCGCGACAAAGTTCCTTAAATATATGGTAGTAAGGAATAAATTTCCATGAAAGTATTTAGAAAAGTCCATTACCAAATTTTGCGATAAACATCCTTACTCATATTAGGGATAAGGTTTATTTTTCAATACAAACTTGCATTACCAGGGCGTCACACGAAGTTTTCTATACTCGAGTGCCCAAAAACTTGCAAGTATATTGATACCTGGTTTTCGACCCTGGTATTTTTATAGAGACGCACTTGGTGTACTTGGTACGCGATTTTGCAATTGTGCGACTCATGAAGTCATGACTATCGGCATAGATAAATTTAATACTATACCTATCGGGAACCAAGCGAATGAGTTCTAGACTTCTAGAGAAGTCGGCTATCAAAGTTTAAAAATGCGTTTTGATTTTTTCATTAGCTTGATTTACAACATACTCAACATCAACTGTTTATTAGTTGCTATTGTCTGTTCAAGATACCTACGAAAAAAATAAAAGGTAAAAAATATACAGTATCATTTATGAATTGAAGGGACAGGCGTATTTTTGTAAAACTAACTGCATCTTTCACTTGGAGTATTTAACTTAAATCTACTTTTGTTGCGAAGGCGACATTAAAAGAACCGTTTTATGGTTTGTTTACATTTTATTTTTTCGTATCTTGAACAGACTGTAGGTAGGTACCTATAAATGTAAGACGCATATTGATTAACATAATTTATGAAAATTTATTATATAATACTACTACAAACACAGTAAGTTTTTATTATGTATAAAATTTAAATTACACCACTTTTACGTACTTAAATGTAAAAACAAAACGCAATCGCTCGACTAGCTACCTATACAGGTACTTTTTAAAATAAATGCTCATGGCCGTTCATTGGTTAACATAATATCTTACTTTTTCAAATATTTGATGTTTATTTAATAAATATTTATTTATTTTACCATCTACAGATTAATACCAAATTAAATAAAAATAAATATATACATACGTAAAAGCGCCATCTATGAATCCCGAGTGAAAGTTAACTCATTGTAACATTTTACTACAAGCTAGTACGTATTTTGGCCACCAGAGCAACGAAGTGCACATCATATTTTTCAAAAATATTCATATTCAATTAAATGTTTCATTTTTTTATTTAATCGTAATAAAGGGATTTTTTAATTAATAAATATCATATTTTAGAACTTTATTTTCTTATTTATCATTTATGCATAAAAGTCATCAATAACAATGGATACTAGTAAAGCCATCTGTTGAGAGAGTTAAGAATGACGGAAAACGTTCTAAGGAATGAGACCCCATGGTAGAGGTGTATCATCATCACCTTTCTAGCTTTATCTCGGTTGCATCCAAGATCCACATACTACACAAGTATGAAGGAATCGCAACTTGCTCGTGAAAACAATAGAGTGGGTTGGACACCCACGGTGAAGCTAAGCGAGATCCCGGGAGTGGACGCTCCATGACGCTCCAGGTGCGGGTGCGGGGGACAGTTCTGTCTGTCCCACGCAGTGAGCTGTGAGGCGTGTCGGTGTTGCGTTACCGCGCGCCCTATCTCCCGCGACCAAATGTGGGCGCACCATGTGATGCGTTGCGGTGGGGCCGCAGAGGAAGAGGAGATGCGGTGTTGTCAGGTTGCCGTCCTCCCTATCCTCTGCGGCTGCTAGGTTTTAGTGCCTGCGGACGGCGAGCGCTGGGGCTGCTCCTCGTCCGCCAAAAGGCAAGGAGGCGGCGTAGTGTCCGCGCCGCCGCCCAAGTCATAACGAGACGGGGCGCGCCAACACCAACGGCGGATAAATAAAATGAAACTCCCTATGGGATTGCCCGGGTGGGGGTCACGGAAAAGTATGCTATTCGCGAATCGCGTGACCCCGCCACTACACGGGACCCGTAGGAACACCTCGTTGGTTTTAGTGGGTACCTATGCCCCGAACGCCTTTAGAGAAGAGCCTCCACACACCTCCTCCGCCAGTCCCAGGCCCGGTCGATCACACGCTGGCCGGGTTGGCGTCGAGTTGAGATGGCCCATAAGGAGTTTCATTTTATTTATTTTTTTATTTTAGACACGCCAACAGTATACATATACAGCATTACAGAGCCTACCTTAAAAAACTAGATCTTAAAAATACACTAAAATAGGCATGTACATTCAATTGTACAATGGCAATGTACCTAACATTATATGCACCGAGATGTTGACTATACCTACCTACATTTAGGTAAGTATCTGAAGTTGTAGACATCATATACAACAAACAAAATGAACTTAATATAATATATAAAGAAAAACGAAAATAGAACAAAAAATATTTTAAACTAAACTTAAAACATACAAATAGAAATTAGTTATGCGACGAAAAAGATACTGCAAGTATCTTTTTCTTGAAATTTACAATTGGGAATCGTGAAAAATATCCAACTGGTTCACATTATCATTGAACACATTATATTCAATGCAAGCACGAACTATTGGTGAATTAAGACCGAGATTAGTTCGTATAGACGGTCGGCAGAAGAATCTAGTTATGGGATGGCGAGGTGGCCTACCTACTAGGTATTGATAACCGAATACGGTTCATTAAATCACTGCTATTGATGTTGTTGTTGAGTAATTTATGTAAAAAGAGCACATCGTGTAGCTTGCGTCGATTGAATAAGGAGGACATCCCCAAATGTGCCAGCCGTTGGATATAACTACATTTATGTGTGATGTCTGAGATGCCTTGCGAGATAAAAGCTAGGTGTCGTGTGAATGCGCGTTGAACACTTTCCAGTCGCTGGGAATTTACGGCATAAAAGGGGCTCCAGATAATGCCTCCGTATTCTAAGTGACTGCAAACTAGTGCATTAAACAACGTTACCCGGGTTTGTGCATAGGTACCTAAAATCCTTTGTATTGCGCTTCAGCAAACCAAGCATTTGGGCCGCCATTCCTACTACCGCGTCAATATGATATGTCGTGAAACCAAGCTCCCCGTCCATTATCATCCCAAGATCTTTAATTTTAGAGACTGTTTGCAAATCAGTTGTTCCTATTCTGTACTTAGCCGCTTGACCGCTAGCGCCAATTCGCCGAATTCACTTGACCGCTCACGTTCTAAACAAAATGTCGCGCCGCCGCTCGCCAGATGGGCGCGCTAACATAAACATTTATTGTTGATAAGTCGGTGACATGAGTAAGTTGAAGTGATGTTTTTCTTCAACCTTATAAATGACTCTTTCAAGTCGTATGAACTCTTTGTTGATATTTACTTTCTAATTTATTATACTTAGCAGCGAACATTGACTATCGTTGAAAAAAACACTTTAGTGTATTTTAAACAGGATTATTTTAAAAAGTAAATCGATGACATACATATTTTATGAGTTTTAACTGTAGACGGATTCTATCTTCACCGAATTAAATAAAAAAAAACATGTATCATAGTATAAAAATATTTAATTACTAGTCGACCAAGCCAACTAGACGAATGTCAACGTGACAAAATTCAACATAATTCAACAATTATAATCCAGAAATTATTTATCGTAACGTGCGAACGCGGCGTGTGAACGTACAATGCGCCTGCAATCGGTACTAGGAATTTCTGGATTATAATTATTGAATTATGTTGAATTTTGTCACGTTGACATTCGTCTAGTTGGCTTGGTCGACTAGTACACGCATACGATAAGCACGTAATCACGGAACGCGCGAAACATAGAGTGGCATTTGACATTATTTTTTCCTTCCGGGTTAACGATTTTAAGACTCGCTTCGTATTTTTAGCATGAAGAAATGTTCAATGATTTGAATAGAACAGAGAAAAATAATTTCAAACATTACGTAATAGAAAGAAACAGTAAATTCAGACCGAGTATAGCGCTGTAACCAAAAAGGGAAAATAGTCACTTGTGCGCGGTCTACGGCATTTCGAAAAAGGGAGAATAGTCACTTGTGCGCGGTCAAGCGGTTAGATTCTGTTGGACTTCTTTTTTTGGAGAATCTAAGGTGATAACATTTATCCACATTAAGACGCATGGTGGTTAATAGTGCGTCACGTCTCAATTCGAGTTAAATCGTCTTTAATAAGAACGTTATCAATTTGTGAGGCAAGAGGTCCATAGAGCTTCAAATCATCTGCGAATAGTAAACATTTGCAGTTCAGTATTATAGACGCTATGTCATTTACGAATACAGAGAACAGAACAGGCCCTAGATGGGACCCCTGCGGCGCTCCAGAAACCGCATAATATGAATATGAGTTATAGCCGTTGACAGAAACTGTTTGAAGTCTTTTTGCTAAATATGACTAGAACCAGTGAAGTAGGGAGCCCGTTACGCCAAAGTGCTTTAATTTTTGTATGAGGATCTTATGGTTCACCTTATCGAATGCGCTGGCAAAATCTGTGTAAATCGCATTTACAACTTTCTGGAAGTTTGAACAGGTGAAATCAGTCAAGATATTATCCGCAGGTTACCCAGGAATCATACATACCAATCTTAATACCAATGTAATAGGTAGGTATGCTACTTAAAAAAATATGTATATTGTATTATCTATATAGGTATTAATATGGATCTGTCGATTAGGTAGTGATATCGGTAATTCAAGACAAAAGTGGGTCAAGGTGATAATTTCACGAAAATGGCATTGTACTAACTTTTGTCTTTTGTAATAAGTCTATTCACTAAGTACCTACTACAAAAAAAAAAAATACCTTCTTGATTTTTATCTTCTCTTTTCCTATTTCCGATATAGTTTGTAGGTGGTAGTTGGATGTGTAGATATAACTTAGCGTAGTGGAGTTACCAAAAGACTGCCATGCAAAGGGTACGGGGTTCGCATCCATAGCGCGTGACACTGACCTTACAAAGCTATGTGGATATTAAACTGTTAATTATTTTATTGTTTGCGCCGTGCGACTGAGAGCAATTTAAACCGTCGGTTCCGGCTGTCATGAACATCTTTGACAGTCGATGGAGAGTCAGTACCTTCGAATAAGAACTGACACTAGTCTAAACCATGTATTATCACTATCGCTTTGTGTTGCGGAGGTCAGAGTCATCGGAGAGAGTCGCTCTGCGGGTAACTGATATTGTGTCATATCTGGTTAGACTAGTAAGTGGACCCCGGACTACAAGGCGTATGTCTTGGCTGCAACCCAGGATGACACTGGAACGATGATAATAATAAGTATATAGGTTTCATCCAGCCATTGGCAGAGATTAATTACTTTCCCAAAGCGTAGCTGTTCTGTCCAAAAGTACGGTGAATGTTTACACATTCTTAATGAGTAACAGGGCACAGCCATTGTGTGCGATAAGAGAATGATAATGAATTGCCACACGCTAGTGAAAAGGTAACAAAGCATTGTAGATAAATAAATTTATTGTACATTTTATAAAGTAATCATTACGCTTAAATATTATCTATTTGTATTTAATACATCGCTTAAATAACTAGTGGATTGTTCTTTGCTGTGAGACTTTTTGGAAAAGTTTTTCTTTACAAGTTTCCCTTCGAAATCTTCTATATAATCTGGTTCATCAACTGAGTATTCTTGGAAGCACTGATTTAGTAGTTTGTCGGGTTCGTCTTGTCCTTTTCTACTCTTTTTCTTGGCCTGGTAACTGAGCGCGTCTTTGTCGAAGTCTAGAGGCACTATGCCGAGCTCGCCGCTATATCTATTCTTCGCAACTTGTAGATACTTTTTACCACGTACTGATGTCAGCCGTTTGTCCTGTAAGAAAAAAGGAATGATTTAGAAAATATTAATTAACCCCGTATCACATTCACACTTAGTAGTGGTACAAGTACCTGAATAATAAGGACGTTGTCAGCCTCCTGTGAAGCCTTCGCGCTGCCAAATATTGAGCTCGTAGATAAGTCCTCTGACTCTCGTTCCTGTAACATAATTATAGATATTAACATTACACAAATTAAAGAGTAAAAAAAGATAACCTGTTAAAGTTATATACTTACGCTCGCCAACTTATAAAACGTGAGTGATAGTACTTTCTGTACGGGTTGATGACTTAACATACGCCGACTCAGCTCGTTTTGTCTTTCCCTCCTCCGTGTTTCAGAACATAACTATACAACTCTACAATAGTACTCCACAACTGAGCTAACTGGACTATATATTAAATGGTCCTTCGAGCCGGATAGAACCTATGTATAAAACGCATGATTACCTTCCTGGGGTGCATGACGAGCGTGACGTGCGTATGCCGTGCAGTTGCAAAGGTGCGGAAGGCGGCAATGACGGCGTCCTGTCGGTGGTAGCGGTCGCCATCGCGCTCCTCGCCCAGCCCCAGCATGAACTGCACGTTGTCCACCACCACGTGCGCCACGTCGTGCATGTAGCGCGCGTGCTCCACTGCCTGACAACATTTGAACTGATTGTGGCCCTTTCACGAACAGCAGCGGTGGGCGACAGCGATTTCGATATACAGTCGAACAACTTCCCGCTAGACCACCATAAGGGCGAGAATCGCTCAGCAAGACATCGTCGCTACTTTACACGCACATTAACACTCGTATACAAAACATGTTTCTAGTGTGCTTCGACTCTATGAGCGAGCCAAGGGATTTTTTTTCAAACTGGTCCAGCGCCGACTTGTTTGATTGTACATGTCGCATCCGTGTAGAACGCGCCACGGATATCGTAATCGGTGCTGCCTTTTGTCTTCACGGTGGAAACCCAAGTTAATTGCTCATTACGTGCTCATTGGGTAGGCTAGAGGAAGGCGGATCCAGGAGTGAATATGCTAGAAGGCTCAAACCACCAATAACAATATCCTGGAGCCGCCACTGGCTGGTTATGTGTGTGCAGAATCTCCTTTAGATTTGTTCGTGACCTGCCCGCTAAAACCACCGCTGTATTCTTCTAATGTGAAATATATACCTATATCTATGGTAGCCAAATCCATGGACAGATCAGATTTTGGAACAGGTCCTAAGACTACGCAGATGCGCAAAAAGTCAAAATTATAAAAAACTAATAAGATCTTTTTACCGATTTGATCAATGCAAAAGACACTTAGGGGTAAATGCAGCTGAAAAAATATTATACCTACATGGTCATATGTATACAGGCAATATTATACAACACTTGTTCACACAAGTAAAATACAATGACAAAAAGAAATAAGAATTTATATTCAGGTCAACATAATCAAAAACTGATAATATTAATAAGATATAACGACAAAATTTTCAACTGCCCTCTCTACCTAAACAAATATATTTTAATAAGTAAGTTAATTCTGGGGCGGGCTTAGGGCGAATTAGGGTTGAGCTACACCTATCAGCACCGCATCGCACTTTTATATGCTTCTATCCTTTTCTATCACTTAGGATCGTCATTTACTAGAGCGAGAAAGAGACAGGGAACACGATCGCCTTTTCAATTCCGCGGCGTGCTGAAGCGTTCCGTCTCTCTTTCTCGCTCTAGTAAATGATGGTCCTAAGTGACAGAAAAGGATAGAAGCATATAAAAGTGCGAAATCTCGAACTAGGCCTTCTAAATTGAACTAAACATGTGAAAAAATAGAGGATACCCGCAGTTACGCCAGCACGTTATTTTATTCCGTGATTCCGTTGGAATTTCGAGACATCCCTTCTTAGTGCACTGCTACGCTCTATAAGGAACATACATGTCGAATTCCGGTTTGTTGCGCTTAATAGTTTTGGATAGTAGTCAGTCAGTCAGTAACGCAACAATTTGATACAGACAGATATGCTCGTTACCTCCATAACAACTTTGATGGGCTGCTGTCCGTGGAAGGCGAGGTAGTAGATGGGCAGCTTCTGGAACTCGTCGGCGTGCTTGTCGAAGTCGTGGAGGTTCTGCTCCAGCGGCACGCCCGCGAACTGCTGCAGCATCGTGCGCGCCAGGCGGGAGTTGCGGATCTCGAAGCTGCCCCATAGCGTGTTTACCTAAGGATTTGAAGTAAGCCCATGTAGGTGAGATAGTTTCTAAGTGGGTACCGTCTGGAATTGAGAGTAAAAACTCATTGCTACATTGCTTTGTAGTCGCATAGAATGACAGTAACAACAAGTATTTAGTTCTCTGGTATATCTTAAGCTTGCCATAACGTTTAGTGTGCTTGAAAAATATTTTTACTTTCATGATGTTGGGTATTGGCTATTTAATATCAAGCAACGGCCCTGAGAACCTGGAGTAAAATAACAAAACACGCGAGGGATGCAATAGCACGGGTGAGCGTGGCGACGGAAACGGAACGGAATGGCGTTTTAATGAACGCGATGTTGAGGAAAAAGATTTATGTGCTGGCAAAGGAACACAAACGTCACATCGTACGTTTTGTATGAGTTATCTGATAAATTACTTAAGGCGGAACTTGCAGCGGTGAAACTATCCAGAAGTCACCTGATATACGTACCCCTTGCTGCGCGAGGTCCAGCGACATCTCGGCGCAGAGCGTGGTCTTGCCGCAGCCCGTGGGCCCGGTGATCACGGTCAGTTCGCCGCGCCGGTGCCCGCCCAGCAGCCGCGTCAGCGCGGGGAAGCGACGCCATTTTATACCGCGCACCTACACCCACAATACTACATATCTATACACCTACATTGGCAGTGACTTTGATCAATCGCTCTGTTCTATAACTTCTATGTAGTATAGTACAAACATATTTTAGTATAGTACAAACCTTTTAGGGTATGATTGTACTTGTTATAATGCACAAGTTTAGTTCTGAGACATTGACGGAATCGTGAAAATTAATTAAAAAACGGCAATGTCCCAGACAATTAAAGGATCGAAATTTTCCCCGTAATGCGAGAAGATGAAGAGTTAATGTTAGTGACTCTTCATCTTCTGCCTGCCCCGTTTCCACATTACTTGGCGATGGCGCAGAAGACACTTTTCCACTTCTTTTTCACACGCTTTCACTTATAATGTTGGTAACTATGTGCCAAAAATTATAGTTAGGTATTCCCCTACAAAGAGTCCTAAGTTGTTTTGTAAAATTTGGAGAAAATTTAAAGTATTATCGACCTTATCAACATTGGTGACTTCGAAGTAGACGTCGTCTCGCAGCGCTGCAAACGTGGTGATGGAGCGGTGTGCTGCAGGTTTTGCTTCTGACACCAGCGACTTGAGTGGAAGGTTAGCAGCCGCTGCTTCTGACGCTGTCACCAAGCCATCTGTAGGCCTGGTCACAGAGACATTGACTGTATTATGATAACTTAGACGTAGGAACAATAATTATAAGCCACAAGCTGTGGAGAATTAAAGGAACATATTAAGGCCCAGCTCGTGACGCGGTCGGGCCATAGCTAGTACACCCCGATATTTTTTTCGCAAAGGCTTTGCTGTATTTAGGTCTTAGCCCATATAAACGACTCGCCTCACATCCAAGCAAAAGAATATTGTTACGCCATCTATCGGTGAATGGGGGTACTAGAAGGGATTGAATGTATCGGTGGTTTGAAGGTAATTCAGCTACTCTGTACTAGATGGCGTTGGACTATGTCGACTGTTCCCGACTTACTAGAATGTTTCGTCTGTAGCGGGAATATGCTAGAAAGACCTCGTTGCCTATCCGGCCAGTATAAATAGAGCGCGAGCGCGCGAGACACACAGTTACAATTGAATATCAGAGCGAAATACAAGAAGCGAAGGAAGTAAGTCGGAAGTGTTTAGTGTTGTTCTAGTGGTGTGAATAGTGTGTTATTAGTGTTGAAGAATTAAGTGTGTGTATCTAGTGTTATTGTGTTAGTGAATAAAGTGCAGTTTTTCTGGCATAGTGTCTATAATTTATCACGAACCCCAGCTCGTAACAAATTGGTGTCAGAAGAAAGGGATAAATTATGCCGGTTATGCCGAAGGAAGAAACTGAAGGAGTTCGCACTAGGAACCAGCGCCAGCAAGACCTAGACCAGAGACGCTTCGGAGACGTTCCTTCTCCATCGTCTGGTGGACCAGGCGACTCCGCGGCTGCAGTGGAGCCTGCAAGCGCACACTCCGTGGCGGTGCCCGACACCGCGGCTCTGATGGCGTTCATGCAGGAGCAGGCCCGCCGTCAAGAGGAGCACGCGTGCCGCCTGGAGGAACAGCTACAGCGCGACAAGGAGGAGCAGGCTCGTCTTCAGGAGGAGCAGACTCGCCGTAAAGAGGAGCAGGCTCGCCGTCAAGAGGAGCACGCGCGCCGCCTGGAAGAACAGCTCCAGCGTGACAAGGAGGAGCAGGCTCGCCGTCAAGAAGAGCACGCGCACCGCCTGGAGGAACAGCTACAGCGCGACAAGGAGGAGCAGGCTCGCCGTCAAGAGGAGCAGAACCGCCGTCTACAGGAGCAGGCTCGCCGTCAAGAGGAGCACGCGCGCCGCCTAGAGGAACAGCTGCAGCGCGACAAGGAGGAGCACGCCCGCCGTCTGGAGGAACAGCTGGTGTTCATGAAAGACCTCAGCGCCGCAGTGGGGAAGGACTTGAAGGCGGTCAAGGAGGAACTTCAGCAGCATGAGGCCCGTTTCAGCGACGTAGAGATGATCGTGCACGACAAGCTTGAGACTCGCGTCGCCTCTATTGAGAAGCGTGTACATGACCACCACGAGACCTGTGTTGCTGCAGTGGAGAAGAAATTGCGTGGGCTCGAAGTGACATCAGCGGCTGTAGCACCCTCGCCTCGTGGGTTTAAGGTTCCACCATTTGATGGCTCGTCATCACGGTCTGCATACAAGATCCAGTTCGAGGCTGTGATGCGATCGAACGGGTGGACCAAAGAACAGGCCTTAACCGCCCTAACCTTGTGCCTTCGCGACCGGGCCTTGACAGTGTTGGAGGCACTCGGGCAAGATGTCACCTACGAGAAGCTTCTGGAGGCGCTGGAGGCGAGATACGGTGACGCGCACCTCGAACACGTTTATCGTGCTCAGCTGAAGGACAGGACACAACGCACCGGAGAAACTCTGCAACAGTGGGCTCTAGAGGTGGAAAAGCTGGTCAGGAAGGCATACCAGTCGTCGCCTGCGCTTATTGACGTGAACCTCGTACAGGCGTATACGGATGGGATCCGGGACCTGGAGCTAAGAGCAGGCTTGGGCACTTCAAAGACCTCAAGGACGCCTTAGCCCACGCTTTGGAGGTGGAAGCAGTGCGACGCGACGATCGAGGTCACCGCATCAGGGAAGTTGTGTCGTCACCTCGGTGCTACAACTGCGGAGAAAGAGGCCATATCCGCTTGAGCTGCCCGAAGCGTAGGCAGTCTGGTGACACCCTGTCTCCACCAAAGAGGTCGCCTGATGTGCCTGCCAGGCAGCGAGAGCAGGGAAACGAGTAGAAGCCAGGACTGCGGGGCGGGTGCTGGCTGGTAATGGAAGAGCCCCAAGTATCTCGATCTCGCAATCATGTGACGGGAACAGCCTGATCATCGAAGGCGAAATTAACAGAACACCATGCAAGCTGACATTGGACACGGGTGCTTCTCGGACAATCGTCGGTTTCCATCTGGCAAGACGGGTTCTTCGGGGCTGCTTCAGGAACATTGAATATGTGAATCAGAGAACAGCTACCGGTCAGCACATAACCGTCCGAGGTGAAATGGAGGTGGATCTGAAGCTAGGCAACAAAGTTTACCGTCACAAAGTCATCGTGGCCGATATAGTGGACGACTGCATCTTAGGCCTAGACTTCATGCGGAAGTATCGCTGCGAGATCGATGTTAACCAGGGAGTGTTGAAGTGTGGCTCGGAAGAAGTCTTCATGGAAGGTGCAACTTCAGGAAAAGTGTACTGCCTGAAGAATGTCATTCTTCAACCGCGGTCGGAAACGGTTATACCAGTTTGCTTACCAGGGAATTTTGGTCGAGGGAACCGCTGCATACTAATCGAAGGCCTAGAGAAAGAGGCCTCGTGGAAGATTGCACGAACCTTGGTAAGGGGTACTAAAGTTTCATCAGTACGCGCACTGAATGCAAGTGACAATGAAGTGTCGCTCAAAAAAGGGACGGAATTGGGCTCCTATGAAGGAGCGGCTTGGATGCGTAGATGTCAAGAGCAACCTAGGGGTGCCAAGGTTCAAGGTGCACGATTTGACGTGTCTACTCTTTTAGAGGACTGCGAAAGTACCCTGTTGGAGGAAGAGAAGACCGAGGCTCAGAAGATGTTGAACCGGTTCGCCGATATTTTCTCGACCAGTGATGCCGACATAGGGAAGACAGCACTAGACCAGCACAAAATAAACACAGGAAGTGAAGCACCGATTCGCCAGCGACCAAGACGTGTGCCAGTGGCACGGGAACGTGAAGTGGAAGCTATGATCGGCGCTATGGCGAAAGAAGGCGTAATTGAGCCTTCGTCCAGCCCGTGGTGCTCTCCGGTTGTCCTCGTTAAGAAGAACAATGGCAGCATGCGCTTCTGTGTAGACTACCGCCGATTGAATGACATCACGAAGAAGGACAGCTACCCGTTGCCAAGGATCGATGACACACTGGATACGCTGACGGGGATGAAGTGGTTTTCTACCTTAGACCTAAAAAGTGGCTACTGGCAGGTGGAAATAGATCCTCGAGACAAAGAGAAGACTGCATTCTCCACAGGCAAAGGATTGTGGCAATTTAACGTCATGCCCTTTGGATTGTGCAACGCTCCGGCTACTTTTGAGAGACTGATGGAGCGAGTGCTTATGGGATTGATTGGAGACGCCTGCCTGGTCTACTTGGATGACATCATCATCGTGGGGCGCACCTTTCAGGATCACCTTCAAAACTTGGAGCTAGTGCTGTCAAAGATACGAGGAGCTAATTTGAAGCTGAGTCCGAAGAAATGCGCGTTATTCAGACGGCAAGTGAACTTTCTAGGACGTGTGGTCTCGGAGAACGGTATTCAAACTGACCCGGATAAGATAATTGCCGTGAAGGAATGGCCACTTCCAGAAAACAAAACGCAGGTCAGAGCATTCCTCGGATTATGCTCCTACTACCGACGGTTTGTGAAGAACTTTGCTGATATTGCTCCACCTCTTCATAACCTCACCGAAGACAGAGTACAGTTCTGTTGGAATGAGAACTGTGACGTTGCATTCCAGAAGCTCAAGGAACATCTGTGCACTGCACCTATCCTAGGCTACCCTGACAATGAGCATGAATTCATAGTTGACACAGATGCCAGTAACACCAGAATTGGCGGCGTGCTGTCACAGAGGAAGGGTGATCAAGAAGTTGTTATAGCATACTTCAGCAAGGCCTTATCCAAACCCGAAAGAAACTACTGCGTCACCCGGCGGGAACTTCTGGCTGTAGTAAAGACGTTGCAGCATTTTAATAAATATTTGTTGGGGCGTAAATTCCACCTGCGAACCGACCACGCTGCGCTGAAATGGCTACTTCAATTTAAGGACCCAGAAGGACAAGTAGCCAGATGGATTGAACTACTGCAGGAGTTTGATTTTGTAATACAACATCGCAGCGGCAAGTGTCATGGTAACGCAGATGCCCTATCGCGGAGGCCGTGTCCCGACCAGTGCAAGCACTGTACCCGACAGGAAGCAAAGCAGGCAGCATTAGTGAGGATGTTGAAGACGGACTTAAGCGTCGAATGGAAAGAAGCTTTGCGAAGTGCTCAGCAAGACGACAAGGATGTACAGCCGATTCTGGAATGGAAGAAATCAGACGCTCCTAGGCCCAAATGGAGTGATATAGCAGCAATGAGCCCCATCACCAAGAGTTATTGGGCACAGTGGGAAAGCTTGGTTGTCCAGGATGGAGTTCTGTGCCGCAAATGGGAAAACGCTCGCGGTAACCAGTGCCATTTGCAAATGGTAGTGCCTAAAACTAAGGTGCCGGAAGTCTTGCAGCTCTATCACAATGGTGCTTCGGGAGGTCATATGGGAGTTAAGAAGACGCTTACTAAGATCCGAGAGCGGTTTTATTGGCTCCACTGTCGGGATGACGTCGAGGATTGGTGCCGCAAATGCACAAGTTGTGCGGCTGTGAAGGGGCCACATACTCGTAGCAGAGGTGCATTAAAGGTGTACAATGTGGGAGCCCCATGGGAGCGCATAGCGTTGGATGTCGCTGGGCCGTTTTCGGAGAGCCAGGACTGAAACAAATACTTCTTGGTTGTGATGGATTACTTCACGAAGTGGCCTGAAGTGTTTGCAATCCCAAATCAAGAAGCTACCACAGTGGCCGATAAGCCTGAATGAAGTCTTGTCGGTTCGGGGTGCCCTTGGAAATCCACAGCGATCAAACTTCGAATCTGAGGTGTTCAAGGAGACTTGTCGCGTAATGGGTGCACATAAAACCAGGACCACGGCGTATCACCCGCAATCAGATGGCATGGTTGAGCGATTTAACCAATCACTGGAAAGGTACCTGGCGAAGGTCGTGGAGAGCAAACAAAGAGATTGGGACAAGCACATCCAACCATTTCTCCTGTCATATCGCAATGCGGTCCACGAAACTACAGGAGTAACACCAGCTTTTGCCAATTTTGGAAGAGAACTCCGTTTACCAGCAGACTTAATCACCGGTGTTCCACCAGAATCTTCACGCAATATAACAGATTACGCGACCGAGCTACGCAACAGGATGAACGACGTGTACGAGCACATCAGGGAATCTGGACAACAGATGTCTGAGAAGATGAAGACTCGCTACGACCGGAAGGCAAACAACAAAGGCTTCGAAGAAGGATCATTGGTGTGGCTTCATAACCCAGTACGAAGCAAAGGTAAATCGCCTAAGTTACAAGCCAGATGGGACGGGCCATATCGCATAATTACCAGGATGAACGACGTCACCTATCGAATCCAGAAGGGGTCAGTTCATGTGGACCGGTTGGCTCGTTACTATGGGTCCAACGATGTTCGAGACGAACACGTTTAAGAGGGGGGCAGTGTTACGCCATCTATCGGTGGTACTAGAAGAGATTGAATGTATCGGTGGTTTGAAGGTAATTCAGCTACTCTGTACTAGATGGCGTTGGACTATGTCGACTGCTCCCGACTTACTAGAATGTTTCGTCTGTAGCGGGAATATGCTAGAAAGACCTCGTTGCCTATCCGGCCAGTATAAATAGAGCGCGAGCGCGCGAGACACACAGTTACAATTGAATATCAGAGCGAAATACAAGAAGCGAAGGAAGTAAGTCGGAAGTGTTTAGTGTTGTTCTAGTGGTGTGAATAGTGTGTTATTAGTGTTGAAGAATTAAGTGTGTGTATCTAGTGTTATTGTGTTAGTGAATAAAGTGCAGTTTTTCTGGCATAGTGTATATAATTTATCACGAACCCCAGCTCGTAACAATATCATTCAAATATGGGCTTTAAGTATTGCTCTTTAGGTATTCTTTACATTGGCACATAAAATAGCAGACAGCGCGCTGTCTGCTGGCTCGGTTACCGCGCGCTGTCGCCGCGCGGTGGATGGTGCTCGCGTTTCCTACACGAAAGCGGTCACCGCGGCGACAGCTGGGCTACTGCTAGCTGTCGCCGCGTGGACAGTGAGCAGTCGCCTCGTGTTGGGTAGGAGCGGTGTTGGAGCTGAGTCGTGTAAGTGGGCTAAGATCTTTTGTCTTGTTTTAGGCATTGCGCTGCAAATGAATGTTTCGTCTCATTTATATAATATACGATAGCTCTCAATAAGACGAGTTTGAAGTTGCAAACATTTTATACTATTGTGACACTTGGGTACCGATATTTATAATTGAAACGATATTAAAATATTTAATGCTGTACCTTACAAATCGGCATCTTTCCTCGCCTAGTTTTTCGGCAACCGATCTCATGTTATCCCAGTCGCCCCATAGACATAACTTTTGATAACTTTCTAGTGTGGGCAACACTATTGGAGGCAGACTGCAGTTGCTTAGCCATATTAGAGTACCTGGAAACATTGAGCTATATAAATATTTTATTGCGTTACAAGAGACAGGATTAGTAAAACGCTTAGAGCCCGTTCTCATTGTCGAAGGACAAACAAACACACTTTAAAGCTTTTATGGATTGGGCTAGATGTACCATTTTGAGTGGTAGTAGTAATGGTCGATTTTAAACGGGTCTTAATCGCGTTAGATATAGTAGTAATGGGTGAATGCAACAATATAATCATTCTGCGTAACTGATTTAAATCTAATACTTAGTAATATATAAGGCTGAAAAAATTGTTTGTTTGGTTGAACGCGCTAATCTCAGGAACTACTATTCCGATTTATATATACTTATTACTATACTAATTACATAGCCCATTTACCGAGGAAGGCTATAGGCTATATAACATCACGCTATGAGCCACGGGAGCGGAGCAGTGGCCTTACATAACGCGGGTGTAACCGCGGGCTCATCTAGTCTTAATGATAAATTGTGGGGCCACATAGTTACCTACATACTACGTTAGGATATAATTTGCTTATCTGGTCACTTACTGATACATATAGCTCAGTATCTTTCGTCCTACATTTGAATAATTATCTAGTCGTGAAGTGCTAATTATTCTCTCATTACAGCATTATATTATTTTGATGTATCTCTCTCTATTAGCCAGAGATTTAGTGGACATGGGCACAAATTTAATTGTCCCTTTGGCAGTGTAAAATAAAACTGCTTGAATTGAGAAGTGGTTCAAGAGGTCATCCCGCCGTTTAAAGCTGCGCTGCGCTGAGTGTTGTGGACACGATCCACACATGAGACGCTTTGTCAGGTCCACAGATTTCAAATGTGGCTATACTTAGTATTTGTTAAACGAGAATCTGACTGCATTTACCTACTAGAGATATATACATTTGAATATATCTGAACATTAATTTTAAAATTCTATACAATCAATTTTCACACTGTAATAAAACAGAAAATGAAATAAAATCATCCAAATAGGTATATTTACCGGGTATTTTCTGTGCTGCTAGATGTAATACATCTTGTATTGTTGGCACTAGCACTGCCTGATCAGTGCGGCTAATCTTCGGCGCCCGGCACGAGAACAGACCCGCACTGTGTAGTCCAACATGTTCCACTTCATCCTCTTTACCCGCTTGTACTTTTCTATACCCTACTATTTTATCTAGAGAATTTTTTAAAGGAAAATATAATACTGTGTGGTCGGATGATACTCTGACTTCAGATAGTAATTTGATAGCCTCGGAGTGGAACTGAAAGAATAGTAATATATTAAGAAATGTATGGAATTGAATGTTTTAGACACAGACTATCAATGCCTGATTCCAATAATGATGTGAAATCAAAACTTATGTAGTAAAATGCAACTTGAAAGGCCTGTAGCTACATCATGGGTAGGGACAGTGCTAAGGCGCTTATGGTCCCAGCCAGTTCCATGGTTAAAGAACAGCGGCAACCATATTAATGTCCATGGCGCCTTCTACTCTACGTGACATCGGCAGCAGAGGAGAAGAGAGCTGCATATTCAAAGAAATTGCTGCCGCCGCCTGCCCGCCATTGTATTTGTGGCTATGCCATTGGGAAACTATAGCTTTAAATATTATAACTCTATTTTTATCCTATTTGAATATGATAATGTTTCTATATATACAATAAGAGAAAACTGCTGACTGTATGGATGGAAAATTCTTCAGAAGGGATTTCCTTGTTAAATTGTATTATCAAACATGGTTAAGGATAGTTGGATGAATTATTATAGAAGGTAGATAGTGTAGCAATAATACTTACAGGAAATTCAAATAACCTAAATAAATCTAATAATTCTGATTCATTTAATTTATTCAAGGGACTTGTCTCATTCACTACTGTTTGCCATTCTTTTTGGAACTGTTCATACTGTTTCTGGCATTGTTCTATGAAGTCTTTGATTGTGGCTTCTATTTTTGCTTTCTTCACTAGCCTTTCTAATATATTCCAATCACCATGGACATTACATTTGGGGCAAACAAAATAACCTGAAAGTAAAAATTAATTACTTGGGTCTTAATATAGTATTATTTATGGCCATCATCAGTCCCATATAAACTATTACACTGCTGGGTACAGACCTCTTTTCACTATGACAAGATTTAAGCACATAGTCCAAGTCCACCACACTGGCCAAGTGCAGGTTGGCGGATTACACGGCTATGTCTTTTGAAAACATTACGGAGAACTCTCAAACATGCAGGGAATACTATATCAAGACTAAATCTTAATAAAATCAAGAATAATATAAAATGGTATACATATAGTAGTATCTATATCATATAGTATCATAATCATTTCCTAAGGGCTATATCAGCCTACCAAAAATAATTTTTTTCATTAGTCTCTTGCTGTAATCCATAAAAATGTGGCGACATATTTTTTTATTCATTTTGTAAATACAATGTGAGTGTCAGTCATGCTGTTGAATATAAGTTGAAAAATCTTTGATTCCACTTTTATCGATTATATGAGTCCGATGTTTTATTATGTTTATTCGCATTATGTGTTTTATAGGTTATGTTTACATTGTGACTTACCGGTGGTTTTATTGACATAAACTTTACTGTCTGCACATTTCTGATCTCCTGAGCATATAGAACATTTTGTTGTTAGAGCTGTGTAACCATCCTGTACAGCAAAACCCTTTTGTCGCAATAGTTTTCTGATATCAGTCGCTGTTACTTTTGGAATGTCGTTTAGGCCTACATTATGTATTTTCCTACGGATACATTCACAATTGTACGCATTTATGAGATTTCTTATTGAACTTTGCTTAAATATTTTTGTATAATGTAACATTTCATAAGATTTTATAAAGATAAAGAATATCCAAAATGTGTAACCAAATTCAAAACATAACCTACGCCTTTATTTTGATTGATTCCTGACAGCCAAAGAGTAAAGTACCTAACTATTTACTGACAGCTGTCTCAGCTGTCTGTCAGGTGATACCTTTGAGAAAAGATGTTATTCATGAAGGTATAGATAAACATGGAGGCCACAGCTGGAACAAAGCCTTGAGTCAAATACCTACATTTCTCTATCTCACTCTCTGTGGTCTGACCTCTCATTTTAGCGTGGATTTAGTATTGCTATCTTCTTATTAAAATCTCCGAGTAAGCTCTTAAAAAGAGCCGACATATTAAGCAAATCAGAAGTTTACACGGTCAATTAATGTGTATTTAAATCAAGAGTTGAAATCCAATCACTTGTTAAAACTCCCAATATTGTAGGTCTCGAACGCTTATAATCATGGTTGGCGAGACAGTGAATTATAATCCCATTTCCTAAGGAATTGGTAATGTGGTAACATTGGCCACCATATGTCAAGTAAATCTTGTCAATATGGCAGCGGTTGGTTGAAAAGAGATGGTATGACCACAGTGAGCGAGATAGCGATACATCATTTGAGCTTCAAGTAGGTAGGTATTCGGAGTGCGGTCTCCATGTTTATCTATAACTTCATGATGTTATTCACACATCTATGGGTGATACGGTGACAGTCTTTTTTTTTTTTTTTTATGACCTGGTAGCTGGACCTTTAGGTCAAGTCTTTGCGGTGACTGACAGATCAACACAGAAAAAGAAAACAAGAATAGGCCCAACCATTTCGTGCTGCTTGCGTGGTAAATCCATGATAAGCACATAATTTATTTTTTTAATTTAATGGAGACACGTAAATGCACTTATCTTAATATATAAAATCCTTGCGTTACTGACTGACTGACAGACACGCTACAGCCGAAACTAATCGGCGCAAAAAGCTGAAATTTAGCATGTATGTTCCTTGGGGACCGTAGGGATGCACTAAGACGGGATTTCCCGAAATTCCCACGGGATCGGGCAAAACGGGCAATTCGAAAATATGTGCGTGCGAAGCCGCTGGCGTCGACTAGTTTAAGCATAAAAGTGTATTATTCGTCTGAGAATCAACGAACACCCCTGACAATACATTTGGCATGATAGGTACTTAGGTATGTGCATGGAGCTATCATGATAGCTCCATAGGTGTGTGTTATTCGGGTCGGGGATCGAGCCCACAACACTCAGCGCAATGTCAAGCAGCGAGGCGGCAGCTTATACCACTACGCTAACTGTGCTGACTGCACGGTGGTTGGCGTAGTGTTCCATACTCAGTGCGAGCCACTAGTGGTTGTTCCGAGTTTGGGTGGACCTTGCTTAAGTGATTTATATATTTGCATTCTCTGAGTCAAAGAACTCAGATTTATACATAGAAGCATATTTCATATGGGCGCTCTGAAAACAAACTTTCTGCGACCCAAATTGCCGCTAGGTAGCGTGGCAGTCGTTCCACCAATGTAAGAGCAAACGAGACAGTCGTTCCCCTAGTCACTAGTGTATCTTAACATCCTTACTTTAAGATCTTAACTACGAGAGCAAGAGACTGAAACGACACCAGCGCCGCCAACTACGAACTAATTGGGGGCAGACCCCACTCGGAATCGGCACATGAAATCCTTAAGGTCTGCGGTTCTATGCAAATTTGAGTTCTTTGTCCGAGTGTTTCACGACCTAAAGTTCGCGCCTCAGTGCGGAAGTAGTAATTTAAAATATCATCTAGCCATGACCGTTGTTTTAAGCCTTCCTCAGATCCTTGTGCACAAAGGTGCCAAAGGTTCACGCCATATGCCCGACAGCCCCGACGTCACCGAATGAAGGCAGGCGAACAAGACACGCCCCAGCTAGACTTCAATCTTATTTTGACACACTTAGCAGTCACTTTCCTTATTAGCGTGTGTCTTGCTGCATCGGCGCGCCATGGCTTCCCGTGGAACGTCACATTGAGCTTCATAAAAATAAAGAAGTTTTTGGCGACTATACTGCAGTTTTGTACAACTGTATATTTATTGTTTAATAATCTTAACGATTATTAATATTTCATTTGCGAATGTATCTGTTTATCTTTGTCAGGCAGCAGCACTCTGTATTATGGCCGTGAATATGGAGATTTGGTAAATTAACGAGTAAGTGAAATAAAACAATTACACATCTAAATTGTCCTTATATTAAAAAATGAACGAGTAATTATTTACAATTGCACTTAACACTAAGTTTGTGAGTTCATCAATTGTACTAGAATGTATAAAATAGGCATTACATTTATCTTGCACATAGGTACATCTCGTACGATTACTATATCAATATATTTAGGACATATCGCGATTACAGTAGTACACAAAATACTCTAGATTTGTTTAACCCACAAATTTTCAAACAAAAGGTACACTCGTACATTCGATGGAAAAGGAACTCACAAAATAAGATCATTATATAAATAAAAATAAATACAAATTGTAATTTTTCTAATTTGGCAGTAAATAAGCAGTATTGTTTTACCCTCAAAAATGCCACTATAGTTATTTATGACACATTTTTTTTGCCGACTAAAGACAATAAACACATTTTAGTAACACCATTAAATTAATAACCATCTGCCTACATATGCCATTCCTCTGTGTATCTACATTATTGCTTATTTACTTTAGATTCAACTAGTGAAAGATCAGTTGAAATAAAGAACTGCTTCAGAAAGCAATGAGTCATGTAAATTTGTATCTGTGTAAATAATTACATTTGAAATATCGCTTTGGTGATTTGCTTGGACGGCGTTTCGCAATATGGAGTAATGTACCAATGAGTGAAGTTGGATGTAATTTTGAATAGGTGTTCAATATCATGTATGGTATGGTATGGTAGGAATCATTTTGATTCAATCGCCACGGTTCTACATCTTCTTCGAGGCTTAGTGCGAGTATCTCAGCTCGTGAGCTTACGTCTCACTTCGATTAATTCGGCGTTTAGAGTATTGATTTGACCCGTTTCAGGATCAGAGAGAGTACCCCCTGAACCTGAAGTGGGCCAAATAATTGGACACTATTAATTGCTACTAACAGCCAGGGCGGTTTTATAAATTGTTTGGAATAATGTGGCCATTGAGGACCGACTCAAATCCGATCCATTGCAGCCAGACTTCAGAATGATACACTATGCAGATCATAATAATACTTAAACCGGGTAAATCAATGAGTAGAACGCCGATCGAAAGGAGGCAACCTGCATAGTAAGGTGATATGCACTAAGCCCCCAAGACACTCAATCGATGTGAGTCGTGGGTAATTATACACCTGATAAACCTCATAGTCAGGTCAATATTAAGATCCTTTACTTGATTCATTCACTCCTACATTTGTAATTGTGATGGACTATAAAGTCTCGCCGTCAATTTTATTTTAACCTCCCATGATAAGGTGGATATAAAAAAATGCATGTTTAGATCTTCTGTACTTGGTCCATTAAAACTACAAGGCATACGTTCTGGTGGCATAATGGTTGAGCATTATAATCTATCTATTGATGGGCACTATGAGTCATATTTTACAAAAACTTATTATTATATTCATATTATTATCTATATAGACAGATCATCATCATATTATTATCTATATCAGGCACTATTTGATCGACTAAATGCGAAATTATAACGTTCACAGTAAATTGAAGATAAATGTATCTGTACATAAACATATGTGAATCTTTTATATATTTTCCACAATTATATAACGTAAATGCTCGAGAAACTCGTCGATATAAGGATTATTTTTATTTTATAACCTTTATTCAGATAAGGATTATATGATATGATTATTGGTGTAGCTTTGATACTATTGCCGTTTTTTTAGTTCATTGCAATGCCCTTAGTGTCACGACACGTCTGCGGAACCTACGCGGTCGAATATTCGGTTGAATATGCTCGCAATATTGTCAACTTGCGGCTGATGTGTCATAGGCGATTTGGAAAACACTGCGTGCGTATTCAACCGAACATTCGGCGATGTAGGTGACGCTGTTACGTCGCCACACTTAGATAGACAGATTATAACGCCAACCATTATCAGCTGTGCCTTAGTATGGCGGCTGGTACTGCTGTCGCTGCAGGTGCTGCACTAAGGGTCCCTGCTGCTGCTGCTGCTGCATGGCCATCATCTGCTGGCGCATGCGCTGCTGCGTGATCTGCTGCTGGTACTGCGCGCTCTGCTGCGGCTGCATGCCGCGCGGGTACGGCGGTGCCGGCCCGCCCATACCGCCCATTGTCACGTTGGGTGCCTGCTGGGTAGTGGTGTTTCGTATTAGTATGTAGATTATCAGAGTTTAGTCCAATGACCATGAATGTTAAGTCGAAGTCCGTGGATTCAAGTCTCGCAAAAGACAAATATTTATGGGCACGATTATTCGATCTTAATCTGGGAGTAATCATCATCAGAAGACATAATATAATCACTGACTTCATCACAGAACCCAAACTACTGAAGCTAGTGACATGAAGTTTGGACAGGGTCCCTTTTATTACGTAGGCACCTATAAATAAGTTCTTTTTTACATGCCTCCTTTATAGGGATAAAGTGTTGAAAGTTTAAGACGACTGCTAGTTTATCTACATTTGTGTACATAAGTTAAGCTTGATTAACATTTATGTTAGCTTACACGGTACAGGCTCTGCCTAGTTTGCAATCAAATGTTTTTATTTTGAGTGTAAATTGTGCCACGAAATTCTTATCATTTCGAAGAATAGATATAAGTATAAATGTAGATTCGAAAAAATTATCTTAATACTAACCTGCATATAAGGTGGACGAGGATTCTGTCTTTGCGCTAGATACGCCTCCTGGCTGGCGCGGCCACCCATCATATTCTGAAGGTACAAACGTAGACGTCATTCAGAAATAAAATTATTTTGTTAGCACATTTCAAAAAGGTTAATTTGTAAATGAACAATGCATACCTGCTGGAATGATTGTTGTCCAGGGAATCCACCCATGGCATTACCCCCTTGCGGTCCCATCGACCCTCCTTGGCTGTTCATAGCACCCATGCCACCTCCTTGTCCCATCTGACCCATTTGGCCCATAGGTTGACCCATTTGCCCCATGCCTTGACTCATTTGACCCATAGCTTGGGGCATCTGGCTTGGTTGGCCGACGCCTTGGTTCATTTGACCAACGTTTTGACCTATGCTGTTCACACCTTGGCTCATGGGGTTCACTTGCTGGCCCATTTGGTTCACACTCTGGCCCATACCCTGGAAGTGAGACAGTTGTAATTAGAATTTGACCTTATTTAAGAACATTTGTTTAAGATGGCCTATAGAATAAAGATAGCTTAATGCCAAGACCTGTGTAGAGTGACGAATAGATATTCGTCACTCTACACTGGTCTTTAACTCCAATTTTAGAGTTCCATTTCCTAAAAAGATGTCAAGAAACTAAGTTGTGGTTACGGTGTCTCATGACGACACCATTTTGTAAAAAAGATAATGCTATAATATGATCAGAATAAGCATAAAGAAAGGTAAAATGCTGATGCTTTTACTTGATTCATCATCTGCTGTTGTCCTCCCTGCATCATCTGCTGGCCATACCCTCCATAACCCTGCTGCATACCGCCATACTGCCCTGCGAACATCTGTGACCCCATCCCTCCCATCTGACCGGCTCCCATCTGTCCACCACCCATTTGTCCCGCACCCATTTGACCGCCCCCCATTTGTGCGCCTGCCATCTGACCGCCGGCCATTTGAGTTGGCATCTGAACACCTCCCATTTGACCCATAGGGCCCATGCTGCCCATACCGCCCATCGGATTCATTTGCCTAGACGAAAGTTAAATAATTTTAGGGATATATGCATAAAAAACTGAAATGGAATTTCTTGATGAATAGTGATTATGAATGTATTATAATTTATAATATAAGGGACATCTAATTTTGAATTAGTTACATAATTTACAACTTTTTCGGTGGAAATAGGAATACATCACACATATAATTCAGACCATTTAAAAAAAAAAGATCCTGAAATGGACGATCCTGTTATAAACGAAAATGCAAATGCTTGTGGTTGTAAAGTGGCTTTGAGTGACTCACGCAGACTGCATGGCGCCCATCTGGTTGGGCTGCATCTGGCGCATGGTCTGCCGCGGGAACGGCGCGCGCGCGTGTGGCGCGCCCGGGTACCCGCCACCCTGTGTACATGGAAACAGTCAATGATTTTACACCGAAAGACGTGTATATCTGTATACTATTAAGGATGATTTGCGTTACACCGAGCCGGGTCTAGGACGGGACACAACCAGACATTCATAATATTATTTTCTATGAAGTAATTCATGTTAAGCCGTAACACGGCCGAGGTACGACGTCGTAATGTCGCAGTCAGTGGATATTGTTTCCCACTCCAGCACGCCACAGCCCCGACACATGTTGTAAGATGAACGTAGTCACCGGAGAGCAGTTGATGATAAATCTGCTGCGAAAAATTCTTTGACACAAATCCCTACTTGTACAGACAGACACGGCCGTGCAACGAATGCTCGGAAACAGTCCGGTGTAGCATGAATAACTAGCCCGGCCGGCACTCGGTGGATACGACACCGTCGTGCCCCGGTCTGGCTCCGGCACGATTTCATGTGAGTAATCCTTTAGCCGTGACCACGCGTTGCCATTGTGCTTAGTGCGCAGAAATAGACACTAAAACGGCTAAGCACTTTTTGTGTATGTGCACGTGTTGACGATTAATGATAGATGCCGTACATACCTGCATCTGCGTCATCTGGTTGAAGGGCACCCGTTGTCGCAGCATGTTGCTCAGCGCCTGCTTCGACTGGTTGTTCGACGGAGGCGCCACGCCTCGGGGACTAACGCCAGCTGACAAAACAATATTATTCTTAGACTAAGGCCGTGTTCCGTCTGGGTGTACTTAATGTTAGAAATTTATAATAGGGCAACATTTTTCTAAAAAAAATGAAAGACGACTTGCTTAGTCTGCAGTGTAAAGCATTATACTAGGAGCTTTGGAGACAGGTTTTGTAACATTAGTGCCATCTTAATAAGTGTGAATAAAGTTCTATTATTATAAGAACACGGCCGCAGCTACGCCCACACATTTTATGTGAATGTAACCGTTTCTTCCAGCTTCCGTAGGATTTTCAAGACATCTCTTCTTAGTGCATCCCTACAATAACCAAGGCTCATACATACCAAATTTGAGCTTCTTACGCCTTATTGTTTTGACTGTGCTCTGTCAGTCAGTGAGTGATGCAAGAATTTTATATAATAAAATACAGATTTAAACATCTTGTGGCATCAAAAGTTGTAGTACGAATGAAGTTGGTATGGTAGCACGGGCTGTTTCCGCAACGTCTTGATGTGTAATTTGCGTACGTGTGGGAATATGTGTTGTCACTCGAGCGACCCCAGCTCTTGGAGGAAGGCCAGCAGACTCTTCTCTTCTACTCTTAGGGTGCTATGTCTGATCAGGTATGAATAAAGTTGTATTATTATGTAAGGTGTATGTACCGGGTCCGGCGCCGGGCGGATTGTAGTAGTTCTGTCCGGGCGGCGGGAACCACTGCTGCTGCTGCTGCATGAACTGCGGCTGTTGTTGCGGCGTCGGCGCCATGCCCGGGTTACCCACGCCACCTTGAGTTGGCACGCCGTTCGTCTGTCGGCCACAATATGACAAGCATAACAACATTGATGAAAGATAAAAAGAGTATTGGCATGGACGGGTTCAATGTTTTAAGTGGAAACAAATCAGATTTAGGAAAAAGATATGGTAGGTTTAGAAACCTTCTCTGACAGTAAGGCTGACCCAACATTGAGCATGCGTGTACCTAAAGCGTTCCTACAGCATGTGCCCGACGTGCGCCCGGCATTCACTTTGAAGTAGAAAGTGAACGCCGGGCGCTCGTCCATCGGACGCCGACCGCACGCTCAAGGAACGCATATCCGCAATATGGGGGAGACTTATGACTTTTCACTAATTTTATCGATGTATTTTACAGTTTGATTTACAGAATGGCACATTGAGAGAAAATAGTATTGTCAAAAATGCATTACATAATTATTTTTATTATTTGCAGCCTTAAGGGTCGGAACAAATCTGACGGAAGATGCGTCGAACGTATCTTCGGTCGCGTCTATTCCGTCAAATGAATCGGTACACATCTGACGGAAAATGGGTCGAGCGTATCTGCACACATTCGCTGAAAGCGTTCAGTTTGTTTGTGCAGGGCCGTACTCAGGACAGCTCAATATTTTACTGTCATATTCATTTACCTAATAATTTTTCGTGTTCCCTGATGTTACGTAGTCACTGAACTCCTGTAGTTATTTAAATTGCAATTCGAGTTTGACTATTAAAATATGTCGGACTTCGAAAATTTTTTATAGTAGCCAACAAGCGTTATTTGAATATATTTCCGATATGGAGGTTCAAAAATAAAAGACGATGATACAATTTGGTTACGGTTTTTAACAAAATGTATTACAAATGATATAGAAGGGGTTACAGTTGCAGGTTGCAGAGCATGACACAAAATGTTTTCTATATAGATACATACATACATAAGACTCACGTCTGTTTCCCGGAGGGGTAGGCAGAGACTACGGAACGCCATCTGCAACGATCCTGACATACTCTTGCTTATATAACTCTTGCTTCATTCACTCCCATCAGATTCCTCATGCATGCTCTTCTGTTCAGGGTACTTCTCACCTGTCCTGTTTTTAGGATGTCTCCAATCTGGTCAGAGAACATCCGCCTAGGTCTACCCCTTCGTCCTGTCCCTTCCACACTTGCCTTATATATCTGCTTGCTCAGTCTTTCGTCATCCATCCTCTCTACGTGCCCAAACCATCTTAGCATACCTTTCTCGATGCTTGTCACTACATCTTCTTTTACCCCACAACACTCTCTTATCACACAATTCTTTACTCTGTCAGTCAGAGAGACACCACACATACTTCTCAGTGCTCTCATTTCTACAGCATTTATTCTACTTTCATGACTCTTCTGCCATACCCAACTATCACTATCATACGTAAAAGTAGGTACTAACACCCCTCTATGCACAGCCAAACGTGCCTTTTTGGACACGTTTTGGCTATTCATAAACGCCTTCGGAGCTCCATTCACTCTATTACCTGCATTAACTCTTCTTTCAATATCTTCTACATTCTTACCATCTCTTGTAAACAACGTACCTAAATATACAAACTCATTCACTTGCTCCACTCGCTACCCATCGATCATAACATTACACGCCGTAACGCCTTCCTCCTTTTCAAAAAACATAACTCTCGTTTTACTTACATTCACTTTCATTCCTTTCCTCTCTAACGCACCATGCATGATTGTTACCATCTCCTGCAACTCCTCCGCTGAAGACGCAAGTATAACCTTTTCATCAGCATAAAGGAGGATAATACATTTTTGGAGTAAGTTACTTTAGTTAGTTTAAATCTTTTGCCAGATTAGTTTATTCCATAATGCAAATGTGGGCGAACATGGCAAAGCGAAAGACGACCCTTGTATCAAACATGTAACAAAATATTCTCTGAAAGCCAATATCGATACTGTGTCGCTGAGAAAGTGCCGGACATGAATGGCACCATACATACGGTAATGAAACACACAGCCTGAATGAAGCACTGATTCATCTGGTTTTTAGACACATGCAAAAAAAACAAAATTATTATGTACGATATACAAAGATTTCCCAGCAGATGTACCACAAACCTTGGCGAAAAATATGGCGACAGTGGCACGAATGATATTTCTTATAAAATATCGTCATGATTAATTTATTCAGTAAACTATGGCTATCTCTTTTTTCTGACAGAGATATCCCTAAGACAAAACGAGACAACACTATGCTTGGTGGCTGTATGTCCAGTGGCGTAGCGTGGGTTTTCGCCGCCTGGGGCCGATCAGAAATTTGCCGCCCCCTCTACTTTTAGGTACCCTACTACTTCTGCTAGAAGTGTAACGTTTGTCGGAAGTGTTTTGGGTCGGTATGTTTGTATGTTCGTTAGTTTGTCTTTACACCCCAAACGGCTTGATGGATTTAAACAAATTAGTTGTCATTTGATTGTTGAAAGCATAGGGAATAATATTTTTAGGGGAGAAACGTGGCAGCTCTCAGCGGTAATATTTATGTGTCGCGCATGGCAGCGGCCGTTTCTTGGCTGCAATATATAGCTTAGTGTAGGTCTAGACAGCTTCAAGGATTTTCATGAAGGAAATTTGGAGGGCTTTTTATCAACTATAGCAATAGATCCTAACCAAGTGCTTTGTGTTACTTTAAAATTTTTCTACAGCATAAATACCTTATACCGCGTGACTTTGTAGACTACCTACATCCGTGAACATGGCGCTTGCAACAGTATCAAAATATTGGTTACTCAAAACAAAGGTACGTGGCAAATAATTTTCCGGAAGGAAAATGAAAAAGTAATACTAATGAACACGAAAGTTTAAATTCCTATGGTCCCGCCTGGACCTCGCTCTGGTCGACATCCGGGATGTCTTCGGTTAGCGGCGCGTCAGTGAGGCTTGGTGGTCGTCAGTACTAGGTCCAGTTGTCTATACGCGAGATATACTTACAAGTGTGGATAAAAACTTTCAACCTCTTTGAGAATCTCGAACTTTAATTTTTTTTTAAATCTCGAACTTTGAGTTGAGGGTGCGATCATCCGAAGTTCTTAGTTTCGCTAGATCGGGCCGCCTCAAATGCAGAGCGAAGATCCCCATGATTGGGATCATGGGGATCTTCGCATCAGCCATCAAAATGGGGAAGGTCTAAGGTAGGAAGCCTACTCATCAGCCCCGGTGCTGACCTAGGAAGTTCCTGCTTCAGGCCGGGTTGCCCTTCCCTATCGGCAACTAGTTGTCTCGCACTATTGGAGACAGCATTATACAGGTCTAAGTGATCTAGGAAAACCCCCAGGTTTTCCTGGCGCGGCAGCCTCCATGGCGCGGGTGTTAGAGCGTCAGAAGTTGCGTATTTGTTGGCTTACGGCCTTCCCATCTGGCAGAGACAGCTGATAGCCTCATCATTTCGAGAGTCTCGGCTGAAAGTTTAGACTCATTGTTTTTCTCAGTGCGGGGAGGACGTTTCGGGACCAATCTCCTAGTGCCGTCAGTACTGTAACCACTGTGTCTGTCTTCTAATTAATGCTGTCGGTGGTTTCTAACAGATTGAAACAATTCTGCAATTCTAGTTGGAACTGCTCAGAATTCATGTCTGATTGGGGCAACGTAGAGTCGGCGAATAGACTTCATTGACTGGGCTCTTTCAGTTATAAGGTTGATATTTACATAGAGAGCCTCGTACTAGTCAGTGATCGCTTCCAATGTTTAAACTATTGATCACCGAGATGTCTAAATATGTGCTTTCGGCCCATCGTGTAACTCTTTCTTTCTCACATTGTCGGAGCTTCGCCAAGTCCACTATCTGTGAGGCCTTCTCCTTGAAAACGGACTTAATTAAAAAAAGCCCCTGCTTCGTAGAAAATAACTACCCCTATGATTATTTTGAATTTATTGTCGTTGAATCCCGGTTTATGCGACATGCCGTAGGCTCCGGTTTTCGTTTCACTTCGTCCTTCTCCTTCCACTTTGGCATTAAAGTCCCTCATTACAAAGTTGTACTGAGCTTTGGCCGTACTTAGTAGCCTTAGCGATGCCCTCGTACATGGCCTCAGCTTTCTCTTCAGGGTGAGTTAAGGTCGGCGCATATACCTGTATCACCTTTAGGCAACGCCGCTATGAGGTATGATACCTGGGTTGACTCACTACCGACTTCCACAATGTTGTTGACAAGTCTCCTCCTGACCAGGAAACCGACGCCACCCCAAGAGAGAAGGTAGTCTAACAAATCCTATGCACCGCCGCTACCGCCACCGCGTCCTTTGCCAGGAATAACGGAGCTGTCGGAAACTGGAGGCCTTATTTCATGGCAATAAATGTTAGAGGGATTGTGCGTAACAGTCCGTAGTCAGAGATAAAAACCGAATTATTTAAAATAAGATGTAATTTGATATTAACAACAAGCATCTCTAAAATCACTTTATGCTCTACTTATGGATCTTTCAAAGTCTGAATAAAATGATGACGCCTTGGAATGGCTTGTCTCCTCGTCTAAGTACATACGATGGCCTGAATCTAAGGTAATGGTATCCTGCCCGAATTGAGGGGCGACCGAGAACTAGGGCCATTGTGCGTTCGTGTGGGGTATGACAGGACGCTGGGCGCAGCCGGGTGACGTTGCTGCCCGTCACTATTTTATGGCCTTTACGCAAACGCGCAAACGCCTTAATTTCGCTAAAATAAGGAGTTGAGATGCGAAGTTTATGGACAAAACCCGCGTCAAGTACCACAGGGTTATGTCCAAAAATTCGCAAAAGGCGTTTGCAATTTGTGACTTTGGTTTTAACGCGAAGATCACAAATATTGGAGTCAAAGTAAGAATACCTGTAGGTACATGCTTTCGTCTCTATTCAACTATAAAGATCATGTTGTATTTTGAAGCAAATCAAAAAGAATTTCGATAATTAACGTTAGCATTTTATCTGCCGCGCGGCGCCCCATTTCCTTTCTGCGTTGGCGTCGGTGTGCGTAAGGGCGGTTTCAGATTAGCGTATTTTTCTGCGCGTATACGGTCGTTTCAGCATACGCGCTTACACGCGCGCTACATTACGCGCTTCAAAAAACCAGACTCACGTAAACGGGCGTGTTCGCTCGAAATGGTAGTGACGTCTTGTCAGTGTCAACATGGATTCTGACGGCTCGTGGTAATACGAGCTTAGAAGCGCGTCAACGCTCGTACTACGAGTTGCGCGTGTGCCAAAAGGCGCGCCTATACGCGCCTACATGCGCTTCCAAAAACGAGCTTATACGCGCGTATAAAACGCTAATCTGAAACCGCTCTAAGGGCAATAATGAAAGAAATGATGATTTTGTTTTCGATTGTTGTTCTTTCCACTGCCCTCGCGCCACCGCGCTGTCCTACATGAATGGGGTAATTCATGTGTTTTAAAATATGATCTTTTTATTTTAATTTTCGCGGCGCCATTTGCCGCCCCCTTAAATGTGCCGCCCGGGGCCATGGCCCCCCCGCCCCTCCACGCTACGCCACTGTGTATGTCGATTTCGTATATATGTGTATAAAAAAAGTCATGGTGAAATGTGGGTATAATATTACGCCTCTGCCTACCCCTCCAGGGATACAGGCGTGAGTCTATAAAAAAAAATATAATAATATATGTGTATAATGTAATTTTTCTATATATTATGTACTATTTGCCCTCTCCATTTATATTCCTTACTCAAAGGTCAAAATTCACGTGGTGCGTGGTGCGCGCGACGTCGACGGATAATCCGTTGGTACGCTCGACGTACTAACGGATCATCGGTCAGGTGTGATAGGTAGAACGTTTTTCTATACATTTGTATGTATTGGCGTTACGCGACCGATAAAACGCGACGGATCTTCGGTCAGATATGTTCCGACCCTAACGCGCGCGGTTGAAAATGTGTCCAAACTGTATTTACGAATTTCTAGAGAAATTTCTTAATCAGATTTCAAAGTTCAAAAATGAAATGAAAAGAAATAATAAACTTACCGGTGTTGTAGGTTTAGATTTTTTGATGTTTTTGCATGGCGCGTTCCGCGATCTCGTTTTGCCGGGGCCAGTCGGGCTCGAATCCAGACTTCCGTTGTCCTATACACAAACGTAATGAAACAAGCTGATTATATATAATATATATCTTAATATATAAAATCCTTGCGTTACTGACTGACTGACAGACACGATACAGCCGAAACTATTGGGCGCCGGAAGCTGAAATTTGGTTCTACGGTCCCCAAGGAACATACATGTATGTTCCTTGGGGACCGTAGAGGTGCACTAAGAAGGGATTTCCCGAAATTCCCACGGGATCGGCCAAAACGGGTAAAGGAGAATGCCGGTTTTTGTATGGAAGGCTGTACCGTTTGCTTTTTCATGAAATGAACATTTTTAGCCAGCTTATTTTTTTTTTGATATTACCGTAGGCATGAAGCGTTTTTGTTTTCGAATCCGCAGTTCTGAGATTTTCACATAACCATATTTTTAAAAAATCCGCCATAAATATTGCAAGGGAAGGAATTTGTCCCTGATTTCTAATTGTTTATAACAATTTCGATAAGTGAATGATGTTACAAGATAAAAGAAACGTAGTTTCGACCCAGAGGAACAAACCTCAAGTCAATGGATAAAAACAAAATAATAACACAAACAAACACGATCGATGCGTAGGCGACGTTGTGTGGCGTTGACATTTGACACTTTTGACAGTTGCTCAAGTTATCAAATGTTACCCTGCTGTTGCTATCTCGATTCAATTATATCTAAAATCGATATCACCTAAAAAACAATCGATTAATGAATAAATTGCTCAACCAAAGACTGAAATCAAGTTAAGTAGCCAAATATGTATTTCTATTTAATAAAATCACACAGAACACAGTTTTTTTTTAATTCACTATCATAGTGCCTTCTATTGAATTCAAAATAATTTAATCCTGCAAGCAATCGTTAATGTCGAGAATATTAAACTCGATTTTTTGTCGCTCGGAATCGACCTTTTTGTGCTGGTAATGTATGCATTCGGAAGTTGTTGATCTAAGTTCTACTTTTTTATAATATTTCGTAAACGCAGATTTAATAATGATTCATAATTTAGTAATGGCATTCAAAATGAGTCAAAGTATTTACGGTATATAATTTTTTTTAAAGCAATTGACACAGGTTCCGACATTCTCCTTTAAAAAAAATGCAGTCGTAGCTGCTGGCGTCCTCTAGTATATAATAAGTTACAAAAGCGTTTCATCGTATTTTAAATCATGATTTAGCCCCAGACTGCATTTGTATTGAAATTTTCATGTTACAAATTGATGTGGTTAAGAATCGCGCGCAGTTAACAGCAAGTGCGGCCTCAGCCTTAATTCAATAGCTCATGCTATTCAATTTGAATCTATTCAAGTACCATTTATTTTATGAGATTTTAAGTGTGTCTTGATGGCCATGAGAAAGTCTTACCTGTTTGTTATCGTTCGTTTCCAGATCCTCAGGCGGCAAAGGTAACGGCTCCAAGTAATAACTTAACGGTTTTACTAGACTGTGTGTGTGGTATTTTAGTAACCTAAAACAAATATGGACAGTAAAGGGTTTATTCTCTCGGCAGGTGATCAAGCCGTAGTCACGGACCTACGTATCCGACTCAGAATTAAATCGTATTTATTGATATCGTATTGAACTTGAATCAATATTCAAATCTGAGTATCATCTCGCAAACTAACGGCTAGTTTCAATATTCGATCTATTGAAGGATTTGGAGATTATAGGTACACGTTTGATATATTTTGTATGTAAGGAGCTTATGTCAAAGCTCAAAAACTATAGATAGATCGAATATTAAAACCGGCCGTACAACAGTATGTTATGATCCTTTTAGAGGGTTTCATTATTTTTAACTGACCTGTGCAAAAAAACATGTTTTATATTCAGAGAACCACAATAAAATTATTAGTAGACAAAAGATTTTTCTTTTAATACTAGGTTGTCGTGTTGTCGTTGATAGACATACACCTGCACAGTGCTTTTTATTTACAATTTTATATGTATCTGTAATTCAAATGTTATGTACCTGTGTGCATTCTCGTAAGTGAGCGGTTTCCTCTCAATCTTGGTGGCGGCGAACCACGCCCACGACAGCGGCGCGGGGTTCCTGCCTCCCTCCACCAGCTCCCAGCTCGACACCCTCTGCTTATCCGTCAGACGAAGACCCTGAGACAACAAACAATAATTATGATCACCCACAATAAACAACGCTAACACATTATTAATTATATTAAAAGGTAACGACTCTCGCATTAATAATAAATCCTATGCCGCAGGGCATCAAACGTTTAAGCAACGGTCACAAAATACACCGAGGCTCAAAACATTGGTGTATTTTGTGACTCACATAAAATGCTATCCCGTATGGAGTGTAACCCACAACACTCGGTGCACTGTTAAAAGATGAGGTGGCCGCCTAAACCACTACACCCCATACGTGCAGTCATACTTGAATACGAAATTGGTTCTAAAACTATTTATTTACCATAGAGTACTTTACCTGTTTCTTGTCACTGTCAAATCCAGTAATCTTGTTTCCTTTTTGATCTACCAGGCAACCTATTGGCTCGCAGGCGATCACCTACAAAATACAAATATAGTTAAAGAATGTTGCAAGTACGCAACAAGCTAACACAGTGACTCGAGTTTTTCATGGATATGTGTTTTAATCGTTGAAATGAAATCTTAAGAATGAAATAAAATTTATGTTAACAATTTTCTTCACTCATTTTCATAGGGCTCTTGTGTCTTATAGGCATTACTCACAGTAAAGGTACAGAACCTTTCTATATCTATCTCCCTTTTTTACTTAATCTGGGGCATGTACAGATAACGATGTTTTCTCGTAGGTACATACCTCTATAATAGTGTTCTTGGACAGTGGCAGCAGCTGTCTGACGCACTGCACCGACGGTCCGTGTCTATCCCCAATTTCCTTCTTCAACTTCTTCATCAGGTTCTGATAATGTTTCCTATTGTTGTCGTCCCCGCCCTCAGCCAGCGTCGAGTGGATCAGAGTGGCAAGCATGTCGATCAAAGTGGTGAACAGGTTGCTGCGACACAAACTATATTAATTTATTGTAAGTACACTGTCTGCCCGGCCATTTGTGATGTCACCCTGAAAATAGGATAGTGGATGTCTCTCTTTGTCTCTATTTGGGATGTGTTTGTGAGTCACTGTAGAAATGTTTGTTAAATAAGATCCCAGTGAGAAACTAAAATCAATAAAAATATAATTAAATCCCATGTCCACTGAATTTAGAATGTATCAAAGCCATTTTAAAATTTAATAAATTTTAATGCCAGGAACTAGTCCTCCCCCCCGTGGGATCTCCACCTTGTCGTGGTGGGGGGGCCTAGTAACCGTGGATTGGTGACCCGCGGTGAAGCTAAGAGGGATCCAGGAGGGGACGCTCCGCGTGGGCTTGACGGAGGCCTGCGCAGGATGCGTCCAAAGGGGCGGGTGCGAGGGACAGTTCTTCTGTCCCTCGCAGTCGGGTGCGGTCGCGGGAGGAGAGGCGTGTCGGTGTTGCGTTGCCGCGCGCCCTATCTCCCGCGACCAAATGGGGGCGCACCATCGTTGCGTCGCGGTGGGGCCGCAGAGGAAGAGGAGATGCGGTGTTGCGTTGCCGTCCTCCCTATCCTCTGCGGCCGCTGGGTGTTTTGGCGGCGGAGTCCAACACCTTCATCCGCCGCCAAGGGGGTTTCTTTCGGGGCCCGCCTGACCATCTGGCGGGCCAATACCCGTCGGGGGGTAGCGAGGAATGCTTAGGTGAAACCCTACCCTCCGGACTCCATGAGGATTTTCCAACCCGACACCAAAAAAAAAAAAAAAAGGAACTAGTCCTGGCATTAAAATTCAAATAAACATCAAATAAATATTTTCAGTGAATATACTTGATCATATTTTTTTATTAGGCTCAATGTATTTATAATATTTCAAGAACTGTTATGTATATTGCAAACAGAGACATTCACTATCTTTAAGATTGCACAGATTTTCAATTCGCAATAGCATTATTTAGGTTACATTAAGTGAACTTTTAAGGTAAAAGAAATAGTCATGTTGCGACTATTTTTTAAAGAGATTATAGATTACAGGCTTCAGACAAGAAAACGAAATTATCACTCTCATTTCGATGATGCTGGTTTGGAAAAAAACGTTATAGTCGATCTTTCGAACGTTGAACAAATTAGGGGGATTAGGGGGCGCGCAATAATTTATTTATTGTACAATGGTCTGATGGTAAGCAGTAATCGTAGCTTTTAAGAATTTAACAACATTATTTAGATATATGTAATAGTCAGACAGATGAGGAGGGTTAAACTGGTCCTGAATTACGCGGTTTTGTCTAATGTCTGTAGATGCATGTACGGATTGTGTATTTTGAGGTATACTTAGGCGCAACGCACGTGCATGTTGTACGTGTTCTAACGAGTAACTACGGAATTCAATATTCGAGATATAGATAGATCTGTAGATTTTAGATTCGTTTTCGACAGTTTTTGACATAAGCTCTATACAAAATATGTCAAACACAAATCTAAAATTTACAGATCTATCTATAGTTCGAATATTGAAAATGGCCGTAAATGTGTTCCGAGCTACTGCAAGCATACTGAAAGCACTTTTTGGTGCACGAATGAGGACCTGCTCATTAAAATTAATTAGTGTGGTTGTCTGTGGCTCAATGTGTAATGTTGTAACCAGCACTGACTGAGAGCCCCTTCAAGTGCATAAATGAGAACCTGACTGAGAAGAAGTGGGGTAGTGAGTGTGTTCGTGTATTAGTCATCCTCTCAGTTGAGTGTCAGCTGGTACTTAAAGTATGCTTGAAGCATACCTATTGGGCGCGTCAGCGATAACAATACTTCCAAGACCAGAGAACACATAATATTATATGGCATGATAAAATCCCTTTTCCAACTTTTGTCATTTTTGAAAAACTATCTGCAGGGCACAGGCTTCCTTGGCTAACCTGGCGTTTATAAGCTGCATACTCAAGTTGTCTGCGTAAATGTGTACCCATTTATAGACCCAAGCACAATCAAATGCGGATGTGGTGCGTCTCCAAATGCGTAAGACTCTTTACTTGCCCAGAAAGTCCTGAGTTAGAATCAGGCCAAATGGTCGATTTTAGCCATTCGAGTGGTCGAGTATTCCATCTAAAGTGTTGCCATTGTCACGACAACTAAGTAAGCGCGCCTTCTAGTGCCGGGATGAGTAGCTTCGCTCGTAGTCAGGTATAGGTCACACCAAATTTCTAGTTCACTCTGAAGTTGCTGCGTATAGTTGCGCAGTAATCAAACATTAGATGTCAGCGGAATAGGGGCGGGTCCACAGAAATATATAGTAATAGAACGGTGACACGGGCGTGGCGCGCGTGCCAAACTATTGCACTATAGTGCATGTGTTTTCGAACGCATTCGCATTACGCATCGAATCTCCCTTTCGCGCGCTCAGGAGGTAAAAAAACATTAAATTCGTTACGAATATGCCATATTGTGCAGTTTCCAATTGTAAAAATTAAAAGTGATGCAAAAATATGGAAAAGGGAGGCATTTCATATCACCAGTAAGTATTTAAATTGAGTAAAACTTAAGATTATTGAGATTTAAAACAAGTGGGCTACTTTTACCATGTTTGTCTAATAAGAACATCATCGTTCATTTCTTCGTTATGTTAAATTTCCATTGCTTGAATTATACGATACTTGTTGACATATTTATGAAATAAACACGCAATGTACGGCGAGATACGCGATATTCACAAGATGCCAAAAACAATAACAAATCAGGGGCCACGGGTCAAATAAATAGCTGTGATTGGTCAGCGCGCGCTAGGGATTGACGTTCGGTTTATGGTTACGTTTTAAATTTATCGATAAATAAAAGGAATATTAATTCGAATTAATTATTATGTCTCTGGCTGTCTCTCTCTCTCTCATAAAGAAAGCAAGCATCATGTTCATGCTTTCAGATCACGAAAATGACATCTATTTGGGAATCCAAGATGGCGAACGAAACATTTTTAATAAAATTAATATGGGTATCATTTTAGGGGTTTTTATGGATTCTAGTCACGAAAATGACATCTATTTGGGGATCCAAGATGGCGGACGGGACATTTTTAATAAAATTAATATGGGTAACATTTTCGGGGTTTTTATGGATTCTGGTCACGAAAATGACATCTATTTGGGAATCCAAGATGGCGGACGGGACATTTTTAATAAAATTAATATGGGTATCATTTTCGGGGTTTTCATGGATTCTGGTCACGAAAATGACATCTATTTGGGAATCCAAGATGGCGGACGGGTCATTTTTAATAAAATTAATATGGGTATCATTTTCGGGGTTTTTATGGATTCTGGTCACGAAAATGACATCTATTTGGGAATCCAAGAAGGCGGACGGGTCATTTTTAATAAAATTAATATGGGTATCATTTTCGGGGTTTTCATGGATTCTGGTCACGAAAATGACATCTATTTGGGAATCCAAGATGGCGGACGGGTCATTTTTAATAAAATTAATATGGGTATCATTTTCGGGGTTTTTATGGATTCTGGTCACGAAAATGACATCTATTTGGGAATCCAAGAAGGCGGACGGGTCATTTTTAATAAAATTAGTATGGGTATCATTTTCGGGGTTTTTATGGATTCTGGTCACGAAAATGACATCTATTTGGGAATCCAAGATGGCGGACGGGACATTTTTAATAAAATTAATATGGGTATCATTTTCGGGGTTTTCATGAATTCTGGTCACGAAAATGACATCTATTTGGGAATCCAAGATGGCGGACGGGTCATTTTTAATAAAATTAATATGGGTATCATTTTCGGGGTTTTTATGGATTCTGGTCACGAAAATGACATCTATTTGGGAATCCAAGATGGCGGACGGGTCATTTTTAATAAAATTAGTATGGGTATCATTTTCGGGGTTTTTATGGATTCTGGTCACGAAAATGACATCTATTTGGGAATCCAAGATGGCGGACGGGACATTTTTTATAAAATTAATCTGGGTATAATTTTTGGGGTTTTCATGCTTTCTGATCACGAAAATGACATCCATTTGGGAATCCAAGTTGGCGGACGGGACATCTTTGATCACGAAATAGATGGTGATGTTGGATTACCCATCCTTTTAAACATCGGAGACGATACCCATATTGTTTTTTTTTTAAATCCCATCCACCATCTTTGATCACGAAATAGATGGTGTTTTTGAATTTCCCATTCCTTAAAATATCGGAGACGATACCCATTTCGACTTTAAAAAAAATCCCGTCCGCCATCTTTAATTTCCTATCCGTCATCTTTGATCACGAAATAGATGTTGTATTTGGATTCTCCATCCCGTATATCAACGGAGACGATACCCATATTGATTTTTAAAAAAAATCCCTTCCACCAACTTTGATCACGAAATAGATGGTGTTTTTGAATTTCCCATTCCTTAAAATATCGGAGACGATACCCATATCGACTTTCAAAAAATCCCGTCCGCCATCTTTAATTTCCTATCCACCACCTTGAATCACGAAAAAGATGTTGTATTTGAATTTTCCATCCCTTTTAACATCGCAGACGATACCAATATAGATTTTTTTTATTTGCCCATCCGCCATCTTTGATTTCCCATCCGCCATCTTAGATCACGAAATAGATGTTGTATTTCGATTCCCCAACCCTTAAAATATAGAAGGCGATACCCATATTGTTTTTTAAAATTTTGTCATCCGCCATCTTTGATATTCCGTCCGCCATCTTGAATCACTAAATAAATTTCATATTATTTAATCAGCATCCCGAAAATCTCGAAAACGATACCCATATAGATTGTATCCTATTCGTTAGGCCTTCTTTTGCCTTTGACCCAACCCTCCCCCTTCTCGTTTGACCAAATTTATTATTTTTGTCTGGCCCCTAAAAGTTGTGGCGTAATTTTATATAGCCTATAGCCTTTTGGAATAATTGGGCTATCATAGGCAATATCAATTTTTAAAAGCCGACTGCTAGTTCCTGAGATTAGCCGACATTATCTTTTAGCCTTTTTAGCCTTTTGCCCGGCCACAAAGGGTCGAAACGTTATGTTATAGCCTTCCGGAATAACTAGGCTACCGTATACAAAAAGAATTTTTCAGATCCGACCGGTAATTCCTGAGATTAGCGCGTTCAAACAAACAAACTCTTCCGCTTTATTACATTAGTATAGATATTTTATAATATAGTCAAAAGTTTTGTAAGATTTCAATACAGATTTTTAACTAAATAAATACGTTTTATTTTTATAACAGTATACTATAACCAAACTATTCATAATAAAACATTTTATATAAACAATAACATAATTTCATTTTCCATAGCTCTCACATCGATAATAATTCCTTAGAGTCCCCTCACTATCTATACGTCACTGTGGGCGGGGCTTGCTAAAATGTGGCACGCGCGAAATGTACGCGATGACGTGACATTCACCGTTCTATTACTATCTATTTCTGTGGGCGGGTCCAAGTGTTTTCGTAGCGTAAGTATTGAGCGCGCCGTCTAGTGCAGAAATGAGTAGACTTCGAGAAAGTGAGTGTCGTAGCGTCAATATAGTTAAGAAGTTCTAGTACCAGACCAGTCAACCGCTTAAAGTGCAGGAATAGACTACGAGAGAGTGGGCATACCCACTGAGAGCGCCTTTGAGTGTATTAACGAGTAGACTACGAGACAGTGAGTGTCGTAGCGTGCCGCTTCAGGTACCTGTTATTATACGCGTCTATCAGCTGATGAGCCACGAGCTGCGTGAGCAGCAGCGCCCAGTCGGCGGTGAGTTGGTAGTATACCTATTGACCGCGCCTTCTAGTATAAGTATGAGTAGACTTCGTGAGTGTCGAAGTACCGTAGCTTATCGCGTAGCCAGGTATTTGTTATCATAGGCGAGGTCAGCTGGTATTCGTAGCATACCTATTGAGTGCCTTCTAGTACAAGTATGAGTAGACAATGTAAGTGTGTGTCGTGTAGCGTGTCGCTCCAGGTACCTGTTATTATAGGCGTCTATCAGCTGATGCGCTACGAGCTGCGTGAGTAACAAGGCCCAGTCAGCGGTGAGCTGGTAGGAGCGGCGGATGGCGTCGAACATGCCGCCGGCGAGCGAGAAGCGCAGCGCCAGCGCGTCGGGCGCGGCGTCGTCGGGCCAGGCGTCGGCGCCGCCGCACGCCGCCGCCGCCGCGCGCTCGTGCTCGCGCGCCACCGACAGGTAGTGCTGCAGCTGCGCGTGCACCGAGCTCAGCAGACTCTCCTAACCAACAACAATCATTTACAATTTACGTAGCGTGACTTGGCTAGCCACTCGTAATAGCGCGGCAAAATTAACGCTTGCTCAGGTCGCAACTTGGATGGGTGACATATCAGAGCGTTACCGTGCTTTGAATGACACTAAAATCTGTCGCTAGTAGCGATATAATAATTATAAGACTTCGCCCGCGGTTCTGCTCGAGTAATACCTTAACGTTCTTTAGGCATTACATTATTTATTGGTAAAATCGTATGAAAATTAATTCGGAAGTTTTTAAATTTATAGCGTTCATACAGATACATACAGGATGTAAAAAGACCCTTAACGACAACTGAAACCCCATGTTGTACCAATCACTGTACTTCGGCACCATACCTGGGAAATTACTGGTTCATGAAATATTGAGCATCAAAGTTAGTATGGAATTTTTCTAATTAGGTACAAAATCGATGCATTTACCCCGCCAATATGTTCTTTAGATGCCCTATTACCCCATGGATCAGTAGGTATTTCGAGCATTGCACGCGCGCGCTTTTGATTGCGGTTTAAAAAATGTGAAAACTTAAAAAAAAAAGCGTTTCCCGGGTATTATTTTTGATTAGTATGAATTGGCATGATGTGCACAACGAGTAAACTTCGGCTTGGTGATGAGTCTTGTGACACCATGTATATTCAAAAGTGTTACTGAGTTTTCCAAATTCTCAGTAGCAGCACGGAGTCTGGCAATGTGCCCAGTAACGGCAATAAGCTCGACCCCTATTACGTGGGAACTAAAAATCATAAAGGGAAATGTGGGTGTAATTTATACCTCTGCCTACCTCTTTGGAGTTACAAGTGTGAGTCTAAAAAACCAACAAGATGCAATTGTCATTAAAGTGAAATTGACTTAGAAAATTGGTACGCTATTGTATTATTTAAAGGAAATACAAGGCCAAGTTTCATCGTAAATATATTTTAATCACTATTGTAAGGTATTGTAAAAATATTTTAGAGTAGCGCTGACCTCAAAGGGTGTGATTGTAGTCACTGTCGACGAAGAAATCTGCCGTTCCAATATCCATACACTTTACCTAGATGAAAGTTTTTTTGACTTATATCGCTGTATTTTGTCGCGACCAAGGTAAATGTTTTATAATATCTTGCCGAAGACACTATCGCCGAGACAGATCGGCTACTTACTTATATCACATTTATAGCACACATCATATCCACCCTATAATGCTGGTAATAAAGTTCATTATCGTTTACCTTCTGATCGTCCTGATGTCTAAGAAACGTCAGCACGAGAGAAAGTAGCGGTTCGTTGGCGACCCGCACTGAGTTGCCTCCATCGCACGCACAACCGCCGCCGTTGCTAACGCCACGTTTACCTCCCGGACTATACACCCTATACTGCTGTTAATTAAGATCATTATCGTTTACCTTCTGATCGCCCTAATGTCTAAGACACGTCAGCACGAGAGAAAATAGCGGTTCGTTGACGACCCGCACTGAGTTGCCTCCATCGCACGCACAACCGCCGCCGTTGCTAACGCCACGTTTACCGCCCGGACTATACACCCTATACTGCTGTTAATTAAGATCATTATCGTTTACCTTCTGATCGCCCTAATGTCTAAGACACGTCAGCACGAGAGAAAATAGCGGTTCGTTGACGACCCGCACTGAGTTGCCTCCATCGCACGCACAACCGCCGCCGTTGCTAACGCCACGTTTACCGCCCGGACTATACACCCTATACTGCTGTTAATTAAGATCATTATCGTTTACCTTCTGATCGCCCTAATGTCTAAGACACGTCAGCACGAGAGAAAATAGCGGTTCGTTGACGACCCGCACTGAGTTGCCTCCATCGCACGCACAACCGCCGCCGTTGCTAACGCCACGTTTACCGCCCGGACTATACACCCTATACTGCTGTTAATTAAGATCATTATCGTTTACCTTTTGATCGCCCTAATGTCTAAGACACGTCAGCACGAGAGAAAATAGCGGTTCGTTGACGACCCGCACTGAGTTGCCTCCCCCGCACGCACAACCGCCGCCGTAGCCACCGTTGATAACGCCACGCTTACCGCTCGCACTATACACCCTATATCGCTGTTAATAAAGATCATTATCGTTTACCTTCTGATCGTCTTGATGCCTAAGACAGGTCAGCACTAGAGACAGTAGCGGTTCGTTGGCGAGCCTCACGGAGTTGCCGCCCCCGCACGCACAACCGCCGCCGCAGCCGCCGCTGCTTACACCGCGCTTACCACCGGGGCCGCTGCCCGCTGACCTATTCAGAAAAAATAGTTTTATAGATGGGACAGAGAAATTAACAAACTAGTGCTTGTGGTCTCGTTACTTTATTATATTGTGGAGTGAGATAGAACTGAAATAGATCTGGTTTATCAGAGCATACACCTCTAACCGCTAAATTCAATATGCACTTACTCGTACCTTGGCCGGTTTCAATATTCTATCTAACCAGGGAGTTGGAGATTTGAGATACTTGTTTGTCATATTTTGTATGGAGCTTGTGTCAATTATTGAAACCGGCCGTAAGTGCATATACGTATGGATATCTCATAAACGGAATCTTCCTAGTGATATCCCGCTTGCATACAAAACTTCCATCTTGTAGTCCGGAGTCCGGTGTAAATGAAACCACTTCAGCATCATTATATTAAGTATAGACGTTCATCAGAAGAACAGCTTTGGTGCAGCTAATATATGGTGTATATTGTGTAGTGGAGTATAACTCACCCTTTGTAGCTAGGGCTCTGATGACTCTTGCAGTCTCGGTGTGAGCTGCCGCCGCCGCCCCCACCGCTTGAGCAGTTCCCGCTGCAACCGGCGCCCCAACCGCTTTCTAATATCTAATACAAGTAAAATAATGTAGAAGTAGTTTATGTAGATGTTTTAGTTAAAAAAATACAAATGTCGTACTAAGTATTTCTCACATTCTAGTGTCACGGAGTACTTCAAAATCATTCAATCACCGAAAGCAAAGAACATCAGCTGTCTAGTACACAAATGGAATCCAGGACACTCGTCGCAATGTTATTATTATACAATAGTCTATCAGGTTCAGAACTCAACTTAAGTGGTGAAAGAAGTTCCTCAACATGTAATGTTGAGGAACTTCCCAAGTAACAAAGTTCTCCTGATGTGCACAGTTTACAGGCTCACAGCACTAGTAACTCTCTCTTAGTGGTTCCAGGTTGTACTACCAAGCTTTTAACTGGTTACACGGAGTTCGTTTGTAGTATACCTGTTCTTATGAGTTGACTTATAGTTGTGTATAGAACGAAATTATAGGCGCAGTAAAGGCTAAGATGGCCTATAAAAGTGTTGCATAGGTGTAAATACACTTGAGAAAACTTGTTCCAGTAAGTTACACTTATAATCGCCTACAAGAAGTAATTATAAATCTGCTATGAGTGACATACTCCAGTAATAGTAATTTGTAGCACTAAATGCACTTAGAACCGTTTGCATTTATTTTGTTACTTGACCTTATAGGGGTGTATAAGTCAACTTTATGTGCCAATTATGAGTGAATAGTTCTACAGTGGTTACTTCTAAGAGTAAGTGTACATGGTAATATTGTGGACTCTCGAATGCTGTTATAGTTTTAATTTCTATATAAAGGTTTCTTGTAAAACCATTAGAGTCCAAAGATATATTCGTGAAGTCCATATAGGAAGACAATTGCTTATAATATTTATCGCATCTTCACGGCCATTTTGATTTCTATTGACACACAATATGGCGCGACAATTCTGTTAGGACTAATATAATTTTAAACACAGCTTAGTAATTATACGCCATGTTCAAAAGGCGAACAAAAATTGAGATGTAAAACACAATATACTTCACCGAAAATACTTACGCGTTTGCCGTGCAAACATTTATACACGTATAGTTTTACGTGCGAAATACTTGTTAATACATTTTATATACAATAGATGAACTTACTTTTTACTTTTCTTATTTTTTTTCCCAACCGTAGAACACAACACAACAGAAATTCACAAATGCTTGAAGTAGTTAGTAATAGAAGCGCGGAGTACGTTACACGCCTGCCTGGTTCTATTAAATGCTTTCTTAATGTATTGTTGTATAATTGATGGTGGTCCTTAATAAATAAATAAAATGCTCACAGTGAGTTTCGCAGGAGCAAATGTTTCTCCGGAGTCTAACTATAAGTGTATTATGGGCTTAAGTCGTGGTGTCTGGTTCTATGAGATGCTCATAGCTGGCTTCGCGAGAGCTGATAGTTATGCGTAGTCCAACCATAAGTGTATTATTGGTCTAAGTGGTGCTCGCCAAGTCTACTAAGAGTGTTTTATTAGCAAAAGTACGCGTATAAAATTGGCCCTTTTCCGTGGTTGTAAACTTATACTAGCCTGTTATAGTTCTGGCCCCGGAACCACAACAAGACTACATTTTATTACTTGGGTTCTTTTCTTATTTCAACCGCTATACCAAAAAATTGGTTGCCTGTAAAGTCGGTATACGGGCGAAAGTTTTACGTGACAACGACTTTGAGTGGTAAAATAATTTTAATGTGAATATTCATTCGTATAGTAGGAAGAAGGATGAAAGACGCGTGCCTTTCACTTTTTATGTCTGTCTCTCTCGCTCTTAGGCGGGACGCGTGCCTCTCACTCGCTCTCATTGTGAGCGCATAACGTGAGCGGAGCGTAACGCAGTTTCTTGAAGTGTCACCCGGCAAACCAATTTATAAGACGTTGTCACGTCAAAACATACCGATATGCAACGTAAATTTACCTCCATTTTAAATTTTCGCTATTTGTATACATCATACAATTTTATTTTGCGGGATTTACTCGCGATGATTGACTTATTTTAGGTATACATTCTTCTGTTATTCTTCAACGTTTCTAGGACGGGACTTTGGACTCGAGAATAAAAAGTCAATTATCGCGTGTAAGACCCGCTAAATAAAATTGTGTAAAGTTACCTGTCCAGCCTGTTTAAGCACCCTGCCCTGCACGGCGGCGGGTAGCTTGGCCACGAGCGGCGCCACCAGCCACACAGACTCCGACCACTTGCTCGTACTCACTACACCGCGGTCCGTGCCCGTCCTGTACAACCATGATCAAATCTTTCAATATGATATCTTTTTGCTAGGCAAATGCGACATGAGATTCTACATAAATGCTAACAGTTTTTATGATAGGTTGTGAAAAACAAAGGTTGAGAATTAGATATAAAATGAAAAGTATATTCTTCAGATGATACGAAAGGTACAATATAAGTAGTTTTAATCTGATCTAGAGAAGTGGCATTTGCTCCTGACTTCTAGTACCGCTATCTTTTAGTTGCCATAGTAGGTACCAAGCTATTCGTTCTACGGCGACCACGTGACTAATCGAAAGCGTTTAGACAATGCATTCCTAGACGAGTAATATTCCATCAGCGATGTCGCTTATCGCTAAATCCAGAAATGTATGGAACTGACATAGGGTTTCGATATGTCACGTGGTCGACCAAGAACGAATTGCTTATGCTGCCATAGCAACCAAGCAATATCAATTCCATCAGCGATGTCGCTTATCGCTAAATCCAGAAATGTATGGAACTGACATAGGGTTTCGATATGTCACGTGGTCGACCAAGAACGAATTGCTTATGCTGCCATAGCAACCAAGCAATATCAATTCCATCAGCGATGTCGCTTATCGCTAAATCCAGAAATGTATGGAACTGACATAGGGTTTCGATATGTCACGTGGTCGACCAAGAACGAATTGCTTATGCTGCCATAGCAACCAAGCAATATCAAAAGTAGAAATGAGAAGCAAATGCAACTTGTCTAGTCTCTCTGTTCCGCTTTCATATATAGTCATCACATATTAATTGAATGATTTTTCTGATCTCTTGTGAGAGTAAATAATCGCCTGCCAAAGGGCCGGACGGATGGATGGATGGATGCGGGGAGACGACTGCTGCGGCGCACTTACACAACAGTGCGCATGTATATCATTTGTAGCGTCAGCAGCCGCTACACAAATAATCAGCTCTGTACCTGTCTTTGTCCGGCGGTGGCGGCGCCGGCTGTTGGAACACATTGATGACGGCGCGCGCCACGGTGTCCAGCCACGCGCTCAGCTCCGACGAGCCGCTAGGGAACTGCTTGAACATCAGCTGCAGGTCTAGCCACGACATTCTTAGCGACCACTGTTCTAAGTTCTGTCAACAGAAACGAAATGTTAAAATATTAGGGTATTGAAGATTTGTACACTACTATTGAAATATTATACTCGCATTTCAGATTGCGACTTATCCAGAATACGCCGCACACGGTCGTCTGATCCTATAATAGGCACAGAGCATGACGATCAGTCAACTGGTCAACTCGAGATCTTGGAATTTCTCTCAGAATTTGGCGGTCATTGGTCAGAGGCACTAGCCAATACACGAATAGTCCACATTATACTTAAGCAAAATTACAACTATGCAATATCATATTGCTGCAAAAAGTTGTCACGAAGCGAGGATTATAGTACTCGGTCGGCTGTTATGTGAAATATAAGAATACTTAGTAATAAAGTACGTACCTCTAATAGTCGAGTGATCATCGTTTTCTGATCGAGATCAGGATGTGTGTGACTAGCCGACTCAGGGTAGCAGATCATGTGAAGCAATCTGTAGAAGTAAAGGGGAAATCTTCTATTGTAAACATACACATAATAGAATACAAAGATAAAATTCTTTACTCAAATTACCTATTGGGTTATCAAACACACAAAAGGGCCTGGTTCAAGAAGTTCACTATAATATTATTGTGTATTATATAGGAATGTTACAGAGCATGATGACTTTTAACAAATATTACTAGGTATATCCCTAGTAACTAATCTACTATAACATATTATATTTAAATGTATCATAATCTTCGCTCTAATTATAAAGTAATATATAACACAAAGTTCTGATCCATAGCATCAGGCCACATCACGTTTGATCAAACGTTAGGTACAGACAAAGAAGAAAACGTCGCTAGATAGGCAGAATTCATGTGTTACCTTTGCGCCTGTCTCGGTGTCAACATAGGGTCCAACAGCATATCCGGCTGGTATAACTCATCGGGGTTCTGCAAACATTTCTGCAGCACCCACTCCTCTGAGCAGATGTCCGCCAGCACCCGCCTGGCTAGGGACGACAGAGACTGCGACGAGTCCAGTAAAGTCGAACCCACGCCGCCGCTACCCCTGCAACCAGTCACTGTATTGTATTGGTTGCGTTGTCTACTTACAGTACTGGACACTGATCTTGGTCTTTTCTTTTAAAATTTTAAGAACTGTTGGCGATGCAGTTATGATCGGTAGAAAAATGTTATGGTTTTATGTATCATGATATTAGAGCCATTAAGGTTATAGTCTAAGAATTTTGACGTTTAGGTTAATTGATGAGATGATCAATATACTTAGGAACTTTTCTGAAGCATTAAAAATGCTGAATAACGCAGAATAGTCTCATTGTTGCAACACACGGATTAGTGTATCTTTTGCTCTTAGTACCTTGTCTACATTCTACCGTATTGGTAGACTACGAGGTGTGCTTCTTTATCGTTTCACCAAATACATCTTATTTTTTATTAGACGAGACTATTTTTACTTGCGAATTATTTTTTCTTTAATTATTTTTTTTATTAACTGCAACGTAAACAAAGTAAGATTGTTACTCACAACCCGTTGCACCTTACCCAGCCACTGACATTCAATTGCACAGCGTTTTTATTTTCTGATTGACATAGATACTGGTGAATAATTTGGTTTATAGTCAAGGGCTGTAAAACTGCTTTTGGTGGTGAAATATACGGCACAGTTCAAGCTCGATTCAGGTTTTCGTGTATTGCAACAAATATGCAATTCATTGTGAATTAATTAACCGAATGGTACCAAAAACTCGCATACCGCCTTCCGTTCAAGACCAAGATCTGTATCACTGAAACAAAACATGGTATACAATACCAAAATCCCCATTAGTTGAGTATGATCCGTGTGAATTTAGTTTAGACATGAAGAAGCGCGGACCGCCCACATATTGAAAATGAAAGAACTCCACATAAACACACTGTTCTACAATGTTCACTACGGCTAAGCAACGGCGTCGCCAATGGAGGGTACGGGGGGCATCTGCCCTCCCCTAGGGATTATATATTGATACTTTTCTCATATTCAACATCTGCTTAGCCTCCCTCCCTAGGCCATCGTAACTTGGCCTAGGCTGGCAACCTTGCCCCCCTGGCCAATCGGCTAGCGATGCCCTTGCGGCTAAGTACTAGGGCGGTAGTAAACGGTAGAAGGTGATTAGTTCAAGTCGCTGCGTAGACCTATGGACATTGAGCTGGAAACGCGTGTTAACACATATGGACCTGTGGGACGTCGCAACCTGATGCAACCCTTTACTTATAAACATTTGTTGATAATGGAAATTGTTGTTGATGGACAGTTTTGTACAGCCACATCTAAAATGGAGTATTTCACAAAAAGTTTTAATACAGAAACTGTGACGTTGGCATCACAGATAAAAAAAATATATAATTAGTAATACTCACAAATCTCTCGATAATATAAACGAATATTTTTAGTTTAGCCTTAGCCTTTTTAGTTTAGTGCTTTTTTGCAGATACCAGTGGCTAATCTGTTTTATAAATGTATAAAATTGTCATTGCTGATGGCAAAAGAATTCAAATTCAATCAAAATTTAATAAACCGATGTTACTTTTAGACGTGACTGTTTGTATAAAGACAATAACCTATAAGTTGTATATGTTATGAACAAGTGGAACATTTGTAAGTAAAGAGGTGAATTAGTTAGAAGGGCAACAGTACAACCATGTAGGGTGTCGTCTAGACAGACAGGGTGAAGCAACTACACATCGAGACTTCCCTTGACAGCATGATGTAGAGCAAAACAATTTGAAGAGAAGCGAAGCGAGATAATGTTGACGTGGCTAATACATATTTCTCATCATTCTTTATTACACAATTCACTGAAATATATTGTACACTTGTCCGATACTGGCAAAATGTTGCCTAATTGCTTTTCAATATACCAATATGTACTTAACGCTTTCTTACATTACAAAATTAATTGTAAGAGAACATATACGCATTGTTATGTAATGTAAAGTGACTATGTCACACCTAGACACAATCATGGTCGTAGATCTGTTTAATTGTAAATAATGCTAAATTCATCATCTAAATATGTGTCTATAAGTGTCAATAAAACATATTTTTAATAACGTCTTTACACCGCTGCTATGTTTGTGTTTCATAATATACTAATATTTTTTGGTGCTAATCCTGAACTAAGTATCTATGTTTCTTTTCTAGAAAACAATAATATCAAAATAATAATTTTAACCTTTTCACCGCCCAGCTATACTAAACGCGATGTGTCGCTGTACGCCAACGTATAAATGTATAACAATTATATAGTACGAAAGCAGGGATGGCGGTAACGTCATATCGATAATGAAAAAAAACAATTTAAATTGTTACTCAAATTTACAATTAAAAATACACACTGTTAAATTATAATGGTAAATTGTTTTATTTTATGAGCATTTATAGTAAGAAAAATGGGTATCCGTTATCGGAGACAAAGATACATGCATAGACTTGCTAGAGATAATAATATAATAGGCACATCACTATTAATTTCAAAACGTAGTCCGTTTACTTCATATCAAGTCGTTGGCGTTCGTAGCACGATAAATTTCATAAGAAATAGGGTTGTCTATTGTTTTCTTTCTGTGTATAGATTTTTGTTAGTCTATAAAAACGCTTGAATGTTTTTAGTTTATACCTATTTAAAATCTAACATGAACGGTCAGTCAGGAAACTCAGGAACATTGTTGGAAGTGGCAAAGTAAGTGTAGTTTCGGAAAGGGATAGTAAGCGACTTTTTAATACTGATGTGCTAAACCTTTTCAGCTTATTTTTTTTTTAATGCAAATGAAAAACTGGCTAGTTTGATTAAGGATATCCGAATACCTAAATTCATAAAAAAATAATTAAACTTAGCTAAAATCAAAAACATTACACTCCTTTTTTCGGGCAGTCGTGTCAAAAGATGTGCGCGTCGCCCGGCACTATGACACAATGACCTTGACACCTATGCGCTTACGACGTCACAGGTTTACTTCTATTGAAGTTGTCGGCGCTAGTGACACTGACATCTTGCCATTACGTAGAGATGGGTGTAGCAATATCGAAAACCCTCGGTACATTAATTAATTTTAATGAAGTGATTGGATACGTACATCAATTTTAAAACGTATTATGTAATACGTTATTTACTGACCGGAATTACTTTTTAATCACAGAATCTAAGAACGATTGGAAGGAAAAAGACAAATAAATCTAACCGATTCTAATGAATGCAACTTTCGCGTCACATCACTAGCCTACTTGATATGAAGTCGTTGGCGTGCGGGACATAAAAATATTTGGGGCCTTTTATGTTTTTATCCATTTTAACACAGAAAAAAGCCTGTTTTGCCTGAGAAAATAATAAATAGGGCTTCATTCGTGTCCATCTACACAACTACAAAAGAAACAAAAGTGTTTATGAATCGTAAATGTATTTTTTTTATAGTGAACTTCTATAGAAGTCGTGGCGTGGACGGTACGAAAATCCTGAACTTCTATAGAAGTTGTTGGCGGTGAAAAGGTTAAATATATAATCAGTACCTAATATGGAAAGTTGATGTTTTCTAATGATTTTGATATACAGGAATACAAATTTATGTGACCATTAGCATATTATCTAGCCTAGATTCTTGGAATAAATAAATAAATAATAAATATTCTAGCACATTCACACAACACCATCTAGTCCTAAACTAAGCAGAGCTTGTACTATGGGTACTAGACAATGGATAAACACACATATATATATACTTATTTTTGTAAATACATACATATTACACATAGAAACACCCAGACTGAGACAAATGACTCAAAATTGTAAAATGCTAATTCATGTGATGTGTATTTGATGGCCGTAAGATATCTAATAACTAATGTTATTTCTTTACAATATGGTAAGACAAAAACAGCGGTGCACAGACATTTTAAACAGCAGACAAAATAAGTTCTTAGCCACGCCAACATATTAGATAACATCATGTCAGAATGATACGAATATGTACATATATGAGTACACAGTGTAGCCACTGTCCGTTCTTAGGATGTGCAACCGTGTAACTCAATTAACAAAATAAACAAACCTAGGAGTTCTATGGCCCCCACTCATCTCTGAATCTACCATCCTAAGGATAAAAAAATAACGCGAATCAATATGTTTCTTTTTCATTATAAAATAAAATGATCTGATGATGATCCTTGATATTTTTAATAATTTTCTGTTTTTGAATAATGGGTCTGGTTTCTGTATTCCATCAACGAATTGTTTTAGTTGAAAGCAACGCCTTTACACAACTACAGTTTTCAGAGTTGGTTTGCTGATATCTTCTCTAGTATGTATAAAACATGTGAGTCTAACTGAACATCAAAATAAAACACCAATGTTATGCTGATTTGTGCGACCATACAGAATTTCTTCTTCCTTTTATAAAGAACTTGCAACTCTCGCACTGCTATACGTATAGACGGCTTCCAGATGCTTAGTTTCACAAAGAAGTAGACAAAATTAAGAATACCAGTCACAAACATGGTAAGCGCCTGCTCGATTGAACGACGTAAAAAAAACATAATAATATTATTATTAAGCTGCTTGTAACTAAAATAATTTATTTTCGGAATACGAATACCAGAGATAAATATGACAATGATAAATGATCTTTTCAGAAAAGTTATTTTCACCAAACATCTTTTTTTTTAAATTAATTAAGATATTTCAAGGATCATTAATATGCGCAAATGATGAGAAACAAAGTTACATTGCAATATATGCTCTAGTACTTACGACATAAGGTCCAGTTGCGCGTCAGTAGGTACCGTATCGCTAGTCCCCAGTATATGGGACAGCTCACACGATTTCTTCCCGCCGGCCTTGCTTCCGTCTCGAGCCGTTGAGTCGCCAACCACTATAGTATTATAATTAAAGTTCGCATGTGGCAATGATTTAATTTCTTACCAGATAATCTGAATAATTTGTAAATATGTAAGCGTATACGTATACGTCTACACGTGTACGCATTGAGTACGTCAAAGATACCGTATGTGTAAGAATGCGTCTTCTCATTAGCAAACTATATCTAAACGCGATAATACTAATGGTCTCGTTGAGGTCACAATTCGACCTCTTCATTCAAAGCATAGATCTTTACTTTGCCCTTTAATGGACATCTGAGGATGGTCAATTTTTGTTAAAATGTATCCAAAATTGTCTGATGTATTTCTGACGTAATATTTATTATAATTTGTAAATGTAGGACTCTTTCTCCATATAAAATGGAAGTTAACTGTTATTATTATTCAATTTCATATTTCTTTCTTCGTTTAATTTTCGTAAAAATTTTGCTCCACACTGTAATATAAATACAGTTGCTTACTGAGTATGGCTTTCAAGGTGGCTAGTACGGGTCCGACACCAATGTTCTTATGCGCGGCGGCGAGTAGGTGTCTGTCGCAGGACAGCCGCACGCCCGCCGCCGTGCCGCCCGGCCCCGGCGACGTCGACACCGAGTAGAGGCCTGCACATAACGTGTTAAATGTACATTTGTTTGGATGGAGAGATTCGTAAGATATGGTGTAAGTATATTCTAGAATAAAATAACAGTTTAACAGTCATTTACAAGGTTCACATTTTAAACATTTAAATAGATGTCATCTTAATTATTGAATTAATTCGCTTGGGTAGATAAGAAAATTATTTTACTTGGGTCTCCAATGAAGTATTAATTTACGACCATGTGATCAGTACCTTAGGCAATAATATGACTGAATGTGGACATGAGATATTTATGGACTTGGTAAAAATTGCACAATAAATGGCGCTAGAATGAACACAACAATATCCAGTTCTGTACGTCAAACCACATTTCTAAAGACAAATCATGTCCATTGGTAGCGCCATCTACCTTCCTATCTACAACTAATCGCATCAACATGAATCGTTCCACGCTTGTCTAGTGCGAGCGATATCATATTTCCGTCCCTCTCTTTCCCTCTCCCTGGAAGAGGCACTGCCTTGCGCCTGATTTCGTCGACGCGATCGTGAACGCGAGGGACAGTCTCGAACATTCCGCTCGCTAAGAACGCCGTCTCGATACCGCTCCGCGCCGCACCGCTGTATCGCCGTCTCGTTCGTACCGCGCCGCTCCCGTATGTGTTTATCACCGCTTCCACCAAGGAAAACCCGCTCGTGAGTGAAGTGAAAACAAGCAGCTGTATCACGAAACCACCAAGGCTGTATAAGGTAAGTGCCTTCCATCCTTAAAATAGCCTATACCCACTCAATCACCTCCTCCCGTATCCATCTCCTCTTCCCTTATTCCCTCCTAGGCGGCTAAGAACCGCTATCCTCTCTATACAGTCCATTAATCCTTCCCAAGTCGCCTAGAACCTAACCGGTTTCGGCACCACGCCATACCATTTTTTTTGGTCCTTCGAGCCGGATTCATTTACGTTTTATACGTTATACCGCTATACCTAGGCAGTTATAGCACCTAGCTATACTCCTAATATATTCACATAACCGTCACATGGTTATTTCCGCCCGCATTAGTAGGTAAACTTTTATGTAGCTACCTACTTATTAAATTATTATTTCTGCAACTATCATAGTTGTCTTATAAATCTCATATTTCAATCAACTTTTATTTCCTCAGCTCTAAAGTGTTGCCTACTTAGGTAAAATAATAGACACATTAGATATTCTTATTTTGTTTCGTTCTCATTAGCTTATACTTACGTAAGCATGTCACAACAAAAGAAGTCACGCGTGTCGGAAGACAAAGAGATGACAATCTTAGAAGCAAAACGCAATATTTTATTTGAGCGCATCCAAAACATATATGAATGCTCAAAAACCGCATCTATGTCTGACTGTAATAGCGAAGCATTTCTCAGTTATTGTATAACAGTAGATAGTATTCGAACAGATTTTCATAAGTTGTTAGACGATTATAACGCAAGATTACTTTCTATCAATCCTGATGAAAAACCGAACTATCAGGCGTATACCTCATTCGAAGATCTTTATTGTATTATTAAGCGTATACAATCGCAATTGGAGGGTAAATGTTCAGCAGAGCCCGTTGCCCGCAAACCGAGATTACCGCCAATCGAGATTATGTCGTTTGACGGAGATATACGAAATTGGCCGTTATTCTATGCAAGTTTTAAGTCTACAGTGCACGATAATGGTTCTCTGACAGATGCTGACAGGTTGTACTATTTAATAGGTAAACTGTCACCGAAGGCCCAGTCCGTATTTGCAGGTGTCACACCCAGTGCTGAGAATTATCAGGTCATATTTCAGTCACTACTTGACAGATATCAAGACACGCGCGTCCTAGCGTCTACGTACTTTGACCAAGCTTTAAATCTCAAACTGTCCAGCAACGCGTCTGTCTCGAATTTCCAGCTGTTTATTGATAACTTCGTAACCGCGGTTAATTCTCTTAGGAATTTAAAATTAGAAGATCTTTCCGACTTTATGTTGCTTCAACTCGCTTTAAAAAAGTTTGACACTGATACAATTCGCGCATTCGAGATGACGGAACGCAATAATAAAATACCTACACTAGATAGTTTTATTTCGTTCATCAAAGATCAGTGTCGAATATTTCATAATACGCAGTCTGGTTCACCTGGCCCGTCTAACACTAACAACAACAAACAAAGGTTGAATAAATCGCGAAATAGTAATAATAACTCAGTCCCTAATACACAATCTTACGTAACATGTTCGGAATCTAATAGTAATAATTCACAGAAGTGTCTGTGCAGTAATATAGTGCACGACCATTACTATAAGTGTCCCACCTTTAATGATTTAAATCCAATTGCTCGTTTTAAAAGCGTAAAAGATAACAAAGCTTGCATTAATTGCTTAAGCATAAAACATAAAATGAGTAATTGTTCCAGTAGAACGAGATGTCGCACGTGTAAACAAAAACATCACACACTGTTACATTTTGATAAAAATAACCGGTTGTCAAGTCAAGCCGATAACCTTTACACACTTACGCAGGTGCAGACCACGGTAGCTGCGCCTTCCACGCCTCGCAATAATGAGATATCGTTGTGTACGACATCCATTGCGCGGGCGGCACGCACGCGCGGACGGCCTTCGCGCGCTTGTAGTGATCAGAGCAGTGCTAGGCCGCCATGTATGGCGTCTAAGACTGTTCTGTTAGCGACAGCGCAAGTTATCATATATGATGTCAATGGGTCGCCGCACATGGTACGTTGTCTGCTAGATAGCGCATCTCAGACCAATTTAATAACGTTAGAATTGTTCAAACGCCTCGGATTATGGAATAACTTTAAAAATACGAACTCAATAATCCGAGGGATAGGCGGATCAGAAAAACATTGCAAAGGTTCCGTAGATATTAAAATACATTCGCGTTTTAATAGGGACATTAATTTTAACATTTCTTCGCTTATCGTGGAACGTATTACAGACACGTTGCCAAACGCTAATGTGGACGTGTCGCTCCTCACACATCTTGAGTCATTACCACTAGCGGATTCGGAGTTTGCGAATCCGGCAGACATTGATGTTTTGATCGGAGCCGCAATATTCCCGCACTTGCTACTTACTAAATTGGTACGTAGTGAGCAAAATAACTTACCGCCCGCTATTGAGACGGTATTCGGGTATGTAATTATGGGTACCGTACCTACATTACATACTTCTCAATACGTTACGTCTTGCTGTTGTTCTGTTCTTCAAGAAAACAATATTGACTCTCTTCTCAAGCGATTTTGGGAGCTTGAAGAGGTTACCGCACCGCCCTCGATGAGCCATAAAGATCTCGAGTGTGAAGAACATTTCCGCGCTACCACTGTTCGTGACGACAGTGGCAGATACGTTGTGGCGTTGCCATTCTGTGGTGACCCTTATTCGTTAGGCGACTCGTACGCTGCTGCGCTCAGACGTTTCCATTGTTTGGAACGTAAACTTGATGCATCACCTAAGTTACGCAGCGCCTATAATGACGTCATTCGTGACTACATAGATAAAGGTTTTATGAGTGTAGTTGTAAACAACGAGGGCAACTCTCTGCCCTCATATTATATCCCGCATCACGGCGTAGTTCGCGAAGATAAAACCTCTACTAAACTTCGTGTGGTTTTAGACGCTAGTTGTAAGACTACATCGGGTCAGTCGATTAATGACATTTTGCATGCCGGCCCCAATCTACAGGGTGATTTATTTAACATCATAATAAAGTTTCGTCTTTTCCAAATCGCTCTGTCAGCTGATTGCCGCCAAATGTTCCTCAATATCGGCGTTCGCGAATCTGACCGTAGATTTCAACGGGTCTTTTATCGTTTTGACAAGAACCTTTATCTGTGTATCAGTTCAATCGTGTTTGCTTTGGACTCAAGTCTAGCCCATATCACGCGTTACGAGTTGTTCGCCAGTTGATCGCTGATGAAGGCGATCACTTTCCCGCCGCAGCGGCTGTTGCCACTTCCGCTTTGTACATGGATGACATTGCCTGTAGTGTCATATCCACTCCGCTAGCAATTTCGCTTTGTGAAGAGCTTATTCAGCTTTTCAAGCGAGGCCAGTTTGATCTTGTCAAATGGACAAGCAACTCTAAGGAGGTTCTCGCACGCATACCAGATTCTCATAAGGCTTCTCCAGACATTGAGTTTGAGAAGTCTGTACCGCATAAGGTTCTCGGTTTACGCTGGGACAAATCCTGCGATAGTTTTCGGTTTGACGTCTCACCACCAGATGATAAGTGCACCAAACGCACTATGCTGTCCACAGTGGCTCGACTATGGGACATAATGGGTTTTGTGGCTCCCACAATTTTGTACGCCAAGCTCTTGATCAAAGAGCTTTGGCTATCAAAGTGTGAGTGGGATGAAACACCCCCTGACCATATTGTCGCCGCTTGGGGCCAGTTTTGTATTGAGCTTACCGCGCTCAATCAAGTTACTATTCCGCGTCATCTTGGGTTGGTAGATGGATGTACCATCAACTTGATAGGTTTCGCTGACGCCAGCGAGCGTGCTTACGGCGGAGTCGTATATCTGCAAGTCCGCATTGGTTCTAACTACTCGGTGCAGTTAGTTTGTGCCAAGTCTAAGGTCTCGCCTGTTAAAACCGTTTCAGTTGCGAGACTGGAGTTGTGCGCGGCCCTTCTGCTGTCTCAGTTGCTCCGCAAAGTTCAAAACACAGTTTTGCCCCACTACCCCATTAATAAATTATACGCATTCTCCGACTCCAAAGTAGTGCTCGCTTGGATTCATTCTTCTCCTCATCGCTGGCAGACTTTTGTCGCCAACCGCGTTAGCAAATTGATTGAACTGGTTCCTGCTACTTGTTTCAATCACGTCGCGGGTATTGAGAACCCCGCAGATTGCTTGTCTCGTGGTGTCACTCCACTTAATCTTCTGCATCATCCATTGTGGCGTCGTGGACCTTCTTGGATCTCCCATGATCCGTCAGAATGGCCCATGCAACCCTTTGACCACAGTGCAGAAGACGAAGATGTACCCGAGCGGAAGTCTGTTTCTTATCCCGTGATTGCTGAGGTTGCGGAGTCTCCCATCTATGCACTCGCACTACGCATGTCATCGTGGTCTAAGTTACTCCGCGCCATCGTTTATGTCTATAGGTTTCTTAGGCACCTACCTAATGAGACTTTTGTATCAAGTACTGATCTGAAATTCGCAGAATGTAAGTTACTACGAGCTGTACAAGCTGTTCATTTTAGTAACGACATTCAAAATTTAAAGGACAATGTACCTTGTTCTCCCGCTATCCTTAGACTCAAGCCGTTTCTCGATGAACATGGCGTCATACGCGTTGGGGGTCGTCTGTCAAATTCGGATGAACCTTATAACTACAAACATCCTTGTATTCTGCCGCGACATGATCATGTTGTCGACCTTCTTGTTGATTTTTATCACAAGAAGCACCTCCATGCCGGTCCGGAGTTGCTTATGTCCTTACTTAGGCATAAGTATTGGATTTTAGCCGCTCGACGAATAATTCGTCACAGAATACATAAATGTAACGTCTGTTTCAAATTTCGTCCGCGTCCGACTTTCCCTCCCATGGCCGATCTCCCTAGCCAGCGCGTCAACCAGGTTGCTAAAGCGTTTACACACACCGGTTGTGATTACGCAGGACCACTGCAGTATACGCCAGTGCGTGGTCGAGGTGTTAAGAGCCGTAAAGCCTGGCTATGTATTTTTACATGCTTAACGACGCGCGCTACGCATATTGAAGTTGCGACAGATTTAAGCACGGTGTCATTCCTGGCAGCCCTTAAACGATTTCTCTCACGGCGCGGCCCTATACAGTGTTTGTACACGGATAACGGCACTTGTTTTGTGGGCGCAAGCTCTTATTTACGCGACCTTTATAAGTTTCTCAGGGAAGAATATCGTACTCGTCTTCAGGAGGAACTTTCCATAAATCATATCGACTGGAAGTTTATTCCACCAGCATCACCGCATTTCGGTGGATGTTGGGAAAGCATGGTCAAAGTAATTAAAACGCATCTCTTCAAGGTTATAGGTCAACAGATCCTCTCTTACGAAGAGCTTTTAACTGTCCTTGCACAAGTCGAGGCATTGATCAACTCGCGTCCGCTCACGGCATTGAGTAGTGACCCTGCAGAACCATCCGCGTTAAGCCCTGCACATTTTCTGAACACAGTGCCATTATCGTCATTTCCGGCTCCTGAAGCAGACTCTTCAAGCTTGCTCCAGAGACATACTCTGCTGGATAAACTCGTGCAGTCGTTCTGGCGGCGCTGGCGTGCGGAATATCTACACCAGCTTCAGGCTAGATCCAAGTGGAATAGTCCTGCATCCCCTATACAGGAGGGTACGTTGGTCGTCATAATACATGATAATGCTCCGCCGCTTTCATGGCCGTTAGCCATCGTAGAGAAATTGCATACTTCCAAGGACGGTACAACTCGCGTTGTTACCGTGAAATACGCCAAGGGGAGTTACGTGCGCCCTGTTGTACGTCTCTGTCCGCTTCCAACTCAGTGAGATCTAGCCTGAAGTTGGACTTACCTCTTAGTTTAAGTATTTAGTTAGTAGTTTTCGCTATTATTGCGTTTGTAGTTTTCGCTAAAGTTAATTTAGATTAATTTTATTGTCATATCGCTGTCTTAGCCTATTGATGGGTTATGCGGTAGTACACCCAACATAGCTAAGTTCAATTCTATTTTTTTTAAAGGCAACCCTTTAGGGCCGGGGGGATATGGTAGCGCCATCTACCTTCCTATCTACAACTAATCGCATCAACATGAATCGTTCCACGCTTGTCTAGTGCGAGCGATATCATATTTCCGTCCCTCTCTTTCCCTCTCCCTGGAAGAGGCACTGCCTTGCGCCTGATTTCGTCGACGCGATCGTGAACGCGAGGGACAGTCTCGAACATTCCGCTCGCTAAGAACGCCGTCTCGATACCGCTCCGCGCCGCACCGCTGTATCGCCGTCTCGTTCGTACCGCGCCGCTCCCGTATGTGTTTATCACCGCTTCCACCAAGGAAAACCCGCTCGTGAGTGAAGTGAAAACAAGCAGCTGTATCACGAAACCACCAAGGCTGTATAAGGTAAGTGCCTTCCATCCTTAAAATAGCCTATACCCACTCAATCACCTCCTCCCGTATCCATCTCCTCTTCCCTTATTCCCTCCTAGGCGGCTAAGAACCGCTATCCTCTCTATACAGTCCATTAATCCTTCCCAAGTCGCCTAGAACCTAACCGGTTTCGGCACCACGCCATACCATCCATAGAAAAACTACTCTCTATTTACTCACCAGGTTGAGGTGTATCAACAGTTTTGAACAGTCTCAGCAAGAGATGGCAGGTCAGTCTGGCTCCCGTGTCGGGGGACGGTGCGTTAGCCGGGTTACCCGAGCCGCCTCCGCCGCACGCCTTTAGAAGAGAAGGCAACGCCGCGTGCCGGACAAAGTCTTCTAACGAAAAGCAGTGACGCGCTGAAAACAAGAATTCTCATAAGTTATTGTGATTTTGAAGCGAGATAATCAGAGCGCTTAATATCGTTCGATTCAAGTTCAGGTGTAATGGGGCAAAACTCAGACTAAGCATCGGGCAAGTGACCTAGGGGGTTTACTATTGTTTAACAAAAATTTATGACAAAAAATCATTTTACAAACAACGTTTGAAAAACTAATCATTTGACAAACTTTCATTTCGCAAACATTATCATTTGACATAATACAGGTTTCGCAAATATTTTACTTAGTAAATAACTAAACTGTTAAAATATTATTTTAATAATAATCACATGACTAAACAATTCGTTTGCCAAATTGGTGATTGTACAAAAAGTTGGAAGATACATTATTAGTTTTTAAAAATAACTAATTTCTAAACAATACTTACACGAAAGTTTTAAAATATAAAATTGCATGGTTGCAATTTTCATCATCATCATCATCTTGGACAGATTATTTATAGGCAAGTAATACTTTTGTATTAATACTAATTCCATAGAAACTGAAGTCTTTTAAAAAAATACACACATTCTGAATTAAGCGAAATAAGTAGAATTCGGTTCTGGCGTTGTGGTCGCAGTTCTAACCTAACCAGCCATTGTTTCAGTTGACCCTACACAAAGATAAAGTATTAAAGATTAAAGTAGATTTTGGTTAATAAAATATTTACGAAGCAATGCATTTTGTCAAATGTTATTTATGCTTTACGATGTTTTGCCAACTAACATGTTTAAAAAAATAATCAATTTGTAAATTAATGTTTTAGCTTAATCTTTTTTTTCTTAGTAAATATATTGTCTAATGAGTAGTTTTTAAACAATAGTTTATAAAATAATAAATTTATCAAGTATTGTCAAATGTTATTTTTCAAATGAAAATTTGTTATTTGTTTTTTGTCAAATGATAGGACACCGACCTAGGGATGGCAAGGAGCACGAGATGGCTGGCTTTACAGGTTTCGGACCCGGACAGCGGTGGGCGCTGCGGACTGACTGACAGATTCCACTAGGCCAAGCTATCAGGCGCATAGCAACCGTCGTAACCGATGAAACTTAAGGTCACAATATACTAGAACAGCAAGCCATCTTCATTGAAATGTACCGCTACCGTTATTAATGTGTGTGTGCGCGCCGGCGCCGTGTACGCTCGCGTTGTTACGCACAAAAATCGCATAATATAGGGGGAATACGGTGACAGCAATTTGGGCGGTACCGCGAGTATGATCGCGTGCGTTCACCTTTTCACCTGCGAGAGTTGCGCTATTCACTCAATGTGCTGTCTAGGCCGTGAGAAAGTACGCCGTGGCATCGCAGGTTTGGAATGGTGGTCAGCAGGCCGCACTAGATATACTCACAGGGAGCACTCGGCAGTACAGTAGAGAGCACTCACCAACAAGTATGCAGGTGAAGACGGCGAGCGCGTCGTGCGCGGCGGCGTCGTGCAGGTCGCGGTGGTGCAGCAGGTCGGGGTAGAGAGGCGGCGGCGCAGCGTGCGGCGCGGCGGCGGGGTAGTGCTGCGCGCCGCACAGCGCCACCAGCGCGCCCAGCCACTCGGCCGCCAGCCCGCTGCACCACGCAGTCATCTCCGCGCACACCACGCCCAGCTCGTTCACACTACAACAAACCGCTATTTGTAACAAGCGCGCGGGTGACAGGCAATCTCAAGTGCCGTGCGCCTTCGTGATTCGGCTTATATACCCAGACTGGCGGCCCCATGAGGTGGTTAAGCTCAGTCTTAAGATTTTAAATCTGAAAGGAACTAAAACTGTACCACGCGGAAGGAGCTTCAAGAAGAAAGAGGAAAATTTCGGAAGCGGCGGTAAATCTCACGGAAATGCCTTATCAACACGTCCTTGTAATGAAAGCTGCAAGCATTGCGTGCGACAGGAGCGAAAAGAAAAAGCTGTTGTCAAGGTTATTAGAACGAACACAAACGGTGGGCGATGAAACAGTGAGTCTCTTATTAAATCGCAGGAAGAAGTAACTCTCTTCGACCGTAATTAAGTGAGGTGGTTGAAATTAGTACCGTGACAAAAAGTTATTGGGCGCAACGGAACGGCCTAGTAATACAAGAGGAACTATTTTGTCGAAAATGGGAAAGTGTTTCTGGATGAGACAGCTATCTCTGAATAATAGTGCCAAATCAATGATTCCCGAAGATTTGCGTGATTGTCATAGTGGTCTATTTGATGGACGTCTTGGAGTGCAAAGAACCTTAATGAAGATTCATCAACCTTTTTATTGGTTGCACTGTTGGGAAGATGTTGAAGACTGGTAGAGGAATCGCGTTAAATGTTCATCAGCGAAGGGACCGCAGACTCAGAGCCGCGGAGCAAAAGAGTAAGGAGCAAAGTTAAATAGCAACTCTTTCAGGAGATCTGCAAGATGATGGGAATTCTCAAAACCAAGACAACGCCGCGTCACCCTCAATGTGATGGAATGGTGAAGCGATTTAACCACACATTGCAGCGGTTTCTTGCTAAAGTGGTCGAAAGCCATCAGAGGAACTGGGACGAGTACATCCCAATAATTCTTCTGGCGTACAGAGCCGCTGTTCGTAAAAGTACAGCGACAACCCCGGCACGGATAAATTTAGGAAGGGAGTTACGACTTCCGTTAGACCTTCTCGCGGGATACCGGGGACGTATATCTGCGTTGCCGATTATGCATGTGAATAAAGAAGTAAGTTCGAAGAAATCCAAGAACACGTTAGAGAAGATAATCTACAAGTAACATAGTAGGAATGAAGACTATATGACAGACACGAATGGAAGAGAATTCAAAGAGGGCACTTGGGTTCTTTAATCCGGTCCGAAGTAAGCCAAGCTGGGCTGACCATTTACTGTGATAAAGAGAATTGACGACGTAACATGTCATACCGCTGAATTAAATATTCATTCTAACCATTTTTTGAGATTTTAGAATCATATTTGAGATAAACTACATACAAAATATGTCAAACATGTATCTGGAATCTCCAAATCCATGGATAGATCCAATTTTGAAACCGGCCGTTAGAGGTGGGCAGTGTGACAAATCACGGCTAAATGGTCTAAATACTCGTCATCGTAACAATGTCGTCTACCAAATTTGCTACTAAAATGTGATAGGCGTGCGGATAACGCACTCGCCATACTTTCTGAGAGCGTAGGTTATGTGAATTTTGGTATTTATGAAATATGGCAAATGTTTTAGACCATTGTTTGAATATTTGGCAAATGTTAAAAAAAGTCTTTAAATATATTTCGAATAAAAATGGGAAAATTCGAGTATCTTCAGGAACGAATGGAAGGGTTAGAAATAGATATAAAATAAAAAGAAAAACGAAAGGACGATCGAAAGGAAAAACGAAATTCGTAGATCTAGTCGAATCACGCTTAGTCGTGTACCCATAAAACTTTTCTATCTCCACCAACATAATACTTAAATTAATAAAAATGTGAGCTTTGAAATTGAAACGAATAGAAAATCGTTAGTAGTTAGCACCACCAAGGCATCACGTTGAAAATTGTATACAAAATTTAACGGTTACTTTTGCTTCTGTGTTTTTGCACCCTATGTTACTGTAATGCTGTACGAAAACAGACACTAAGTCTATATTTTAACATATTAATTAATGGTAGTAATGACTTACCGATCGTTATCCACTTCCCGGCACACGGCGAGCATTGCCGAGCAAACGAAGCTGTATCTGTTAGCTGGTGACTCTCCCACTTGACGGGCCCATGCTATTTCTATTTTACCTGAAAATGTATTAACAAATTAATCATATAAACCTATAGAATGAATCAACTGAAAAATATTAAAAACGAGTATCAAACCTTTTCGTGGATTAGTGAAAAACTCGCTCAGAAACTGCGGATTGTATGGGTAATTTGACGGAGTTGGTTGTAGTGGTGAATACAAAGCTTGTCTGAAAAGAAAAATAAAGAGTTAGAATTGTTTATTAGCTAGAGAGAACAGTAAAATCTTTTAGTATTTCTTTCATAGCTACATATTTAGGGCAGGTTAAAATTAAAAACAGCAGGATGATATATGCAGTGAAGAATAAACCTCACTGTAAATAATAAGTGATGCCACTACTAACATGTGTAAGTGAATGAATTTTTGGCGTCCTGTGTATGTATACTATAAAGCGTAGCATACCTATGTTATAAAATCTATATATTAAAAGAATTTGTGTTTTATAATACGAGTCGGCCAGTCCGTTCTACCCAACCGATTCGGATGATTATTTTTTTAAATGAAAGCTCTCGCTGCGTAGATTTGTCATCAAGCATTAGAAATTATCTAACTTGCACATTCATCAAGTTATATGCAAAAACAGTTTTCTCCCATACATTTTTTACATTTTCGTAGGCGTAGTCAATGACTTTCTGCTTCTATATATCTGCTTCTTATTGAGGTAGGCGTTTCGTTATAGGCCTAAAACACGCGCTGAAAAGAGCTCTTTCATTTGATGGTATGCTCATTTAAATTGGGTAAGTTTGAAGGAAGATAGGTGTGGACGTTGAACTTATTTTTCAATATTTTCCTATAAATTTCTTAAGATTCCATTGCTTTCTCTCTACATGGACGGTTCTAAATTCAAAAATATTTTTATGGCATCTAATAAGTTCTTTGCGGTAACTGCCAGGAAAACAGTTATGCCTCCTTTCATAAATCATACGGGTGTGAGTGTGGTGGTGTGTAAAATAAAATACCCGATGTTGGTAAAATTATCACTATTGTGAATTATCGCTGATGGCAGGTAATATTCCCCGAATGTTACCAGTTAACCTTAAGGAATTTTCCCCTTTTTTTGCATCGCGTAGAAATCCAGTTACGGACTGTTCCTAAAAGGGACCCCTCCGCCAACTCTGTACCGAGTTTGGGGCAAGTGATTCTAGATATTCGGGGGGGCATACCCACTAAAACACCGCGGTGTTCCTGTATCGAACCTTATGGCGGGGTCGCGGTAACGACGTCAGTATACCCGCGACCCGAGGAATTTTCCCCAAATGTAGTGAAATTTCCGCCTAATGTTGGGAAAATCAACCCTACAGACGGTTAAATTACGTTTTATGTTAGGAAAATTTTTGTTTTTTGAAATTACGGACTTTCTTCGGGCATCTTAATTTTTTTCTCATCATCAGCCTTTAACAGCCCACTGCTGGACTAGGCCTCTCCTTTGAAAGGAGGAATTGGCCTACTATGCCACCAGCCACGCTGGCCAAACGGGTTGGTATAGGGTTTTTATCAAGTTTTCCTTCTCTTACAGTGCTGTTCTATGCATAAAATGCTCCCTCTGTCGGCTCTTACGACACCAATGGGATGATATGGGGTGGTGACAATTCGTATTCTTAATCCGTCACCACACGGTTTTAATTTTTTTATGTGGAACATATTACAGCGGTTCATAGTACTATTGTCATATAATTATACTAGAGGACGCCAGCAGCTACGCCTGCATTTTTTTTTAATTTACCCGTTTTGGCCGATCCCGTGGGAATTTCGGGAAATCCCTTCTTAGTGCACCCCTACGGTCCCCAAGGAACATACATGCCAAATTTCAGCTGCCTGCGCCCAATAGTTTCGGCTGTAGCGTGTCTGTCAGTCAGTCAGTAACGCAAGGATTTTATATATTAAGATTACAAGTGGTAGTTATGGTAGAAGTGGTAGCTTTGGTAAGAATAGTAGTTTTAAGAGAAAAGGTACTTTGGACAGCACCGGCGGTTTTGGTAGAAATTGTAGTTTTAAAAAAATGGTACATATGATAGTGTTAGTACGAATAGTAGTTTTGGTACAAATAGTAATTTTGATAGGAATAGTATTTTCAGTACGAATAGTAGTTTTGGTAGAACTGTCACTTACGATTGCTACGAAAGCTACCATTCCTACCAAAACTACCGTTTTACCAAAACTACCGTTTTGCCAAAACTACCATTTTAGCAAAACTGCTATTCCTATGTAAGAGCTTTTTTATAATATTAAAATATGCTGTGGAGCAGCATGGGTCCTCTAGTATTGTAATTAAATTAGATATGTAGCGCTCAGAGCATGATTGCGTAGGTCACCAATGGATGGTTGACCGCGTGTGGCAGTTAGATCAAGGTGCTACTGTGCTTCGGCGGGCACTTAAAGCTGTCAATCTTAGTTATACTATCAGGACAAGAATCTTTAGACCATTGCTGAGGCCATTGGGCGGTCTGACAACTCCACCACAGCGTTAGCCGCATTCAAATGAAAAACCTAAGAAATAATGTAGTTACTTGATCTTAGGGTAGGCGTTGGCGAAGGTGTCAGCGTGCGGCGCGTGACAGAGGTGCGCGGCGGCCTTGTACAGGTCGTGCAGCTGCGCCAGCACGCAGCGCTCCGCCGAGCCGCAGTCGCCGGGGTTCACCACGCACTTCACCAGCCGACACAGCTGCTCGAACACCGCTGATGTCTGCTCCACGCATACTGGACAAAGCAATACATCATATTGTATTAAAGCATCTGTCATTAAAAGGTCAACTAATAAACGTTTAATAGTTGGCCTTTTAAAGACATTATATTGCAAATTAAGTAAATGGCTAATATGCTTGCAAGAAAAGGGTAAAACATAAGTTGTTTATATTTTTAAACTAGTATACTTTTTGACTCGTTTTATAAATCAGCTTGAATTTACATTCAGGGCCTCAAGTCTGCTATTTTAAACACATTCGTCATTCCAACACGATCCCATTGTCATTTTGATAAAAGTTCGTAGTCTGGTAATTCATAATGATCGTTCAGTGATCGATCAGTGGTCTCGTAATTGAATGGTGGCAGAATGACATTGTTGTATTGTCAGCGATAAAAAAACCCATTAGAAGAAATGATTTTTGAAAAACTACCAATACATTTGATTTATTTTTCATGACAGATTGCATTTATATATATTTTAAATATTAATTACTAGTGTTATAAGCACTCTGAAGTTGTATTAAGTTCGTAAATAGCAAAGAACAATGAATTTAACCATTCCACTCAATAATACCTTTTCTGTTTAGCTGTCAAAGTCAAATCATGTTTTGACGTAAGAACTATCAACACTCACATTTTTGTAAACAAACAAAGTCCTAGTTTGTTATATTGTTATATTTCTCAATTCACTGCGTTGATTTGATAAATACAGAGTAGCTCGTCTGTTTCTCAAAGAGCCAAACGAAGATATCAATGGAAAATGCTTTATGAATAACAAATTTCAAAGCAAATGATACAGTTCACACCTCAAAGAAAAGTGATTATATCGACAGGAGTAAATACTATAATTAAAGATAGCGAGTTAATTACTAAACGTGTTTATATTCCAAGAAGAATTGGTATAACCAAAACATAAAATATTGTAGAATGAGTTGGATCATAGTTACTTACATTCCTATTAAAATTAAAATATTATTTGTGTTTCATGTGTTGTAACTGTATCATGAAGAAAAATAAAACTATAATAATGTGTTATTATTAACAACTAGAGGACGCCAGCAGCTACGCCTGCATTTTTTTTAAATTTACCCATTTTGGCCGATCCCGTGGGAATTTCGGGAAATCCCTTCTTAGTGCACCCCTACGGTCCCCAAGGAACATACATGCCAAATTTCAGCTTCCTGCGCCCAATAGTTTCGGCTGTAGCGTGTCTGTCAGTCAGTCAGTAACGCAAGGATTTTATATATTAAGATGTTGTTTTATTAAAGATATATAATTTCTGTAAATGAATTTATTAAGAATTGTTGGTTCCAGATTATAGACACAAAAATTGAACACTGTTCTCATATACTATCTATCATAAATTTATATTAATTATCAAGTTTCACTTTTGCTTCTACTAGCAAAGCAACTTTCTTCATACTGGCTTTGCAGAATCCTCACAAATGTATGTCTCAAACATGAATATGAGCAGTCACAAAACTCATAAAGAAGTTGCCCGTTTGGTTGAATTTTGTATCTGTAAGAGAGAGTAAATATTTATAAACACATCACTCATTACATCATATTCTTATACAGGGTGTCACAAGACCCATCACCAAGCCGAAGTCTACTCGTTTTGCACATCATGCCAAGTCATACTACGCGAAAATAATACCTGGGAAACAAAAAAAAATTTAAGCTTAAATAAATTTACAACTTTTATTACCAGCAATGTATAGCGCGCACTTGCAGACATCGTACCTACGCCGGCCGTATCTACCTACGCCGTGCGCCGCGGTGGCGGCAGTTTATGATCACGTGGTCGCGCGGCCGAGGCGAATGACCTCGCAGCTGATTGCTGGTACGCATACACTACGCGTCGGGAACTTTAAAGCCGTTTATTTTAGGGAAATATTGAAAATTTTGTTTATGTTTATTTGGCAGAAAGTGTACATTTATCATTCTAAACACGATTTTGGAATAATTCGAAAAAATAATTTGTGACTTTGAGCCTCAATATCTCCTGAACCAGTAATTTCCCAGGTATGGTGCCGAAGTAAAACATGATCGTAATAATTGGTACTATATGGGGTTTCAGTTTTCGTTAAGGGTCTTTTTACACCCTGTATACTTACTAAGATCTTCTATACTATGCAATTCATTTAAAAACACTTTTCATCATAATAAGACTGTTTTGCATTAGCACAAAACAGTTATTATGTGTGTGGAAAACACACGGCATTTGTTTGAAGATGCATTCAATAAATTAAGCCTAAGAAACATGCAATTACATACCTTCTCCTCTCTCTTATGTTACCTGTCTCTTTCACTCGCAGCAAGGCGCGGAGTTCAGGTGAACTGGAGCGCGCTTGTCAAAATTCAAATCATAGTCTTCCAAATCACCAGCAAGCACCTTGCTCCAATGCCGTGTGTTTTCCACACACATAATAACTGTTTTGTGCTAATGCAAAACAGTCTTATTATATGTGTTTCCAAACACATGGCATTTGTTTGAAGACCTGTTTGTTATCTGCTGGTGAAAGAACCTGTGATGGGTACAGGTATTATGAATGCTATGTGAAATAAATAAATCCCATTAGCCTTCTAATATATGTAATTAACTAATTATCTAAGTTAAAACAACATTGTTAACACTAACACAGCTTTAGAGATAAGAATTTAATAGAAAATTCAAAAGAAAACAACAAATAAAATTGTTCCTTAAAAACAAAAAGACTTCTCATAACTTACTTATAAGTCAAGAATTATTATATCATGTACTATCCCAATCTTAAGTAAAGTTTTTATCACCTAAGTATCTGTGTAATTTTATTTAAGTTAATACTAAATATCTAAAAAATTGTTTGAAAGATAATCACTTCTCTCATTGTCATTAGTTCTTTCCACTGTACAACAGTAAAACTTCCTGAAGGTTTCTGATCTCTTCCAATTTGCTCTCCTTAAAATTTCTTCCACAGGCCGGTTTTCTAAATAGCTCTTTGAAGCTACTGCTGATCTCACACTGCCTGGTGAAGCGTCTATGCCAGCTAGTTTAAAAACATTATTTACCCAACCAGCTATAATGGTACGAGAGGCTGGTCGTATCTTACCAACAATTGAAATAAACAGACTTTTTATATTACCACCATCGGAACGCCTAACTTCAGTACTTTTAATTAATTCCATAACATGTCTGACAGGACATAAACTCATGTCAGGATGTTGTTTCAGTACCCATCCAGACTGTCTATTGTGGGCATTGTCTGTCTTGGAACCAAATCTAGGCCATAATTTTATTTCTTTTCTATCATTATCTATGATAAGACTGTCCTCAGAAAACTCTAAAAGTATCAGATCGTGGAGTCTCCGGCCAGAGACCAGTAATAAGATTACTGCAGTTCTTCGAGATATATCAAATAAGGTACCTAGTTTTGGTGTATTCTTGAGCCAGTTAAAGAGTAACTTTGTGTCCCAAATATGAGTTTTCTTCTCAGGTGGTCTGATTAAAGACGCTGCCCTCAAGATTTGCTGTACAAAGAAATTTCTTGATATAGCTTCACTTGTTGCAGTGTAGGTGGATACAGCTGATTTGTGTAAAAGAATGGTCCTATAAGCTAGTTTGTCCTGTATACACAACTTGGCTAAAAACCGAGCTACCTCATTGCTATGAGGACAGCTAGGATTGATGTTGTTCTGTTGGCACCATAAAATCCAGCGTTTTATTGGAGCTCTGTAAGTCGATATAGTTGAGGTTCTGCAACTCTTCTCTAGAAGATCTCTCTCCTCGGACGACCAGTGAGCTATCTGATTTGCCCACCCTCAATTTTCCATGCTAGCAGTTCCAACTTGTTCACCTGAGGTGGACAACTGCCTGTTGTTAAGTCTATCAGATTCTTGTGTAGATCCCTTATAGGCACTGGTTCTGATAGAGCCCGAGCTCTGAGATCTGCTAGCCAAAAACATTGTGTCCAATGTGGCGCTATTACGACAAACGTTCCTGTCGCTGTGTTGAGGTGGCACAGTACCTGTGGAATAAGATTCGGAGGTGGGAACACCCAAGCCAATCCGTAATTCCAAGGTCGACTGAAGGCGTCGTAAAAAATTGCTGACCCATCTCTGGAGTCCCACGTTACATACGAACTTACGACCGCGCTTCGTCTTGACGCAAATAAGTCGACGTCTGGTACGCCCCAAATTCTGAATACGGCCTCCGAGGCCGGAGGCAACAAGTGCCATTCCGGCACGGGTCGGTTTCGGGATAGGCGGTCGGCTATGCCGTTGTACCTCCCCGGGAGGTACGCCGCCGACAGCGTGACTTGCAAGCGCTCGGTTAGTTCCAGAAGCCTGGTTGTCAATCGGAGCAGAGCTAGGGATCGTGTCCCGCCCTCGTTCCTGATATATGCTACTAGCGTTCTGTTGTCTGTTTGTACTAGGATGTGCGCATTCCGCAGATACCTCTGACGACGATTGATGGCACCGTAAACAGCAAATAACTCTTTCATGTTTGAATGCCAATACTTTTGCTGTATCGTCCATCGGCCTGCTAGAACTATTCCGTTCAGGTGAGCGCCCCAGCCTACATCTGCAGCATCTGTAGTCAAAAAGAGAGTCACTTCTTTTTTGTGTAGAGCTGCTGAGCTGCGGTCTATGGCGTCCTGCCACCGTCTTAGCTCGTGCTGCACACAAGGAGGTAGATCTCTCTTTTGTGATCCTCTGAGTTGACTGAACCGTCTTAGGAACCTCTGTGTTTGTCGACAATGCAATCGTCCTTTCGGAGTTGTTAGACTTGCGAAATTCAGTTGTCCTAGTAGGCACTGACTCTCCCGAAGAGTACAACGGCCCCTCTGCAAAAGTTTTGCCAGGAAGCTCTTTATTTTTGTCACCTTCTTTAGTGGTAAAGACATGATTTTGTTCTTGGTGTTCCATAGTAGACCTAAGTATTCCAACTCTTGACAGGGTACCAACACTGACTTCTGGTAATTGATATGCCAGCCAAGACTCTCCAGAATTCTTACTCTCTCCGAGACCTGATTCTGTAACTTTGTCTTGTCCTGATTCACTAGAATATAATCGTCTAGGTAGACCAATAATCTTATTCCCTGGGAGCGTAGGTGCTCTGCTATCCAGTTGGAAAGACTGGCAAAAGTGTGGGGGGCGGAAGACAGGCCAAAAGGCAGTGCCGTCAATTGAAGGACCTGGTTGTTGTAACATACCCTTAAGAAACTACGATGGGGCTCTGAAATGGGCAAATGAAAATAGGCCTGGTGGATGTCTATTTTCACCATCCAGTCGTTGCTCTGTAGAAAGTTTGCTACATCGGTCTGTGAAATTAATTGAAAGTGCTTGACTGCTATGAATTTGTTGAGCTCTCTGAGGTCGAACATGGGGCGCCAGCCCCCATCTGACTTCCTCACTAAAAACATCTTGCAAAGGTAGCCAGAGTTCAGAACCGGAGGCACCTCTAATATGCCCTTTTCTTTTAAATCCTGTATTATGGATGTCATCTGTGGGGAAGTTACTGTACTGAATCTTTGTAGATTTTTTGAAGTTAGTTGAATCAAGGGAGGTCTTAATTTGAAAGGTAAACGGCACTTGGTTACAGTGTTCAGGATGAATCTGTTTGCACCAAGCTCCTTCCATACCTGTACATGCTGTTTTAGGCATCCCCCTTGAAAGGCTTGGTGGCACTGTATCTTGTCAATCTTGTTTACTACGGTCGGAATTATTTTTCGGGAATTTACGAAAGGTATGCTTCTTCTGTGGAGGTTAAGAATCTTGCTTGTATTTCTTAAATTTGTTTGGTTTATTGCCCTGAGAATTGGTAGTCCTTCTTTCCTGTTTGTAGTTATTGCTAGAAGATGAGCGGCTTGTTCTAATGTAATTTATGTACTCTAGTTTATTTAACCAGTTTTGGGTACCACCCAGAGATCTAATAACTGGTTGTAAGGCCTCACGGCTAAAGAGATATTCTGGACTTGGTGGAATTCCTCTTAAAGTAGCTTTGAGAATGGGGTTATTAATTTCTTTAATAATCCTTTCTCGTCTTATTTCAATAGATTCTGCTCTTCTTCCACAAATAATTTGCATTATTTTCTCAGAACACTTATGTAATGATGAGCCTGGGCCAAGTAATTCACTCACTCTTTCAAAAAGAGAGTTTGGGTTCAAGTTATTGGGGTTACTACCGGCCCAATTAAGTAACTCTTGCAGGCCCTGCCTTAATAACTCTTGTTGCTCTAACTCTGCATTAGTCAAACCAGCTAACACATTTTCAGCGGATGCTAAATAATCCTTAGTCTTATTAAAGTGACAAAATTCTTCATTCACTTTTAATGCTACAAAGCCAGGGGTAGCTGAAAAGGATTGTAGTACTGACTTATAACGCATGCCCTTCCAACCCTGGGTATCAAAGTGTTGTAATAAATTTAATTTGTCAATCCTCTCCTGCTTTGCAAGCGGGATCACTCTCTTCTCGTCAAAATCGGTCTTAAGCTCTCCCAACTTAAACTTCTCAGAACTAGAAGTTGGATTTATAAGGAATTGAGTCTGATCTACTGCCCTGCTTGGGCCTGGTAGGTTTTCAGTACCCTGGATTGGCATTCTGGTAATAACGGGCAATTGAGATAAGTAACCGGTAATATAACTTACCTGGCTTATAAGGCTATCTACGCGCGGGTCACAAGAATTAAGTTTGTACTTACGTCTGCGTTTGTTAGGTGGAGGCGCGGCAAAGCCCTCCTCATCTTCCGAAGATGAGGCAGAGCTGGAGCTGTCGTCGTCCTTGGAGGACGCCGGCTGACGATTTCTCTGTTCTTCGTCCGAAGCAACAGGTAAGACGGATACGTCGTCCTCGTCATTCCTTGTCACCGGTGTGCTCATACTTATCAAATTGCACTAATAATACTAATTGATAATACCTTTTTTTCAATTTTATCAACAGAGAAAACATTTTGCAAACAATTGCGGCAAAATAAATGAATGCTATGATTTGAATTTTGACAAACGCGCTCCAGTTCACCTGAACTCCGCGCCTTGCTGCGAGTGAAAGAGATAGGTAACATAAGAGAGATGAGATAAGGTATGTAATTGCACGTTTCTTAGGCTTAATTTATTGAATGCATCTTCAAACAAATGCCGTGTGTTTGGAAACACATATAATTCAGATATTATTGAATTGAATTATGTAAATTCTTTACAAGACTCCATAAAATGTAGAATATATTGATAAATTAGGAACACTACCTATATAAAGCCAGGTCACTTCATAGTTATTATTATCCTAATACTTTCATTCCCCATGTGTAAAAACATTACCGTTCCTGTCAGGTAGGTACCTATGGCAATATTAAAAAAAGGTCAGGAAGATCTTATTGTACTAATACTTCAAATTATCACATAGGTATGACATTATCATTTACTTAAGTACCAAGCCACTGCTGGTCACTATCTATTGTCATCATTATGTAAAACTTCCATTCCCAATGTGTAAAAACATTACCCTATCCTTTTAGCTCCGCCACTCAGATGAACTAAGTTCATCTGAGCGCCGCTATAGTTGGGTTAAAAGCACAGCTACAAACTTACCATTAAAAATATTATTGAATTTCCTGTTTTTTATGTTTGGAATATGAGTATTTAGCTTTGATGTCCTTGTATATTTCGGAAGGCAGAATGTACATGTAGGTACAGTCTAATTGAACATCCAATTTGGAAAACCACAAACTGAACTTGGCGAACTATAATATTCCTTTCCTTTCCATTTAATATATTGATGGTATATTTTATATAATGCAAAAGGCAGCGATAGCCGAGTGGATATACCAACAGACTGCCATGCAGAGGGTATCAGGTTCGAATCCACGGCGCGCACCAATGACTTTTCGGAGTTATGTGCGTATTAAATTGTTAATTATCGCTTGTCCCGTGCCTCGGAGAGCACGTTAAGCCGTCGGTCCCGGTTGTCATGAAGATCTTTGACAGTCGTTACAGGGCGTCAGTACCTTCTAAATAAACTGACACTAGTCTAAACCATGGAATATCGCTATCCCTTCAGGTTGCGGAGGTCAGACAGGCAGTCGCTCCGTGGAAAAGCTAATATTCAGCCAAATCCGGTTAGACTAGAAAGCGGACCCCAAACTGAAACTGGGATAACGCTAAGAGAAAGAAGATATTTTATGTAATGCCTCTGTAACTTCTTTATTGGACCACGACACAGTAATTGGCGAAATATCATGGAAGGCACCCTGCCCAATCAAGGTCTGATAAGATCCTGCGTAAAATGAGTGCTACCAGAATCTGCAATAATAATATAACATTAATCAACTCATTTCCTGTTTATAGGAATAGAATAATAAATCAATATTAACTTCAGTTTTCTCACGATAAGCTATTGTTTTAACGCAGTCAGGCCTTAAGGGGAATTAGTTTTTGAATCTCCCTTACTGAATCCTTTCTAAAGTGAAACGTTTTTACAAATTCCGCCTCGGGAATATCCGTAAAAGGGTTTGTAGTCATCCTCGTTAAGCGACGGGCTCGTTAGTTAGCTCGAGAATATTAGTTCGCAGTGAATACATTGTCCCCTTTTCCTAGTACATTAAATCTTTCATTGTCTGTCACTATGTTTCACCAGCAAACACTCGTCAAAAGCAATGATTGCACGATGGCGTTACGATGGTAGGTCACTGATCAAAGGAACTGTCAAAATATTACCAGACTACCGCATACGTCAGTCATTGATTTGTCATTATGTACGAGACTACGAATCTATGCCATGTCTTTCAATGGAATGTCAGTGGTTGACCATCGGAAAATTATAATGACACCATTGTAACAGTATACTACCAAACTTGTCAAAATCAACAATTATGAAGTCAGTGATCGACCATTTTGGCACTATTGTAATACCAGACTTGAGGCCCAGTACGTAAATAAAATTTTAGCAGCAACAAGGATGTAGTACTGATTGGCAGTTAGACCAATCAGTTGACTTTATTCGTACTAATTCCTTAGATAATGTGTACAATCATCGTAATCAAGTAACGTGGAAAATTAAAATATACATACTGTAACAAAGCTGCAATACTTACGTAGCAATGAAGAGTGGTATTTCCTCAGGGCACCCACAGTGTACAGAGCCAGGGCTGATGTATACGCGCGCGGAGCCGCCAGCCCGCTACTCGGAGCGCCCCGAGATATCAACGCACTCTCCACCTCCGATAGCTCTTTTAGTATCTGGGAACAATTTAAAATTTATTATAATTATGTATGTTGTAAAATGCTTTTGAATTGAGTTCGTATCATATGGAGTATAGAATGTCGTCAAATTTCCGATTTTATATTTCAACAAAAGAACATTCGAATATGCAAAAAAAAAATCACAATGCTCAAACCTTGATTTACAACTAGTGATCGGATAATCGGATGCATATTTACCTAAAGTTGAGGTGTTGGCTATTATGGAATGCACTTTTGAATCGAAAAATCCCGGGATTACGGAATCGACAAATTTAGTTTTTTTATTATAGAATCAAATCAGGTGTACGTAAATTTACTTATTTTAACTTTAGTACCAAAAACAGTTCTAAAAATAATAAAATCCTCTTAATTTTCTTCAATTTTCAAAACATTTATCTTAAACGAATTATAAATAAGAATTACAAAGAAAAACCATTCAATCTCTTAATAATTATTAACTTAGATACAACAGCACCCACTGCCTACCATTCCTCTTTCACTAAACATACTCATAAATTGATGGGGAGCTTAAAATTAACTTCAAGTAAATACACATTAATAGTTATGTAATCCCGGAGACCAGTTTCTTTTTAAATAAAAACCACATGTTAAAGACGTCGTTTCGTTACCATGTTACAGAGTAGTATCACATTCCCGAATTTTCTGGAATCCCGGGATTTATGTTTAAAAAAATATGTTTTAAAAAGCCGCTTCCATAATATCCTAGCCAAAAATGAACTTTAGGTGAATATGCATCCGATTATCCGATCACTGTTTACCGGTTGAGAGAAATTGGCACTTTTTATAGCTACGGAAAGAAGGTCGTAAAACCAATTGGATAATTATTAAGTAAACATGGCTCCCGAGACTAAACACAGTGGCGTAGCGTGGGGGGGGCCGGGGGGGCCATGGCCCCGGGCGGCACATTTAAGGGGGCGGCAAAAGACGCCGCGAAAAAAAAACAAATTTTTAAATACTTGGCGCACGCACTGACACGATCCTAGTAGGATCGTGCGGCAGCGCGGGCGCAGTAGAAAGAACAATAATCGAAAACAAAATCATCATTATTTTCATTACGTGAAGACTTGCTTGTGTTCGTTTATTAAGTAATTCTTGAATAGGTTGCTATATTCCGGTGATCTGCGAGCCTGTTATGCGTAATTAATAAATCCATATATCAGGGCCGAGCTGACCCTGTGTGCGATGTGTGCCGCCCAGAGCTACAGGGGCGACGCGTGCCAGATAAAATAATACAACATTAATCTTTATATGTAGTTGAAAAGGGAAGAAAGCAGTTACAGGTCTCCTAAGACAATAGTCACACCTGCGGTTTAACTAAGTATACGCTATTTGAACTTTGACTCGAATATTTATGATATTTGCTTTAAAATCAAAACCGATTATTTCTCATTTCAATTACCGGCAGCTTTGTCATTCCCGGCCAAGGACGTGGTAGCGGGTACGGCGGTGCATGTGTTCTGTAAGACTCTCGGGCTACGGCAAGCTACCAAAATCAATTATACAGTATACCTTACAACGAACATAATCTACGGCAAAAAAACACCTCGTCGAGCTCAAGCTAGAACATAACGTGGCACATACTGGGGTTATCAGAAATCCGATGACAGGGGGAGGACATGGTAACTCTAGAGTAAGGTGACTTTTGCTACCATCGAGAAGGCTGGCTTTCCTGGTCAGGAGGAACAGTTTGTGGAAGTCGGTAGTATTATGATACTACCGACTTCCACAAACTGACCGACATAGTGTGTCGACTCGAGTAGCAAGATGAAAGACTACATCGAGACGGACCGAAACCACATATTTAAATACGGTAATCAATACGATAAACACCTGAAGCGATCACCGACGAATACGAGGCTCTCTTAATATAAACCTCAGAACTGAAAGGGCCCAGTCAATGAAGCCTACTCTCAGACTTACGTTGCTCCTCCCACCGACAGCATTATAGGCAGAAGACGGCCACAGTGGTCACGGTACTAGGAGATTCGTCTCGAAAGATCTGCTCCGCATAGAGAAAAAAAACAAGTAGTTTAAACTGCCAGCCGAGACTCTCGAACTGATGAGGAAAAGACGCGAGATGCCATCCTGTCAGCTGTCTTCGCCGGAAGGACAGGCCGTAAAACGACAAATACGAAATCTTACGCAACGAGACCTACAACGCATTAACACTCGGGCCATCGAGGCTGCGATCGAGAAAACCCCGGGAATCAAAAGTATTTGCTCTGCAGTTGAGGCGACATAATCAAACGACACTACAATCGCGGATGGCCGCATCGTGAACACAAAGTTCGAGATTCTCGAAGACGTCAAAAGGTTTTATCGACACTTGTTTACCTCACGGGCAGACTGACGACCACAGTGCCCTACTGACGCACCACTACACCGAAGCCGTCCCGAATGTCGAACAGAGTGAGGTGTGGTCGGCTCTTTAAAAACAACAAAGCATCTAGTGATGACGGAAATTCATCGACATTTAACTTATTAAAATCCTTAAGCCGTCTAGGCCTAGACTAACCTATAGGTACGTATATTGCAATTTGCAGCAGAGAAACGGCCGCTGCCGTGCGCGACCCATTAACACCGCTGAGAGCTGCCACATTTTGCCGTAAAATTATTATACCCTATGCTCTATGATATTCGTGCAATTGAGACGAATCAAATGACAACATTTCTTTTTTTATCCTTTAAGCCGTTCAACGTGTAAAGCCAAACTAAAGGACATACTAATAAACATACAAACATACCAAAACCCGAAAAATCTTACACTTTTGCAGAAACATTAGGGTAAAATGGGGCGGCGAATTGCCGAACGGCCCCGGGCGGCAGAAACCCACGCTACGCCACTGACTAAACAGTTACCTGTATACACGTGTCGATGAGTCCGTGCACGTTGAGCGCGATCTCCATGAGGTCGAGCGCGAAGGCGACGTGCTCGGCCTGCGGCAGGTACGTGGTGGCGCCGGCCGCGTACGCCGCTAGCGCCTCGCACACGGCACCGCCCACCGCCCATGATACTGCGCCTTGCTCGTACATCGACATCGCCTAAGGAATATATGGAAATATAGTAGTAGAGAATGGGTATACGGGGCCCTACCAAGTTCTTCGGGGTCCAAGCCAACCTCCCATGCGAGTCGGTGCACCTGCTGGATGACGGTCGAGGCTCTGGCGCAAGCCTTCCCTAGGGGTTGGGAGGTCAGACGACAGTCGATCCTGTAAAGGCCAAACAATGGAAGGCACAAGGCACATAATTGTTACGGGTAGGGCACCCCCGCAAAACGGTGCTCAAGAGCCTCGCCCGACTCTTGTGGCAAGTCGGCAAGAGCTACCGTGTCGGGGGTGGACACGGCCAAAGAGGTTAGCCCCAACCCAGAAGATCCGCTTCGCATCGTAGAACATTGGCACGCTAACCGGACGGGCGAGAGAGCTGGCCGATGTACTCTCCAGGCGGAGGGTGGCTGTGGCGTTTCTGCAGGAGACACGGTGGAAAGCCAGCAGATCCCGGTCCATTGGGAGTGGCTACAAGCTGATCTACACGGGTGGAACTGGCGGGGAGAGCGGGGTAGCGGTTGTGCTCGTCGAGGAGTTTCAGGACGGGATCTTGGAGATGAAGTGATACAGCGACCGGATTATGGCTGTAGGGATGCTTATTGAAGGGGTTGTGACCCATTTGATAAGTGCCTATTGCACCACAGGCAGGTTACAGCGACACCGTCAAGATGGCGTTCTGGGATCAGCTCGGCGAATTTCTTCGTGAAATTCCGCTCTCACAGGGTATCATTTTGGGTGGTGATCTGAACGGTCATGAGGGGTGTGAGGGATTTGAGCATGTTCACGGTGGCTTTGGCTATGGTGGCCGTAACGAGGGAGGTGAGTATATTCTCCGAACTTGTGCGGCTGCCGACCTTGCCATTGTGAACACGTATTTCAAAAAGAAAGCCGAACACCTTGTCACCTACAAGAGCGGGAGGCACGCGACTCAGATTGATTTCCTACTTACCAGGAGACACCATATCAGCAAAGCAGCCAACTGCAAGGTCATACCAGGTGAGAGTCTCACGGCACAACATCGCCTCCTTGTCATGTCTCCGCGTGAAACCCAAAGACAAACACGCTGACCGCTGTCAACGTCAAATTCGGTGGTGGCCGGATGGCAAGGATGCCAAATCCCTGGAGTTCGCCTCAGCTATTGGCAACAAGTGCGCTGCTACTGAAGGCGAACCAACTCAGAGCCACTGAGAAAGAATCCAGGCGGTCATCACTGGAGCGGCGAAGGCAGTGCTGGGCATGTCTAAGGGCGAACGCAAGTGTGACAAGGAGACTTGGTGGTGGACCGACACAGTCCAGAGGGAGACAAGGGTGAAGAAAGCCCTCCTTAAAGCGTGACAAGCGTCCAAATCTCCTGAAGACCGCGACGCATACAGAGCTGCCAAACGTGCCACTAAGAGGGCTGTAGCCAAAGCCAGACGAGACCACTTGTTACCGCTTTATACCAAGAAACCGAAATTCCGACCTGAAATTCCGTCTGAGGGGCAGAAGCTCCTATACAAGATGGTCGGAACCTATGGAGTCTCCATTGAGGCCTGGAAGGCAATGGGCCTGCGATGTATGGGCACCCTTACTAATATTAACACTATTTAACCGCATACTCCTTACCGGAAAAATCTCGAAACAATGGAGACCGAGTATCATCACTCCAGTCTTCAAAGGCAAGGGATCGGTACAGGAGTGTAGTAGGTATTAAGGTGATGTCCCATACCCTAAAGCTCTTTGAACGAATAATCGACTCCAGGATCCGACAGGAGACCACAGTCTCAGAATATGGGTTTTGCCCGGGTCACGGAACCATGGACCCAATTTTCGCCCTCAGGATCGTCATGGACCGATACAGGTCGAAGAACAGGGTTCTGTTTTTTCTGTTTCTAGACATGCAGAAGGCCTTCGACTGTGTGCCGCGACAGATGATCTGGTGGGCTCTAAGATACAAAGGGGTACCAGAGGCAAGAGTTGATCTGGTGGGCTCTAAGATCCAAGGGGGTACCAGAAGCATATATTGACATCATCCGAGACTGCTTTTGGCGACACAAAAGCCTTTCCCATCACCGTCAGGGTCCACCAGGGTTCCGTCCTCAGACCGTACCTATTCAGTGTGATATTAGACGTATTGTCAGACAGCATCAGAGACTCACATGAGCAGCGCTGGCGGATGCGGACAGGGGACGCTTGGTGTGGCGGATGAATGCGTGGAAGGAGTCGCTTGAGAACGGCGGTCTGAAAATAAACGTGGCGAAGACCGAATACTTGGGCTGCAACAGTACAGATCCCGCGTCAATTCGCATAGGCGGAGACATTGCCGAGCGAAAGGACCTGGTCAAGTATCGGGGATCAGCACTCCACGCATCTGATGACATCGATTGCGACGTCAAGGCACGCATTTCGGCAGCCTGGGCCAAATGGCGTGAGGTGAGCGGTTTCATTTGTGACCCCAAAATGCCGGTTAAGCTCAAAGGACAGGTCTATAAATCCATCATTAGACCTATCCTATTATATGGCAGTGAGACGTGGCCTGTGCTTGAACCACATAAGCAGAATCTGCGTGTCACGGAGATAAACATGCTGCGCTGGATGTGTGGAATCACGCGCAAGGACCACATTAGGAACTCCTGCATACGGGGTACCCTTCATGTCCGTGACATTGCTGACAAACTGCAAGAGTATCGGCTACGCTGGTGTGGCCACGTCTTACGTCAACCGGCATCGTACGTGGGCAACAAATGTCTTGCCATGCTACCTCCACCGGGCCCCGGTAAACAGGGCTGGCTTGACGTCGTAAGGGATGATATGCGTGCCAATCGACTAACGACGACCAGGGATGCTGAAGACCGTGCGAAGTGGAGGACATACAGCGGGAAAGCGGACCTCGGGCTCCAAGGCGTTGGTTTTGGAACGCAACCGGGAGAGCGCTAGGATGATGATGATGATAGTAGTAGAGAAAAATAAAAGATGTAAAAGACACAAAAATATTTTTAAATTCATAATGCATGCAGAACTTTCACATATATAATAAACTGCACATTGTACAATAAACACCAATAAAATATTTTTGTTAGAAACTTGTCTATGAGTCCTTGCCTGTGTAACCTGATTTTTAAATAACATGTTTATGCAATAATTTTGTGTTGTACCTGAAACTTTTGTGTAACAGCTTCGAAGTTAAATTCGCTGCGGGAGTGTTTTTTAATCTTGCCGCCCTCTGCCACGTCAATAGAGAACTTTTTGGAGAATAGCTTGCATATTTCTGCGAAAGACAAATACAGTAAGTATTCTCATTTTATTTACATATACTGTATGCGCAATAGGCATATTCATTGTGGGTAGAATACGGTTTAGATGGGTTCTTGCTTCGGTCTAATAAGAAGTTGTGCAGGCAGCGCAGTTTAGCGTATGCCTCCTAGAATATCGGTCGGGTTGAGCCAAACCACACTGCGGTGTCGAATGACGAAATCTGCAATCAATGGCTCTTAATAGGTAGATCCGAACTTTTTTCGTGTTCTAACTTGTCTGTAGGACTGACCAGGAGTAAAATCCACCGCGGTGACAAAAAATAATGTTGTTAACACATAAACCGCCGCGTAAGTCATCAGTGATCTACGATGACGGAGGATTGGCTGTTAATCATTATTGCTTGGCGATAGAGGTGTTAACAGTTATAATTTTCTTCACAGCGTTGCTTGTTGTCAACTCTGGTAAATATAAAACTGTGTGCTAAATATACTGTAACCTTTGGTCATCTTCTTGACAGCGTGTTTAGCGTCGTCGCGCGCGCGTCCGACGCCGTACAGCAGGATGTGTCGCTGGTTAGCGTCGTGAGGCGTGTGCTCGGGCTCGGTGGGCGGCAGCGGGAAGTGCAGCGTGTAGTGGTAGTGTCTGGACGCGCTGGGGTTCGCCACACCCCCTAGACCAGCGCCGCAACCGCTTGAGGGGCCTGAGCTTGTAGTGCGGATACCTGAGCAATACGTTCAACTTTCAATCCTTCACTATAGTATTTTCGCTATATGATGATATGCATGACAGTTCTCATTTTACATATCACGCATACTACTTTCAACTTATGAAAATAAATTGGAAAAAGAAACAATTATTTAAAAATATATCTATTAAAAATTACAAAGTAAATTGATACTAGTATGTCTCTCTCTATTTTATAATTATTATTAATTGTAAATAAATTATTTAAATATAATAAAATATAATCCTCAAAATGTCAGATGCATGAAACGACCCCTCTGTCTGTAGAGATTGACACCATTGAATCGACATGAAATCGATGAATAGCAGCAGCCATCTTGTGATCGAATACATCAGTACGAGCGCCTTGTATGCGGTTTGTAATTCTGCCTGTTTGGCGTGTTATTATTTATTTTTTGTTGTGTTTTATTTGGTACTTACAATGCCAAAAACAACATAAAAGATAGTTTTAAACTCTCAAAGCCGTGAGTTAGTGCTTTGTTTGAGGACCTTCTTTGAACTAGAGCGTGCAAACGGGGGCCCGGTAATACCGATCGACAGTGTTTTGTACAGAGTTGCGGCAGCTTTAGACATCGGCGAGGCTTGAATAACCAAAGAAAAATTGGGGAAACTAGTTTTGAAGAAGAAGTGTCCACTCCGTAGAAACGTGAGCGTAAAGCTTCAATAACTGACATAGATAGTTCCGATGTGGTGGCAATACGAAATCCCTACATTGATAAAATGAATCAGTCTTAGAAATAACACAATCGACAATATTTACAGACTGGGATAAATATGTCCACCTCGACCGAATTTGAAATCAGCAATTAGTTATCTCAGTCGGAGAAGATTCCGATTCAGATATGAGGTTTTATTTCGAGTGACAGTGACGAATAATAAAAAATAAATTATTTAATTGTGAATGTATTTGCCAAAACACTTTTAATATATGAACTAGAGGACCCGTGCTGCTCCACAGCATATTTTAATATTATAAAAAAGCTCTTACATATAGGTATGATGAGTACATTGTATATAGTCTTTATCTACTCACACGGTAGGTAGAATACTGTATGTAATGCATTATATCAGTAGACAAAAACGAACTATATTTCGACATTATTCAGAAAAGTTAATATATTTGTTTAGAAAAAAAGGTTTCATTACTGCTAAATTAAGATAGGGAAAACTCGAAAGAGAAACTTGATGGGAGTGAATGAAGCAAGAGAGGTATGTCAGGATCGTTGCAAATGGCGTTCCGTAATCTCTGCCTACCCCTCCGGGAAACAGGCGTGAGTCTATATATGTATGTATGTAAAAACCCTATGCCAATCCGTCTGGCCAGCGTGGTATAGTAGGCCAGAACCTTCATTAGGAGGGGTTTAAGTCCTACCGTGGACTGCAAAAGGCTGTTGCTGATGAACAATAATTAAACCTTTTTTTTTTCATTTCGGGTGCTTCACATCAACAGCCTTTTGCAGTCCACTGCTGGACTGAAGCCTCTCCGTATGGAGGTTTTGGCCTACTATACCACGCTGGCCAAACGGGTTGGTATAGGTTGCTTCGTGTTATCTTTAAGTAATAATTACTTTTTATTTATTTGAGAATGGTGAACAAATCAGGAGGACCATGAAAATGTTAATTTTGAAATTTCGGCTGAAAGAATATCATGAATAGTACCTGCCGTGGAGTTGTTTCAGACGTCTTTTTTTTGTGAATCATGCGGCGGGTTTAGTTTTGGTAGGTAGGAGTGGTAGCTTTGGTAGCATTCGTAAGTAACATTGCTACCAAAACTACCATCTCTGCCAAAAATACCATTTCTACCAAAACTACTATTCCTACTGAAACTACAATTCCTATCAAAACTACCATTTGTACCAAAACTACTATTCGGACCGAAAATAATATTCCTATCAAAACTACTATTTGTACCAAAACTACTATTCCTACTAACACTATCATAGCTACCATTTTTTTTAAACTACCATTTCTACCAAAACCGTTGGTGCTGTCAAAAGTACCTTTTCTCTCAAAAATACTATTCTTGCCAAAGCTACAATTTCTACCATAACTACCACTTGTAATATAATTATATGACAATAGTACTATGAACCGCTGTAATATGTACATAAAAACATTAAGATGCCCGAAGAAAATCCGTAATTTAAAAACACAAAAATAAAAAACGAAAAACAAAACGTAATTTACCCGTCTGTAGAGTTGATTTTCCCAACATTAGGCAGAAATTTCACTACATTTGGGGAAAATTCCTCGGGTCACCGGTATATTGACGTCGTTACCGCGACCCCGTCATGAGGGTCGAAGGAGGAACACTGCGGTGTTTTAGTGGATATCTAGGGGGGAGAGCCGAGTCACACACCTCCCCTCCACCTGCACCAAACTCGGTACAGAGTTGGCGGAGGGGTCCCTATGAGGGATAGTCTGTAACTGGATTTCATCGCGATACAAAAAAAATTGGGCAAGTGCGAGTTGGACTCGCGCATGGAGGGTTCCGTACCATCATCTATAAAAGAAAATCACGTTCATAGTATGTATGCTTAAATACTTTTTAAGTTTCTACCCAATGACGTATTATAATATAGACGCGCCATACACCAACAAAGCGGCTCTGAAAAACGGCTACAAATACCAAATAATATCTTGTATGAATAAAGAAAGAGAAAGCAAATAAATACTACTATAGGGGCACCCGTTCTTAGAGAGAGATAATATACATCTCTAGTTTCGTTCCGATAAAATGCTGCATGCTCATTGGTCAAGCCCATAGATGACGTATATTTAGAGGCATGAGGGGAAAAAAAGACACCTGACTTTCGTACAAAATATTTTTTTCATTTATTATATATGAATGCAGTCATAAACAATATTACCAACGTAACAACGACTTTTAAAAAAATGGTAAATTTAAAAAGTTCGGAACGAGTTCCGATTGTGATGAAATTTTTGTGTGTGTTCAAGGGGACTTGAGAATGGTTTAGATTCACAATTTAGTCCACTGGAAAATGTATTTTTAGTTAATTTTTAATTTGTAAGTAGTTGTTGATTTTGGAATGTTTCACATTGGAACCGAACGACTACACTACCATGGCAGTAACAAATCTATATTAATAATATCGTCAAGGTGTACGGTAAACTCGATCGAAACCTTACCTGAATAGTAAAACATTAAAAATTAAGATTTCAAGTCGGCAACATATATCCGCAAAATTTGGATTGTCGAGTATTTTGTTAAATTCTAATGGTTCTGACAGACAACTCGAACAAATCGCAGTCGCCATATTGGCCACTCTAGCGAAACGTCACTGATACTGAATAACATTTTCAGTACCGACTACTAAGTATTAGTACTAACATAGAGCATAGTTTGTACATAGAGGTGTATTTCTTATGGGCGCTCTGTAGACAAACTTTCTGTGACCCAAATTGCCGCTTGGCGGCGTGGCAGTCGCGCTGTGACAGCTGTCTCTATGAGTGCAAGAGAGACGAGCGTTCCTCCTGTGTATCTTAACTACGAGAGCAAGAGAGAACGACGCCAGCGCCGCCAACTACGTACTACACTGACGACAGTCGCCAACTCGCCACTTGGAATCGGCACACGAAATCCTTAAAAAATGCGCTTCTATATGTAAATCTGTATTCATTGATACTAAGTAGTTTGTATGTGTAGATACTTTTTGAAGTTATATTTCTTAAACAGTTAAAACGACAATTATAGAAGTAACCGCCCAATAAAGGAGATTTGTGTTACACCGAACATAGATGATATACTATAACTAGAGAACCCCGAATTCACGCGAGCGAATCCGCGGGCAAAAGCTAGTATTAAGTATACACTGTACATTAAATAATTTAATAACTATCAACAAATAAAACTGGTACAAAAGTACCCCAATCTACCCTACTGTGACGTAGCCATCTTCATTCATCGCTTGCCGCCATTATAGTCGAGTCAAAGAAAATAAAATAAAATACATTTCTGTTGATACTTACCTGTGAAATGACACATTTATGCCTTTCACGGAAGAAGTGTAATTTGTACATCGCAGGAAAACACACGAAGGCATGTTTTTTCGTAGTTGTTCTTCAAATTCTTTCAAACAAATTATTGTTACGGAGCGTCAGGGCGTACTGTCACAACACAGGTTCGCGCGTAACTAATAATAATAATCGAAATGGCGGCAATTGCCTCCATTTCAGTTTGCCATTTCTGAGTGCGGACAACGCATCTATAGTTTTTATATATCTTTGTTTCTACCTGTTTATTAAGATCAAGTAACAAACTGCTTAAAAATTATGTTTCTTGTATGGAACCCCCTTTTATTATTTACTATTTTTTTATTTTGCTTATTTATTTTGAAAGGTAATATACAACTGCATATTCTGTGGAAATTTAAAGCGTCTACCTGTTACAGTTAGTAATTTTGAGCAAAAAATACGAAAAAAAACGCGTTTTTTTATGGGACCCCCCCTTAATATTTTTATTTTTTATATTTTTGGTATTTATTGTGATAGCGGCAACCAAAATACATAATTTGTCTAAATTTGAGCTTTCTAGCTATCACGGTTTATGAGCTACAGCCTGGTGACAAACAGACAGACAAACAGACAGACAGACAGACAGACGGACGGACAGACAGACAGCGTAGGCTTAGTAATAGGGTCCCGTTTTTTACCTTTTAGGTACGGAACCCTAAAAAGGGGAAAATTCCTCAATATCAGAGATCAGTTCACCCAACATTAAGGGTTAACTGGTAACATTCGGGGAATATTACCTGCTATCAGCGATAATTCACTATAGTGACAATTTGACCAACATCGGATATAATTTTACACACCACCACACTCACACCCAAGGCAAGGTCACCTTAAGGAGGCACAACATTTTTTCCTGGCAGTTAGCGCAAGGAACTTATTAGATGCCATACAAATATTTTTGAATTTAGAACCGTCCATGTAGACAGAAAGCAATGGAATCTTAAGAAGTTTATAGGAAAATATTGAAAAATAAGTTCAATGTCCACACCTATCTTCCTTCAAACTTACCCAATTTAAATGAGCATACCATCAAATGAAAGAGCTCTTTTCAGCGCGTGTTTTAGGCCTATAACGAAACGCCTACCTCAATGAGAACCAGATATATAGAAGCAGAAAGTCATTGACTACGGCTACGAAAACGTACAAAATGTATGGGAGAAAACTGTTTTTGCATATAACTTGATGAATGTGCAAGTTAGGTAATTTCTAATGCTTGATGACAAATCTATGCAGCGAGAGCTATCATTAAAAAAAAAATCATGCGAATCGGTTGCGTAGAACGGGCTGGCCGACTCGTATTATAAAACACAAATTCTTTTAATATATAGATTTCTTTCGAAGATGTAAAATCGGTAACTATGTACGATTGCATGTCGTTTGCCAATTAATTCGATATTTATAAATAATCGCTTAAATTTCCTTAGGTTACATCACTATAATTGTCAGTCATGAACTGTCATGTATATTACTATACAGCGAAAATACTATAGGCATATTCCAAAAACCATGCTGCGAAGGTAAGAGCACTTATTTTTTAAATACTTCTACCGCAGTATGAATGAGCCCTGTATCGCGGAGGACTTAAGAAACATTTATTGAACAAAAAATTTCGATTTATGCATCATGTTATCTCGTGTGAAGACCAAACTCACAAAACTCGCGCGCACGTCTAAGTGACAAAGCGGCCGCTTCAACGACTACGCTATACGTGCAACCAAACTATCGAGTTTATAATAAAACTAACATTAAAAATATGTTTTTAAAATGTTGAAGGTGCTAGTTTAATATGGCCATATCTCTAATTTAATCATCAGATGACGGGCGATGGAAAATAATGGAAGCAAAGGACGTACTGCGCCGACCCCAAATAGATTGGGACCAGGGCAAGAAGATGATGATCTCTAATTTAATCAATAAAATTACCAACCTGGCACAGACATTGGTCCCATGTTCATTCCTGGCATCCCTGGTATGCTCATACCACTTGGGCCCATCATCGGTGAACTTACACTGCAACAATATACATTATCCACACATGGCAATAAATATTTTAGTTATTTCGTTCTTGAAAAAAAATAAAGAAAATGTAACAAAATTGTGCTGGAGACATTAGTGCTTATGCACTTTATAATGAAAAATATATAAATATAATCAAAGTTATGACTCGGGAAAATATGGTTTAGAGGTAATGTGACGTCCCTTGACCTCGTCACATATGATTTCCTAATTTAAATTAAATTGCGTTATTTATAATTTTATTTGCACCATAAAAGTGCCATTACTTCTTCTATAGTAAATTACCTGTGAGATGTTTCTCCCGGGTCTTTGGGACTATCTGGCGCATCCATTGAGTTCTGCTGATCCTCTTTTATATGCTGGAGTAGCTTGTCAAGATCATCGTCTATTTTTGAGTCATCTAGATCCATTCGCACGTTTTCCTATAATATATCAAGACAAATAAAACAATGCTTTAAAACCTGTTGGAAGGGGATAGAGAACCGAAAGATAAATTCCATGTCCTACCTCCATCTTAGGTTTGAGATCTATGCCAGCGAATATATCCTCGTCCATGTTGTGGTTAGTACCGGCGCTGGAGGCAGGCGGCGCCACCGTGTGGACACTGCCGCCTGACGATGTAGGCTCAGTAGGAGATATTAGATCGCCTGTGTGGTGCCAAATTGAGTGTTCAGATACATAGTGTACTAGCTGATGTTCGGTATGTGTTTTTAAATACAAAGCTAATATTCAAGTACTAATCGGGTAACCATACTATATTTTTGCATTTCCTGTATTTATTTAATTTTATTCAACCAGTAAAATGAAGCGCGTCATCGGCTATCCGACTTATACTAATTGCGCTGCAGCATGGTGCGGATGCCTATATGACGTTGACATCTGTCAGTACCACATGATTAGTGATGTGACGTTATACAATTCATTTTTATCGATCTAACGATACTCGCAGCATAAGTCTAGTTCTCATTAATAGTGAGAAAAAAGCGAGTTTGTGAAGTGGCTGAATGAAAACGGAGTTACAGCAGATATCAAAATGTTAAAGGCAGAGCTTATTGCCTTAGTACGGCGTCATAAGCCACCAACTATTACCTATGCTCTGGACGAAATGGCAAAAGGTAAAGGCCACCAGGTCCTTCGACTACCACCCTACCATTGCCAGTATAACGCTATTGAGATGATTTGGGCCCAAATAAAAGGTCACGCCAGAAGAAATAATATTTCGCCACCATTTACGGCAAATAAGATGTTCGCCCTTTTAGAGGAGGCCATCAACAATGTTCAACCTGAAGACTGGTCGAAGGTTGTGAATAAAACAAAAAGAGACATTATGTTTGTTCCTGGCTATCAATTTTTTTTTATATATGTTCTAATATTTTATTAATATAACTACAGACTTTTTACAATAATAATTGAACTACGCCAAACATACGTTATTTATTATAAAAAACATCGACTATGCATCGTAGCAGTACATCCCATCACTAAATACGTCTATGGCGTTACGTTATACGCATAATACTTTGCTTAATTTTTCTTTCCATTACATTTTATTTGGAGACTAGAACATTCTGATTGGGTTTACATTAATTTACTACAGTAATTAATGATTTAATTTATTACGAATGTGGTACTGCTGAAATACTATGTCATAATTTGTAAATCGGGGCAACTTTCAAGAGTGAAATGTAACGTTACTGAAACTGCCACCCACACCATGCTACAGCGCAAAAAGTATAGTATACTCCAAGAAGTGACAAAACTGTCAAGAACAAGTGTATACAGTTTCAATGGATTGCATCTGATAGACTGTGCTTGAGCTCAGAAAAGACAGACACATTCACTATATAGGTTTAAATTAAAAAATCGGAGGCAGCAATCACTTTGTGGCAAATCTAATATTCAATCAAATCTTGTTCAATAAAAAATGGGGCACCCACGTCTCTTGGCTTCTAGTCTACATGAACATATGTCGTTTTACAGATGTTGGAAATAAATAACAAATAGCTTTAATTCAATACAACACACTCACCTCTAGATATAAGCGTGCACATATAAGCGTCGTGAGAGAACACATCCCGTCGAATCAGCTCGCCGAATAAGTGTACCAGATTGGCAAACTGCTGTCTGTTGCCCGGATTCGCATTTGGAGACTCGTCTGAAATAATATATTTTGATTCAGTATCTTAAGTATTGCTTCAAAGGTATGTATAAAGTCTAGCCATTGCTGGCAAGTACCAGTGCAAGCGGGCCTGGGCTCCACGATCTTGGATCACAACCGGGATAACGCTATGATTATGATGATGAGCCATAGCTGGCCATGTGGAAGCACTATGGACTAACGCTTTCATCATATTCAGATGAGGTCCGTAGTCAGTAGATTAGATAAGCATTGTATAAACAGGATTGGTTTTATATTATAGCTTTTAGTGTCATTGCTTGTTTTAAGAAGTGTTCCAAAACGTATTTGGCCAGCGTAGTGGACTGTGGCAAAGCTTCTCAAATTGAAAATAGGCCCATACCTATTCAACAGGGGCAGTTAATAACTAAAGTTTTAGTATTAGTCATTGTTTGCATTACTTCTTGATTAATATTCTAAAAGACAATAAAATAATTCAGTTTATGACATTTATTATATTTTTTTGTTTTGTTTACCTAAAACAGGCGCGTCGTTGTCCAAGAAGCGCAGTAATAAATTCTGGAAAATGGGCGGTCCGTTGTATAGACCAGTACCGGAGCTGACCGATTCTTTGTCGTCCGAACCTGAAAATATTATAAATCGATGAGCTTCAAATACATTGTTTTGTTCAACATGTTTACTTCGAGACAGCAGGAAAGGGCTGCAGTAACAGCAGTAAGTCTCAGTCGCTATATTGTCTCAAGCCTCTACTACACTACAACTCACGAAGTTGTCCGAAGTTGGGCAAATAATGTGGACAGGCACTTCGGCTCTCTACGCGCACCGTCGCACTGTGTTTCGTCTAGAACATGCTAGCTGGACAAAAGTCATTGTCTAATTACCTGAAATTTATTACCTGAGCCTTTTACCAGATACCCAGGTGCCCCAATTCTGAGAATTGTTTTGGACACGTGTCAACTACTGATAAGGTAATGAGGTTAGTATATGAGGAAAGGGTAAGAAAACCACTTATTAATTGCATTTTTGCGTGTACGGAAGTAACATCCTATGTCAGTGAGTTTAAGTTTTTTCAAAAGTGTTAGTGATGGATCTTCAAGTTAAAGGTATGTTCTTTTTATTTCTAATAAGAAAATAGGTTTACATATCCCCATTTTTTTTTAAATAGCTCGAGTTTAAAGAAGTTTGTCAAATTTTGATGATTTTCTGAATTCATTGGACTAGAAACTACTTGTACTCTCTTGTACCCGGGCTAGATTTTATATATAGCATAGCCATATCTGTTAGCTTCTAAATTTTTGTCATCTTAGCCTGCACACTTGAGTACAACTTTGTCATTTTGTCTGTTTTCTAGAATACGAATTCTCAGTCTCGAAAATGGAGTTTTTTGATGAATGGCAGAAACATGCTAAAGAGAACCGCAACAGTAGACTGTATGAGTTTATAGTGATGATACATGATCTTGTTAATATCACGGAAGCATCTGAGCGGGAAATTAAAATGACAATTGGAAGATTGTCATCCAAATACACAGAAAAATGGGAAAAATGTGGGAAATGCCGTAATCGCTTCCTGACTAAGAATTCTGAGTGGTTGTCTGGGGATTTTACATTCAAAGCATTTGTCCACCTCTCAACACCATCATCATCAAGTAAAAGTTCGATTCGTGGACGTCCATCAATAGATTTTCCTGAAGCAAGTGTGTTGGAGTAAGAATTGTATGCATAGCAACGGCCGCTCGGTTAGGTGACGTAACTAGCTAGTTATACATATGTTGTCTCAGTTTAAATTTGAACCTTACCACACACATCAAAGTGAAAAAACGAAAAGGAGACGCGTGGAGGACCTACTACACACGCGAGATGTAAACCAGCTAGTAGCCGCTGCTGAAATATCGGCACGATTATCCGGACATCGGAATTTGGCTACTATGATTAAAGAAGCAAGCCATAGTCCGGAAAAGTGCCAAGAAATGAAAAGATATGTGGGTGAAAAGGTACGCGAACAACCAAGATGTTTGTCCAAAGAGGAGGCTTTGGCATATTATGTGGATGCCAAATCCACGAGCCACTCTTATAAACAAACGAGGAAATGGAGCATCAAGGCAGGACACCAGGTATTCCCATCATTTTATAGTGTTAGGCAGGCAAAAATTGAATGCTACCCTCCCGAGGAACAGATTTTTATAAGCGAAACGCGTGCAGAAATTAAACTTCAGGCGGTTTAAAATAAAACAGCTGAACGACTAATTTGTGCACAGCGTGAAGTTTTAAAATCTGTAGATTCTGGCTCATCACTCTCCCTTGTTAGCAAGTGGGGGTGTGATGGAAGTTCCGGTCATAGCACTTACAAACAAAAATTCTCAAACAGTGAAGACACAGATGAGTTTTTGTTTATGTTCTCATTCGTGCCACTTCAGTTACGTGACGGTGCTGGCGCCGGTCCAGCAGCGCGCGGTGAGTACAGTACGTACCAGTGGTGTGGTGCTCGTGGTGGTGGTGCAGCGTGTGGTGCTGGCGCCGGTCCAGCAGCGCGCGGTGAGTACGTACCAGTGGTGTGGTGCTCGTGGTGGTGGTGCAGCGTGTGGTGCTGGCGCCGGTCCAGCAGCGCGCGGTGAGTACGTACCAGTGGTGTGGTGCTCGTGGTGGTGGTGCAGCGTGTGGTGCTGGCGCCGCGCCGGTCCAGCAGCGCGCGGTGAGTACGTACCAGTGGTGTGGTGCTCGTGGTGGTGGTGCAGCGTGTGGTGCTGGCGCCGGTCCAGCAGCGCGCGGTGAGTACGTACCAGTGGTGTGGTGCTCGTGGTGGTGGTGCAGCGTGTGGTGCTGGCGCCGGTCCAGCAGCGCGCGGTGAGTACGTACCAGTGGTGTGGTGCTCGTGGTGGTGGTGCAGCGTGTGGTGCTGGCGCCGGTCCAGCAGCGCGCGGTGAGTACGTACCAGTGGTGTGGTGCTCGTGGTGGTGGTGCAGCGTGTGGTGCTGGCGCCGGTCCAGCAGCGCGCGGTGAGTACGTACCAGTGGTGTGGTGCTCGTGGTGGTGGTGCAGCGTGTGGTGCTGGCGCCGGTCCAGCAGCGCGCGGCGAGTACGTACCAGTGGTGTGGTGCTCGTGGTGGTGGTGCAGCGTGTGGTGCTGGCGCCGCGCCGGTCCAGCAGCGCGCGGTGAGTACGTACCAGTGGTGTGGTGCTCGTGGTGGTGGTGCAGCGTGTGGTGCTGGCGCCGGTCCAGCAGCGCGCGGTGAGTACGTACCAGTGGTGTGGTGCTCGTGGTGGTGGTGCAGCGTGTGGTGCTGGCGCCGGTCCAGCAGCGCGCGGCGAGTACGTACCAGTGGTGTGGTGCTCGTGGTGGTGGTGCAGCGTGTGGTGCTGGCGCCGGTCCAGCAGCGCGCGGTGAGTACGTACCAGTGGTGTGGTGCTCGTGGTGGTGGTGCAGCGTGTGGTGCTGGCGCCGGTCCAGCAGCGCGCGGTGAGTACGTACCAGTGGTGTGGTGCTCGTGGTGGTGGTGCAGCGTGTGGTGCTGGCGCCGGTCCAGCAGCGCGCGGCGAGTACGTACCAGTGGTGTGGTGCTCGTGGTGGTGGTGCAGCGTGTGGTGCTGGCGCCGGTCCAGCAGCGCGCGGTGAGTACGTACCAGTGGTGTGGTGCTCGTGGTGGTGGTGCAGCGTGTGGTGCTGGCGCCGGTCCAGCAGCGCGCGGTGAGTACGTACCAGTGGTGTGGTGCTCGTGGTGGTGGTGCAGCGTGTGGTGCTGGCGCCGGTCCAGCAGCGCGCGGTGAGTACGTACCAGTGGTGTGGTGCTCGTGGTGGTGGTGCAGCGTGTGGTGCTGGCGCCGGTCCAGCAGCGCGCGGTGAGTACGTACCAGTGGTGTGGTGCTCGTGGTGGTGGTGCAGCGTGTGGTGCTGGCGCCGGTCCAGCAGCGCGCGGTGAGTACGTACCAGTGGTGTGGTGCTCGTGGTGGTGGTGCAGCGTGTGGTGCTGGCGCCGGTCCAGCAGCGCGCGGTGAGTACGTACCAGTGGTGTGGTGCTCGTGGTGGTGGTGCAGCGTGTGGTGCTGGCGCCGCGCCGGTCCAGCAGCGCGCGGTGAGTACGTACCAGTGGTGTGGTGCTCGTGGTGGTGGTGCAGCGTGTGGTGCTGGCGCCGCGCCGGTCCAGCAGCGCGCGGTGAGTACGTACCAGTGGTGTGGTGCTCGTGGTGGTGGTGCAGCGTGTGGTGCTGGCGCCGCGCCGGTCCAGCAGCGCGCGGTGAGTACGTACCAGTGGTGTGGTGCTCGTGGTGGTGGTGCAGCGTGTGGTGCTGGCGCCGGTCCAGCAGCGCGCGGTGAGTACGTACCAGTGGTGTGGTGCTCGTGGTGGTGGTGCAGCGTGTGGTGCTGGCGCCGGTCCAGCAGCGCGCGGTGAGTACGTACCAGTGGTGTGGTGCTCGTGGTGGTGGTGCAGCGTGTGGTGCTGGCGCCGGTCCAGCAGCGCGCGGTGAGTACGTACCAGTGGTGTGGTGCTCGTTGTGGTGGTGCAGCGTGTGGTGCTGGCGCCGGTCCAGCAGCGCGCGGTGAGTACGTACCAGTGGTGTGGTGCTCGTGGTGGTGGTGCAGCGTGTGGTGCTGGCGCCGGTCCAGCAGCGCGCGGTGAGTACGTACCAGTGGTGTGGTGCTCGTGGTGGTGGTGCAGCGTGTGGTGCTGGCGCCGGTCCAGCAGCGCGCGGTGAGTACGTACCAGTGGTGTGGTGCTCGTGGTGGTGGTGCAGCGTGTGGTGCTGGCGCCGGTCCAGCAGCGCGCGGTGAGTACGTACCAGTGGTGTGGTGCTCGTGGTGGTGGTGCAGCGTGTGGTGCTGGCGCCGGTCCAGCAGCGCGCGGTGAGTACGTACCAGTGGTGTGGTGCTCGTGGTGGTGGTGCAGCGTGTGGTGCTGGCGCCGGTCCAGCAGCGCGCGGTGAGTACGTACCAGTGGTGTGGTGCTCGTGGTGGTGGTGCAGCGTGTGGTGCTGGCGCCGGTCCAGCAGCGCGCGGTGAGTACGTACCAGTGGTGTGGTGCTCGTGGTGGTGGTGCAGCGTGTGGTGCTGGCGCCGGTCCAGCAGCGCGCGGTGAGTACGTACCAGTGGTGTGGTGCTCGTGGTGGTGGTGCAGCGTGTGGTGCTGGCGCCGGTCCAGCAGCGCGCGGTGAGTACGTACCAGTGGTGTGGTGCTCGTGGTGGTGGTGCAGCGTGTGGTGCTGGCGCCGGTCCAGCAGCGCGCGGTGAGTACGTACCAGTGGTGTGGTGCTCGTGGTGGTGGTGCAGCGTGTGGTGCTGGCGCCGGTCCAGCAGCGCGCGGTGAGTACGTACCAGTGGTGTGGTGCTCGTGGTGGTGGTGCAGCGTGTGGTGCTGGCGCCGGTCCAGCAGCGCGCGGTGAGTACGTACCAGTGGTGTGGTGCTCGTGGTGGTGGTGCAGCGTGTGGTGCTGGCGCCGGTCCAGCAGCGCGCGGTGAGTACGTACCAGTGGTGTGGTGCTCGTGGTGGTGGTGCAGCGTGTGGTGCTGGCGCCGGTCCAGCAGCGCGCGGTGAGTACGTACCAGTGGTGTGGTGCTCGTGGTGGTGGTGCAACGTGTGGTGCTGGCGCCGGTCCAGCAGCGCGCGGTGAGTACGTACCAGTGGTGTGGTGCTCGTGGTGGTGGTGCAGCGTGTGGTGCTGGCGCCGGTCCAGCAGCGCGCGGTGAGTACGTACCAGTGGTGTGGTGCTCGTGGTGGTGTTGCAGCGTGTGGTGCTGGCGCCGGTCCAGCAGCGCGCGGTGAGTACGTACCAGTGGTGTGGTGCTCGTGGTGGTGGTGCAGCGTGTGGTGCTGGCGCCGGTCCAGCAGCGCGCGGTGAGTACGTACCAGTGGTGTGGTGCTCGTGGTGGTGGTGCAGCGTGTGGTGCTGGCGCCGGTCCAGCAGCGCGCGGTGAGTACGTACCAGTGGTGTGGTGCTCGTGGTGGTGGTGCAGCGTGTGGTGCTGGCGCCGGTCCAGCAGCGCGCGGTGAGTACGTACCAGTGGTGTGGTGCTCGTGGTGGTGGTGCAGCGTGTGGTGCTGGCGCCGGTCCAGCAGCGCGCGGTGAGTACGTACCAGTGGTGTGGTGCTCGTGGTGGTGGTGCAGCGTGTGGTGCTGGCGCCGGTCCAGCAGCGCGCGGTGAGTACGTACCAGTGGTGTGGTGCTCGTGGTGGTGGTGCAGCGTGTGGTGCTGGCGCCGGTCCAGCAGCGCGCGGCGAGTACGTACCAGTGGTGTGGTGCTCGTGGTGGTGGTGCAGCGTGTGGTGCTGGCGCCGGTCCAGCAGCGCGCGGTGAGTACGTACCAGTGGTGTGGTGCTCGTGGTGGTGGTGCAGCGTGTGGTGCTGGCGCCGGTCCAGCAGCGCGCGGTGAGTACGTACCAGTGGTGTGGTGCTCGTGGTGGTGGTGCAGCGTGTGGTGCTGGCGCCGGTCCAGCAGCGCGCGGTGAGTACGTACCAGTGGTGTGGTGCTCGTGGTGGTGGTGCAGCGTGTGGTGCTGGCGCCGCGCCGGTCCAGCAGCGCGCGGTGAGTACGTACCAGTGGTGTGGTGCTCGTGGTGGTGGTGCAGCGTGTGGTGCTGGCGCCGGTCCAGCAGCGCGCGGTGAGTACGTACCAGTGGTGTGGTGCTCGTGGTGGTGGTGCAGCGTGTGGTGCTGGCGCCGGTCCAGCAGCGCGCGGTGAGTACGTACCAGTGGTGTGGTGCTCGTGGTGGTGGTGCAGCGTGTGGTGCTGGCGCCGGTCCAGCAGCGCGCGGTGAGTACGTACCAGTGGTGTGGTGCTCGTGGTGGTGGTGCAGCGTGTGGTGCTGGCGCCGGTCCAGCAGCGCGCGGTGAGTACGTACCAGTGGTGTGGTGCTCGTGGTGGTGGTGCAGCGTGTGGTGCTGGCGCCGGTCCAGCAGCGCGCGGTGAGTACGTACCAGTGGTGTGGTGCTCGTGGTGGTGGTGCAGCGTGTGGTGCTGGCGCCGCGCCGGTCCAGCAGCGCGCGGTGAGTACGTACCAGTGGTGTGGTGCTCGTGGTGGTGGTGCAGCGTGTGGTGCTGGCGCCGGTCCAGCAGCGCGCGGTGAGTACGTACCAGTGGTGTGGTGCTCGTGGTGGTGGTGCAGCGTGTGGTGCTGGCGCCGGTCCAGCAGCGCGCGGTGAGTACGTACCAGTGGTGTGGTGCTCGTGGTGGTGGTGCAGCGTGTGGTGCTGGCGCCGGTCCAGCAGCGCGCGGTGAGTACGTACCAGTGGTGTGGTGCTCGTGGTGGTGGTGCAGCGTGTGGTGCTGGCGCCGCGCCGGTCCAGCAGCGCGCGGTGAGTACGTACCAGTGGTGTGGTGCTCGTGGTGGTGGTGCAGCGTGTGGTGCTGGCGCCGGTCCAGCAGCGCGCGGTGAGTACGTACCAGTGGTGTGGTGCTCGTGGTGGTGGTGCAGCGTGTGGTGCTGGCGCCGGTCCAGCAGCGCGCGGTGAGTACGTACCAGTGGTGTGGTGCTCGTGGTGGTGGTGCAGCGTGTGGTGCTGGCGCCGGTCCAGCAGCGCGCGGTGAGTACGTACCAGTGGTGTGGTGCTCGTGGTGGTGGTGCAGCGTGTGGTGCTGGCGCCGCGCCGGTCCAGCAGCGCGCGGTGAGTACGTACCAGTGGTGTGGTGCTCGTGGTGGTGGTGCAGCGTGTGGTGCTGGCGCCGGTCCAGCAGCGCGCGGTGAGTACGTACCAGTGGTGTGGTGCTCGTGGTGGTGGTGCAGCGTGTGGTGCTGGCGCCGGTCCAGCAGCGCGCGGTGAGTACGTACCAGTGGTGTGGTGCTCGTGGTGGTGGTGCAGCGTGTGGTGCTGGCGCCGGTCCAGCAGCGCGCGGTGAGTACGTACCAGTGGTGTGGTGCTCGTGGTGGTGGTGCAGCGTGTGGTGCTGGCGCCGCGCCGGTCCAGCAGCGCGCGGTGAGTACGTACCAGTGGTGTGGTGCTCGTGGTGGTGGTGCAGCGTGTGGTGCTGGCGCCGGTCCAGCAGCGCGCGGTGAGTACGTACCAGTGGTGTGGTGCTCGTGGTGGTGGTGCAGCGTGTGGTGCTGGCGCCGGTCCAGCAGCGCGCGGTGAGTACGTACCAGTGGTGTGGTGCTCGTGGTGGTGGTGCAGCGTGTGGTGCTGGCGCCGGTCCAGCAGCGCGCGGTGAGTACGTACCAGTGGTGTGGTGCTCGTGGTGGTGGTGCAGCGTGTGGTGCTGGCGCCGCGCCGGTCCAGCAGCGCGCGGTGAGTACGTACCAGTGGTGTGGTGCTCGTGGTGGTGGTGCAGCGTGTGGTGCTGGCGCCGGTCCAGCAGCGCGCGGTGAGTACGTACCAGTGGTGTGGTGCTCGTGGTGGTGGTGCAGCGTGTGGTGCTGGCGCCGGTCCAGCAGCGCGCGGTGAGTACGTACCAGTGGTGTGGTGCTCGTGGTGGTGGTGCAGCGTGTGGTGCTGGCGCCGGTCCAGCAGCGCGCGGTGAGTACGTACCAGTGGTGTGGTGCTCGTGGTGGTGGTGCAGCGTGTGGTGCTGGCGCCGGTCCAGCAGCGCGCGGTGAGTACGTACCAGTGGTGTGGTGCTCGTGGTGGTGGTGCAGCGTGTGGTGCTGGCGCCGCGCCGGTCCAGCAGCGCGCGGTGAGTACGTACCAGTGGTGTGGTGCTCGTGGTGGTGGTGCAGCGTGTGGTGCTGGCGCCGGTCCAGCAGCGCGGCGGCGGCCTGTGCGCGGTGCTCGCCCCAGCGCGCGCTGCAGACGGCCCACTCGCATATCACTCGCACCACGCTGTATGGACACGCCCATTCCTGTACAACAAATACATGTCAACGTTACCGTAGTCATGATTTCGAACCTAACCGCAGACGACTGCTCGACGTAGGCCTTCCCCAGGGTACGTCACAAGACCCAATCTCCCTCGTTTTCTCCATCCAGCTACTATCAGCTACCCTCCTCAAGTCGTCGATCCAACTGGCGGAGGGGTGTCCAATACTGCACTTGCCGACACGCTCCACTCGAGAACCTGCCTACTCCACCGCCCATCGGTTTTACGACAGATGTGGATATCAGTAACTTTGAACTTCTGTCGGATAATCTCGTTCCAGACTTTGTCCCTGAGCGAGATTGCCTGCAGTGACCGTTCCATAGCTCTCTAAGTAACATGTCCTTATAGTTGGTGGGCTAGCTTCACCGTAATGTTTCACGTCTCAGCTCCGTACGTTATGACTGGCAAGACGCATTGATTGGACACTCTTTAGGCCATTCTGCCAAAGATGACTCAGTGAAGATATGACCCAACTTCCCAAATGCCGCCCAGCCAATCTGCACTCTTCTGTCACAGTTGTCTCAACCCAGCTGCAACTTTTGCCCTAGGTATACCTACTCCTAGACAACTTGGAGGGCTATACCTTCTCCTCTTCGACATAAATTGGTTTAGGTATGATGTGTTCATTGAACGTGAGCTTGAATCCATCTTAAAGTGGCGGGTAAGTGAGGCGCTAGGGTCGCTCTGAACTGGTGGAGGCTTCCGTGCGAGGCATATAGATCTCCGGAAAAGTCTTTAATTTCAACAAGTTTCTCTGGCACGGTATAATCATTCGAGATAGTTAGCTATGTCAAATTACTTCTTCCCAGTGTCTTCGTGAAGACTTTCAACCTTCGATATTGCTCGATCGCTTCCAGTATGAGGCGAGTGTTCGAGCTTCGAAGGTCACACCAAAGAGCTTGCCCAGAAAGAGCGATTTACGCGCGTGTCCACTCGCGCGTAGGCACTAGCGCGTTTTCGAGATACTAGAGCTACATACATCCTGTCCAGATGCTCTCGCGCGTTACCTCACACGCGCGTAAAACGCTTGCAATGAGTCGCTCGTTTTACGCGCGAGCGCCGCGCGAGTCGAGATACTCCGGCGCCATTGCTACGTCCAGTACTACGCGCGTGTCCGTGGCGAGAGGATGTATTCGATTCTGTTGTACTATATAAATATTATAATATTAATTGTAAAAAAAAAATATTATAAATTAACTATAACGAAAACTGATTTAAAAATTGTGTTAAAGTAAACAACTAGCTTTCCTTTAAGCATTAAAATCATCACTGCAAAATTCATCATACAAAAATATATTAAAATATCAATCCAATCTTGGCAATCAACAAATAGGACAGTATGAAACTGAAAATTCATGAAATTTCAAATATATTTTACGTAAAATGGTTTTATTTTATATTATTGTTAATATCAAAAACAGATAGTCTGTTTCGTATATTTTCAATGTATGTTCAATTCATTACCAAAACTATTAGTTAAATATTTAAAAATGCATATTCCTAGGCACAGCTCTAAAACAGCAATGTGTCATTTAAAGTGAAAATGCCCAAATACGTCTCATCACATGCGCGCGTAAGAACGCGCGTGAAACGCCGCATCTGGACGCAATACAAATCAAAACGCGCGAGTGGACGCGCGCGTAAATCGTGCTTTCTGGACAGGCTCTAACTAAGTTCTTAAAGCTGCTTCTGGTGTTTCACAACAGTTCAAGTGTCTCACTTGAAAGTTTAGACTACCTAGCTGGTGGCCTTTGCCGTAAGGGCCTCATTCCTCATCCGCGTACAGTCCCAGCTATGCCGCTCAGGTCCTCATCAACATTTGTCGGGGTCTCAGCAGCGAATCTATTCGAGCGATTTGACGAAGGGCAAAGTTGGGCGAAGAGCAGACATCACCATGGGGCTTCGTTCAAGCTTGTTGTTTTGTTTTGTGTAGTTTACAAGTCGGTGATGGCTACTGGTATTGAACCCGCTGATTTCTGAGATATATTAGCTTTTTCGCGGTCACGATGAAGTCAATCTCATTTTTCGTGCTACCGTCGCTGCGTCAGTGCCTGGCCAAGTCCACTTCCGTTGGGGCTTTTTCTGGTGACAAGTTCTCCTCGACATGCAAAACAGCCCCATGCTGAGGCCATTTGACCAGCATTTGCCCCTCCGGTTTTTGCACCCATAGCTATGCTGTATAAATGTCCCAAATACGATTCGCCGCGCTCTTGCCTAGCTTGGCGTTGCAAACAGCAGACTGCAGCGCCGTATTCCTATTTGTTCTGAGTATTCTAAATGTAAGAGGTCTGACCTTTTTGAGAACGTCATTGGCAATACTAAAGTATATTACGACAACACTAAAGTATTTATTAATTATTATTATTACTAATGTGCGGTCCGACGGTACTTCACAACAGCGCGCCGTAGACGATGTGGCCATATGTCAGACACTTTATCCCAAAACTATTGAGACACATTTGAAATTTTGTAAGTAAACAAGAATTTAAATTTAAGAGGGCTCGCCATTTGGATCTGAATTGAAAAATATCTCCACCCTACCATTGGGAATGCGAGTTGCTCGGGCGTGCGCTCGGCATCCGTTCAGCGTGCGCCCGGCGTATAAGTACACCGTAGACGTGCGATTGTATGTATATTCATAACAGTATGCAAATTTGTGCACGCATACTTTACCTCGTGTAAATGGTATTGATTTCGTACAGGCACGTGCTCCTTACGAAAGCCTTTAAGCAAGGTTTTGCCATGTGTGATCTGTATACATTACAATATAAAGGAAAGGGGACACAGCACCCCATGCAAGAATTAAACTGTAGCAAAGATTGCCATATGCGCGTTCAATATTTGATACAATCCAAATGAACGGATACTCGTGTACGTGCACGCCTACGGGTACGCAGACCAATTTTAAACATGGTGAAAATAATAAATGCGCAAATATTTGGTAGTTTCTACGAACGATCTACTACACACATCCAAAAATTGTCACCAAATGAACGGGTACTCGTGTACGTGCACGCCTACGGGTACGCAGCCAAATTTTAAACATGGAGAAAATAATAAATGCGCAAATATTTGGTAGTTTCTACGAACGATCTACTACACACATCCAAAAATTGTCACCAAATGAACGGGTACCCGTTTACGTGCACGCCTACGGGTACGCAGCCAAATTTTAAACATGGAGAAAATAATAATTGCGCAAATATTTGGTAGTTTCTACGAACGATCCAAAAACTGTCACCTACCTATCCACACAATCTCTAAAAACTCTCAAAACTTTCGCGTTTTTAATAGTCGTATGTAGTATAATAGTAGTAAGATAGGTCATACAAAATAAATTAGCGGGTCTTAATCGCGTACATTTAATTTATTTAAGGTATAAATACCTATTTGTTTCCGACGTTTCGCTCGTCTTGCACCGAGCGTGGTCGCGGAGAGACTAATGAGAGCTCAGCGCCGTCTTGTGGAAGTGCGGGTTTCGGCATCTACCCTCACTTGGTCTTTATTTAAGTTCGAACTGTCGGTACTCCGACACACTACACTAATGACGTCTACACACTGTTGAGATTTATCACTGCGGCGGTGTTTACATTTGCCGATGACTGGATTCCAAGTAGCCGATAATCTATATCCATCGTCCCGGTTGAAATTGTTATATTCAAGTGTTATCCACCGATCGTCACTATTACTCCAGGATAGTACGTGAAGCGGTAGAAATCAAGGCCTCTACCCTCACAGATGCCGAAACCCGCACTTCCACAAGACGGCGCTGAGCTCTCATCAGTCTATCCGCGACCACGCTCGGTGCAAGACGAGCGAAACGTCGCAAACAAATAAATAAATAAATAAATTTATTTATTTCCAAAATAGTGCAAAAACATTTACAATTCAGGTCTTATAAGTACATTTAAAGGATGAATACATATTTGCCTGTACTAGGTTAAAAACCTGTGCTTCAGGCGATCAAGTAAAACTATCTTATATGGTAAAACTACATTAAAATAACTAAAGCTAAAATAATAATAGTTGTATACAGTTATGTTCTTAGTTCTATTTTAATATTGCAAGTAACTCTTCTGTCTGTTCATATGGCATGTCTTGTAAATAATTACAAAGTGTTTTTTTACAATAATAATAGTTTGAGGTATATAAACTTATGACTCTATTTAATTTGTTATATAAATATGGACCCATAAATGTGAAAAATCTATTTGTAAAAGTAAATTTTGAGGTCGGGTGTGAAATGCAGACTATATCTTGCCGCCTCTTGTTAGTATTGTGTGTATTATAGGTAAGCATGGCATGTTGTTTTATAACTATGTGCATGATGAAGAGTTGACGAACAGTTAACACATGACAGGATTTATATAATAGGGTTGTGGGAAAGAGAAAAGGGCGAGAGTGTGCTACTTTTAAGATCGTTCTCTGTGCTCGCTCAAGGGGCAATAAGATTGTTTTCAGAGCACCACCCCAAGAAGTTATACAATATTGGATTATAGATTGACATAGGGCCAGATACACTTGTGTGATTAATTTTGAGTCCGCAAATGTCCTTAGTTTTTTAAATACATAAATTAATTTCCGGACACGATTGACTAAGTTTATTATATGTTCACGGAAGGAAAGTGATTCATCAATAGTAATCCCGAGATATTTTATGTTGTTAGTACGGAGGATAGTAGGACAGTTACATACAGTGTTCCCAGATGGAGTTGTGCAATAGTGTGCGTATAGGTGAGGTTTGGTAACAATTTGTTTACTCTTGCGCATGACAAAATGAATATATTTTGTTTTGTCCGCATTTAATGTGAGTAAGTTACGATGCAGCCAGTTGTTTACATTAAAGCCTGACTGCGCTTTTTCATAGAGTTCAATGACAGTTGAGGCGGTAAAAACAAGTGCCGTATCATCAGCGTATGATATTAATTTGCCGTGATCTAACTGAATGTTACACAAGTCGTTAATATAAATTAGGAACAGTGTGGGGCCCAAAATACTTCCTTGGGGCAAACCAAATTTAGTGTTTTTTTGATAATTGCTCGTAATATTATCTATCTTAACACACTGATGCCGATCATTTAAGTAGTCAGCAAACAGTTTAAGCTGCGTTCCTCTTACACCAAGGGACTCCAATTTGTGTAGAAGTGAAGAAATACATACAGTATCGAATGCTTTGGCTAGGTCAAGAAAGATCCCTAAGGTGTAGTTGCCTTTTCCAAGTTCCTGTGTAATATAGTCAGTCAGGCTATGCACGGCGTCAGACGTTGATAATTTTGCTCGGAAGCCGAATTGGGAAGAAGAGAGATAGTGTGTCTTTTCGAGGAATGGAAAGGAGAAACTAATCGGCTATTAATAATCTTTTCAAGTATTTTTGATAGTGCGGGAAGTAATGATATAGGTCTATAATTAATAATTAGGTCCTTTTCTCCAGATTTATAAATCGGAATAACTACTGCCTTTTTGAGGCATTTAGGAAAGGTACCCTTGGATAGGCATGTTTGGAAAATGTACGTTAGAGGGGGTATAAAGATGTGCATAAAACGTTTAAGAATCTTATTACTTATACTATCCCAGCCAACAGCACTGTTATCCTTTAATCCTGTAATTATTCTCTCTATTTCGTGTTCGTCAGTGTCCAACAGTACAAAAGATGACACATAACTACTCGATTTCTGCAATGGTGCAGTCTGGTAGCCACTTTGGTTAGTTTTAATTTTAGCCAAGTTTTTGCCCACGTTAACAAAGTATTCATTGACGTCATTGGCAGAAGAAAGCGGTGAGGTGTTTGTTAATAATAAACTCGAATGTGATATATGTTGTTTTGAGCTATAAGTGACGTTTTTTATATGTTCCCAGATAAGTTTAGTGTTTTTACCAGCCCTATTTAATTTTTCTTTATCGTAATTAGATTTAATTTTTTTGAGGAGATTATTGCAGAAATTTCTATATCTCTTGTAAGTTAATTGAAGAATTAAGTTATTAGGGTATTTCTTAGTCTTTTGGTGTAGTTTATCTCTGTTTCTTATGCATCTAATAAGCCCGGGTGTAATCCATGGCTTAATGTTGTAGTTTTTCTTATTAATTGTTACTTCTGTTGTGTTATTTAAAATGACTTGCTGGACAAATTTTATGAAATACGATAGTGACTCATTTGGGTCGGCAGTATTATAAACTATACTAAAGTCAATATTGCATAAATCACCTTCGAGTTTGTTTATGTTTAGCTTAGGCTTTGTCCGGGGACGAATTTGCTTAGGTAGTGTTAAATTTATGATGAGTAGGACAGCGTGATGATCAGTGATAGTCGAATTTGTAACAAGCGTATTATATTGATGAATAGATTTTACAAACATATGATCGATACATGAACCACTATTATGTGTAGGCAGTGTGTGAGCGGGTAGTAGACCATGGTATGCGCAGATATTAAGATAGTCTTGGGTACCTGTATCATGAAATTCAGATCCAATATTAACATTTATATCGCCTGTTAGTATTAAATTTTGGATAGAGCACAGAGCCTGAAGTGTGTTATTAAGGGAAGTTTGGAATACGTCTAAATTTCTCTGCGCTGGCGATCTATACATAGCAATAATTGCCGTGTTGGAGCCAATTTAATCACTAAGCAATTACAATCCTGTAGAGTTGGTTGTTCGATTGTCACTTTTAACGAGGATTTGGCATAGACAACAATTCCATCATTCTGATTGTGGTTTATTGTAGTGTAATACGTATTGTATCCCTGAATTTCTGGTAAGTTGGTATGTCGATTTAATATCCAGCACTCCGTAAGCACTAGTATGTCGCATGCAAAGTCTAGCCTACTTAGGAAAACATTAAAGCTATCTATATTCTTGGAAATACTGCGAATATTTTGTGTTAGTATTGTTAGCGAGTTTTGGTAGCTGGAAAGATACTTTTTGCACTCCTCGACCTCACATGATTGTGCTTGAGGTACAAATATATTATCTAATTCCTTAATTAAATTTAAATTTACATCCATATCAAAATCTTATAGTTAAAGTCCTTATAAACAATTAAGTGAGTGGCGCTCTTAGGCGCCAACATAATCTTTAAGGTATAAATAGGTATAATAATAAAAATATTTATTTAAGGTATAAATCAGGGCTTGAAATACCGTTAAAAATTTGGTATCGTTACAGCCTTTTGATGCAGATATCGTTAAATAAGAAATAACGTTATCAAAATTAACGTTAATTCTGGCACATTTTACCGTTAAAATTACGTAACGGTAAAAGGTACGGTATCGAAAATTTTATCGTTATGACTTAGTTTTGTTACCGTGGCTCTCGTCCAATTGCAAAAGAATGTCAGACTACTTCGACGCTAGACTGTACCGTACGACTATTTGCGTGTTTAATAGTCTACTTACAGTACTCGCCAAACTTTATGGCTGCTCCGAACCTAGCCGCATTGCGCTGCGCAGAACACAAAATCAGGTATCAGCGGGACGTACGCGGGGCGTGGAGGCAGGCAGACAGGGCACGCCCGCGCGCGCTTTCTTCCACCCGCTAGCGTCCACGCCTCCCGCGCATTAGTGTGAGTGCTACGTTTGTACACGACTCACATATTCGCTGAGCTCTGACAGTATCGTCGCGTTTAGAATAGTTTCATAGTATTACTTCTTTGTTGTTTCTCGTTGCTATCGTTCTTTCTTGTTGTTATTGTTTCTTGTTAGTTACCATTTTCATTGATCATGCCTCGCGGTGGTTTTAATGTTTTACGTCGCCAAACACGGAACATGGTGTTTGAAGTATTAACGTTTATGAAGAAGGAAAGAAGTCTAAGCTTAAAAGTCCCTTCACCTGACTGAATTTACATTAATCGAATTTGATTGAATATGTAATTAAACAATATAATATAGCTAATCTAACAAAGTAACTGAAGATTTTAATTTTCAATAATTACAAATATTTTTTCTTGGTTATGACATGTCCGCCCGACTGTACCATGCGCAAGTTCGTACCGATGGCTACATTCAGAGCGGCCATAAAGATTGGCGAGTACTGTACTATCCTGAGTTTTGTTTTTTCTTGTATACCAGGTCACTCAGAAAGTATTGCGAGAAAAAGTTTTTATGTATACTGTGTGAGACTGGTCAATTATAATTTATTTAAAAATATGATTACTTATAAGTAAAAATAGGTACGTTCTTGTACGATTCAGTCTATGTACGATTCGTCCCCTAAAACCAGACGAATTGTACGATAGTCTTCAAATGGCATTCATGGATGAAGACCCTTCTAAGGCAACCGTGTATCGTTAGTATAATGAATTTAACCGCGGTCGACTAACTTAAGAGAAAACAAAGAGCCAGTCGACAGTTTGGTTGTTTCAAAACGAATCAACGCCTACCAAAGTAAAGCGACCTAGAAGCGGGGGCAAGATTTTGAGCGCGAGCTTTTTCTTGACTGGCTACTTGGTGACAATCCCTTCGCGAAACCAAAGAAGCATAATTCAAATTCAAAAATATTTATTGTGTAACATAGGTACATAAGTTAGAATGTTTGGTTATTTGAACATGCTATGTCCCGCCATTTACGCATACAATAATTAGGTACATTTATTCTGTCATAATATATAAGTAATATAGATGTACATTGATGTCATTGACAATTATTGAAATACGTCAACAAATGGGATACATTCATGCCAGATTAGGTATATATTGGAAATATAAATCATATCCATATCATTATAATAAATGGGAGGACACATTTAAACAATTTTCTGTTCTATTACGTGGCTTAAAATACATTATTTTTGTGTTTTTAAATTAATTTTTAAATTATTCTCTCTGAGCCGTTCTATTATTATGTTTAAAGATGTATTAATTTCATATTCTAAATTTGATAAATTTTCATTAATAAATAATATGGTGCTGTCGTCGGCAAATAATTTCATGTTATGGGTAATTATTTTTGGCATGTCATTGATATAAGTGATAAATAATAGAGGACCCAATATACTACCTTGAGGGACACCTGATAGCACATATTTTTCTTTAGAGTGATATGTTTCTTCAATTTTACTTGCAAAAAGTGAGTCTTTTTACTTCCGTATACTGTCTTCTGTTAGTAAAGTATGATTCAAGTAGTTTATGGACATTGCACCATATGCATATAATTTATCTAATAGGATTTTATAATTGACATGGTCGAAAGCTTCATATAGAGTGCAATTATTGGAGATCTTTCATCAACTTTTTAAAATTGTATACTCTTTTGATTTCTCCTAAAACCATACAGACAAATTGTTAACAAATCATTCGTTTTAAAGAAGTTATATAGACACTCGTAAATAACTTTCTCAAACACTTTCAAAAATATAGCGAAAAGGGCAATAGGTCTATAATTCGTTAAATCTGATTTGCTATGTTGTTTATGAATAGGTTTTATTACTGCTATTTTTAAATGAGTCAAAATATTTTTTTCATCTAGGCCACAAAGTGACGCTTATGAACGTCAAAATTTACGTTAATTACTTAATGATTCTACATTTACATTTATTGACACGTTCGCAATGCAATAGGTAGAACCACGAGAAATAACGGGCAATAAAACTCATGGCCACTCTTTTCAAACAAATTTAACGGTGGTACATTTTATTTTTGTAAGGAGCTGCAACTGTTTCACATTGTAGACATCTACTTGTAAAATTTTTAGTAACTATTGATATCATACTCAAGCAGTAAATGATGTTCATATGGTAAGCCTCCCAAAGTAAATATGGTGAAACAGGAGCATCCACTTACGTCTTTTTAATGTAGGCAACTCGGGAACATGGTCAGAACTATGGTAGAAGTGAATGAAGCAGAAAGTAACGGTATATGAAACCAAAGCAATCGACAACCTATTAGTTAGCCTATAAGAAAACATAGTGACATATTTTACAATGTGTGTGATGATGCCATCGTTTTTTTAGTGTTGCAAAACTCTCTGAGTATCCTACGTTTACATGGTTGGTTTTCGACCCATCACGTACAGTGTGTCTCGTGAATCTGAAACTTTTTCTTCAGCTTCAAAATGGGTATGTTCAATAAAATTATATTACCATTGAATATTTTCTGAAGCAAATGTTATTTAAGCGTACGCAGCATTTAAATTCAATTATTTTCCGTTTTATTTCAAAGCGAAGCATGTTACCTGATATATTTGTTTCAGATTTTGTGTTTCAGATTGTGTTATATTTAATAATTGTGTTGGTAACGATGAAATTAAATTAGTGCAGTGATCAGGTGTCGTTAATAATGAGAGAGTAGAAAATAACTTTGTTTTCTTGTTCGTATCAAGTTTGACTATACAGGTTGTCGTAAGTATGGTAAGCAGAAGTCCAGAGATAGAGGACCCCTAGAGGGGTTGTTCAGGTTTATCTAGGGGTCTTCTATCTCTGGACTTCAACTTACTTTTATATTTTTAAATGCTTTTGTAAAAATATTTAAAAATGTAAGCAATTAGTTACCTATGTAAACAATTGACAGCCTCCGTGGTCCAGTGGATAGCGTATGCGACTGCTGATAGGAGGGCCCGGGTTCGATTTCCGGGTCGGGCGAAGTATAACTGGGTTTTTCCGAATTCTCAGTAGCAGCCCGGAGTCTGATGATGTGCCCGGTAACGGCAATACGCTCGCCCACTATTACGTGGGACCTAAAAATTCATGGCGAAATATGGGTGTAATATTACACCTCTGCCTATCCCTTTGAGGATACAGGCGTGAGTTTATAAATAAAATAAATAAAACAATTAGAGCGAAGCCACTGCTCCGTTGCGTTGTGTTGTGTCGTCGCGACGTTGACATTAACCTGCATTATTAGGTGCCACGTCCTAATCTTGCAAAGCAAACGTCGCAACGCAACGTTGCAGTGTGACTTTACCCTAAACGTTAAAACTTAATAAAGGAAATGTAATAATAAGAAGTGAGAACTATAACAGTAGTTTTCTTTATATATAATTTAGATTAAACTAAGTGCGTGAGAGTTGGCAAGACGATAAACGAAATGGCAACGGAGTCGGAAAGCGCGCGCGTGGCCGTGTACCATCCGCGCCTCCGCCACCGCCGCATCGCTGCACCGTACCGGTCGCGGCGGCTTCGAGAAAACGGCAACGTTGCATAAAATAACCAAACTATACCGTGAACTTGTTACCGGTAATTTTACTAAAAATTTAATAATACCGTTATTTTTAACGTAATTTTTTACCGCTATTATTACGTTATGCTACTAAATAACGCTACCAAATGGTACCGGTATGCCAGGTATCTCTTTGAAATACCGTTATTTAACGTTATTTTTAATGTGAATTGGTAACGTTTTCAAGCCCTGGTATAAATAGGTATTTATACCTTAAATAAATTAATTGGAGGCGATTAAGACCCGCTAATTTATTTTGTATGATGTATACAAATCGCGAAAGTTTAAAATCGATTAGTAAGATAGGCTCAGACACTTTTTATAGAAAGTGACCGAGCCTATCCTACTACTATTATAAACTATGGTAGATTAGTACTAAAAAAAAAAAGATCAAAATCTATTCACTTATAGCTATGATCCTTAGATAAGCCACTCACCGGATCTTTGGTATCGATGTTGTCTTTGGACGGCGGGGGACAGTTGGCGAACACTTCTTTGTACAACGTGTCTAGATTGTTATTAGGATCCACACGGTCAAAGCAATGCCTGTCCAGAGCTTCCAATACTGCCAGCACCCGAGCTGGTGGATACAACAATAATAAATTAGTACATAGCATAGCCTCCGTGGTCCAGTGGATAGCGTATGCGCCTGCTGATAAGAGGTAGACCCAAATCGTATTCGCTTTGTTTCCTACTTTCGCTAACGCTTGGTTGCCAAGACAACATAATGCGTAATGGCTTCTTCGTTGACCACGTGGTATATCGAAAGCCTATGTCAGTTCCATACACATTTTTGCACTTAGCGATTAGCGATACGCTAATCGAATGCCATTTAGCTACAGGCCCAGCAGGTCCCAGATTCAATGCCCGATTCGGGCAAGTTACGGGGTTTTCCCGAATTCTCAATAGTAGTACGGAGCCTGAAAAAGTGCTCGGTAAAGGCAATAGATTCGCCCCCTATAACAACAAGTTCATAACAAGGCGAAATGTGGGTGTAATTACACTTTTGCCTACCCCTTCGGAGATACAGGCGTGAGAAAAGTGCGAAATGTAAAATGAGATAAAAATATTCAATACCTTGAGAACTAGTTTGCCATTTGTCTGTACACCATTTGCTCTCTGCTTTTTTACTTCGGGCAGCGATCTCTTGTTCTGCTTCATATACCTTTTAAAAATAAAATTTATTATAATATTGACAAAAGTAAACAGTTTAAAATCCTTTTGAGCAAGTTATCTATACTGGATGGCAGTTGATTGCAAAGTATGGCGTTGTGTACATGATATAAATTAATTTAACATTCTCAATCGCTTTAGCTAAAATATTTAAGGTAGAAATATTTCTTTATTAACAGGTGTTTCAAGCGGCTTACATCTGCTGTGGTTGAGGCTGTCAAAATGTCGGGGTTATAGGTTAGATAATGCAAATAAAACCCGTTAAATAAACATGCATCATATGACAGCTACAATCATTTCTAAAATTGCCAACATTTTTATTTTCCCGAATATTTAGTTACATACCAACTTCCTATGTTCTTCTGTAGCAGGTGTATCCATGTGTGGCATGGGCAGCGCTGACGGAGGTAAAGGCAGCAAGTCCAATGGCGACCCCTGCAGGGAAGAGCCACATCCAGACCAGACCATTGCCGTCGGACACTCGATGCAGATTATCTGTGTAATGAAACATAAATAAGTCTTAAAATTAATAATAGCTTTGAAAGCAAGCAGTAATAGCTCATGGACACTAAAAGAGGCCACAGTTACGCAAAGGCATCCACAAGTCTATCCACAAAATAAGGCGTATCACTGGGGATGCTGTTTTGATCTCTTCAGCGTAAAATGAAATATTGGCGTAGGCGAATTGACTTATTAAACGTCCGTTCTAAACGATTTTAAACGATAAGAGGTTATGGTATTTGGCTGCCAGATTTTGCCAGAGTTTTTATAACAAAAATATTTACCTGTAGGATAGTAGCCAGCTGGATGATAACATCTCTATGATAGGCGCAGTTGAGTATCTCTCCGAATCCCACTTGTACTGGGTTCAGCGCAGCCGTCACTACAGTATTAATCGTTGGTTTAGTTTCCCTCGGGGTCGACGGCCGTTCTTCCTTCACTACATCCATTGGCTGTGACGGGTTAGGGGTTCCTAGGGGGTTTGGAGTACCCAGGCTGTGGTTCGGGTTCGGTGTGCCCAGCGAATGGTTGGGGTTCGGCGTGCCTTGGTTCTCGACTGGCGTGGGTTCCCTCTTTATTTGTGCTATATTTGGCTTGATGTCACCGTTGACGTCCGTAGCTGGCGACATTGGTGCACCATTGGCGTCTGTAAAAAGGTGATAATTTCAGTTTCAGTCGACAGTTTTCAGAAAATTCTTAGCAATTGGGTGTTCACTGTGTCCGTTAGTTGTATGTGTTAAAGTCCCCCGCGACACAGGATTTAGGGTAGTGTGAGAGCCGACTTTAAAATAAGAAAATTAAAGAAGAAATATACAAGTCATGAAGCACGATTCAGTATGTTTTATGACTTGGACTTGTCTTATTTACATTATCAACATTTAGCACACAGCTTTGGTACATTTATGTATCAAAGTAAATAACACCTAAAGAGCAATACCTGAAGCCCATATTTGAATAATATTCTTTTGGTTGGGTGTGAGGCGAGTCGTGTAAGTGGACTAGACCTAAATACTTACGAACTCGATTTATAGTAATTAGCGTAGCGTCACAGAATAATTAATAGTACTAACGTACAGAAGCTTCACTTTTCAAACCAATTTATTGAAATTACGACTCTTGGTACTAAGCAATAAAGTTCAATTCAGTTCGCATAAGCACTCAGTGCCTAATGCGATATTAACCTAACAGTTCCCGTTCTTTTCTAACACATAACGCTGTCGCTGTCTGGCGCGGAGTGGCGCGCTAGGGTTGTCGACTTGGCGCTGCTACTATATTTATTCATCGTCTATCTACCTACTTGACCACGTACCTAATAATAAATATTTATCCTATAAGTATCCTATCCCACTATTGGAGCTAGTAGAACAAAAGCACAAAAATTCTGGTCGTTTACATTTTTACTATACAAATTCTTAGTTATTTCCTAAACGCGTGGACCGATTTACATGATTCAAACAGATAAAATGGTTTTTGAACTAAATCTTTAATTTGACTTCATAATCGTTGAGATATCTCAACAAACAAAAAATCAAATTTTCAAGTTGCTCTCGTAATATAAATAAAATCAAATTTTCAAGTCGCTTTCGACACACAGTTAATTAAGCAATACTTTGCATTAGACTTGTGATGATACATTTTTGTTGTTAAAGGCGTTTAAGTTTATAATTTGAACAGTGTATGAACACGGCGCGTGAGAATACGGAGCGGTCGCACTCGTTGCGTGACGTCTAATGTGAGCGGCGCGCGGCAACCTACTAAATCCAACCACGTCGACGTGGTCGGCCGAGGTACTTGTAAGTTTGTACCTAAAATGCGAAGTGCGCCCGGCCTGGTAGCGTAGGGTTAACATAAATATTTTTCCGATAACTATCGTACCCATAAAAACTTTATTGCGCATCCAGCGTTTTGTGTGTACAATACAGTGGTTATGCAAAAAAAAAGTACAGTGTAATACCTCACCAATCATCCAAAAATTAAAGATCTAGTTAACATTATTTTCTATTATAAGTTTTTACTGATTAGGAATTACCTGTAGTCCTCTCAATGTTCTTAGTGAACACAGCAGGCTGGTTGAGTGTCCGGAGCGTGGTATCAGATAGTACTGAGCATATAGCTGCTGCCTTCTTAGCGCACGAGGTTGCGAGACGCCGGGATAAGCTCTCACATGCCACGAACTCTGTCATGTGTTGTAAAGCTAGTGGTAGAAATAATCTGGAAGATAATTATATTTTAGAATTACTTGATGAGGTTTTGATGATTTGGAAACCCAATTGGACGGCATATTGGTTCATCCGGCCATCTTGCCCAATAAACATACTCTGAATATTATGGGTTAGATACACATTTTCTTCCCGATCCAGTAACTGCTGTTTAGACACCAGACTCTACGACAACACACAAATATCACCCAGGTGTTCTATGTGTCTGTTGTATTAATGTTTGTGGCATCCCTCGGAACTATGCCGTCCAATCGTGCACCTTATTCTTAATTCCATGTGACTTATCAATAAGACAAAACTTCAGGACTCGAAATTACCTCAAGAGTCCATCATCAGGCGCTCTCTTGTCAAGTAGCTCAATGATCCAGGTGAGGAAGTCGTGTCTATCGAGTAGACCTTCGTCTAATAAATGCTTGGCGAGGCGGCAGCAGTAGTTCCACAGCTTCAGTGCTTGCCGCCAGTCAGTGCTCTCGCTTGATCCAGGGGTTGAGGAGCCTAGAGCTAAAAAGACACATTATATTAAGTTTAAATATATGTGTATATCAGTCAACATTCATGTTTTTATATAGAACAGATAGCAACAGGTGATTGAGTGCATTGATATTATATGTATAAAAGTCACAGAGGTCTACAAAACATTGTATGAGTTCCAATCACGTAAACATTGGATATTGTGTAAACTGTAATAAAAACAAATATTTTCTTGCGATTGCCTTAAGAAAAGCATTGTGGTGCAAAAGGTGTGACCAAACAGAGCGTGGCAGCCGCGATCGATTGCCGCGCTGTTTGATCACCTCTAGAAATCAAATAGACATTATGGATTTATGATAATCCGCATCCAAGTTCTTATAAAAATGTATAGTATCCAGTACAGCTTTAAAATACATTGGCAAAATACTTACCGCTAGAATTACCTGGAGAGTGCATAGAATTGGGCACAGTCGAATTAGGAGTTGATGATCCAGGAGGGTTGCCAGATGAGTTATGGCTAGGGGTTCCTTGTCCTGAAACATATTATGCCTAATGATTTGACACTCACAAATAATATAACCTGCCCAGATGCACTCAAAAATTATTAATTACATTTGTAGTTTAATTTTATTAAAAATTATACACAGCTACTAAACTGCAATTGCAAGAAACAAAAGTGTTTATGTTGTTTAATTTACTTTCTCGAAAATTATAGCCAAGGTATTATCATACTCTTACTTGATCCCCTGAAAACATCAAATAGATTCTTGCTAATTAAAAAGTCTAAACAACATACATACATACATATCGTCACGCCTTTTATCCCCGAAGGGGTAGGCAGAGGTGTATTTCTACACCCACTTTTCGCCAGATATAGTTTAGTCCCACGTAATAAGGGGCGAGCTTATTGCCGTACCGGGCACATTTCCAGACTCCGTGCTGCTACTGAGAATTTCGTGACAGAAAAACCCAATAACACTGCCCGACCCAGGAATCGAACCCGAGACCTCCCGATCCCACGTGCACATTTATGCCGCGAGACCAACGAGGCAGTCATATAGGGTTTGATGTCGAGTTTTCCGTCTCTACGCAAAGATGGTATTTGCATCGTGTTATCCCTTAGTCGCCTCCTACAACACCCACGGGAAGATAGGGGGTGGTGACACTTGTATTCTATGCGGTCAGCCACACGGCAAGTCTAAACAAGTTGTATAAATACCTGATTGAGAAGGTGGAGTTTTGTCAGAAACATTTCCTGGGACTGCACTTTGATAATGCTCTGCAAGCTTTGGTATTTGATCTTTCAGGAACTTTATTAAAGTTGTTGTCCATTCTGCAAAATAAAATAGATTTTTCGTGAGCTGAAGTGACCTTAGTATACAATAGCCTGTTATAGCACATGCATTCTTACTTCCAAGAGGTAAATTTGTGCCGAACAAACTTCTAGCCTCCCTACAATCCCACCCAGTTAAATTTTTGCATCTTATGGTAGCCTATGTCTGTCTCCAAGGTCCAGTATATCTCTATAACAAATTTCAACAAAATCGGTTCAGCCGTTTTAGCGTGAAAACGGAACATAAATACACACTTTTGAATTTATAATATTAGTAGGGATTCCATACTCATTAATTTAAGAAATGTATTATTAAGCTTCTTGTTTACATAAAGAAATATAAATATAAGTTGTATGCACCCGCATTTGTATTCTAAAAAGTTATAAACATTTATAAAAAATATATCTGATACCAACAAAAATATATACATTTCATCATACTTGCACAGCTATGCAGAATTCAAAGCAGAATTCAAAACAAAGCTAAAAGAGCCAACCTTTTCTGAAACATGTGTTTTAAAATAATAATACACACAACATCATCTAGTCCTAAACTAAGCAGAGCTTGTTCTATGTATACTGAACAATTTGATAAACATATACAGGTTGTAAAAAGACTCACAACGAAAACTGAAATCCCATATTGCACCAATCATTATAAACATTTTAAAATTGCATGATGTCCAAAATGAGTAGACTTCGGCTTGATGATGGGTTTTGTGACACCCTGTACACTTTCTTTTTACATAAATATTACACATAGAAACACCCAGACCAAGACAAAGAAAAAATCCATGTTCACTCACACAACTGTGTGACTTGAGCAGGAATCAAACTCACGACCCATTACACCACTGGGATGTCAAGTATAATACAGTAAACCATGAATCAATTGTACTTAAATCAATTCAAGTCACAACCATTATTTCTTCCTAAGAATTGCATAAAGGAGTAACAATTTTTTGGCCACTTAGGACATTTCGTTTACACGACTTACCTGTGGTAGGATCTGGTAGCTGCCTCTTTTTGATCTTAGCTTCGGACACAGCAACTGTGTATGCAGAACTTAGTTTGATGAACCAAGCTGCCCTGGGCATAGCCACCTGGTACTCTGTCAATGTAATGAAGATCTCTTCTTTCTTGTTGAAGTTTGGAGCTTTCTTTGCCAGCTGAGATAGAGGTTTACTTCCTAAAATTTATACAAAATTCTTAGCTTACTTAATATATAATACCAGCCAATGTCTTATTCATAGTACTTTACTTACATTGTTGTTGAGTTTCAAAGCTTATGTAAAATATAAGCAATCAATGATAAATATTTTCAATTTGTGTTGTCTTATTTAAAAAAAACAACAAAATACCTATACTGCTATATTTGCCCACCTGCTAAATCCTTAAACCAAGCTTCAATTTGTGCTTTGGTACGAGCCGTTGCTGGCCAGAAGTTGTCTTTAGGATTTACTTGCTGTCTCTTTCTTCCACAATCAGGCAGAGTGTTCAACTCTTCCTTTTTGGATAATATGCTAGAGAAGAACTGTCCTATCTGTAATGATGAATTAAGTAAGTACTTGTAAATAGGAAGGAAGGAAGGCTACTAACAACAAGTATTAAGGATTACTTTACAGGACTCTAGTTAAGCAAGTCTGTAGGAAGCTTACCAATCATACTGAAGATATTCAAAGTGCAAGTGGAATAACATCAGACCCAAAGAAAGGTGGATGACCTATTTTGTCAATAAACACAGGCATAGATATGTATAGAAACTTTGGAATCTATTGAGTAACCCATTACCTTAGTTGCTGAATAATTGAAGTTCCTAGCAGTTCCAAATTCGTCGCTGGACTGTGGTGTAGTGGAAAACCCATGTTTGACGTTTGTCGATGTAAGTTCATCCTCTTTCTGACGAGGCTCCTGAGGGTACACATCGGGGGGACCCAACTTCGGCCTCTTCAGAGGGCGTTTCTCGTACATTATACCCATGGTGTCTGGGTAGAGGGATGTATCTGTTTCGCAATAACACCAGTAAATTTACAAGGATACTGTACACGACTACAACATCACGTATTCACAATAATAGCGAAATAACTGACCATTCATCTAAAACTACACTAAATGTACATCATTGCAGTTAAACTAAGAAGTAAATAGTTAGGAAATACGCGTTTATACATCCATTTATAAAAGAAAACAAATTAGTACGTAGAGCTAAACAATACGCTATTTGATGAACGAATGGTAGATAATGGCAGATGAATGAGTAATTGAGAACGAATGATGAAGTTGTTTTTCACAGCTAATGTAGACTGTAAAGGCCCGCGCAAACTATCTGTCGCGACTTAAGGCGCACGCAAACTGTTCGGACGCGACTTACTGTCGCGACAGTAAGTCGCGACACACAGTGTGCACACCCTTTCGGACGCGGCTTTCTGTCGCGTCCGCGTCCGATACAACCATAGACACGCCATGCTGTCTATGCGATACACTAAGGCTAGGCAGGAGCATATTTTCTTAATTCAGGGCACTAGCAGTTAGCACTATTAGATTATATTATTGGTAGATCTTGAAGTAAAGCAGAACTGTTGAATTGAAAGTGAATTTTTTGACTATATTCGGTATAAAATCACTATTAAGGCCATACCATGGACAATATACGGATGACAGTAAACGTCCGCGGACGTTTGTAAACGTCCGCGGACGTTAACTGTCATTTTCCCAGATTGCTATCGGACGTCTGAACGCTCAAGGTCACGTCCGCGACAGACGTCCGATAGTGTGCACACTTGAATGGATTTTCCTTGTCCAGATACCCTTCTGTCGCGACTTACTGTCGCGACAGTAAGTCGCGACAGATAGTTTGTGCGGGCCTTTTTTCAAGATCTACCAATAATATAATCTAATAGTGCTAACTGCTAGTGCCCTGAATTAAGAAAATATGCTCCTGCCTAGCCTTAGTGTATCGCATAGACAGCATGGCGTGTCTATGGTTGTATCGGACACGGACGCGACAGAAAGCCGCGTCCGAAAGGGTGTGCACACTGTGTGTCGCGACTTACTGTCGCGACAGTAAGTCGCGTCCGAACAGTTTGCGTGCGCCTTAATACGGGCAGAGCCACAGGGCAGAGCCTATTGTCGTTACTAGCATTGCCAGATTCCGTGCTGATACTGAGAATTTGGAAAACTCAGTAACATTTTTGCCCGACCTGGGAATCGAACCCGGGAGCTCCCGATCAGCAAACGCATACACTATTCACTGGACCACGGGGCAGTCCGATTGTTTTAACTACCTACCTTTATTTCCGGGAATGCATGTGATAAAAGTAGGTCAGCAGTGATTAGCACTAAACTGCTCTGGACAGCAACTGATTAAAATGCGAATGCACTATTTGAGCTGTTCCCTCGTAATATTCACTAACCGCTAGCCACTAAGCTAAAACCTTAAGAGAGCACTTTGTAGTACAGCTAATCATTTTAGACCAAGAGGACTTGATAGTAAATATTTAAATAAATGCCGGTTGGGGAGAGTAGACCAATTTATATCTTCAAATCTACAAATCAAAAATCCAATCTCAGCCTCAGGGCTCAGGGGGATGCCTGATCGGATCGGATAGAGTGATTTTAACTTATTTAGATTTTAACTTACATAGTTCAAAGGAAAAATTTACTAACAGAGCTTATTTTTTACTGTTTTTGCAGGGAAAATAACTGAGGCTGTTCTCAGGGAAAATAAAAATGCAAAGCAAAAATTTGTAAATAATAGACAATCTATAAATGCCGGCAAACTTCTTGAACACTACCTACTATAGACCAAAATAGCTGCGCAGTAGCAATTTTACGTACAAAAATGTCTCCTGCGCTGCGCATCATAGAGATATTAGAATAGAGTGGCAGAACAGTACCTAACTCAATACTGTGTCGTGTCCGTCGGTGCGAGAGAGAACACAACATTAAAGGCCTCCTGCATCTCTCTCTAACAATACATGCACAACATCAACATTACGCAGTGGCGTGCTACCTGTAACTATTATTTATATCAGTTTATCAGTAATCAATAGTTTAAAAATATATAAACATTTTTGTCACTTCAAACTATCTTCGTGTATCAATAAAAACAACTTTTAAACTATTGATTACTAAAGGCGCACGCAAACTGTTCGGACGCGACTTACTGTCGCGACAGTAAAGGCCCGCACAAACTATCAATAACCTCGACAGTAAGTCGCGACAGAAGGGTATCTGGACAAGGAAAATCCATTCAAGTGTGCACACTATCGGACGTCTGTCGCGGACGTGACCTTGAGCGTTCAGACGTCCGATAGCTATCTGGGAAAATGACAGTTAACGTCCGCGGACGTTTACAAACGTCCTCGGACGTTAACTGTCATTTTCCCAGATGTAGACGAAGATAGTTTGAAGTGACAAAAATGTTTATATATTTTTAAACTATTGATTACTGATAAACTGATATAAATAATAGTTACAGGTAGCACGCCACTGCGTAATGTTGATGTTGTCCCTTTCAGGCCATACCATGGACAATATACGGATAACAGTAAACGTCCGCGGACGTTTGTAAACGTCCGCGGACGTTAACTGTAATTTTCCAAGATTGCTATCGGACGTCTGAACGCTCAAGGTCACGTCCGCGACAGACGTCCGATAGTGTGCACACTTGAATGGATTTTCCTTGTCCAGATACCCTTCTGTCGCGACAGTAAGTCGCGACAGTAAGTCGCGACAGATAGTTTGTGCGGGCCTTAATAAACTGGTTTAAATAATAGTTACAGGTAGCACGCCACTGCGTAATGTTGATGTTGTGCATGTTTTGTTAGAGAGAGATGCAGGTGGCCTTTAATGTTGCGTTCTCTCTCCCACCGGCGGACACGAATAGGCCCCACTCTGCCACTCTATTCTTAATATCTCTATGCTGCGCATGCATATTAGTCTATGGTAGTGTTCAAGAAGTTTGCCGGCATTTATACCAATCTAGGATGATGTATCTCTAGTAGTATAGTATAACTGAGGGACGGTGCGATTGACATATGGTGGGCTTGTCACCAGCCCGGAGAATCTCTCAGGCATATAGTATCAGGTTGTTCTAGTTTTGCCAATGGCCAGTATTTGCACAGACACAATCAAGTGGCCAAGATAATCCATAAGCAACTAGCCCTCAAATATAATCTCATTGGTTTACCGTACTACAGATACAGATAATATATGTGCCCAACCCAGTTCTCGAAAAATGGCCGTACGTTGTTGTTCTGGTATAGGTCTTTCATTACAGACAGGTTTATTGTAACCAATAAGCGTGATATTGTGTGATCGAATGAGCAGAGCGACTCGCATTGATAGACGTTATTACCATATCGCATGACAGCAATCTCGTAAAAGCAGACGGAGACGGAGTTCAAATATTTGGGCCCAGCTCATGAGATTGTCGATATGTGGGATGTGAACTCGGCGATCATTGTGCCGATAGTTGTGTCAGTACATGGATTAATCGCCAAGAGCCTTTACCAACATCTAAAGATGCTCGCACTAGGCAGCAGAAAAAATAATATTTTTAACAACAACACTTTTTGAGTTCGATGCCAGTTAAAAGTACGCACACAATTTTATTTTCTTTCTTACTCACCATGCGGGCTCCTGGTTTAATTCTTTTAAATTATTTTATTTCTTACTTATTGAAGACCCAGGCGTATCTATAAGGGCGTAATTAATTTGACCTGTACATATAATATGATTTTGTAAATATTTGAGTTTTTTCTAACTAAGCCAATGACACTGTGACGTCACATCGCGCTCCTGCGCCGCGAGCCTCGCTACGAGTGACGCACAGCAATGGGCCGTTCCCTCGCGCCCCTCCGCGCCGGCCCTATAAATACAGCGGACACGAGGCTTCGCCCTTTTTCCTCCGGCCAGCACCGCCAGTTGAGTACTACCATCATCCGAAGACCTGTGAAGTGCCAATGTCGCCCACGCCCTGGATAATTGTCTCATCTGTTAATCTTAATTGTCATTTCTTTTTTTGTATAACTAAAGCCATCGAATAACTGGAATTATAACGCGAGTTTAAACTTTTCTGGTGATATTTTTTATTTATTTCCCGTAAGTCAACCTAATTATCTCTCTTTAATTGCTCGGCGAGTGATCGATCCCGGCTACCCCGTGGAAATCAATCACTCGTGCGACAACACTGTCAGTGACTTTTCCTATTTTACCTTAAATAAATGTGATTCATTATGTGTGAAATATTTTATTTGAAATTGACCCTGAAGTTAAATTTTATTTCTAATCTATTAGTTAACTCACTTATTACTATAAATATGTAGTAACTACTATATTAATATAACTATTAATATAATTATGTAACTGAGCATACTGGGCTCGTGCCTCCCTTCAATTTGAGAAGGCCTAATTTAGTTTGGAAGATTTTAGACAAACACTTGACGATCGTGATAATTTGCTAAATAATAAGCATACAACTTCCAAAAGTCTGAAATACGTAACGTGGTTTTGTATTCGAAAACCATTACGTGGTAATGATCTCGTCATTGATCCTATCATTGCATATAGGTAGTGATTATTAGTGATATTATGAATATCAATTGCTTTATTCACCTTAAAAAGGTAATTTAAACATATTTTTTTATCTTAACTTATTTACTAGTGTTTAAGTATAAGCTGGATTTATTCACATATTTTACTTTATCTGAGGATTTATCAACATTAAATTGATATTCATTCTGAGTAAACCAAATCTAAAGATTTATTGCAAACATTATCGATATTTTATAGAAATTCATGTTGAGTAAGCACATCACTAGTCTAGTTAAAATTTACGACAATTTTGGAGATTCGAAATGACATTTGTATATTTATCTTTCTCTTACATGAGATTAAAATCATAAGTCAGAGTGAAGTAAATATATTGGGTAACGTTGCTATTTTAATTTTGTTATACATAATAATATTAAGTTTAAAAAATACTTATCGCACACCTTATGGATGGAATTCAATTCAACTCAATTCAGGTTTGATACAATGTTACTTAAAAGTTAATATGTACTTCGTAGAATTGTAGGGTAAACATTTACAACATCTGGTAACACCAACTCAGGATGTACTCTATGTCTGTCCTTTACGGGTGTACGCAAATGTCGAGTCCATTTGATTCTTGGTCCAAGATACCAATAAATGCTATTTGTTGCCAATTTAATAAAATTATTGAATGCAAGGAGTGAATGTGCCAACTGTCATGACTGTTATCATTATCACTGATGTCAAATTGTCCAACTGACATTAAAGAAAAATAAACAGCAGGTTGTTTCCAAGTTACAGTGAAAATCACAAAATAAAATTTGAGTTAAGTTGAACATGCCACCGAAAAAGCAACCTGAAAAAGGAGGAAAGGCTGGTGGAGCAGCAAAAGGCGCGGGAAAATCTGGAGGTGATGCGAAAGGTTTGTAGGTTATAATCAACATTACAGCCGAGCAATAAGGTTTTTAGGGTACAAGTAGGTATTAATTCTTTTATTTTAAATTCAGAATCGGCTGCGAAGGAGAAAAAAGGCGGCACAGCTGTCAAAGTACGTCACATATTGTGCGAGAAACAGTCAAAATGTTTGGAGGCATTGGAGAAATTGAAAGCTGGACAGAAATTTCCTGATGTAGCTGCTGCCTATAGTGAAGATAAAGCGCGGCAAGGTGGAGACCTGGGTTGGATGACTCGAGGCTCCATGGTTGGTCCTTTTCAGGATGCGGCATTTGCTTTGCCCATATCTTCAGTTACAAACCCTGTGTACACTGATCCCCCAGTTAAGACCAAGTTTGGTTACCATATCATAATGGTTGAAGGCAAAAAATGACAGACATGGTTTTCGAATTTGAATACTTCTGGGCGATACTTCTGCTGTTCATTATGGAGAGGATTTGTTGCTTACAAGAACAGTTTGATAAGGACTTCTCTATTTTACCCGATCCACAAAGATCTAATGAGTCTAATGAGTCCATAGACAGTAATATGGAGGATTTTGCTAATCGAGAGTAAGTAAAATATTATATTCTGTAATTAACTCTGAAGAAACTAATTCATTCTCACTCGACATATCTAGGAGAATAAGATAAGTGAAGTGAAATCAGGATATTATTTTGTTGTATCTTATATTATCACCTTGTATTTATATGAGTCACATTCAATTATAAGTTCTTAGAAGAAACTTTCTGAGTAGGAGCTATGTGAAAAATAAATGAGAAAGCTAATGTTTAATGTGTTATCTTGGTATAGGCTTTTCTTTACCTTCTCCTAGGAAGTGGGCTATTGGTATAAAAGACATAATTATCATCTGGAAATCTTTTAACTTTTTGTGACAGTTTTTGAGTGTGTTTCTTTGTATTTAACTATTCTCTATTATTTCCAGTATTGGTCTCAAACTCAGCTTTCTCCGTCTGTGTCGATTGATGCATGTCACAATGCTGCTAACTCTTGTCTACTTTTGCAATGTATGCCTCTGGTTCATAATGACCAAGAAAATGTCACCCAAATCTCTCCGCTACCGGTTTAAAGTCTCAATACCATCTTGATGTCTACATAATGTACTATTTTGAAATATTTATTGAACATCCAACTACTGTTTCAATGACTGAAAAATATGAAAATCATGCTTAATTTCAAAACCAGTAAATATCACTAAACAAGAAAACATATACAACAAAATACTATAAGAAAATTGGATAATGGATAATGACTTTAAAATGGTGCAATATAGGTATCGACATTAGGATAAATTTAATTGTTAAGTGAGATGCTGAAATAAATGCATTTATATTGTTTCCACATAAAGTCTTCTTAATTATCTTACCCCAATAACCTTTTCACAGATATCAAAGGCCAAGAATCTATTGCTAATTGTGTAATTTATTTTAAAATCTTCAGTAATCTTAATATATAAAATCCTTGCGTTACTGACTGACTGACAGACACGCTACAGCCGAAACTATTTGGCGCAGGAGGCTGAAATTTGTAATGTATGTTCCTTGGGGACCGTAGGGGTGCACTAAGAAGGGATTTCCCGAATTTCCCACGGGTTCGGCCAAAACGGGTAAATTTAAAATAAAATGCAGGCGTAGCTGCTGGCGTCCTCTAGTGTCTTAATACAATTGTGTTATTTGGGGATACTACTGTACACCTGCGGCTCACAAGGTAATGTTAGCATACTAGAGTACTAGATCAGTGGTTCCTAAAGTTCTCAGAGCTCTGACCCATCAAACTTTCAATTTTGAGACCCACTTCTTAGCTGTTTTTTTGACAAAAAGGGGCCATAAACGGGAGGAGAACTTCCGATCTGTCGGTGTCATCTTACATTTCAGGGCCCACACAATATTTATTTTTTTTATGTCCGCAGCTACGTGCGAACATTTTAGTTGTCTGTCAGTCAACCAGAAATGCAAAAATTGTAAGTAGGTATGTTGCAGTCGGATTGTATAAAACGCCGTATTAAAAACAGGGCCATTTTGTAATTGCAACAGGTCAATGATTAGCCGTATTTTCATTGGGATGCCTTCTTCAATATGGCGGCTCACGTTTAGCCGTTTTTCATAAAAGCTAGACTTGCCCATACGATTTCCATCACGGTCTTTCGATTAGTGATCTAGAATACTAGCTGGGGAACATGTTATTTGATAGCGCCAAGCACAGGGCACTCCCATTGAAGCTACAAAATGCGAGGCACTGTTTTCAGCTTCCGGGCCTAGTAGCGTCAATATCATGGTAGATCTACTGCTCTGAAACCAATAACATTAATGCTGGCGTTCCACAAGGCTCGATGCTCGTACCAACACTGTTTATCTTGTATATTAGTGACCTGCTGTTTGTAGAGAAAAGAATAATTACTGTGCGGATAATAGCGTAGGTATGTGATGCATGGTTACCAGTCACCGGAAAGTCTCATTACATTTCAGAGTAGAGACCAGACATTCGTGCGCACTTAGGTGAAAAAATGATTATTGAATATATAAAATACTGGGGACGATGACTGACGTAAGTTAATGTATGTTTTCTTCTCTTGTGTAGAATGAAATCTTCCGCATCATATAGGTATAACGTTTGCGGTAATCGAATCCAAAACTAGTGTTTTGTGGCCTAGGTACTTTCTGCTTTCATATCTTGGTCTAGGGGTGAGATTTTATATTTCACACCGGTTAGCGGCGGCATTTTCTGAGTGGTTAGATTTTATATATGCCTGTCTTTTTAATTTTATTTGCAATTTAGAAGCTAAGGATATCGGGACACTACGGGATCTAATGTCATCACTTCACTACATCACTACTAGGGAATGCAATCTCGTTCGAGATCGAGATCTTGGCCTTTTTTAGCGAGATTAATCTCGGTCGAAAAATGGGCGAGATCTCGCGAGATTTACGAGATTGCACTCGAGCATAAAAACGTCTTATTCGAAGCGCGAACTGACACGGACGGATCGCAATCTGTCGGTATCGGCATTAATAAAAAAATAAATGAATTTATACGAGTCCGGGGGGTCCGAAGGCAAAATTTTGCAGTTCGTGGATGTCTGCCTGAGAACTGCGGTTTCAATTCGCGTTGAATCCGAAAAGGCCTTCTCAGTGGCTGGTTATCTGGCCAACAGAAAAGGAAGCTGTTAGCAGACGATTCTTTGGACATTTTGTGCTTCTGAAGGAGCTCCTTTGAAAATAATTCGTAATAATGGCTTGTGATTTGAACTGAACCAATCGTCCCTTTGATTGGTATATTTTGTTAATTAGGTTCTGTAATTTATAATAGTCTGCCTTATTGGTATATTTTGTTAATCAGTAGACTTTTTAGATATTACAGATTAACTGTAATATCTAAAAAGTCTACTGGGTATAGTTTTATTTACCTAATTGATAATAATACCTCAGTTTAGCAACATGATAGAAGATGATAAGTAATTTTTTTTGACCTCTCGTTGTTTTGTTTATTATATAAGAAATGTTTTATTACCTACTAAAAGATTTTTGTTTGGTATTAGAAGCGAAGACTTGTTGTTTCTTTCATTTCTTATTTGACAAATCCGTCCGTAAAAGTTTACTTCATAAAAGTTTATTAAAAATTTATAGACAGATAGGTAGGTACGTCAAACAATCTTTGAAGCATAAAAGTCTACTGAAAAGTTCGTGAAAAGTTTATCTTATGGTACCTACTTAAAATGGTTATTATTTATGTCCTAATTTATTCAAATATTGCGATTATTTACAAAAAAACATACAAAACTGTCAATCTCGCGAGATTTCGAAATTGGCGAGATCTCGCGAGATTGGCTTCATAATCACGCTTGAGCCCAAATCTCGCGAGATTTGCATTCCCTACACTAGGTACACACAAGTAAGTACTAGGTAGTACCTACTTGTGTGTAGTGATGCAGGTACCCAACCTACTTAGTACCTAGTAGGTACTGCTCTGGTTGGGTGTTAGTCTGCTATAATATAGAATGCCGTCAGTCTCCATTTCGCCTGTCTATTTTATTTCGACAGCTTTCAGTCAGCAACTCGTACCTCGCGCCATTTCTGGTCTACGTTACGTATCTTCAGATGATGTATACCTAATAATACGTAGTCCTAACATAGGTGACCTCTTTTAGAGGGCAGTAAAATGTTTCACAGTAATACAGGTCTTAATCGTGTTGACTAACATATTTTTATTCTTAGTAGTTTATTGGAATTTTCGTCGTCATCCTAGTGTTATCCTGGTTGCATTGAAGACTTTCAACTTTAAGCCCTGGATCCGCTTTCTTCTCTGACAAACTTTTACAGTATATTAGTTTTAACATAGAGCGTCTGTCGTCAGACCACCGCAACTCAAGAGATCGCAATATTCTATGCCTTAAGACTATTGTCAGTATTTTCAAGGGCACTTAGGTATTGAGGTACTGACTGACCTTAACGACTGCCAAAGATCTTCACGACAGGCGCCTTAGACGGGACCGACGATAGCTCTCCGAAAGACGTGCTTTTTCACATGCTCTGCGAAGCTCGGGACAAGCTATTATTAACAAATTAATACGCACATAACTTTGATAAGTCTGGTGCGCGACGTGTTTTTGAATCTGATACTCATTGCTTTGCCGCCTGTTGGTAGGTATCTCCACTGAGCCTGTGACTGAGCTATCGTTGTTTAAGTGTTTATTGCATGGTACCTATTTAGACCTTTTAATTTCCCGACCTTTTTAACAACTTACATCACACGTGGTCGTGGATGATTGCATAAGTGAAATAAAATACAACGTTAGAATTAAATAAAACAGTCTATTGACAGAACTTAAAATATTTGTATAAAACTTCGACTGCAAAAGTTACATGACTAACATTAGAATGTACAATACTGCAATCAATATATAAGTATGTAATGAGGTATTTAAAGCTAGGACAGGATCGAAAGCTGATGATTTTTCTTGGTACTTTGTTTTATGACTACAGTTGACCTCATGAAGTCATGATTCAAATTTAGTATGAATGATGGAATGATATCTGGACAAAGAATTTGTAATGAACTTTGCCAGAGTTTTTCGTGTTTTTTTTTATGAAGTGATTCCCTTAGTATGTAAAAATATTCAGAAAGAGCTCTACCTTATGAATCGTCTTATGTCGTATGTATAGCTCTTCCTACGTATTATAAGATTTTCTTAATAAAAATAAATTAATTTCGTTTTTTTTAATGTGTTGCTACTTCTCCGTATTCAGTAACACCCAGAGGTCCCAGGGAATCGTGATACTTTGAAAAAACACTGGAATATGATTTGTGAGTAGTCCGTGCTTACAGCTTAAGTAATACTAAGTAGTATAAATAATTATAATTCTTTGTTGACATAGCGCCTATAGTGCATTGGAATGTTGTTAAACTCTGAGGTTCGGGTTGGTGTAGCGCACGTATTTGAGTAGCGCGTCATTCTCCTCGCAGACGAAGGGCTTGCGGTGGTGGCAAGCCACGTCATGCCAGTGCACGCCGTCGTTGTAAAAGTTGTTCAGGATTGCCAGGCAATGCTCCGCGGCACCACCCTGTTCCAGCTCCTGTGGATAAATAGGAAAATATTAGGTACCGTTGTATATGTTAATCAAAATGTAATATAAGATTATTATCGTGTTAATTGCGGCACCTACAGAACAAGGTAGTTTTCTGTATACTAAAAACTAGGATCTGGAACTGATTCTTGTATTACAGTGTTACATATTATGCAGCCAAAAGACATATTTGGATATATTAAGTATTTGGAGACTACAATATTTTTTTTTTGTTATGTGTGAGGATCGAACCCACAATACAGTGAAGGAAAGCGATCACTTAGACCAAGGCTGTCCAACCGCAGGCCCGCGGACTACCTACCAAATGTAACACGTACGCGAACACATTTATTTTGAAATTAGAACTCGAAAAAAGTAGACCAGAACCACTACAAAGATCACACTCATAATTTTGCATCAATTTAATCAGCTTGTGTGAATTAGAGCTATCCTACCCCACAGGTACACTTGGATGCAAAGTTTGTGCCCACTTTCAATACTGGTTGGACAACCTTGACTTAGACCAATGTGCAATGAAGCATTGATTGAATTATGCATAAAATGTCTAAAAACACGGTTGCCTCATCTTCCGAAAACCGTCGAGGTGCCGCATGAATGTAGAAAAAAAAATTAAATGTTAATGTTTAAACAAAAACTCCTCATAAATCCTATTAAGTAATTAGCGTCGGTCGATTGCGTAGGATAACCGCGTAATGCGCGGGGCCTTGAGTGCGACGACGTAATGACACGACGGATACGGAGGATGCGCCGCCGCGGCCGCAAGGGTTACGTGTTGTTTGTTCCGTAGGTGGCACCACCCGCCTCGCGGGGAAAGTGACGCGCAAACAGTTCGCCGACGACGCACGCCGAATAAAGATGAGCTTTTGTTGTGCAGCTTGCGGTTCATGTTTGTAGAAAGTGGTCTGCCGCATGCGGGTACGCCCTTCGGCGAATATTTCGCAGGCCCATAAATATTCTCGTGTCGCTTTCGTTTTCATTGCGTTATATCCGCCGTACACATGCAACAGGTTCGCCGGGTGCTTGTGATAAAGCATTACTTAACTGCTCACAAATTGGTTCCATATGTTGCGTCACTATATGACCGATTTCGTAATGTCATGCTTTCTTACGTTCCGCCATTGTGACACTTCTTTGTGCGATTCCTGGTTTGAATGTTTAAGTGTTAATTGTCATATAAAGGTGATTGAGTAACTTACCCTGTTGTCAGGTTGAGGTTTGCCGATACCGCCGCCCTCGGACCAGTCGTTCTGTAGACGGTTGGTGGTAGGAGCCAACTTCTGTAGCTCAGCAGTCCAGAACCAGCCGTTGATTTCGTTGGGCAGCAAGTCAGGCCGGTTGCATCCTTTGAAGTCGCACAGGCGACCCGAAGTCCAGATGTACTTTTGCTATGATAGGAAACATATCATTATTAGAATGATCATTCGTCGACTAACTACTGATTTGTTGTTATATAGGTACTTTATGGATATCCTTGAGACCTAAAATTTTAGTGCTTTCAGCGCACACCGCCGTATATTAAGCCGAATAATTATCGTTCTGCCTACTTGTTTGGCTCATGGTATCTGTCTGTTACAAAGAAACACAATAGTAAGACGCTAATTAAGAAGACTCCGATAAGCGAAACAAGTAAAATAATTTGATGACTTTTAACAATAGAGCCCGCGTAGATACAACGATTAACAAGACAATTTGTCATTGTTATCGAAATTATAATCTAGCATTAGGTGTTAAGTGTCCATAATAGGCATCTACGAGCTTAACATGTCTCTTGATTACCATAACAATACGAAGTCAGCAGAGCAGTGGCCAATTTGGCATCTGTACAAATATCATATTCATGGCATAGATATCTGTGCTAAGCGGATTGTCATACGACAACAGGTTACTTAACAATGGTGTTGGAAAGCTATAGGTACGCATGGGTGCGACTGGCAAACCCATAAACACAACACATGTCATGTCATCGTTTTTTTGCTCACAAGTTACAAAGTTATCTCTACTTTCCGCCTAGTGAATAGTGACATAAGCTCACTTGCAGATTTCTAAACGTCGTGTATATAATTATTCCCGTATGCCGATATTGCCGGGAGAGATACACAATACAACAAAACGTTGTAATTCCCACGTAATGCGAAACATTCCGTGGCAGCAGTGAAACTCGTTTAGGAAAATCAACACAGCCATTGTTGCGTTCCTGAAACTATTCTTTTATCTAGCACCAAGTAAAATTTGGTCATAATTTTGATGTGGCACCATTTGTTATTCTTTTACGCATGTTCCGGTTCGAAGTCTTACGAAAATGAATGTTAAAAATTCTTTAAAGATAGTTCGATGAATACAATACTTTCTACTTAGCTTTGAAAAAGTGATATGTTTTCGCGTCACGGTCACGAACGTTTTCCTTGTGTTTTGAACTCACCACACGCGTGAACGTTTTGCCAAACTATTGCCAACCTTACATTCATATGCGTCAAGGATTTACTATAATACCTTGTGTGACGAATATTCTAATGTATTTTCTATTTACTTTTGCCTGCCTGTAAGTATTTGTATTGGGTAATATTTTCTGAAAGAGTCATTGTTTAGGGCGAAACGGTTTTTTAACTCGTTCTTGAGTAATGTGTTAGTTACCTTGTCTTGCACGATGCGTGCCTTGACCCACTCGTTCTCGTCGCTCGTCTCCAGTGACACGAGGTCCATGCACCGCTGTCTGCAGTAGTTTCGTGCGCTGAGCCAGTCTTCTTCTACTCCACGGAGGGCAGGGTCTCTCCACGAGAAGAAGTAGCCTTTGTCTAAAAGATAAACATAGCTTATTAGGTGTTTATTCTCACACAGTCTTAGCTAAGATATAGAAACAGGTCTTACTTAATCCCTGACCCCACTTTCTATGGGAAAGTTTGTCATTATTGTAATTATAAAGCTGGTAATCGGGGAGTTGATAATTGATAGGTGGTGTCGATGTCAGTATCCATTATAGTGATGTGCAATATTTAAATCTAATCTTTGGCTGTTTGTCTGCTGCATTTTTGACGAGTTGTTTAAACGTTAGTCTGTAAACAGGTACGTGGATACAAATGCTATACTTTATGTAAGTATAGCATTTGTATCCACAGACCTGTTTACTATTGTCATCATCCTCCTAGCCTTATCCCAGTTTCAACCTGGGGTCCGCTTACCAGTCTAACCGGATTTGGCTGAATATTAGCTTTTCCACAGAGCGACTGCCTGTCTGACCTCTGCAACCGGAAGGGATAGCGATATTCCATGGTTTAGACTAGTGTCAGTTTATTCAGAAGGTACTGACGCCCTATAACGACTGTCAAAGATCTTCGTGACAACCGGGACCGACAGCTTAACGTGCTTTCCGAGGCACGGGATAAGCGATAATGAACTGTAACTGTAGACCTATTTATGGGCCTAACTGACAAACAGTACTATATAGAGGCTCCAGATTATCACACGATAAGTAACGAGATTGAATTGATTCTATTATCGAGAAAATGATATGTGTAGGCGTCTGAAACAGGATACAGACAGTTATATAATTTAAAGCCACTATCAGGAAATCTAAGTTAGTATTAAGTAGAACAGTTATTTCACCACGTAGAGGTACTCGAGAAAGCAATCAATTTCTAAACACGTAGTTCCTTAGAATTTTAATGTGAGGTATTTTCTTTATAATGCGCATAGAGACAACGAAAGTAGTGGTAATGATCTTGGCCATTTGCAATATTGTTCATGTCTTCGTACACTTCCCTTGATGCGTATGATTGATTTGTGTTAAGGAATGTTGTTCCTTTGGTTTCTTTGTAGGTATATGCTACGCTATTTTAAATAGTTTTGCTTTATCTTTATATAAATAGGTATATCTACCTATAATTCTTGCGTTACTGATTCATTGACAGACAACGCACAGCCTAGACTACTAGACACAAGAAGCTGTTTGGCATGTAGGTACGTTCCTTGGGACCGTAGGGGTGCACTAAGATGAGATTGCCCGAAATTGCTACGAGATAGATAAAAGACGGTTAAATAAATTGCGGGCGTAGCTGCGAGTATCCTTTATTTTACACTAGCTGTTACCCGCGGTTTCACCCGCGTCCTGAGGGAACTACTTCGCGTACCCGGTTCATTTATAAGTTAGTCCTTGGTACATCAGCTCTCCGCCAGTGAACGTCGCGTCATAATCGGTCCAGCTGTTTCAGAGATTAGCGAGAACAAACAGACAGACAGACAGACCGACAGACAGACAAAAATTGTAAAAAAAAAATTCGGTAGATATATGTACCGTGTACCTATACATCCATATGCATTAAGTAAAAAGCGTTTATTTAGGTAAATATTTCAAATAGACACTCTAATTTTATTTATGTGTATAGATAATTACGGGCGTAGCTGCGGGCATCCTTTATTTTACATACATAAATATTCAACTAATATGAACGGATGCAAAAATCCTCGGCAATTGTTGTACCTACCTGTTGTTTGTATTATGTCATAGATGAGTGACTTCACACTGCTGAACAGCTTCTTTCCTGTCGAGTGTCATTACTCTGCAAGAATGCTCACCACAAAAACCTAACCTTTTGGCGGAAACTTGAAATTGCATTGATGTGCTTGCAATTTGTGTAGACGCGTTTGTACTTTGTAGGAATTGCTTTTTATCCACAAGGCTTCGCCCGCGGCTCTGTCCGCGTGAATCATGCACCGAAACATTCCTCAGGAATCACAGTATCTTTTGGTGAAAACTGTAGGTACTAGGTAGGTACCTACAAAAATCCGTTCGGCAGTTTTTGAGTTTATCGCGTCCCTACAGAGAGACAGGACGCGGCAGAAACTTCGTTTATTAATACGTAAGGATTACCTACTTCTTAAACGAGAAAAATAATTTAATTTATTAATATTAGATGATTGTATAGGGCAGCGATAGCCTAGTGGAGACACCAACGGACTGCCATGCAGGAGGGTGTCAGATTCGGATCTACGGCGCACACCAATGACTTTTCGAAGTTAAGTGTGTATTAAATTGTTTATTATCGCTTGCCCCGTGCCTCGGAGAGCCCGTCGGTCCCGGCTGTCATGAAGATCTTTGACAGTCGTCAAAGATCGTCGGAGTTCAGTACCCTCAAATAAACTGATACTGGTCTAAATCATGTAATATCGCTATCCCTTTGGGTTGCGGAGGTTACACGACAGTCGCTCTGTGGAAAAGTTGATATTCTGTCACATCTGGTTAGACCAGTAAGCGGACCTCGGGCTCCAAGGCGTGCCAGTCTTGGATGCAACCCGGGATTACGCTAGGGCGATAATGAATGTTAGATAATAATATAATCAAACGACTATTTTGTACACTAGATCAAGTTTAATGAAATTGTATACCTATTGGCAGGTCAAGTAGTTTGTAACACAAATAACTTCTAATTCTAAGGTTCACATAAACTAAAGTAGCGCAGATATTCATGATATTACCTGATTTGCATTTTTTGGAGTATTAGTTGCTAATGTAACTAATATTTAAGGTCAATATACATACACACATATCGTCACGCCTTTTATCGCCGAAGGGGTAGGCAGAGGTGTATTTCTACACACACTTTTCGCCAGATATACTTTAGTCCCACGTAATAAGGGGCGAGCCTATTGCCGTACCGGGCACATTTCCAGACTCCGTGCTGCTACTGAGAATTTCGTGACAGAAAAACCCAATAACACTGCCCGACCCAGGAATCGAACCTGGGACCTCCCGATCCCACGCGCACATTTATGCCGCGAGACCAACGAGGCAGTCGTATAGGGTTTGATGTCGAGTTTTCCGTCTCTACGCAAAGATGGTATTCGCATCGTGTTATCCCTTAGTCGCCTCTTACGACACCCACGGGAAGATAGGGGGTGGTGACACCTGTATTCTATGCCGTCAACCACACGGCCATATACTACGCAGATAATAGTTGCGATCTTTCGACCTTAGTAAGGATGTGACCTAAGCTATTACGTAATGCTCGCATGGTGTGAATAATTAGGTACTTGACGACTCATCTATAGGAAACTGTGCCAAGTATTTTGTCTAGAAGCAGCGGAAAGATTGAGCCCATTTGTAGATTTGTGTAGTAAGCTACAATGATTCCTATCTAGATTCGCTGTGTCCGTGTCCAATTCTACGATTAACCCCTTTGATATAGGCAGTAAGGAGCTGAAAATGTGTCACGAGTAGGTAGGTATACATTTGCCTATTTCTTTATATAATAATATAATGGTGAAAATATTGCGACGAAAATTCGCACAGATAATTAAGCTTCTTAAAATGACGAAGTGATAATAATCAAATAATCCCATACTCATTGTTTCGAGGAATGAAGATAAACTTTTGCTTGACTCCTTTTAAAGCTCACGGCACGGCAGCCAAATTTGTGCTTTGCCAGACAAGTCGTTACCTACCTAGTGTAATTGTTTAGGCTTTTTAAATGACCTAAATTATTTTACTCGAACGATAATAAAAATTAACTAAGGCTCTACTATGTCCGATGAGCATCTAACACAGCAAAGCAAGTACGTCACCTACGTAATAGGAATTGAGACGGAAACAAATAGAGATGCGAGAGATGCAATTTGAAATCGTACCGTTACAGTTGTCAGCTTAGATTATATAATACTAGCAACCCGTCCCGGCTTCGCACAGATATAAATAGCAAAGACTCTAACGTTTTTTGACCAACTAAAGTATTTCTTTATTGTTAAAAATAGGTTCGAAAATATCCCATCATTTTATTGTAATATGTAAAAGCAAAATATGGTTACTGTGTGGTAGTGTGGGTAAGTCCACGAGACCACGACGGTATATGTCTATCTTCCAAGGATAACCTTGGAAGATAGACATATACCGTCGTGGACTTTTTTGTAGATCTATTAAAGAGGTACAATCCCACCATACATTGTTTCGTTATAACTCAAAAGGTTTTGACAGCGTTTTCGAGGAAAGCTCCTGATCGGCTTAATTTTTTCCGGCGCGTTGAACTAATATCGTCGTAATATCGTCAGTTTAGACGGGATCACTGTCGATGTTGTTGAAAACTGTATAAAAAAATTCCAGTACTTTTCGAGTTTTGAGCGAACAGACAGACAGACAGACGCGGCGGGGAATTTTGTTTCTAAATAATATGTAGAGATTAGCTTACTTTAAGGTTGTCAGTATGGTCTATGAGCGTTTGTGCGCGACATATGATTTACAGCCAGCAACTTTGTATAAAGTTTACAAGTGAATACTATTCACCCAATCCAAACCCGTAACTTTTCCCCCTGCTTAGCTAGGTTTAGCAGAAGTGGCCATTGAATAGAGCGTGTTTCGACGCTCATAAAACCCATGGACAATTAAACTATCTACATAAGAGCGATAAGAGGCTCGATAATTAACTAAATTTTCAAACAAATTAACCATATAATATTTAAAGTATGAAATATCAAAATATTTATACCTATTGGATATTTGAGTCTATTAAATGTGCGCATTGGAACTTACAAGGCGTAATTCTTGGTTGCGAGCGGGATAAAGCTATCTAGTTTAGTGATGATTTCACTTTACATATAACTGCTTCTGCTGTAAATTTCTGCCGACATATGATATTATGTGTTATATAAAGTAGAAATGTTCCCTTCCTTTTACTAGGTAATGTAGTAGAAAGCTAGGCACCTAACACTGAACTTTCCTCGGACTAGATCGGAAGATATCACGAATAACCTTCCACCCCGGCGGTGTGCCTATTTAGATATTTCTTCCGCAGACGCGTGAATCAGACGATGTCGTGATTTTGCAACGCGTGGGAACCATACTAGGTAGAAAACGTTTGCTTTCAACGTAGCGATACAAAGAATGAAGGGAAATCTATATCTATGCTGTTGTTTAAGATGTAACCGGCAATTTAATATCTAGGTTCTTTGGAGACATTATCACTTATGTTTTTGCTTAGATGTAGGTACCTAGTAAGCGGTGCAGACGCATGGCACTGGCATGAAGTGACTCTGACCAGTGGTAGGTTGTTTCTGTTCACGTGTTTGGTAACATTGTTAATTATTAGGACTAAATATTGGACTAATGATACCATAGAACCTTTATATCCTATGGGGGACGAAAGTGATAGAGGATTTTAGATAGAGCACATCAAGTTTTAAACAAAATAAGGAGAATTGTTGAAATGTATTTAACCGGCTTTAACAATTCATCACCGTTTAAGAGTGTATTACTCTTTTTTTAAATAATTATTTGCTGACTGGTGACCTTTAAACCTTGTCGGCACACAGGTGACTACGTCATAATTATGTTGTGTAGTATTCTCAAACAAATATCCGAAAGATTAGGTACCTATATTTTAAAAGGCAACTGACACGATGCACCTTTGCAATGCGGATGTTGTAACAGGTTTTATCACAAATATTTCATGTATTACAACTAGCGAGCCTTATCGCTCAGGAATGAGATAACCGAGTGAGCTACGGTGCGGGCTACCCACAGCTTTCGACAGATTCTGAATAAATACCAGACCTTTTCACTATCAGATAGCGCATAGCTACAATTTTTTTTTTTATTACAGCTCTTGGAGTTGATTTTGCTAAAATTAAACCAATGGTAACCCACAATATGGAAGCCAATGTTATAAGTGTATCAAAACTAATTTTTTTTTGGCACTAAAACCGCATTTCTGCCTTCCACAGTGCGATTGTCTAATAAAAATATAATTTGCTGTCGATAAGTGAAAAGCTACCGGATTTTATAATTGGGTTTTACGACTTGAATATCTATCACAAGTGTCGAAATTACGTCACATATCAATATGTAATGTTCATAATACAAAAAAAGTTTGAGCCAAGAGGTTAAAAGGAGTTGTATGCCTTATAAGATGCCAGATGAACCAAATTCCAGTGTACATACCTAGAACGTTTAATTTAATTAATTCAAAGAATGTAACATATTAGGTAATAAGCATATACTAGTGGTAACTTTTAATAAGGTAGAAGAAGGTGCTTTTCTCGTACTACCACTACTTATATAAACGCTACATTTTATGAGGGGAGGGATGAATGGCTATTTGTTACAAATTTTCTCAAAAACTACTAAACTTTGCACTATTATAACTATGTCAGAGGAGCACATGGGCTTCCTTTTGTCACGATTACTCATAACTAAACGGGCGGCACTTTGGGTGGAATCTAGTTTTAATTAGCATTTGGTATCTATGAATTGATGCGGTAGTTAGATGTATAGAAATTTAAAGTTTTATTATTTTACTTTGGGTTTTTCCGAATTCTCAGTAGCAGCACGGAGTCTGAGAGTGCCTGGGCACTCTTAGACTCTCATAATTCGAATTTCGTGGGACCTAAAAATTCATGGCGAAATATGGGTGTATTATTACACCTCTGCCTACCTCTTCGAGGATTACAGGCGTGAGCCTATAAAAAAATAAAAATAGTAATATTATTTTAAGTGAAGTTGGAGTTCAAAGATCATTATTTTACATCTGAAAAATAATGACGAATTTCGTTGATGTCTTTTATATGCGTAAACAAGTAACAGGTTATTTAAGTGGTATGTTCCTATGGAAAGCACAGCGAAAGGTTTTGCTATTAGATCAATATCCTTAGTTTGACCTAAGTAAGTGTTCGGTACGGCGTGCAATACTTAACAACCCTATTTTTTTAATAAATCTCAATGACAATTTTTCATTAAATCTTAATACTACCTAACTCTACATTGTATTAAGTTAAATCAGAAGCAAGACCTCCTGTTTTGCCTCTTATTCCTCTTAACACTGTATCTAGTGTAGTAGGTTCGATCTCCGCACGGCACAAAACTTTGTGTGTTGACAAAACTCAGAAATTGTTGTTTTTGGTCTGACTGTTTTTTGTATCAGTTGGATAGATATTTGCAGAGTCCCTGTGACACAGCGTTTATCGTAGGTTGAGTATTGCTTTCTTAAACAAAAATAGACAACTTTTACTTACTTGTGCTTCCGTATCTCTCATGGATGGTTCTCTGCACACATAGTGAAGGCACTGGAGGCTCTAGCAAGCGCCCATTATTAAACTGCGCATGCGCCGCCACGGCGAAAAAGGCCAATAGTACTATCTGTTTCATTTTCTGTAACAAGAAATAAGCAAGTTAGTAATAATCCTACGGCTATGAAAGTAAAAGTTTATGAGGGTGTTTGGGTGATTATTAGGTATTGCTACACGCAACAGGTCCTGAACGAATTTCGATAGAACTTGGCAGTAATATAAGTTTGTACATACAACAAATCAGCACTTTTTCTCGCTTTCGTTTTTATAACCAGGAGCTACGAGTACGGAACTGACGATTCGACGATTATTTACGATGCATTTTTGATAGATTTGCTTTGGATACAAAAATTTCACAGGGCTCTACAATCCACGTCTTAAGTTTGTAGAGCCCTGTCTGGGTCTTGGTGGAGATTATTATAATGTTTTAGACTGTCTAAAAGGAACCAAAATATGTCTATATATATAGACTTCCAAGAAAGGGGGCAATGAACTTGTTCTCGAACTTGCCTTTAGCAAGCTTATAAAAGACATACTTTGTCCTAAAGTGAAGTGAAAATCTCTTCAGTCCCTTTTCAATGCAACATTCTCGCCGTGTAACCACTGTGTATTGTTTACTACCAGTCAGTGATCATTGTTTTAATTGTTATTGGTTTCTTGGCATACAGTAGTTCTCTTAGGCAATTACCAAGGAGTTTACTATGTTTGTATTGTACTATGAGCTGCCGTCTACATACAATGGTATAGCATTTCAATATGAACAAGTCATCAATAGCGACACATTTGTTTAGTAAATTTAGTATTTCGCATATTCAACAGTACTACCTATCTGCTTGGCTCTGAATCATTCCTTTGCCTGTCTTAAACTTATTGTAAGTGATTTCTATAGTATCTAAAGACTATGAGAACCATTTACACCCTTCCAATGTATTTTTATCTTTTAAAGAGCTCTTACCTTCTCTTCGGATTAGGTAAGGAATTTTCTGACCAATCGAAAGGTTAATTTCTGACAGGAGACAAATAATGTTTTAAGGACTATGACAATCTAGATTAAGGAATGTGCTTATTGCATTGTTAATTAGTTATCGCTTGCCCTGTGCCTTGGAGAGTACGTAAAACCTTCGGTTCCGGTTGTCATGAAGATCTTAGACAGTTATTACAGTTATTATAGGTAGTCAGTACCTCTGATTAAACGCACTCTAGTCTCGACCATAGAATATCGTTAATCTATTTTATTTTGCCTTAGAGTATGAAGAATAAGCATAAATATTGTTTAAAGTTTTTTATATTTTTCAATTTAGCTTTCTTCAGAATTCGTACAAGATTGATAGCTTTCCTCTATTACCAAGTGAGTAGTTGCGAGCCAGTCATATATCGTAATTGATAGGTGTACAAACTTATTTGTTTTAGTACCAGTTTAGCTAATTTTCATAAATAATGCTTATGAATAATTATATATTCTATGAATTGAGGTTCAATAGCATGCCGAATACGGGCACAGAAAATGATTAGGTTGAGGACCTTTGTCAAAACTATTATGTAGCTATAGGTATAGTTTTTGACTTATAGGTACTTTTTGTTAATAATCGTGATAGAATAAGTTTTATTAATTTATTATTTAGTGCATTGTATTGATATTATTACAGGTAATCAATAATTTGAAAAAAATTCTGTGTGGTGACGGATTAAGAATACGTAATGTCACCATCCCATATCATCCCATGGGTGTCGTAAGAGACGACAGAGGGAACATATTTTATTCTGCATAGAACAGCACTATAAGAGAGGGAAAACTTGAAACAAACCCTATACCAACCCGTTTGGCCAGCGTGGTATAGTAGACCAATTCCTTCTTTTAAAGGAGTGGACTGTTAAAGGCTGATGATAATGAATCAATAATTTATAACTAGGTATCTATCTATTCATATCGCTGGTATATTTTTTTTCTAAGTACTGATCTTACACTTTGTATGTTTCTTAATTAATACGAAATACTTAACCGGCGGACGGCTCTTCAAATATGTCATAATCACCCACATATACTATGTATACTTATACCTAAATCTATCTATAGTGTTCATGTTGGTTTTCACTTGCAAATTTTTTATACATAAAACTGTTATGCTAGAATATACATAGATTACAAGTTATTAACGAAATAGTAGCTATTTGCAGTTAAAAGTTATTAAGCCTTTATTGTATTCACGAATTTTATCGATTTATTGCTCATAATGCTAAGTTGCGAATACCGGTCAGTGGGGCTAACTTTTAATATTAAAAATAATGGATTGATCGATCGCCAACTATTTTAAACAATGCGTGAAATACATAACAGTCAGAAGAATATCTGCTAATTGACGATTTAATACGGTTGTAATTAAATAATAAATAGTTTATAGTCGAATTAATTTTCGAATAAATTTTTATTCTATCTTTAACAGAATCTCAAATTACATAAGTTATTCGTATTTCGAAAAAAATAAAATTATTATTTTAACTCTAAGGCACTATTTCTCATCTCTAGTAACGCCCAACAAAGTTACTCATACACGCCCACGCACTTATCATATAAAGCCTACTTTAAGACCGCATAACGAAAGATTGTTTACAAACACTCTCCCGAGCTTTGGCGTGATTGCATAAGCGTTCCGGGATTCCAGACCGGTCCCGGGCTCTGTTAGTTAGAAAGCGACCTTGCCTCGAACAAAAAGAAGTTCATTCCACCCGACACCGGCGAGGTCGGATAGACCCCATGACCACGAAATTCCAACAAATTAAACCGATTCGACTTTTAACACCTTTTAGCTTTTACGATGAAATATTTTTGATAGGAAGTGTTACTTATAAAAAATAACTTTATAAATAGGTCGTTTTTAAACATTTTTTAAAATACCTTTTAAAAATATAATTAAACGAGATTAAAGCGAATATAATTTTTCAATTTCACTTAGGTATTTTAAGAACTTTTACTTATAATTATTAATTAAATATAAATATTTTAGATATTTAAATTAACACTCTTCACTTCGAGCTTTTCACTATAGGTAACCCCTTTAAAAAACTAGCAACTTTTAAAAATAAATTTGAAAATTGAGTCCACGCTCTCTACGTTACACAATAGGACGCCTGATGAAGTGGAAAATTGTTTTAAAAAAAAGTTGTCACTCACCGTGCAGCGTCTGCCTGGTTCCGACACAAACTGATGTGCATGCGCCGAGCGAGCGTTTTATATCGAGGAAGTGTGGAGGATGATCCGCACACCCTTGCCTCACTACGGGGTGGTGTCAACTTGTCTAGAACTTACTACAACTTGGTCACACTGCTGTATGTGTCTGCTTTTCGCACAGACCTGACGGACTTCACTACAACCTGGTCGCACTGATGTTGTGCCTATGCTCCTCGCTCAGACGATGTGTGCTGCCTAATATTGTCTTCGATTGTTTTAGATACAATCATGAGATATTAAACATGTTTATTCTCATCTCTAGATTAAAAGTGTGAGAGCCGAGTTTTATAATGACAAAGATTGTAAACAGTTTGATTTCGTGCGTAAGTAGAATATCAGTGGTGATGGTTCAACAGGCGAGAAAATTGTTAAGCACCAATCATATTTGTCAAAAATAGGTAACCTTTAATTAAGTACGTAACTATATACCTGACTAGTTAATTTTGCATCTACTTACATGAATTAAAAACAGTGCGTGTAATTCACAATGTTTACAAGATATGAAACCATGGTCTTATTTTTTTTATTTTAACCGAATTTAAGTATCACGAGTAACAATAACACCTAAATCTAGATTAAATGTTATCGTTGTTATTGTTCATAACTACCTAATTATAAATATTAATTGTTATTTCGGACTTGTGATTACACCATTATAGCGATTATTTTAAGAAAGAATGTTAAGAAATAACTATTAACATCAAGGATTCTGGCATATCCGGATGGGCAGTAGCCGTCGATTTAAAAATAAATAAAGTAGTCATAAATTATTGCACAAACGTCGGTTAACATTGGACGCTATTTAACGGCTCTTCTTATACGGTAAATAGGATGCTAAACTGTTAACAGTTTTTAACAAATATTTTTAAAATGTTTGGGGCTAAACATTTTAAAATATAATTCATTCACAGCTATGCCCACACTTTTCTTTTTATCTATTCGTTTTCACCCGATCACATGGGCATTACGAAAAATTTCTTGGTGCACCCTTACGGTCCCCAAGAAACATACCTACATGTTTAATTTCAGCTTCTTGCGCCCTATAGATTTGTCTGTGGCTTGTCTGTCAGTCGCTAGTCGATCAGTAGGAATATATACAGATAACTTACAACTCTAAATATCTAATAGCGGACCCGGAAGAAGTTGTCTAATCTGTCCTGCAAATCAAATTTGGTGAAACATCGACTGTTGCAATGTGTTGACAAAGTTAGGTAACCCCTAATGCACTTGCAGAACTTTAGAAAAATAAATACATTTTATGGGTATTGTTTTCATTTGCTAGCTATGTGTAGATAATATTTATTCGAATGAATGTGTCGCGAAATTCCAAACTGGGTTGAGCTCTTATTGTATTAGGAGAAATTGGGCAATGCCAAAGAGTGCTATGCATTCGTCATGTCCTCACTCGCTTTTATTTACTGTCATTGTAAGTTTGTGAACGACAAATACGATACATTCCTTTACGTTCTTGCCTAGATTATCTAGATTTTTTATTCTTTATATGTAGCATTGGAATAAAATGGACATACCCACTTAATATTTAACTTCCAAACAATTAAATCTGACTACATTTCTTTTGAAGGACTGTAGTATCTAGCTGTTAAGAACACGTTAAATTGAAGATAATTCTTTCTTTATGTGTGGATTTGAACCTGATATAGTTACCTTTACCTTTACCCACATTGTATTGGACAATGTGCTTACCTCGCACACTGCTATTTCGCATACGTTATACGAAGACTTATTAAGATTATTTAAATGGCCATAAAACTCTAAGAGGTCATATATTGTTCTCAGCATACCAGCTAGGATAGACAATTAATTAAGATTGCGGTCAGCATAAGCACCACGAAATAGCTAACTACGTAAGCTTAAAACACTAACCTACTAAGTAATTAAATATGCGGAAGAAAGTTTCTTTTTGTGACAGCTTATGCACTTTGAATAAATCCTGTGTCATGGAAGACTTCACAAACAATCAGTCAACAAAAAGAATCCCTAGACTCGATTCGAATCTGTGGATCACACTCAGTGTTGTCTCGTGTGGGCATCGAACCCACGACACTCGTCAGAGCTAAACGCGGCGACCTCTTAAACCACTCCTCCATCAATAAATGCCTTTGACATTTTGCTTATCAATTAATTAATCAGAGTTTTGAGTGCTCAGAACCTCATCAAAATTGTATGCATTTCATTTTCCTGTCAGCTGAGGGATTATTACACTTTCTTTTCGCCACACGTGTTACCAGGCAAATGTAATGTAGAACATATTATACCTACATATCAATATGTATAGTGTATGTAGCTACGGATTACATACCTATGGTACAAAGTGTGGCCATACGCGGGAAGATAATGGTAAAAATGCTGTGTTCTACCTTGGTGGTCGCGTGACATATATACCTATTTGCGATTATGTTTGCAAACAGTTGTGGGTTTGATTCTTGTGTTGGATATGTAGGTATATATTGCTATCTGAGAATAATACTTTTGTATGTAACAATACATACAACAGTGGGTGGCTTAGGATCGGTCTATGTGGAGAGCCTTGGGAGAGGCCTATGTCCAGCAGTGGACTTCTTTCGGCTGATATAATGATGATGATGATGTACCAATATACTTCCACTAAGTTGACGAAACGTAGGTAAGAGGAATGAATTAGAGCACACTAATGCTTACTCATTTGGCGGTATAAAGGTCTGAGAGCGTGTTGTAGGATTCTCTTATCCCGCGTTGATTGATATAATTATTTCTGTTTTTATAGTTACCTTACAAGCGGTTTGTTTTTGCGAATATGTTCTCTATGTTGTTTCGAAATAACGATATAATTTATATTAGTATGTTAACCGAAAAGCTTTCTGAATAATTCGTAACTAAGTAGCTGCGACTTTCGCTGCAGTTTGCGGTTGCGATTCAATAATAATTGCAGACGGTGATGATTACGTCATAACTGTTTTATAAACTTTATTCTATTTGTGCGAGATTATCCGATATCAACATCTTTAATGTACATTGACTTGGTGACTTGACAGTCATTGGCCCATTTTATAGTTCTAGTACGTATCCTACTTACGTACCTAATTTCCATAATATCCTTTAATTTTTTGACTTTTGAGAGGTAAAGCCACCGTGGTAATAGTATAAATCGGGCAATCGTAGCAGTTTTTCTTCTTTTTTCTTGGAATAAATCTTTGGTCTTATAATAATTAATCAACGGACACATAGTCCAGCTATAATTCAAATAAGTACCTATTAATTAAGGTTATACAGAATTCCTTATGAGAATGGGTCCCACAACACTTAGCTCCTTAGTCGGTATACTTTACGTAAGCTACATAACTTCATAATGGGATGACAAAGTCATGTGACCACGGGCCTTCTTGCTTGCAAGAGCTTCAGGCTGTCGAGCAGGAGCGTAAGGCTACGACAGAAAATATCGAGGCTATCCCGACAACTTTGCCACCCTATCATTACGCCACTACTCTGCCAAATTCCAATGTCAATACCGTTACCTACACAATTCATAGGCGTGTGTCATAGGATGTAACACGAGACATCTACTTGGCAGTTCATCAAATGCCCAGTGCTATTACGTAACAACGTCAACCTACAAAAAAAAACATCCAAAGGACCCAACATGACCCTAACAATCCTACACACGCGTCGACATTCCACTAGAAACTACAAGACGCTTCTAAACGAGAATAATTATTTACACATTGTGTAATTTGTACACTTTTCTACGCCTAAGTAAAGTTCGTTATGGTAATTATTTGGAGAGGAAACATGTTCAACGGCAGGTGATTTATCTAGATGAAGACTTGGCATAGTTCTACGATTCTCTTTAGTTTTAAAATTAGAGGTGTTTTACTGAATTGTTGCCTTTTCTGTTTCAAAGATTTCACAAATGTTTATCTAAGATTATCTTTAATTTAATACGGATTACCTACTTTTCTTAATGTTCTCAGAATGCTAATAATATAAAATGATCTCAAATGCTGTATATAGGCGTAATGCTATGTTGTATTACGATGTTATATCTACTCGTACAAAGAATACTGCTGCCTTTGGGTTGCCAAGGTCAGACAGGCAGTACCTACCTAGCTCTGTGATAACGCTTATATTTAGTCAGATCTGGTTAGGCCCCAGGTTGCAACTGAGTTTACGCTAGGAGTGATTTAATATGTATAGGTAAATTCACGAAAGTTGACCACAAATGGCGGCCGTCGCGCATATGTACATTCGTGCACCAATGGCGTTGCTCCATTCTTGACGCATTTAGGGAATGCGTCAAGAACGGAGCCACGCCATTGGCACTCCACCCGCGCCTCACCCCGCACCTCCACGGGGACCTAAAAAATGATTTCTGCGCAGTGGTCATCTTTCGTGAATTTACCTATACATAACTTCAAAAAGTCAGTGGTGCGCGCCGTTTCTTTGAACCCGGTACCCTCTGCATGGTAGTTTGTTGGTATTTATCTCCACTCGGCTATCGCTGTTCTATTCAGACTTAAATGAAACCCCTCAAAAAACTTTACCCAAAATTGCAGTTACATAATTGTAAACGTGGTTTCTTGGCAGTTTATAACAAAACACTCAAAAAGTAAATAACTTATTTTATTAAAATGGATGACGGCAAAGCATTTATTTTTCTACAAGCCACCTTATCAAATGACAAATCCTTTATTTTTTGTGTACGAACGTTTTAAATCCAGGTACAAAAGGTCAACATATTGTGTCGGCATAAATTTAGAGTTTATCCGCCTGCAGTACACGTGAAAATCTTTGTTAGTTGACAAAGTTGTCATGTTGTATTGCTCATGACAAGATTGATTAAAAAGTCTCCACTTCATCACAAATGGATTGGCCGTCTTCATTGCCGAGGAACTCAAATGTTTTTGAGGACATTCAAACAGGGCAGGCCAAGGGAAAAGAAACTCTTGCACCCTTTGGTATTACAAGATTTAACATGGTGGCTGAAACAATTATCAAACAGCACCAAAGAGATGCACAAGAAGAAAGTATCACACTTTCTGACAACAGAGACGCAGCGGATGCGGGCTGGGGAGTGCATCTGGACAACATATAGGTACATGTCCGATTAAACCCCGCAACACGATTTGCATGCCTTGTGAAGGTAGGCTAGGATGCTAAGATTTTGCATTGTGAACTATTACCTAGTCCTTTTTTAAGTTTTCACAAGAATATACGTCTATCATCGGTATCTAATCGTAGTTCCTATCTATTGTTAACTTATTCTTTTGAATAAGTTTACTGGTGATAAGATGATGTAGGTTCCGTGACGTAAGCAATTGTGAAAAGATTCGCTTTCTTTCTTATCATTCGAGTATTTTTATGGTGCTCAAGCATGCTATTGTCTAAGTACTTATTGGACGTTGTAAAGACTGATGTTGAAGAGAGATACTTAGGTACATAATATGAATGGGATGAGGTCATATATCTCACTAGAGGATGCTCGTAGCAACGCCCGCACATTTTATTTTAATATAACCGTTTCTGCCTAGACCTATTGGAAATTCGGAGAATCCCTTCTTGGGGCACCCTTACTGTCCCAAGAACCATACATGCCATAAATCAGTTGAGCGCCCAATACTTTTGGCTCTACCTTGTCTGTCAGGCAGTCAGTAACACAAGAAATGTATGAAGATAGATTTCCAGATTATATCACCATAAAGGATTGGTTACAGTTTAGATGGAGGGATCAGTAATGGAAGGTGAAAGAGTCATGCATGCTGGCGTCAAGTTGGTTTAAAGGTTTAATGAACTTGTGACAAAAGGTGACCTTTTGACATCAGTTTGTACCTAACTACCTACTTTGGTTAGTTACTTGCTAAGGCCTCTTTAAGTATTGTATTAAGTAGGTATCTGTGCTAAGACTGTCTGATTTCTGGACCAAGCAGAGTTAGTCGGAATTGTGAATGTACCTACCTGGTAGATTAGATAGAACGTACTGACTGCTGTCTATTATTTTGTACTTTTATCGGCTTCTTCTGAGAAGCGAAATGCGAATGAGCTATATACAATACACTACAATAACTATCACATCTCAGTATATTTCTGTGAAAACTATGTAGTGGTAATGTGAAGAAGTCTTGCAATCGCTGAGTTCTTTTTCTTATTACGTTTTCTGTGGTTTTATTTTTATTCTTACTGTGGATATAAGTAACTTCAAGAAGAAGTAATATAACATGAAATCAAATGGTTACTTATCTAAAGCCTCGTAAAATAATGAAGATATTAACACGTGTGTATAGCTAAGGTGTTTGACCCTCTAGGAATCTATTTATAACAGGAATAGTATTTATATTTTGCTAATTCCGATAAAGATTAATCGACGATATTGTTTTGCACTTAGTAATTGTCAATTTAAGCAATCAACACTGATCAAATGTCAAGCACTTTATGTTGTTAATATAATATGACTCACATTATTTTGAAAGAACAAGTTCTCTTTGTAACAAAGTACTTACTTCTTATCACATAAATTGAAACCGGTTATAGAAACTTAGATCCTATTCAAAATTATGAGCATTTAGGGCGTTGATCGCCCAGGGACCGAGAATTATAGCACTAGACACCCACACACTTTCTCTTTATGAGCATAGGCATTTATTTCGAAACAACTTAGGTTGAAAGTAGAGGACCTAGGATAAAGGACAAGGTCAATATGTACGTACTTAGTTGCAATAAAATCACGTTTACGTCGTCGCATTTCGTGGGTAGCGTGACAATGACAAACTGGTCTAACCTTCAAATATCCCTTTGGCTGCGAAGGTTATGCCAGTTGCTTTCTGCAAAATTTAGTAATCTAGCCAAATAGCGTAGACACTAACTCCATAAGAATTGAGAATTATTCTTAATTCTTATGGAGTTAGTGTCTACGCTATAATATAGGTATGTATAAGAATTGAATCAGTAAAGTAATAAAAACAATAAATAATAAGTAGATAGTAGAGCCTTGTTGATTTCAGTGTAAATACGCCAGCTCGACCGGACAAGTAGGTACTAAATCTCAAAGAAAATCGACCAAAAGTACCTAAGTATACTATAGCGATTCCTTCAGTGAGTGAGTGTCGGAGAGCCCATACCCTATTGCTTCTGTCTCATCCCACTCCTTTTTCTACTCATTGTGTCCATGAGCGGCGGGCACGCTTAGGTACCATGCGATTAGTCTGCTTTTTTGCTGCTTATTAAATAAACAAAAAGAATAACACTACTGTGAAAGAGCCTAGAATTGAAATACAAAATTTGCTATTACATTGCACACGTACCTTACGTACGTTGTACGGCGGCAAAATCTAAATCTTTCGGCGAATATTTCTGCGTACTAAAAAGGGCTGTCACAAGTAAGTACATAATTATTTAATTTCATTTACTGTAATTTATTATGACGTTCGGTGCTTTATGTAACTGCACTATGTTACTTACAACGCGCTTTGTAATTTAATTATTAAAATTTATTTTTAATCTCTTATTAATGTCCGGATAAATTCTTTCCATTGAGCGGCCAACTAAAGGCATAATTAAGTGTCTTTAAAACTATTTCTTGGTTCATCACAGAAAAATGTCGTCTGTATACCGTCACGTACATACAAACCGATAAGCAAGAATTACTAGGAATTGACCTCAAAAACAGGCCGACCTCCATTACCCTCACGGACATCGATCACCACTTTATTTTTAAGATGGCCGATCCGAGAGTCTTTTTCCTGATATCCAATGCATATTTTAATGGTATTGAATCATATGGTGATATCAGTTCTTGTGATCATAGATAGGAGTTCAACTACCTGAGTAGGTACGTAATACTATAAATAATCTAGAATCTAGGACAACTCATACTTACGCCGTCATCAGATCCCAACTTAGGCAAAGGTTATGCGTGGTAGCTCTCCGTGTAGTGACAGACTATGAATACAAAGTGTACCTACATCATTTCATACAGTGGGTGGAAAATACACGAACTAAAGAGATAATGTCTTTAGAGATGAGACGGAAAACTCGACGTTAAACCTTGTACTAACCTTATACAAGCGTGGTACAGCAGGCCAAATCCTGCTACTTACCTACTCACAATGCTAAATGTATGGCAAATTAAGGGAGCCTCATGTTCAGCAGTGGACTGCTAAAATACTGTTTTATGAGGTAGGTAACCATAAAATAGGTATATATATTTCCATGTTCCAAAATATGTAAATATCTATTTATACTTACCTATTATAAAACCTCGCCGCGTCCTTCTGACGTCCGTCTGCATGAAAGCAAAATTCATTTTAAAAACTAGCAAACGGTTTTTTGTACGGTTTTCACAAAAAGATAGTGAAAGAGAGTGAAAGAAAGATAGATTAATAAATTTCACCGTCCCACCAATCGTAAAGTCTCAATGATTTTACCCGGGTGAGAATGGAAATAAGTAGTAGGTCCACACGTAGTACCCACTACTGAATAAGCATCAAACCAACGGGCCAAAATTATCCGTTACTACTCAACAGCCAAATCATTGTTAAAAAAAATCTTGTATGTAAGCAAACAAAAGGATCTTGTTTCGTACTTGTATACCTACAACTGACTAATATAAGCAAACCAAATCCCAAAGACAAGTTTATCTGCGGTTTTGTAGTCACGCATCGGTCGGCTAGCAACAGCCTTCAGTTTAAATAAAGAAAAAAAGATCGTAATCAGACCCGTACGTGAGTTTGCCATTCCATTAACAACATCCTACCTAAGACAAGTTGACTGGTATGGTGGTCTAGTTGTTTGTAACCCTCACTGCTAAGTCGGAGGTTGTGAGTTCGATTTCCACACAGAACAAATCTTTGTGATGAGCACTAGCAAGGGCGTCGCCAGCCGATTGTCTAGGGGGGACAAGTACGCAGGCCGATGCCCTAGGGAGGGGGGGCAAGTTGATATGGAAAATCAGAAAAGTATTGAGAAAAGTACAAATTGTAGGGTTTGTTTAGGGGATTAAAACTAACTCCCTTAAGCCCCCAATACCCTCAAATTCAGGCGACTCGTTTCGAAATCCAACTCAGTTTTTTGACTCTCTAGGGGGCGGGGGGGCAGCTGACCCCCCGCCCCCCATTGGCGACGCCCATGAGCACTAGGTATTATTTGTTCCGTGTGTGTAGGTTTAACTTCTCTTTAACTAGCGACCCGCCCCGGCTTCGCACGGGTGCCATGTTATGCATGTTATCATGTATTAAACATATAAACCTTTGTCTTGAATCATTCTATCTAATAAAAAAAGCCGCATTGAAATCCGTTGCGTAGTTTTAAAGATTTAAGCATACATAGGGACAGACGGACAGAAAACAGACTTTGTTTTATACTATGTAGTGATGATAGTGATGATATTATTATTGTGATTAGATGGCCGGTTCGATCGTTGTGAGCTATACAGGTCATCATAATTATTGACATTTTTAGACACAATTACCTACAGGCCGAAGTAGAAACTTACCTAGGTATTTTATCAAACTAGGGTGTGGATATATGTAGAGTAGGAAGGTACAGTCGTTGTCTGTCTTGAAAATATATCTTCTTGTATTTTAATGTAAATATTGTTTAGGCTAGATGTGATTCGACGTTAATCTCTTACGTCGCCTCTGTTCTAAATAGACGTGGTTAGTTGGTTACTGCGATAAACCCACCGGTAATCCCACTACTGTACTAGCTACCTTGTCAGGTTCAAGCAGGTCATCGACAACACCGAGTTTGATACCTTTTTTGATAACAAGGAATACCAGACTAAGCCCTAGATTTTCATTATTTCAGATGATGATCTGAAATAATGAAAATCTAAATGCAGGTATATACATATATACCTGCATATAAGATGTATAACAAATCTCGAATTCTAATACCTTAATACCTACATAGGTATTAAGGTATTTGAATTCGAGATTTGTTATACTTAACGAATTTTGTAAACATATTCATCACCAAAATGATGATTTAGTGTTCGTGGTCTTTATTTTTCATACGAATATGACTTGGACTAAACATCGAATAATTATATTTAAACAATTTAATTGACTTATGATGACCGTAGAAGTTCTGTGGTAAAATAATTTAAAACAAAATAAAAAATATGAGGTACCCATATAACGTACTTACTTGTTGGTATTGTAACGAAAATTAGGAGTGGCTTATAGCCAGCAGCGGACTATAAAATGCTGATGATGATGATTATTATACAAGTGAAAATTTCGGGAAATTCAGAAACTCCGCATCAAAGTATTTTACTGTGCTACATAAAAGTACCTACTTTATTATGAGAGGTGTGGGTATGGCATGTGTTTTGAAACACACACACATTTTAGTATGACATCATGTTTGTAATTCCCAACTTTCTTGCGATTGCTAAACGAATTCCGTTAAAATGAAAGAGAAACTTTCCCTAACAATACTTTAATTGCGCAAAATTAAACGAGGCGTGGTTTAGTTTATAATTTTTTAATTATTTGTGATTTTAAGGTCACCGTAAATGTGCAGGTTTAAAAATTTGTCAGGTTGTCATACGGGTGCCTTAATAGGATATTTCTATTTGACTGGTGTCAATCGTTAAGTATACGAATTATTTCATAACTCCATTCATGAAATTCGCTCTTACTCAAGATAAATACTTGGGTGAGTCTTAAGAAATTTGCATACTCAACGAGGTGAACCTATTGCTTTTTGTCTAAAAGGAAAAGTTGACAGGTCATTTTTTTACGTCACGTTTATAATTCGGTAACATTAGGAGTATATTTTTATCATATAAATATTGTCAAGTCGTTATCCCAGTAGCATTCATGACCTTCGCCTTGCATGCCGAGGTCCGCTTTGTAGTCTAACCACATATGACAGAATATTTAGCTTTTCAGAAACGGGTTGTATTTAACTGTTACTCAATTTATTTTATTTTTTCACTAAAATACTGACTTGCACACTAAAATACTATTTGCACACCAATTATACCCACAAGATATTTCATAACAAACACCTGTTTATTGACCTTTGCAAATCTCTAATAGGTAATAAAAATAAACCTTTCAATTACAGAAGAATATCATATTTTTGTTTTACTTTTAACAACCAAATAATTTAATAAGGTAAGTTGACGGAGCCTTGCTTCGCAAGGCTCCTATTTTTGGGTGCAGGGTCACAAGAGAACCTAACATAACCTATTAAGTTTTCTGAGTGGATTCGAGTATATTTTGTGGTGCAATTAGTATTTTAGTGTGCAAGTCAGTATTTTAGTGAAATAATAAAGTTTCGTAGCGTAACGCACTTCAGTGTGTTACTTAAGATATTTGATGCACTGTTAAAAATATCCCTTCCGAAACTAATTAGGTACAAACAGTAGACAGTCTATCTGATAGCGAAGATTTCATATCGTTGTCACGAAGTAGGAAGTATTTTCATAGAAATTGAAAATATGATTTTATAGCTTAATAGTACACAGTTACTTCGCAAGCGATGGCCCTAAGAAGTACAGTATGAGTACTTTAGTACTTGTATATATTCTGTGGTATGAGCTAAATAAAATCCAAAATATTCGCGATACCATACACATAGGTACCTTCATCCACTTTTATTAAACATTTTTCCTCAATTTTTTTCGAGCTCTACTTACTTCAATAAGTATATTTGTTTAAAGCTCAATCATTCAAGTCTCAAGGTAATTCTCGCATAATTACATAATCATAATGATAAATATTAGCGGTTAACCACTGAATAAATATTTCTTGTTAGAACTATTAGCGCGAATCAATATTTGGATTAATTTGGAAGGAAAACATTATTTATTTGTTCCCAAATTGGCCTAGATAAATCAGGCGATGTATGCAATTAATAAAAAATTGAAGGTCGTCTCTGTGTGATGAGTATATTATTATACTCAGTGACAGAACAATAGTCAGTTTCAGCCAATTGAATCTCCCTTTGTCAAGTCTACAGTATCACGGGCAACTTGAAAGCAGGGTCCTTGCTTGCCTGTTTCTCCTAAAATCGCATTCGACACGCTTGACAGAGGAGAGTTCCACAATGTTTGAGTCACGTTTATGATAATATACTGCTTGTTTTACCTCGAAGGAAAAAGCAAGAGGATTATACATACCGCTCGTTCTTGACATTGCTGATTTAAATGTACGATGGTTAAGGTAAAGTTAGGTTGTGACAATGGACAATGTTTTTCTTGAATATCGTGGCTCTAACTACATTTGCAGACTCCGTTCTCTTTTTGGGAACCAGGTATCTACCTGCCTAACTACCTATCTCTGACCGCATGACATCATTATAGTATTAACATTTCTAGTAGGTACGTTATGCAAAAACCTAAATAGTTGTCCCAAACTAAGCATAGATAGCTTGTAGTACGAGTAACAGACAATGGATGAATGTTGGTAAAAAAATACATATTATAAATAGAAACATCCATATCAAGACAGAAACATCCATGTTCATGCATACGAAGGTTAACTTGAACGTGAATCGAACCCGCGACATTCTGCGTTACAGTCAGCTACACTACCGCTATGCCACCGTGTGGTCGGCGTAGTCGATTTTTGAGAATGGTGTATATTGTATACTATTATCGAAAGGCTCTCGTCTCCTTGTGTAGTGATCCTTGTTGTCTAGTTGTTTTGTCAACGTTATGTTATGCCACTTATCGAGTTATAAAGATACGACGAATTTGTATTATGTGTAGATACTAGACTAGGCCTAACTGACATTGATAATAAAAAGCATTAAAAATAAATTTAGTCAAAAGCAGTAGAAGCTTCTTACTTTACCCTGAATCTATCAACTCGACCAGAGTTTAATTACTTATTAATTTAATAGGTACGTAACTTCATATACAGGATGTTAAAAGACCCTTAACGAAAACTGAAATACCATATTGTACCAATCATTACAAACATTTTTTACTTCAGCATCATACCTGAGAAATTACTGGTACCTAAGTACATGAGATGTAGAGGTTCAAAGTGACAGTAGGTACAAGTTTTCAAAATAGGTACAAAATCGATGCATTTACCCCGCCAACTTGTTCTATGGAAGTCCTATGCACCCATGGGTAAGTAGGTAGGTATATTTCGACTTTTCGAGCATTGCACGCACTTATAAAAAATGTGTCTGCTTAAAAAAAATTATTTCCTGCTTAGTATGACTTGACATGGTGTGCAAAACGGGTAGACTTCGGTTTTGTGATAATGGGTCTTGTGACACCCTATATGACACCCTGTCAACGACATTGGAACCTTTGATAACTCAGTTTACTCACACACCAGATGATTTAGTGGCGTAGGGTGAGTGACAGCGCTGAGTCTTAATAGTCCCTTTCTTTTTTAATTATTTTCCTCTGTCTGGTTTTTCTTTTTTGGATATTATTTCTGAAGAGCTAAGTTTTGTTAACTTAGCTTAGCTTCTTGTCATATCTACGAAACTGGGTTACCGGTTGTTGCACATTGGCAAGCTTTATAGGGAGACGTGTAGGCTTGAACTCCGTAGACCTTTCATTTCACCCACTATTCTAATATATTCTAATATTCTAATAATATTATATCACATTCACACAACACCATCTAGTCCCAAACTAAGCAGAGCTTGTACTATGGGTAGGTACTAGACAATGGATAAACATTCATATGTTCTTTATTTTTAAATATTTACATACATATTATACATAGAAACACCCAGCCCAAGACAAACATTGATTTATTTATTACACACACATTCAAACACAATTATTACAGGTTACCCAATGCAATTGTGGGGTTAAAAATAAAATCAAATTTTAGCAACTTAAACAAAACAACTGAATACACACACAATGTCTCTCACACAAATGTCACTCAATCCATGTTCACTCTAAGGTTCACTCACACAAATGTTTGACTTAAGTGGGAATTGAACCCGCTGTCGTGATTAATAACACTGGCCATTACATAGTTTTAAAATATTATGTGTTCTATGGTTGTCAGTGAATTGTCACTGTGATATATATACGCCAAAATTTTAATCGAATAAAGCCCAAAGAAATTGGATATAATATATATAATTAAGGAAGTGGTATAAATGCTACAATTTATTCGATTTAAATAACATGGACAAATATCTAAAACCTGAGAGGTTCGAAGCGGATCCATCTACAAGCTCAGATCAATCATCTCTATGGATCCACTGGAAAGAAACGTTCGATAATTTTATACAAGCTATACAAACTAAAGAAAAACCTGTAAGTACAGAATGCAAATATCAGCTACGAGTACTGGTTAATCATCTATCCCCGCTCGTCTACACTCATATCAAAGACTCCAAAGATTATCACATAGCAATACAAAAACTGGATGAGCTATTTTTGAAACAAGTGAACGAAATATACTCTCGATATCGATTAGCCAAACGACAGCAACAACCAGGAGAATCAATTGATCAATAGGTACATACAATTGTTGAAACTTTTATCAAAGAATTGTAATTTTGAAACGGTAAACGCCGAACAAAATGAAAGCGAATACGTTCGAGATGCCTTCATCTCAGGGCTATCATATCCGGCAATACGACAGCGGCTACTGGAAAACAGTTCTCTGACTTTAAACAAAGCATACGAGCAAGCACGATCTTTAGAATTAGCGCAAATTCGGAACGATAATTATCGTCGTGAGTACTAGTGAGTCTACACATTACATTAATCATACTTCAGACTACACAGTTACTGCTGCAGCGCGTGGAACGGCAAAACAAGAGTTATGCTACTTTTGTGGGAATCAACGCCACCCTCACTGGTAACGTCCTGCTGCTAATGCTACATGTACAAAATGCGACAAGAAGGATCACTTTTCAAAAGTTTGTCTCAGCAGAGCTCCTCATAAAGCTGCTACAACAACAACAGTAGAAGACGATTACATCGCTCAAGTCACGCCATCCTCGTCACATACCTTCTCTTGTATATTGACGGCAGCATATCTCAAAAAAGCTATTATACCGGTCATCATAAATGGAAAAACTACTGCGAGAGCACTTATTGATACAGGCAGTATAGCAAGTTTTATCGATAGAAGTCTAGTGATACTATGTTAAATATTACGCCCTGCAAACAGAAAATTACGATGGCAACGTCAAACTTATGTACGCACGTCAATGAATTATGCACATTAAAACTAAAAATACAAAATCAAATTATTGAAGTAAGTCTCTTGATTATGGATGGACTTTGCGCAGACATCATACTAGGACACGATGTTTTGCAGAATCATAAAGCTTTAGAAATGCGATTTGGTGGTGCTCAACAGACCATCAAGCTTTGTGTCCTTTCTGAAGCAAACGTTGAAACAGTCAGCTTATTTACAAATCTACAACCTTTTGAAAAACCTATCGCTATCAAGTCAAGAAGACACTCTGATTCAGATCATCTTTTCATCAAAGCAGAAATCCAAAAACTTCTTGATGACAAAATAATTGAACCTAGTATTTCACCGAGGAGAGCCCAAGTTCTCGTCACATCCAGCGATCATCATAAGAAAAGGATGGTTGTTGATTATTCTCAGACCATAAATAGATACACAGAACTTGACGCTTACGCTTTACCTTTGATGGATAGTCTTCTTTCAAAAGTGGCCAAGCACAAAATCTTTAGTAAACTAGACCTGCGCAGCGCATATCAACAATTACCAATTGAGCATGAAAAACCGTACACAGCTTTCGAAGCGTGCGGCAATCTATATCAATTTCGACGCATACCTTTCGGAGTAACGAACGGTGTTACAGTTTTTCAAAGAGCTATCAACAGCATCATAGGGAAAGAAAATTTACAAGGTGTTTATGCCTATTTAGACGATATTACAATCTGTGGATGTAATCAAGCTGACCATGACGAAAAATTACGCAATTTTCAGGAAGTTGCAGCCCGCTACAATCTCACTATGAATCTTCAGAAAATACATACATACATAGACTCACGCCTGTTTCCCCGAAGGGGTAGGCAGAGGCATAATAAACGCCCACTTTTCGCCAGTGTTTTGATCCCACGTAATAGGTGGCGAGCCTATTGCCGCTTATCGGGATATCTTCAGAAAAGTGAGTTTCAAAAAACGGAAATAAATTTACTGGGCTATAACATCTGCAATAACGTAATCAAGCCAGACCATGAGCGACTTCGTCCTCTTGGAGAGCCAGTACCTGATGATCTATCATCACTTCGAAGGACCATGGGAGTTTTCGCACACTATTCGAAATGGATACCAAAATTCTCAGATAAAATAAAGTTTCTTACTAAATCAGAAAAAAATCCTTTGTCACCCGAAGCTGTGAAAGCATTTCAATTATTAAAAGTAGAAATAGCTAAACCAGCAATCTAAGTAATTGATCCTGATATCCTACTATCTGTAAAGACAGACGCATCTGACTACGCTTTAGCTGCCACTCTTACTCAAGGAGGGAGACCTATAGCGTTTATTTCAAGAACCTAGCTATTGTAGAAAGTCTAAGAAAATGGAGACAATTTCTAATAGGCAAAACCTTTCAACTGATTAACTACTGATCAGAAATCGGTATCATTTATGTTTGATCAAAAGTGAAGTTCTAAGATCAAAAATGACAAAATCCTACGGTGGCGCTTTGAAATTTCCAGCTATAAATTCGATATAACATATCGCCCAAGCAAGGACAATGTGGTCGCAGATGCGCTCTCACGGTCAAACGTAGCGGCGTCAACACGGTCAGTCAGTGACAGCCTTCTTGAACTGCACAAAAGTTTATGTCATCCTGGTATAACTCGAATGGTACACTGGGTTAGAACTAAGAGTTTGCCATATTCTGTGGAAGATATCAGGCGAATCACAGGATTATGCCCAATCTGTGTGAGGCACTTGTGTGTGACAAAAGGCACTTTAATCAAAGCGACTATTCTTTCTGAAAGGATTTCAATTGACTTCAAAGGACCACTGCCTTGTGATACTACCAACCGTTATATACTAACTGTGGTAGATGAATACTCCAGATTTCCTTTTGCCTTCCCCTGTTCTGACCTGAGCTCAGAAACTGTTAAAAAGAGATTATCAGAATTATTCGCATTATTCGGTATACCATCCTACGTACACTCTGATAGAGGAGCCGCGTTTGTATCAGCTGATTTGAAAAATTTCTTACATGGCATGGGAGTAGCTACTAGCTATACTACGCCGTATAACCCGAAGGGCAATGGGCAAACTGAGAGATATAATGGTATTATTTGGAAAACTATTCAACTTTCATTAAAAACGTTGAGTCTCCACATCAACCGGTGGGAAACTGTTCTCGAACAGTCGCTGCACTCTACACGATCCTTACTATGCACAGCGACCGGATGCACTCCACATGGATGAATGTTCACTCATCCTCGCAGATCTTCCAACAGCCAGTTAATGCCAACGTGGCTGATAGGGGCAGATAAAGCACTGTTGAGAAACAACGTAAGGACAAGTAAATATGACCCCGTCGTTGACGAAGTTGAATTAGTTGAAGCTAATCCCCTACATTCTCATGTTAGACTACAGAATGGCCGGGAACTCATAGTTTCAAATCGTCACCTGGCACCTACAGGAGATCATCATCATCATCATATCAGCCAAACGACGTCCACTATTGGACATAGGCCTCCCCCAAGGTTCTCCACACACACCGGTCTTGAGCCGCCCGCATCCAACCGCCTCCCGCGATCTTGACGAGATCGTCGGTCCACCTTGCGGGGGGCTTACCTCTGCTGCATCGTCCGGTACGTGGCCGCCACTCCAGAACCTTTCTGCCCCAACGGCGTGTTCTATGGTTGTCAGTGAATTGTCACTGTGATTTATATACGCCAAAATTTTAATCGAATAATAATCGAATAAAGCCATAATAATTAAGGAAGTGGTTAAATGCTACACCCGCGACCTTCGGCGTGGCAGTCGCTTACACTACCAACTCGTCAACTATTGAACAGAGAAAGTGATTAATGAGAAATAGTACCTTTATAATATTAATGAGAATGCTAAATGCGAATTCAGCTAGGGTGTTGTAATAAATGAACGTCTTTTTACAATAATAACTTAATTATTACCAAACTACTACTACGTAAAACCAAAGTGCTCAGATAATTACATAGAGGCGCATTTCCTATGGGACCTGGGCGCTCCTAGTGATCTGTGGTGCGCTCTGAGACAACCGTTCCTTCGTTGTAACTTAACTACGAGAGCAAGAGAGACGGAGAATGACGCCAGCACCGCCAACGGCGCCAACTACGAACTAAACTGGAGACAGACAGACACTTGGAATCGGCACACGAAATCCTTTAAGAACTGCGCTTCTATGTAAATCTGTATTCATTGGTAAAACTCTTAGATTGTAAAACTACATGCCCAGAGATATTGATAGATATAGAGACACACATAGAGTTATTTACGTTATTTATCTGCAACGATTACAGCTTCAGTTATTCTTCTGTGATTACAGCCGATTGGAAAACCGAAACATATACTTTGAATACAAATACGGTTTTATAAACTGTTTTTGTTCCTGCTCTAGTCTGTCACTCATCTGTCAAAACTCTGTCAAAAGAAAATGACGTAAATTGTAGTACAACAAAAATAATTTAATTGTATCATTTCTTGTATTGATTAAATAGAAAAAGATTAGTTAATAAGTTCAAAATGTTCTGCTGTTTGAAAGGATGCATCAATGGTTTTTCCCTCACACCCAGTGTACCGATACGTATTAAAGAAAATCCAGTACAATTGGATACATTACACATGGGTGAGTTACTCGGTTTTATTTGTTTGCTGAATAGCAAAGGTAGTTAAAATACAGATAATATGTAAATAAATGTAGAAAGCAACTGATTCAAGGCCCTGCAGTTCCGATTATCGTTGTAGTATTCATGTTTTGACACCATGTTTATCCGCATCGATTTTGCGTGGGTTGCTCAATGTTTGTCGCCTTAAAACGTTTGTACTGGACAACTTCATGGTGATGAACGATAAATCAATTTGAAATTCACTTTGTTACCTATAATAGCAACAGAATTAGGATATTTTTGTATAACAAAACTATATGCACCAGTTTACTTTGGTTGGCCCATTGGCCTACATTTATTATTGTGTGTAGCTTTAAAGAAATATTCGAACCTATTTATCACGAGTTCTAATTTTATTTGCATAAATTAATATCTATAACCTAATCTAGATAAATGTAGCTAGTAGTATATTATCCTAGCTACATTTATCATGTAAAATCATTTTTATACAATAGGCTCATAAAATCACTATACAATGCCTTTGTTAAATCGTAACAAGAATAAAAAAATATATACAGCAACTGTGAGTAGCTGATACCAACTTTCACTATGACTTTTCTTATTCCAGGCCATGAGATGGTGATAATAAAGGGTGGACAGCGAGTGTGTGGTTCAGGGTGTGCATTGGGAAATGCTCCTCTAGTCCAGAACAAGTCATACTTTGAGGTGAAGCTACAGCAGGGAGGTGTGTGGGCCGTTGGAGTAGCCACCAGAGAGACCGACCTTAATAGAGTTCATGGTATGCTTTGTGCTTTATTGATATGGTGATGGTCCAACATAATGATGTTGAACTCATGTGATATGAATACATCATGCATGTTTATTTAATGGCATTAACTAACAAATGTAAGGTAATCAGTCCCTCTGCTACTGAAACTATAGTAAGCTGGTCAGAATGACATCCTATTAAAGTGATTAAGTCCGATCAAAAATATTTTATGATGATGTTGACTCCAAGAACATACATGTTTGAACAACCACTATTGTATCTTATTCACCAAATGGCATTGATTTAGTAGTAACCATTTTTTATAGCTGGTATAGGGTGAAGTATAGTGTAAAAATATCAAACCTTCAGTTCTATAACACTGATCTAGATTAGAGGAAAACCATTGGTTGTTATATATTTTATGACACTTTAGTTTTACTTTTATTGTTTCCTATTTTACATTGTTCACATTATCTTTATACCTTGGATTTTTAATATAGGTTTGTATCCAGGGTTGGGAAAAAAACATGATTTTCTTTTAAATAATAAAACATAATGTTTTATTTGAAAAACAAAAAAAACATGTTTTTTATTAATGCATCATTACTGTTTTAATTGCGTTGTTTTAAACATGTTTTAATCATGTTTTAAACACGTACATAGGTATAAAATGAAACAAAATAATTAAATTCCTGCGGAAGAAGCAGTTGCAGTAAATAACTGACACGTAATGTCGAGCATCCCTGGATCCACTTTATTACTGAGTGATTTCCACCACACAGACACATGCGTTTTCATTAAAAGTTCTTTTTTAAACTTGTATGCCAAAAAAGGATAACTCCGCACGATACGTCAGGACAGCTTTCATGGCATGGGGATAGCTTGAATATAAAAACTCCATGCCTATTGTGTCCTCCTCTCCTAGCAGGCCTTCTTCATTATAATTGGGGTCTAATATATAAGCAGCGAAATGTGCAGGTGTCATTGCGGCTTCACATCTTACTTTAAGTTTGTCTGCTTCTTCTGGTAACCAGTCCGATGACAGTTCAACTCTTTGGTAAAAAACATACCATAAAATGACTTTTTTAGTTTCTTCTAATTAAAAGTATAATATATGTTTTATGAGTTTTTAACATGTTTAAAACAAATTGTTTTTAATTATGTTTTAAACGTGATATGTATTTTTGTAGTGTTTTAATCAGTGTTTTAAACGTATGTTTAAAACAAATGTTTTAAACATTGCCAACCCTGTTTGTATCAGATCACTTCTACCAGTTCATAGGTGAACATGAAGAATAAAGCATATATTACCTAACATGTGTAAAATTTTCACACCTTTGTGTTGACACAGGTTAATATCCATTTACTATTGCTATTTAAAAAGAAAGTTCAAAACAAATATTTAACAATACTATTCCGTTGTCCTTTTAATACAAACAACTGCCACACACTTTAAATACAAAGTAGGTTGCACTGCATTCAGAGAAAAATATAATATAATTTAAAAATTTCAGAATATTTAAAAGAAGTAGATGTAATTTCTTAAAGACAAAGGAATGAAATATTCAAACATGTCACAACAGTGCCAAAAAGTGTAAAGGATCTTAAGGGGCGGAACATATCTGACCGAAGATGCGTCGAACGTATCTTCGGTCGCGTCCATTCCGTCAAATGAATCGGTACACAACTGACGGAAAATGCGTCGAGCGTATCTGCACACATTCGCTGAAAGCGTGGCTATTATGCACACATATAAGTTTGTTCGTGCAGGGCCGTACTCAGGGCAGCTCAATATTTTACTGTCATATTCTTTACCTAATCATTTTTCGTGTTCCCTGATGTTATGTAGTCACTGAAGTCCTGTAGTTATTTATATTGCAATTCGAGTTTGACTATTAAAAATATGTCGGACTTCGAAGATTTTTTATAGTAGCCAACAAGCGTTATTTAAATATATATCCTATTTAGGTATGAAGGTTCAAAAATAAAAGACGATGATACGATTTGGTTACGGTTTTTCACAAAACTTATACAAATGATATAGAAGGGGTTACAGACTACAGTTGCGGAGCAAGACACAAAATGTTTTCGATATAGGTATGTATGGAAATTGTTCCCGTGGACCTTTAGCACCTCATACCCAAAAATTGGCCCTCGATCCAAGCTAGCAAATATGCGTACACTCATAGCACATACTAACACTACATTATTCTACACATTTCGTCTTGAAAAAATAAGTAAGGTCTGGCGGCCCTGGAATCTTACGATCTTAAAATCACCGATCTGGGAAGGACATGGATATGGTATGTACAATACCTACGAATTTAGCGTGCACACCTACGAAATTAGCGTGCACACCTACGAAATTAGCGTGCACACCTACGAAACGTTGGGCAAATAAAATGGCTGCCATTTGGGTTGTTCTCCAGAATGTTATCGATATCGATATGGAGCCGGTTAGAGGAGAATAATACATATTTGTAGTAAGTTACCTTTGTAAGTTTAAATCTTTTGCCAGATTAGTTTATTCCTTATTGCAAATGTGGGCGAACATGGCAGAGCGAAAGACGACCCTTGTATGAAACATGTAACAAAATATTCTCTGAGAGCCAATATCGGTTTTTTACTTTTTAGACATATTTATGCACAAAAACAAAATTATTATGTTCGATAGACAACGATTTCACAGCAGATGTACCACAAACCTTGGCGAAAAATATGGCGATAGTGGCACGAATGACATTTCTAATAAAATATCGTCATGATTAATTTATTCAGTAAACTATGGCTATCTCTTTTTTCTGACAGAGAAATCCCAAAGACAAAACGAGACAACACTATGTTTGGTGGCTTTATGTCGATTTCGTATATATGTGTATAAAAAATCATGGCGAAATGTGGGTGTAATATTACACCTCTGCCTACCCCTCCGGGGATGCAGCCGTGAGTCTATAAAAATATAAAATATAATAATATATATGAATAATGTAATTTTTCTATATGTACCTACTATTTGCCCTCTCCATTTATATTCCTTACTCAAAGGTAAAAATTCACGTGGTGCGTGGTGCGCGCGACGTCAACGGATAATCCGTTAGTACGCTCGACGTACTAACGGATTATCGGTCAGGTGTGAATGGTTGAACGTTTTTCTATACATTTGTATGTATTGGCGTTACGCGACCGATAAAACGCGACGGATCTTCCGTCAGATATGTTCCGGCCCTAACTGTAAATTCGTCATATATGACATCACACATGCTAAAGAGACTTAATATTCACTATAGTAACTGTTTGAGTCCATTTTTGGTTGACAATTGGTGACAAGTTGCAATACTACCTATGCAGAATTTTTATTCCATTTGCCAAAATCAATATTTAGGTCAATTGTGTAATGTTTTATGCAAAATATAAATTAGTAAGACAAAACCTTTGATACAATCACTATACCATAATTTGCGTACTTAATATGCATTTAAACTGTAGGTATATTAATCGATTTAAAACTTTCGCGATTTGTATACATCATATAATTGAAAGAAGGGGTAAAAGAAGATGTAGTGACAAGCATTGAGAAAGGCATGTTAAGATGGTTTGGGCACATGGAGAGGATGGATGACGATAGACTGACAAAGAAGATATATCAGGCTAGTGTGAATGGGACAGGACAAAGGGGAAGACCTAGGAGAACGTTCTCTGACCAGATTGGAGACATCCTGAAAAAAGGACAAGTCAGAAGTACCCTTAACAGAAGAGCATGCATGAGAAACTTGATGGGAGTGAGTGAAGCAAGTGAGGTATGTCAGGATCGTTGCAAATGGCGTTCCGTAGTCTCTGCCTACCCCTCCGGGAAACAGGCGTGAGTCTATGTATGTATGTATATAATTGAATTAAAACGGGTCTTATACGCGATATTTATTTATTTAAGGTATAAATACCTCTGTTTTACCGACGTTTCGGCCGTCTTACAACAGCCATGGTCGTACCGCGACCATGGCTGTTGTATGGGTATGTATGGGTATATTAGCTAGTGTCCCTGATTTTTAAGCCATAGGTTGTGGGTTCCATTCTCACCCAGAACAATTCTTTGAGTGATGAGTATGGTGTAGAAACGCACTGTTGCGACTTGGGTTTTACAATGCGTTACAACATCTCATGACTCAACTCGAAACTATCAGCAATAGGCAAACTGATTGGCCCAATAAAAGTTCATAACATTGTAGAATGTGAAGCTAGCCAATTGGTGTATCAATGGCTGATTGGATCAAAGTGACTCGTGAGGAGGCTAAACCCGTGTTAAATCTGTATATTATGTCTTAATTGTTATTGCAAACATTACTAGCATGAGATTCCCTAAACTTGTATTATTGTCTAAAAGAGCATGATACATGTCTTAAGAATTTTAAGCCTTGAGTCATTTCCTTAAGTGCTTTATGAGATAATGGTTTCACTTACGGACACGATTTCGCCGCCTATTGTCATCTTGCAAACCTTTGTTTACGTTTAAACCAATATGAAAGGATAACAATTTTAGACTGGATACGAAACTACTCATAGTAAATACCTTACTGACTAGAAGAGTAAGTTATGATGGGTGGATGGCGATCGCTAATAAAAAATAATAGATATTTTATTTTTTTGAACGAAATAAATATATTATTATTATTATTATATTTACCAAGGTACCGATAGCTTAGTGGAGATACCAACAGACTTACATGCAGAGGGTATTGGGTTCGAATTTACGACACGCATCACTGACTTTTCGAAGTTATGTGCGTATTAAATTGGTAACTATCGCAGGCTCCCTGCCTCGGCGAGCAGTCAGTCGTCGTCGTTAGAGTCAGTACCCTCAATTAAGCCGATATTTTGGGTTATGGAGTAGTCGCTCTGTGGAAATGCTGATATTCTGTCATAGGTATATGTTAGGGCTAGTCAGTAAGTGCATCCCGGGCTCCAAGGCGTTGGCCTATATAAAGTAACTGAAACTTTGAAGATACATTAATTATTTAAAAATAAAAAAAATAGTAAAGCCCTTAAAATAAGTATTATATCTACGCTAGTAAGCATAGGTACAAGTCACGAAAGAATTTATATTTATTTCTGATATTTATTTAAACCATTATTGAATGCGATACGAGTTTACAAAAAATAAAACAAGTTCACAAAAAATAAAACCGCAATCCGTGTTGAATTTTCGTAAAAGTCTGTCGATTTATGTTAGTTTATCTCATTGATATTGACTAACTATTCAATCCAAAACAATTAATCCTTACAGGTGGCATGGATAAAGAATCATGGTGTCTCAACAGTGACGGTACGGTCCGACATTCAAACATCGAGCTGTACCACCTAGCGCCCGCCCCAAGGGAATCTCCCACTGCAGACCTACTGGTCTCCACAGACTCTCCCACTCACACAGAGCACGAAAAGCCTGAGAGTGAGAAAGAGGCAAACACAGCGGCCATAATGCCAGTGGAAGGTGACACTATAGGCGTCTCCTACGATCACGTAGAACTGAACTTCTTCTTGAATGGCAAGAATATGGAGATCCCAGTCAGTAATATTAAAGGGACTGTCTATCCAGCGTTGTATGGTAAGTTCAATGAGCACATTTTTGTAAAACCACAATTCTCTCTCTAGGCAATCCTTTGCCATTTATGCACTAGGAATAAATCGTGTGTCGTTTGCGCACTAAGAATACCTACCTATGCTGTGCCGTTTGCGCACTAGGAAAAAGTCCTGTGTCGTTTGCGCACTAGGAATAAACCCTGGGCCGTTTGCGCACTAGGAATAAATGATGTGCCTTAGATAGTTACATAGACCACGCGGGTCAAACTTGTAATCCACATAGTCTTGTTTATAATCGCAACAATAAAACGCGGTGCGGCGCTGGCAACTACTATGCCAGCCGTAGAGTCGATTCAAATTATTCTGACAGGATACACGAGGTTAATCGACAAGTGATGCGTGGCATGATTTACCTCTTCCAAGGGTAATGGAATAATTTAAATAAATAATTTAATTTCAGTGTCTTATAACTATTACAGTGTCTTACGCAGGGGTCTCCTTTTAGGTAAAATAATTCTCTTATTCTCTGTCGTTTCGGTCTTGGCAGAGCGGTCGTTGAGGCGTCCACATTGGTGATAGAGGCGGACACAGCTTTTTTTACCATCTCCCGCCATCTCGCTCTGTGAGCAGACTGTCTTCATCATGACTTCATCTACGTAACTACCTACTACTGAGCCATTAAAGCCTCAAGATATACGTATGTTTGGACTACATCGCAATTCGCAATCTGCGTAACTTCTGGCGAATTGTCATTGACACGATCCACGATCATAATCTTGGTCTTGGATCGGTTAATCTTCAATCCAAACGTTAGATTTACGCACTCCATTTTCTGAAGTAATGCCTGCATGAGGGCCGCGTTACTAGCAAATAAGGTGGTGTCATCTGCGTATCGCAAGTTCGAAATCTTGTATCCACCAATCACAACACCATCGGTCCAGTCTTCAAGAGTGATTTGCATTATAAGCTCGGTGTAGATGTTGAAGAGCAAAGTTGAAATTATGCATCCTTGCCGCACACCTGCCCTTGGGTGAAAAGCATCTGAGAAGAGGTCATCTGCCCGCACCGATGCTGTTCCCCCTTCGTAGAGTCCCCTGAGCAAGTGTATGAGGTGTTGTGGTGTACCCATGTCCAGTAGTGTTTTCCACAGTGTTGGCCATTTTACCGAGTCAAACGCTTTGGAAAAATCAACTAAGCATATGTATGTTGGTTTGTTGAATTCTCGAGCTTTTTCGATAATCTGATGAACAATTAAAATTTGTTCACGGGTCCCCTTGCCTTTTACAAAACCGGCTTGTTCTGGCGCAGTTTCTCTGGACAAATATGCCTTCAGTCGCTCGTTGATAACGTGTAGCATAATTTTCCTCACGTGTGTTATTAGAGCAATGAGTCTAAAGAATTACTTGTGCTAATAATTATTCAATTAGTCTCCTTTTTGGACCATACGTACCAAATTGGCCTAAACATACAAAATAAATAAAAATATGTTTTTATCATATAAAACATTAAAAAATATATAATTCAATGTTCATTTCCTCTATAGACACTAGTTCTATGGCATAACATGATTTCTACAGTACCTATACATATTATACAAATAAAAATTTATATAAGTATTTCTTGTTTTACAGTGGACGATGGCGCCATCTTGGACATAATATTCGACAACTTTCTATACCCGCCGCCGTCTGGCTACGCGAAAATTATGGTGGAGCAATCCCTTCTATAACATTACACAAAGGTCAACATGTCGGCAATGGCGACGAATCAAAAACATACGCGGATTGCTAAGTTGAATATCGCTTGAAAGACTAAAACTATTTCTTAGTGTGAGTTAACTATATTTTTTTATGCTGAATCTTACTGTCTGTTCTGCTTGTCTCGTATCTTTCTGTTAGTTTAATGGTGAGTTGTCAAGTCATAGTCTACTACTGATATTATAGTTTAAACAGAAAATATCAACTGAAAGATCTACTGAGTTTGCTACTAGCACAAGCCTAAAGGCTCGTTTACACTGGACGGGTAGTCGTCGATATCGAATGTTTTGACTTGTGACGGCGGCAAACACGATCTTAATAAACGTTGGTATGTGTACAAATTCCTTAACAATTTCCGGACACTAGCATCGGTTTTTTTGCAAAAAGATTCCTAAATGCAGTTTCTTGTTGTATCTTGTATAATTTCTAGTTTCAATTTCTATTGGGATCAATCTAAGTCTGTACTGTTTAGCCTAGAAATATACCAATACTCTGGAAAGTCTAGGATTCAACCAGGGCCACTCTATGCTGGTAATAAATCAGAAGAGAGATGTTGTGACATATATACATACGTCACAACATCTCTCTTCTGATTTATTACCAGCATAGCGTGGTACTGGTTTTTCGTCGTCACACGCTTTTTATTACCTAAAAAAATCCCTACCTAAGTCTTTGACGATTCATACACGAAATCGGCCCGAGTCTGAAAGAGTATGAATTTTTGACCCAAAATATTAAAACCCTTAAAAAGTCTCGAATCTTTGACTAAAATTGATCTAGATAAGAACTCGCTTGTAAACTTAAGTCTTCGAGTTGGCCTATGTAGTCATACTCACCCAACGGTATCTAAATGTCTCCTTGTGAAGTTTGGTCACGAATCTAATACCTACTCGTAGTAGTCTGTGCCAACTTTAGACATAAGCACAGACTATGTTTTATTGTCAAATAAATATAACTGTTAAAAGGAAACTTGGTACATATGTGAAACAGGTATTCTCAGGCTGGTAAGCAGTCACTAAAATCTGCGATTATTTAAAAAAATACAGTGCCGTGTTTATTCTCCTATTGCATAGTTTTCCATTACTACATTCCTACTTCCAAATATAATCAAAACTATTGTATTGCTATCATCAAACTACACTTAAATATACCTAACTACTCATATATTTTTTTAGATTGTCTTTCGTGTATACTATTTTTTTTATAATCGATAATATTATTGCAAAGTAAGTATTTCAGAGAAAGGCGGTAATGTTAAACGACTCAGTACAAAAGGAGAAAGATGTTATTAAAAATGGATTATTTGTTTTGTTATGTTTTCTTTGTAACCACTTTACCACAAATATATAAACACAACAAAAAAAGTCAAGTGAGAGAATACAATTAATAACAATCTATATCTCACAACGCAACAACATTTTTGCCTTAACTAATAGAGCTTTTTTGTAGTCTATCCACACATATCTGAACCGTGATAGATATATGGACGGCCCGTGCAATAAATATCAGATGGTTAATTTAATATGTACCGTGTCTGGGCTGGAGAACTCTTCAGTGTATGGGCTAATAATAATAATAATAATAATAAATGTATTTATTTGCATAAAACATGGTATAAAAAGATGTTACAAATATTCTGTTTGTTACACATGTTTTGCTTAACATAGCATGCAATTTGTAGACATAGGTACATTTATACACAAAATTAAACATTTTTATCAATAAAATCTTTGACACTGTAAAAATTATTTTCATTAAGCCATTTATGCAGCTGTATTTTGAACAATCGAATATCTAATATTTTAAGATGACAAGGTATATTATTAAATACGCGTACACACATCACTAAACAACTTTTATTATATTTTGTCAACCTTGCAATATCATTAAGTACAAGTCTGTGTGGATCACGTCTAGTCCTTGGATTAACATCATTTGCCGTCTTAAAGAATTAAGATTGCTAGAAAGGGATATGGCGACTAAGTATGGGAAGAACCACGCCACGGTCCTACTACGTACCGGACATGGCCAGGTTATACAATAGGGGGATAAACCTTTAGCCGGATGTATGTCAGCCCTCAGTTTAAAGCGTGCCTGGTAAAAAAATAAGCCAACGTTAACACTGGCTGCTGGCTGATCGGGATCTTCAACCATACAAATAAAATAAATCAAAAGAGCTACACATAATAATAACTACATGCAAAATTAATATAACTAACTCGGTAAAATATTTTCGCACAGTGTATTTTATTAAGGACGTGGAATTGGTAATTTTTACATTCCAATGTCGACCTTTTTTGTACTAATTGTAAGACAAAATTTGATCTCCATTTATGTTGATTTGTGTATTTGCAAGGTACTAATATAATTTTAATAGATATTAATACGCTTGGCTCGCAATGTAATTGTATCGATCTGTGCAAATTTGTAAAAGTCTCAAAAACAGTATTGCCACGAAGCATGTATTAGTAGGACAATATTCCAAATATGAATGTTGGCAATCTTAACTGTAATAATAATTTAGTACTGTGGTAATACTGAAAATGTATGAGATTATCACAAATGATGGCACCAATTTTTTGTTGTTTATTTTGTAATTTGTCCTAAAATCGAATATTTACTAATATTTTTATTGTTTTCACACGTTCTTTTTTTTATATTATTTGACAACCGCTTTAAGAACTTGGACGAAAAATTCTCACGTTTTTTTTGAATACTTATATATTAAAATCCACTTAGACAAGAAAATATTATGCGGATAGCTTAGTGGTGTTACGGTCTACTGCCTTCCTTCGACTATTGTTAGTAGATTATGAGTACTGAATGTGACGGTTCGCTTGGTGTCTATTATAATATAATGGAGTGTACAACCAATATTCATAGGCCATAGGTTCACTACCAAAGCCATAAAGAGAACTATAACAATAATATTATTGAATATTATTTAAAGTCAAAAATCTAAAACTCTACTATCATACGCTGAAGAGATAATGTATTGCTTTCAGGCTTATAGAGACATAACTCAGCTCTTGTAATAATAATGTGACTACTTGAATCAACGTATTTGAATCTTTGCGCTATGGTATGGTTTGTAGATTCCATTAACGCCATACATATTGTAACATCTCATAAATATATTTTTGTATGAGAGTAGCGACTTAAATAAATGTATACTTCAAGATTTCAATAATAATAAATTGACAATTGTATGTAAGTTGGAATGTTAACATTGTAAGTTTCGGTGGGTGAGTGATGTATGGTTAGCTCCATACGATACTTGGCAATTGGTACTAGTGTAAACTTGATCATAATAATTATATTTTATGTTGTAAATTATATAATATCATCGCAGGGCGTCTTCAGCGACAATGCAAAATAATAAATATAATTTACATACCAGTTACTTCTCCTACAGACACTGGAAACTGGCTCGTGTGGGTCCTGACAGAAAACTTTTGTTTGCTGTATGTAATAGTGATTTAAACGGTCGCGTCGCCGCTTAGTACTGCGCAGTGTCGTGGTTTTGATTCCCACACGTGACAACACTTTACATGATTCACAAATTGTCCACCAACTGCCAAGTAGAGTGTAGAACATTTTCAAAATGCTGTTCTAGAATGCAAAATGAATTTAATAATGTTTATTTATTCATATCAATGTGTGAACGATGGTGATAGATTTAAATAATTAAATATCACATAATTTGCTGCGCATGTGATAAATGAATTAAAAATCAATATACTCACAGATTTCATAATAATTATGTACTTTTAACATGACATGGGTAATTGAAACAGGTTTTAGTTGGCGGTGATCTATTAAAAATACTTAAGGTAATGATTGGGTTAAAAGGCCACGGCATTCGGTTTACCAAAGCAAACGATTCCATGACAGACTGATTTCCTTAAGTGGTAACATCGTATTCACACATGTACAACATAAAAGGCATAGTCAAAAGTCCGAAAACACTAAGCGTAAATGTTACATTTTATGATTGTTCAACGAATTTTGTTCGTGTATTCACCAAATTTTGTTGCTATGCTGTTTAACGTAGTAAACGTTACAAATGTCGGATTCGTAGCTTTTACTTGGCTTAAGATGGCTAGTGGTGATCATACGCTGACTAGTGTGCGTGCGAATGACATCTTATAGTCAGTGTAAAATGTTGATGATTGTTTTAAAGCATGTTGACTGGCTCGTTCTTTTATTGTAATTATTTGTAATGAGATGGACCGACAATGCGTGGTGGAGTTTCTTACCCAATCATTACTTTTTGTACCATAATGTTTTCCTCAATTTGTCACAAATATAATTTTATTATAAACTAAATAGCTATACACATCTTAGAAATAAACAATAATATACAGGACTATAATAACGTGTAATAAAATCATGTACAATTTATTTATATTGTTGCCACATACCTACTTAATAATTATCTTATTTTTTTAATTCTATGGGTATAAATTTAATATAGTTTGTTCGTCTCGGTTATCAACCCTTGAATTACACTACGACGCAACGTGTAACGTGTTCGTGACGTTGCAGTGTTGTTGCTGTAACGTGGACGACGCATCGTGTAATGCGTTTGTGACTTACGTTGCAGTGCTGTTGCTGTAACTTCCTAAGTGAGTTACTGCAACAAATGTAATCATGGCGAAATAGGCATATCTTACAGCTATACGATCCCATGTAATTAATGTACCTGTGGATTTTCTCCATTACAAACCTATATTTTTATTTCTGAAGTCAATTTATGCTCTAGTAATAACTTATGTAATCTCTAAGAACTTTCAAATTATAAAAGCGGTCACAAGAATATTATTATATAAGCTACCAACACTTACAGTATTGACTTAATTAATTTACTTATAAAATATATATTAATTATTGTGATGTATGTATAATATAAGGCAAATTATAAGAACAAGTGTCTATTTATTTTAACGTTGTGATAAAAAAGCGAGAATAAAAAAAATGCAGATGTACAGCAAGGTCTTGTGTTTTTTTTACCCTAAACAGAGGTTATTCTGGTATTTGTCTGCGCAGTTCTCCAATGTCACGGGCGGCATCTCGGTAAAGCATGCTAACCGCGATTTGCATCATCCCGCCATTAACGGGATCGGTTGGTCTTGGGAGCACCCAAGACCAACCGATCCCGTTAATGGCTCATCGCTCTCTCTTCTAATGAGTCTCACACACCTCAGCTAGTCGCAACTCGGTCAAACAAACAAACACACTCTTGTAACCCAGAGGCGAAGTCGAGACGGCATGGAAAGAGTTAGGTACCTACCAACGCGTCACTAAAAAAAGAGAAGACGTCTTCCATGTTAGATCAATGAAAATAAACACGTCTCCGCGACCACATCCACTGTTACAGTCACCTACCCTAGAATCTCCAGGATTGACCTGTCGGCGTGCACGAGATATAGTATAGTTACATCGTGGCAAGGGGTTGCCACGATATTACTTGCAACTGTGACTACTTACGGTATAGTATAAAACATGGTATAGGTACTTGGTGAATAATAAGGTGATGTTTCCTCATCAGCCAGATAGTATTGAGAGTTCCATCCACTTGCCAGACAAAAATGAGGGGTAACAAAAATGTAATTTGTAACGTTAATAAAAAATAATAATTATAATGTGCCGACGAGACGTTGAAAACTGTTTTGTAAAAATTGATTTTGTTTAATATGTACTCTCGCCTGTATCCCTGAAGCGGTTTATTTACACACATATTTCGCCATGTTATGCATTTGTAGGTCCCACGTAACAAACCCCCCGTGGGATCTCCACCTTGTCGTGGTGGGCAGCTCAGTAACCGTGTCTTGGACACCCACTGTGACGCTAAGCGGGATCCCGGGAGTGGACGCACTACGTGGACTTGGGTGTGGCCTGCGTATAATGCGTCCAAGGGTTCGGGTGCGGGGGACAGCTCTGCCTGTCCCTCGCAGGCGGGCGCGGTCGTGGGAGGAGAGGCGTGTCGGTGTTACGTTGCCGCGCGCCCTATCTCCCGCGACGAAATGGGAGTGCACTATTTGCTGCGTTGCGGTGGGCCGCAAAGGAAGAGGAGATGCGGTGTTGTCAGGTTGCCGTCCTCCCTATCCTCTGCGGCGGTTGGGTTTTAGTGCCTGCGGACGGCGAGAGCTGGGGCTGCTTCCCGTAGGGGGCGGCGTAGTGTCCGCGCCACCTCCCAAGAAGACGGGGCCCGCCGACACCAACGCGGACCAATCCCGGGCGGCGTCGCGGAAAAGTACCTATGCTATCCGCAAATCGCGTGACCCCGACAACATACGGGACCCGTAGGGACACCGCGGTGGTTTTAGTGGGTATACCCCGATCGCCTGTAGGGGAGAGCCTCCACACACCTCCTCCGCCAGTCTCAAGCCCGGTCGATCACACTCACGGCCGGGTTGGCGTCTAGTTGAGATGAGCCATAAGGAGAGTTTCCACCGAAGTCAACAAAAAAGAAAAGACCCACGTAAAAAGAATAATTAATCACGATCACATACGAGTCGAGTTTTCCGTCTCTTGCTAAAGATACCTAATCGGTATTTTTATTACTCGCCTCTTACGACATCCACCGAACGTAATGTGGCAGTGAAACTTTGTATTTTTAATCCGTGAGCCTCTAAAGTCATAAATTGCAAACCTACTTCTTCTAATCATTTTTGTGATTTGGAGCTAAGCATAATATTATTCTAATTATCAAAGCAGGCTGCAGGCAACAAGATTATAACATGCCTCGCTACTAGACACTGCGTCAAGTGATAAGCTTCGATGCCCACTTAAGACCGCTTTGTGTGATGATTCGGATGATGTGATCCATAAGTTCTTGTTTCGAGTCTGGGTGTACTTTATGACCATTGGTTGTATGTCTACCGCGACGCATGATTTATGCCTAGCGCAGGAGTTGTCTTTTTTAAAGAACAAGGAATATAATTTAAGGAAGGAATAAACAACGAGTCGTTGGTGATTGGTCTTTGCAGAATCTCTAATAAAGATGATAACGTATGCTAGCGAGTAGAACGGTTGTGCTGCGCAGTAGGATTTTAAAGTTAATCTCAGTCAGAAATTGTCACTGCTGAACTTTAGCATCCCCGAAGATTTTCCAATCGGACCGATTTTAGGCTGGGCGGAAGGCGACAGCGTCCAGTGCGTTACCACACGGCTACCGGGACTCCCGAACCTCTGCTGCATCCGCCATCAGCTTTTCGAGCTATGTGCCCTGCCCACTGGCTCTTCTACTTGGCTATCCGAGAAGCTATGTCGGCGACTTCGGTGCTTCTGCAGATCTCCTCATTCTTAATACGATCTTGCAGGGAACTGCCCAGCATAGCTCTCTCCTTTGCCCTTTGAGAGCTTTCACATAAAGTCCAAGGTGAGCGACCACATATTCTCTGATCAGTAGATTATCAGTGTCATCACTGGCAATACACACTGGTCAAATACTTTCATCTTAATGCTTTGCGTGTTATCGGATGTGTAGATAGGTATACCGTAGCATATTATATACCCAGGTATATTATACTTGTCGATATCTTTGAGTGTAGGTAGAGTTCCCAACATGAATAAAAGCATGGACGTTAGACATGATTTGCATCTTAAAAAATCATTTTGGTAAACAGCAGATTATTTTTTTTGTTTGTAAGTAGGTAAGTAGTTTATTTGCATAGGTAAGTATCAGGCCTGGATATGGAGACGACATCATTAAAAAAATCGACCTCTAAAAGTCTGAATATTTAATCAAAATCATCAGCTAGCGACCAAAATAATAGGTACCTACCTACATTAATTTAGAATATCATGACAATATTTTACACCGAAGTCGCTTTCTCTGAAAATTCAACGAAGAGAGATTTGTAAATATAATTTTTTGCGTTGCCCACATGCAGGCAACGCAATAAAATTATAGTACACATCTACATGCTACATCTAAAAAAATAGACGCTAGGCTTTAAATATTCAATGAAAATCATCAGCTGCCGACCAAAGAATTAGGTACCTACAGTATTTTAGAATTTTCTCCCTCAGAAAATTCACCGAACGGAGAATTGCCACCAAAATTTTACTGCGTTGCCTGCATGTGCCTTATAGCAACAGACAAGTGCCATGAAACTCACATCACCGGTGCTGGAGTTATGTAAAATCGCACACAATGTGCCTACAGACACTCGTTCGGTTTTATAGCCGGCGCGACGGCGGATGTGCTATCAACATTATAATATTACAGGACCCAAGACAAAGAAAACTGGAAAGTATGCCTTTAATTCGACATATTATACGAAGGCCTTTGTCCCAATACTGTTCATATTTCATGCAGAAAAGCCACGTTCACGATCAACATTGTTCGACCATTGTGGTAAAGTCGATTTAAAGTAAACAATGACAAGGGATATCGCGATAATGCTGGCGAATTTCAATAGCGTCGGGCAAAGGGTCACCATTGTGCTTGGATATTAAACGTAACATGTAAAATAAGGCTACTGTCCTCTATGGATAAAACAATTGGGGTTTTTATGGGCTAGGATTGAAGTATTGGTATCAGGGTCGGTGCCTTAGCAATATATTGCGATCATATTATCAATAGGTGCCTAACACCTACGTATTGAATACGTCACAGAAGCATAGTGCTCCCAAAATTCTTCTATGAGAAGGGATGATCATAATTCAGGGCAGCGGAGATCACATTTACCTAAATATCTATATAGGTACGAAATGATGGATTGACTTTTTAAGTATTTGATTTAGTCATAAAGTTTTGCTGACGATGCTGCTACGTATCTTAGAATTCAGGCGAAAAATAAATAAATTCTTCATTGATCCCGGTTTTTATACTAAAACTAACGTGCGTTGCGTGAGCGTCTAGAGCACAAAAGCTCATTATATTCACTCCAGCTAAATAAAAGTTTTCAACATTATCATAAATGTTATAATTTCACAAAACTTACCTACTTTGAACGATAATTGATCCTGTTACAGTCAAGCCAATTTTTATACGTATTTATTTAAATTTAATGGTAGGTAATAACTATTAACATTATTAGTTAGGTGGGTATTGTAAAGAAAATGTTAGGATAATAGGTCTATAGTACAACAACGCTGGCGTATAAGGTTTGATGTCGAGTTTTCCGTCTCTTCGCAAACATGACATTTGTTTCGTATGTTTTCCTTAGTCACTTCTTACGACACGGGTAGTCACTTTTTGTATTCATAATCAGTCATCACAAGGACAAAACTATTTCAAATGTTTGAAGACGTGTTCTAATCAACGGACACAGATCATCCAGATTCGAAACAATTATGTGTGTATCGTGGACAGTGTTGTCCCGTGGCCATCTGCGAGGTGGTCGCTTAAACAACTAAGAGATCTTTCAACTAATCCCACCCTCTCCTTTCCTATCCCGAACGACACGTGCTGGGTTAAGGTGCCACTCTTACACGGTAGAACAGATACCGTCACGCACCAAACCAGGGCCGTTCCGACCCAATGCAGCGCCTGTGTGCAAAATCTATGAAGCGCCTATGCAGTGGCGTAGGGCGGATGGCCTTTTTTTTAGTCGTTTAACCTAACTATTCCGGCCTAAATTTAATTTTATATTTGCCCTTCCTACGCCACTGCGCCTGTGTGCGAAATTTGTGAAGCGCCTTTTTTGGCATCCTTTTTCGAAAATGAGTGTTATACCTAATTAACGCATATCTCGACGCGCGGCGCCCCTGTCACCCTGTGCAATGCAATGTGTGCGGCGCCTGTGTGCGCCGCACACATTGCACATAGGGAAGGTTCGGCCCTGCACCAAACGGTTCGGCGCCTCTTATCTCTGCCGTAGGTACCATTAATATGCGGAACTCATTACTAGCCCACGTGTTTCCTTCCAGTTATGATCCTAGTCCTTTAAGTGGGGCGTTCCTTTCATTATGGCATGATGGCCCTCAAGGTGAGGGCCATCATGCCATAATGTCATGCTGGCTGCTGGGATGGTGACCATCACTATGGGACTTCACTGACTGCTTAACATCAGGCAGCATGAAGTCAATTTGTTGAAAAATGAAAAACAAAAACGAATACGAACGAATTCAGAGCGGAATTTAAAATTAATACTAACTGCATAGCTACTAACTTACTCTACTTAGGACTAAGTGCCTAGGAATAAATTCTTGCAAAAAATTACAAATGGCGGGCGGGCACTCATCACAATTCCAGACCATTTAACTGAGAACATTATCACTCTATAAACGTTCAACAAATCTTTATGTTCAGAAGTATTTGTAAGTAGGTGCGTTAGCAGAAGTCTAAAAGCCTGCTTAAGTATTTTTACAAAGAGATTAAGGAGTATTAAGGACACCGCGTTTCTGATATTATTGTGAGGTTCAGTTTTATAAGGCTCGGGAATAGCATTTCATCGTCTGTGGCATAAATATACTCATATAATAAAGCTGAAGAGTATGTTTCTTTGGTTGAACCGTCAGGTTAGGTACTACCTACCTACTTACTGGTTCGATTTAATTACATCGAGAGATATAGAATTTGAAACAGGGATGATGTTTCTTGTTGATAGAATATTAAGGTACGTTCAGGTACTGGGTTACGTACTGAATTGCAGGGTAACTCGTAGATAAGCCCTTGTCCAGACTGGCGAGTATAATGAAACTGGTATAAAAAGATACGAAGTAAGCAGGTGATATCGGTAATGCTTTATTCAACATAAATGGCAAGCTATATACAAAAACTAGAGGACGCCAGCAGCTACGCCTGCATTTTTTTTAATTTACCTGTTTTGGCCGATCCCGTGGGAATTTCGGGAAATCCCTTCTTAGTGCACCCTTACGGTCCCCAAGGATTATACTTACACATATTATACATGCCAAATTTCAGCTTCCTGCGCCCAATAGTTTCGGCTGTAGCGTGTCTGTCAGTCAGTAAGTAACGCAAGGATTTTATATATATACATAGGTACAGAAATGTTACTGTTGGCAATGCACACAATATCGATATTGACCAATAAAAGGAGACTTACAAACTAACGGTTTTTACATGACTACATCTTATAACTAGCTATTCAGAATTTGGTTTACATCGGTCAATTCACTCTAACTAAGCGCTGTGTCCTTCACGCACAACTTTAGAATAAAGTGGCACGGTATAAAATGTGTTTGCTTGCCCCACACAGAAAGCCAGACTAAACCGGCTCGCGGAGAGAGTGAAGGACGAGTTGAGGACCTACACCGTCAAGAGCTGGGAGCGCTACATCGAGGACTCCAGCGACGACTGGCCGTCTATACATCGGCTATGTCGTCGCCTCACTAACACCCCAGCCCCGGTGCGCCCGCTGTTATATGCTGACGGGACGCCGTGGATAAGGCAGCAGACCGCGCGGCCATACTCGCTGGACACCTAGAGAGCGTGTTCGCGCCAAACCCGACTGCAGACACGGAACACACCGCAGCAGTCGAGAAACACCTTCGAGACTACTTCGCTACGCCGATAGCTCCCGAAGAGGACCCCATTCACTTCTCTCCTGGCATGGTGCAACGTGCCATTCGGCAGACCCAGCCCCGGAAGGCTCCTAGGGCGGATGGGATACCGAACACAGCGCTGCGCCGCCTGCCGCACCGTACCGTGGCAGCGCTAGCGCGCTTGTTTACGGGGATCGTCCGCACAGGCGTCTTCCCCTCTTACTGGAAGGAGGGCCGAATTATATTGCCCAAGCCGGGCAAGAACATCTTGAAGCCCGAGAGCTATCGGCCGATCACTCTGCTGCCCACCATCTCGAAGGTGTTCGAAAAACTTCTGCTGCGGCACCTCACACCGCACATGACGCCCAGACCTGAGCAGTTCAGGTTCCGCGCCGAACACTCTACCACAATGCAGCTGTCGAGGGTACTGCACCGGATAGCGGCGGCGCATAACAAACGCGAGCACGCCGTGGCAGTATTCCTCGACATGGAGAAAGCTTTTGACCGAGTATGGCATGCTGGTCTGCTGTACAAGCTCTCAACCTCCACAGCGCCCCGTCGCATCGTAAAAACGGTCTCATCGTTTCTACACAACAGGACATACAGAGTGGTGGTGGAACAGGAAGTCTCTGACGTCCACACCATCACTGTCGGAGTCCCGCAGGGCTCATGCCTGTGCTCTACTCACGCCTCACCGACGACATCCCCGTCGCCGAAGGCGCCGAGCTTGCCTTGTACCCCGACGACGCGGCGTACATTACGCCGCGTTAAAGATGCAGCGCACACTACAACTTCTCCTCCGCTGGCTGTCACAGTGGCGACTGTCCGTGAACGTGGGTTAGTCACAGGCGATTCTATTCAGCTCACAGATAGCCCATCCACCACCACTCAAACTCCAGGACGACAACATTCCCTGGACGAGGACGGCCAAGTACCTGGGGGTAACCCATGACCGCCTCCTGACTTACCATTATAATTATAAGCATTGTACTTTAAATAATATATTCCCACGAGCTAATTCTTAGTAACAGACCACACATCGCAACTGCGCTTATCAGGACCACACCGTATTCGATATAGAGTTACTCGGTGGGCCGCCTGTTACTCCGTATCGTAATTTAATTGTATTTGTATTTACCAAACATTATTTTTAGCCATGTCTGTCAAGGAAAGCCAAATCAAATCAGAAAAGGGCGAGTCAGTTCAAATCGGTACCCTATTTAAAATCATAAAATATTTTGACGGTAAACGTGAAAAATTTAATTATTTTGTGAATAATTGCGACAATGCCATAAACTTAGCTACGGAAGCCCAGAAATCAATATTATTTAAATTTATTCTATCACAATTAGAAGGAAAAGCCGAAACCGCTTGCTCCATAAAGGAGTTTGACTCATGGGACCAATTAAGAGAATTCTTAAAAACACAATTCGGAGAAAGAAAGCATTATACGCACCTACTTACAGAGTTACAAGAATGCCGGCAACTAACAAGCGAACCTGTTAGTCAGTATGCACTTCGCCTTGAAACTTGTCTCTCGAAATAGTTAACGGAAGTCACCTTGTCTAATAAGAACAAGTAAAAAATAAGAAGAAGACCTTGCCCCCCACACTTTTCTACTTGGCCTTAAGTCAAATATTTCAAACTTAGTCCGCGGAAAGAATCCTTCAATCCTTAACGAAGCAGTGAACTTAGCCGTGTCAGAAGAGAAAATACTAAACATGCTGTATAAACGTAATTTGCCAACAACGAGCCAAAATGCAACGGAAGCCCCCTATTCCAAAGCAGAATTTTACGTTCAGACCTGCAATTCATAATGTTAACTAGTGTTAACATTATGAAGCCTCAGCTGTCTAAGTAGCCCAATTAGATATTCCAAAATTCATTTTGTCGATATTGTAATACTCCAGGGCACACCCTCGAAGTCTGTAAGAAACGGGAATACAACAACAATAGGTTTAAGCCTTCTCAATTTCAGCAACGACCAATGCAGTATAACCAAGATTACTCAGGGCTGGACCAGCTCGCGTTAATTGCGTAAACGAAAATATCGATGATAACCCTTCCGAAAAATCCAATATTTATGACGATACCCAGAATGATTATCATTATGATGATAATCAAGGACACGACGAAGGCCATTAATAAATATAATAAAGGCCAGTAATGGGCTCACGGAGGTGTCTCGTGAGACCCAAATCACAATCCCTAACGATATCCATTAATGTTAACGGCACCCCTTCAAATCCCAATGACCACAAGGGTAACCTGCCCCAAATACGTGCCTTTACTTCTAAACCCAAGGACCACAAGGGTAGCCAGCCCCAAACAAGTGTCCATATCTCCAAAACCCAGGACCACAAGAGTAACCAGCCCCAAACAAGTGTCCATATCTCAGAAACCAAGAACCACAAGGGTTATCAGCCCCAAACAAGTGTCCATATTTGCACAACCAAGGACCACAAGGGTAACCAGCCCCAAATAAGTATCCAACGTTATAATTACAATCCTAATGAAGTGCACCAAGATGCTCCTAAGAATATAAATACTAAAAAGCTAAATTCTGTTATAAAGGAAGATCAAATTTACGAAATAGCCTGCAAACCCGCTAAAGTGTCCTTACCTCATATACTGGTTCAAACATCAGTATCCAATAAACCACTGATGCTCCTTGTAGACACCGGTTCCTCCGTTTGTCTTGTCAAAAAGTCCTCCATCCAGTCATATTCCAACCGGGGCCCAATTCTGCTATTTTAGATGACATCGACATCATATTTTGAATGGAATGAGATTATATTTTGAATTGACTCAAAATCGGTATTCTGCAACACAATGTCATTCTATTCTAATTTCGATATATTCAATTTAATGTCAATTATCCTGACATGAGTAGGTATTGCCATTAATGAAATAATTAACTTTATTGCTGGTAATTTGATGTTACAGCGTTGCCTATGATTTGTTTTTTATGTAATATGCACGCAAGTACGCTCTCACATTTTATTTTACTTTAACAGTTCCTTACGATCTGGTAGATGTTTCGGGAAATCTCTTCTTAGTCAGGGCACATGAGTAAATAAACCGAACAGAGAGACAGCTTCTTAAGAGCTTGTAAATTTGTTACCTATTTTGGTAGGGTTGTCACAATAGGTTAAGACAAATCGCTTGTTCGGTTACGACAGATTCTGGATTGGACAGATTCGTGATTTGGCAGATTCCCAACTCGACAGATTCGTGGATTGGGCAGATTCTTGGACTCGACGGATTCGCTATACGGCAGAAGTACAGCTGTTGTAAATAAAATAGCGAGTGGAACCAAAAAAGGCATGCACCTGAAACTTAAAAGCACGGAATTAAAATATACATTTGTTACCAAGGACACGACGTGACGACGTGATTTATTTGACATTCCCAACGATACCACTAATCGTGTTGAATATTTTCTGGTAATATGATCTATTTTGCTAATAAACATAGGAATCTCCTTTAGCTATTATGGCCACTAGTTTTACCACGTGGATAGGTATCTAAAATAAGTTTAAAAAGAAATTGTGTAAGACAAATGAACGTCTACAAAACAAATAACTATAAAATGATCAACCATCGACAGGGCTTACAAAAAACAGGTGCATACGATTTTCGACCTTATTGACAATTCATGACAGACTTTTAATTGGTATTTTCTTGCTTCCTGACATTGATACGTCATTAAAATTGTAAATTCTGAGTTACGTCAATAAGGTCGAAAATCGCATGCACCTGTTTTTTGTAATCCCTATCGATGGCTGATCACTTTCTGATAGTCATTGGTTTTGTAAACATTAATTGCTTTTACACAATTTCACAACTAATGAGTTGTTAAGTATTTCGTTGCCAACATTAACAATATTTATTTCAAGATCGAAATATTCGCGAAACTTTTGCTCGAGCAATTCAACAAATGCGACAAAATTATCAGGAGTTATACCTAATTAAAAAACCCATTTGTACGTTACCATTGTTAAAATCTTTATAATGATTTAATTATTTCATCTAGTATTATTCATACACACAGAACAATAAACAACCATTATTAATAATAAAACACCACTTTTTTACATTAAAATATTAAAACTTGCAACGTACAAAACAAACAACGTGCGTCGTAATAACCCTAAGATTGTCAACTGCTTGTGCCTACGTAAACCGGTTCTTTCCACTCTCGCCGCGTACACGACAAGCGGCCAGTGGTCACGCACACATAAGCCGCGTGCTCGTAGTAGTGCAACCGATTCGCGCTGTTGTATGAAGCTGTGTCTCTGTTCCGTTTATCTACTCATGTGGTCAGGGACCGTAAGGGTGCAACATACGGTCCTCGAGGAACGTACATGCCAATTTTTAGCATCTTGTGCCCAGTAGATTCGGCTGTGCATTGCTGTTAGTCAGGGAATTGTGAATGAATTTTATATATACAGATGATACTACCTAGCAGTGAAATATAGCAGTATATAATACTAACCAGTACCATTTTAGTAAATGAATTTATTCGTTGGATTGTGAGAGATTTTTTGAAACATAATCAATAATGTTACGTACGATTTGAAATCGAACATTTAAAATATGGGTGTTTTGAATATGTGTATTTACAGTTTGACGTTTGTCTTTGTACAAAAATATATTTAGCAGAATACCGTTTATGTATTGTTCAACTCTCAATATATTCGCAATATCATTTCAATGTCTCTTAATTTAGGAGAATACCATTATGACGTAAATATAACACTGACACATCATATCATACATCATATCGAAACTGCATTTTGAACAAATATAATTAGCAGAATTGGGCCCTCAGGGGCCCAAGGATACAATAAAATTAAAAGGTATAGATAATAACGAAGACACAACCGTTTCTACTCCCGGTAACTTTAATATGAACCTAATATTTGGTAGAGAATCAATTCCTTTTACATTCCACGTAGTAGATAAAATATACTTATCCTATGACGGTATAATAGGAAATAATTTACTTATCCATTTCCAGTGCACAGTTGACTATAATCGTAAAATTCTGAACCTTGCAAAAAATAAAATTTATATTAACTTTACACATCCTGTATATCATGTCCCTGCTCGATCTGAAATTAACATAGAATGTTCGGTCTTAAATCCCGAATTAAAAGAAGGTCTTATTCTCGACCAACACATTAATGAAACTTGTGCAATTTGTCTAGTTAGAGTCAAAAACAATGATTGAATTAATCTTACAGTATTAAATTCAACAGAAGAACCTGTAACATTGAACTCCAACCTTCAACTGACATTACATCCCTTCGACAATTAATCATCTCACGCGATACAATCCAATCAGCCATGTTTGAATAGAATCCAAGAAGTCCTAAAACTTTTACGTGTATCCCACTTGAACGAAGAAGAATCAAATGCCCTTTATGAAGTATGTTCTAAGTATTCTGACATCTTCCACTTACCTGGTGATCAGTATTCAGTTAACCTCTACTCAAGCCATCCATCATAAAATTCAAACCTCCTCTAACCAACCTATCAATGTAAGATCCTATCGTTTCCCTGAAATCCATAAGCAAGGAGTGCAATTACAAATTCAAAAGATGTTGTTTCAAAATATTATCCAGCCTTCCATATCTCCCTGGTCTTCTCCGAGATGTATTGTACCCAAAAAGATTGACGCATCGGGCCAAAAGAAATGGCGGATCGTCATAGATTATAAAAAATTGAATGACATCACCATTGAGGAAACATATCTTATTCCTAACATCACCGAGATCCTCGACCAACTCTAAATACTTTTCAACTCTCGATCTTGCCTCTGGGTTTCACCAAATAGAAATGGCGCATCAGGATGCATGTAAAACGGCATTTTAGTGTCCCTCAGGGCCATTTTGATTTCACCAGGATGCCGTTTGGCTTAAAAAATGCACCGTCAACATTCCAGCGGCTAATAAACAATGTCCTCACGGGTCTTCAAGGCGAAAGATGCTTCGTTTATTTGGATGACATCATAATTTACTCATTTGACTTATCTACACATATTCAAAACCTTACATCCGTCTTCCAAAAACTCCGATCCTTAAAGGTCAACGCTCATTAGAGCCACCCGGCACCCACTCCGCACGGCGTCCACGAGTGGACGGCGCGCGGTCAACCAGCGGACCGCGCGCCGTCAACGAGTGAACGCCGCGCGGTCAACGCGGCGACGAGCAGTCAACGCGCGGCAAGCTTGCGAGCAGCGAGTTGCCGCCGAGCCGTCCACGCGCGGACGGCGGGTGGACCACCCGCCGCCCGCGCGTGGACGGCTTACGACAGAGGCGATCCGGTGACGCTACGGAGTTGATGTAGTGAGCGCATACCAATACAAATCCATATAAAGAATACTAACCGCACGAGGCGAGGCGGTACGGAGTGGGTGCCGGGTGGCTCTAATGAGCGTTGACCTTTAACCTCAAATTACAGCCCGACAAATGTCAATTCCTACGTAAGGAGGTAGGCTATCTAGGTCATGTTATAACAGAAAGTAGCGTTAAACCAGACCCCAACAAAATTAAAGCAGTTCAAAATTTTCCTATCCCGATGTATCCCAAAGATATAAAATCGTTTTTAGGTCTTATTTCGTTTTACAGACAATTTATATATTATTATTATTATCATTATTATTATTAATTATCCAAACCTCTAACTTCCCTTTTAAAAAAGAATACCCCTTTCATTTGGTCTAATGAACAACAATTAGCTTTTGAATGCCTAAAGAATAAACTAACTACAGCTCCCGTCCTCATATACCCAGACTTCACGAAAACCTTCACACTTACTTGTCCTGCATCCAACTATGCGATTTCCGCAATTCTATCCCAAGGTCAAGTCGGTAAAGACAATCCTATAGCTTTCGCATCCAGAACCTTAAATAAAAATGAAACCAATTACAGCACCACCGAGAAAGAACTTTTGCCAATTGTTTTCGGTTGTAAAACCTTTAGGCCATATCTATTTGGCCGTAAATTTATAATCGTGACCGACCACCGTCCCTAAAATGGCTTTTTAATCACACAGACCCAAGCAGCAAACTACAACGTTGGCGCCTACAGCTAGAAGAATTCGAATATGAAATTGTATATAGCAAAGGAAAATTAAACTCGGCAGCTGACGCTCTATCACGATATCCTATAAATCCCGTTCATCCTGAAAACCCTAAAAACGACCTTATCGACCTTGGCCCATTAGATTTCAGCCCTTTTAACCAAGAAATCAACGACTTTAGTCCTCTGAGCCTTCCAAGTCCTGAAGCTCACCCAGATGTTCAACGTCTACCAAATAATCCTGAACCAATCCCCGAACTTCAAAATTACCCACAACCATCCACTACCAGACAGACCCCAAACCTACGATATCCAACTCCAGAAATTAATATTCCAGCTCCAACCCTGCCTGATCCTAACGACACGTATTCAAAATTTTAAAAAATGTCTTTAACTACATCATATAATACGGCAATTATTGAACATAATGATAATCTACTAAAAACTCTACATAAAATTATAATAATCCCAACTTCTTTAGATCTCGACGAATTTATTCCCTACGTTCAGGAAATACTGTCTAACTGCACAGAATCCAAAACATTCAATGAATCAGAAAGAACATTACATTCATTCAAACTTCTTCACTCCAATAGTAAACTTTATTACTTTCCATTCACTAAAGTGCATCACTTTGACGAATGTACTTATACTGAAATATTCGAGTCCTTAAAAAATCTTAGAAACCATCTTTTAAACAATGCCGAACGCACTGAAAGTATAAGCATTACAGATTTTAAAAACCCTTTTGAAAAACATGCATACGTTAAAATCTACAACATGCTCGCTCATTTATTTCATAACCCAGGTATAAGTGTTCATATCTGTCATAATAAAATATACTATCCTTGTCCTAGCGAAATTGGAAAAAATACTTAAAGAAAACCACGACATTCCTGTTGCAGGACATCTCGGGTCTAACAGAATGTTTGCTAAGATTAGGGAACAATATTATTGGAAAAACATGCGTAGCAATATTGAGACTTATGTCAAAAATTGCATTTCTTGCCAGACTAATAAAGCTTTACATAAAGTAAATAGAGCGCCGATGCAAATCATCAGCACATCTACTACCGCCTTTGAAAGACTATCTGTTGACATAGTTGGTCCTCTTCCCGAAATTGGGCCCGGTAAATTAAAGTACATATATCTTGACCCTCCAGGATAACTTAACCAAATATTCAGTAGCCTACCCAATTAGAAGCTCCACTGCTGAGGAGACTAGCGAGTGCCTGGTTCACTTCACACTGTTTGGCACACTTAAGTGTATTCTAACCAACCAAGGCACTAATTTTACAGCAGAATTATTTAAAGAAACATGTTCCTTCTTAAAAATTAAGCAACTGTGGTCTTCGCCGTATCATCCGCAAACACAGGGTGCTCTCGAACGGAGCCATTCCACTTTAAAGGAATATTTAAAATCTTACGTTTGCGAAAACCAAGATAATTGGCCATGTTAGCTTATAACACAACTATACATTCCACTATCCACTATTCACCTTACGAATTAATATTTGGTCACAAACCCTTTTTACCAAATTCCATATATGAACCTGCTCAAGGAGTTACTTACCCGGACTATGTAAAAATGCTACAGCATCGACTAAAATACACAAGAGATAAGGCCGCTGAGAACATTCAAAAGTCTAAGGAAGCTTCCAAAACATATTACGACTTGCATACTCGGCCCATTAAATATCAAATCAGTGACTATGTATATCAGAAAAATCATCTTCGGATGCGAAAAGCCCTGTCGCTAGTATGGAAGGGCCCCTATATGTGATAAAAATAAATAATAGAAACAACCTTACCTTATTAATTAATAGACGTCACGTGACCCATCATTACGATGAGGTCAAACTCGCGCGACGGCGCGTTAGTTAGTAGTTAGTTTAGATTCACCTTTATTAGTTATTTTGTATTATTTTATTACAGTACCCTGTCCTTGGCACAGGAAAACTACGTACAACCCATGGCGAATAGTCCCGGTATATATTTTTATCCGGTTGGATCTTTAAAAGTGATAGACGGTTATCTTAGCGTAGTAATTCCAATTGATATTTCTTTTATACAGCCACACATAAATAATCTGAACGGTGTGATAGGAACCTCCCGGTACTTGTGTAAGCAAAGCAATGTATTCAGTGAAATTGAATGTTACAATATAATACGCGACTTTGAATCAATTTCTCATTTATTAGAAAATCGGTCCAAAAGATCAGCGTGGTTTGGTGGGCACAGTTTTTAAAAAGCCCTGAACCAGCCTCCGCCAACCCTCTAGGGGGTTGCGTGATGACTAGATTTGCGTTTGCTTGCAATGTTCCTCGCTCAGTCGGATGATATGCGTTGATGAGACAGGCAGTGTACGGCGCTTGCGCGTGCCCGCGCGCGCGCGAAGCGTTATCAGTTCTTATCAGCCATCACATTTATCTCTTCTTCTCGCTTCGTTGGGTTGTGCATACTGTGCAAGTAGGTATGTGCACGCAGTACGTCACAATGTCATGTACCATTGAGTGGTATTCAACAACTCTGTTGTCAATTATTATGAGGAATGAGCAAGGCGCATAATAATATTTTTTTCCTGCAGATAGAAACATTAGTCGTATCTCACTGCTAGCGATACAACTGTTCAATTTAGCACGACTGTCCAATGCCCCTTTATGTACACCCATGGCCAGTCTATGACAGTTTCAGTACAGTTAAACCGATATAAAAACTGTATAGCGGACGCCGAAATTGCAATATCCGACTGATGGCGTTATTGGCGAATTGGTGCGATTTTTACGTCAGCCTGTATCGCTGGGCTTTCCCATTGGTTATGCTCAGCTTTTGTTCCGACGAATAGACGCGAACAGCTGACACAAGCAAATATAAATGGAAAACTAAAATGGATACCGTTTCAGTTTTGCAGTGTTTTGCGGCTGCATGCATCTTGTTTATTACATGTTAATGTAGGGAAACATTTAATAACGGTTCGTGATGCTAGCTACTTAAAGGTTATTTTAGAAATGCTTTTATAATTAAGTAGTGAATATTTAGCATGATATAATTTTTAAAATAATTATTTAAAAAAGTTTTATAACATTTTATGTAAGTATCCCGATTGAAAGGTAGGATGTTAGAAAACACGTAAGTACCAATTACTTACATTTAAGTAAATAAGCCAAACATGAGGAGCTTAAGTATTTAATTCGTCCCGTCTATAAATTGTATACAATATGCTTGGTAAAAAAATTAAAAATAAATAAATTTAAAGTTTTGCACTGCAGTACCTACCTACTGCTTCGTTTGCAACTGTAAATTATTGGAAGATAATGGCAATAACATTGCCGAGACAGGAGAACAAACGCCTGACTTACATAATCGGAAGTTACTACGAGTAAAGCATTAAAATATAACTGTTTTGTCTGCTACCACGCACTACTATTTAGGTAATAAGTGACGAACAAGTTGACGAAATATATGTTACCTATTGGCGATGCAAAGATTATCCGCGCGCCTCTAGTGGCGAATTTGGAAGTTGTCCGGGTACGACACTGTTGACAGCTTCAATACAACTTTGCTTCGAGGTTATAGTGAACTAATTGTATCGAGCTGTCAAAACTGTCGTACCCGGACAACTTCCAAATTCGCCGCTAGAGTCGCTAGTTAGAATCTTAGCATCGCCAATATGTCTGTAGGCAAAGAGTATACAAATACTTGTCTGTAGGTTTATCAGCTATGCTTATATGCATTGAATATCCAATGAAAAAAAAAATGGTACAGGTACCTACTATCAAGAAGTTGTCTACTTTGGTCGAGGGTAAAACACTCTGCCCGGATTGCCGTGGTTTACGGTGGAATGAATTTATTTTTTGCGTATTATGTTTGAAATTTGTACCGCATCGGTTTTGCATTTGCATAGAATGTAACCTACAAAGCATGATGTTAAACAAGTTTTGAATATTGAACCTAAAATTTTGCTAATATATAAGCAATTTCAAAATGCTATCACGAAAAGCCTTCTTATATGTAGGTATGTACCTGTGAAGTAACTATTTAGTAATCTGTGCCTTTGCATTGCTGATATTCTTTCTAAACTAACTACCTACTTAGGATTTTTCCCTTTTACTTTTAGAAAGAAAACAACCACATAGTTATCTCGCAGTACTATACAAACATTCAACAGCCACAAAATAAAGCCAGACTCGCAAAAACAATTGGTGTATCACATAAGTGTTGTCACATGTGGAGATTTTTAATTAAACCCGCTATAGGTACTCGGCGTAGTGATAATCAGCGAAGCAGCCGCTTAAACCGAACAGTCCACTATTAATTCAAGCGGTAGGAATGTAGAATATATGTACCTAATTCAAACCATAAAAATAGTGGAACTTTTGTGCTTCCAGCAAGTTTCAGAAGCGTGACGGTCACACCTAGGTACCCCAGGGTCTGGTGGCAAATTAGAAGGCACGGTGTGACGCAGTGTTGGCTCGCCACTTTTGTGACGGTAGGTGACTAGAGGAGCATTACGCCCGAGTGGCGTAATGCTCTTTTGACATTCTTTTGGAGACCACGACCACCATGAAACTTTTGTTGATCACGAAAGAAAAACCAGCAGCTGTGACATGCCAAATATAACTTTAAATCTTACTTACAGTTGCACTTCTTCGTGATTATCATTACCTACGAGTACAATCATACCCAGAGTTTTGCACTGTTCTAAAAATAACCTTATATATTCACTATAAAAAAATGCAAGGAATTAAAAGTAAGGTACCAATCTGACGAAATGTGGATGTATCTATACACTGGTATCTAATCTTACTAATAGGCATCCCATCAAGCTAATGACTAAAGTAATGCCGTAGAGACGATCAATTTTCCTTGTAAGTAATTTGCGCCCAAATTTTTAATAGAACGTCAGTTATTAATATTCATTAGAACGAAACTAAGTAATCATTTTATTATTAAGCACGGTAACGAAGTTTATTAAAAAAAAACGTAGTGATTGATGTTACATATTAAAAATATGATCTGCCCAGCTTTTACCCCTTCACTGTATCACAGAACTAAAATTACTTATACAAAAAACTATCAGAATTTTAAAGAGTAGCAGTCTTTCTAACTTAATTTTTAACCTGTATTGACACTCAGCAAATTTTATTTTGGCGGCTATGGTAGTCGATGTCCTTTGCCAAGACCTGGTCTACGTATGTAAGTTATTCCCTGATTGTCGTATGATTTTTTTTTTTATAACGTAGGCAGTCACTCAATAATATTGCTTTAATATTCTACCTTTAACGGGTAAATACGCTTTCAAAATGACGGTAAAGTTTCAAGCTATCACTATAAAAATGCGCGGAACAGTTCTAGTTTATTTTTTGTATACTTACATACGGTTATACATACATACATACATAGACTCACGCCTGTTTTCCCGAAGGGGTAGGCAGAGGCATATTAAACGCCCACTACGCCCATACGGTTATATAGGCCCATTCTATTCTTCATTCTATTTTTCTAGTGTAACTTTTGTTAAATCGTTCAAAATTTTCAAATTGACAAGAATTCTCTTTCGCAAGTTTAACTGTAGCGTAGGTAATATTTACATGTATTTATAGCTTAGCTTCAAATCGTGGGATACTCTTATTCTATTCAGTATTTAATGAAAGAGTTAAAAGAAATAAGGACGTCCTCGAATTGTACCGGAGAGTGCAAAGTTCATTAGAAGTCGTAACTCTAATTCACTTAAGCGTTTAATTATTGTGATGTCTATAGATAATCCGAACTTTTGACTTAGAATAAGGTCGTACTAATGCCGCGCTAAGATAGTCTTGGATGCAATTTCGTACGAAATCGGCCGATAAAATACATAGAAATACCCATCTGCTGACAACCAAAACCCTTGCAGTTTTAACGGCGCCTCGATCTAATTCCTTGTAGATTGGCCGCAAAGTTAAAATTGAAGGTCGATATGATTCAATGGGCTTCACTAATCTCCCTAAACTAACTATAATATAAAATAGTTTAATTTTTCGCACTGACCATCGCTACATCGTCATACATAGTCCTTCAATATATTTTCAGTACCTTTTGTCGAAATTAGCAAAGTGTTGGCGGCCTATAAAGCTACTATCGATTAAGTTATTTTAGGCAACTAACTCCCTGATGCGCTTGGTAGACGACAATAGACTGACCCTGTTACGATACTTTAATAGGTCTATCGCTTTAAACATTTCGTTATGTAACCAAGGTGCTAATGGAATAGACTTAGCTTTAGCCTTTAGCCGTGGCTTAAGTAGATAGAAATAGAGAGACCACTCTGTGTGGTGACACTATGAGTGGTGTGTTGAATCTCATAGCTGTATGGCTAGCTTTATAGACTTTCTGATTTGATTTTTATAGCGACTTCATCATCATCATCTTAGCGCTGTCTCGTCTGCGATCCAAAAACTTCGCCTCGGAGCACATGTACCTAGTAGTGCACTTAAATCTAACAAATTTTTCGTTACCTAGACAAGATCTTCTTCATGGATGCTATACATCCCCGTTCACGATTATATGTATAGACTTGAAGAGCGGCAAGTAGCTTACATTGGGCTGAATAAGATTACTGAAAGGACAATATACAATACAAAATAGCAATGAACAATTACTCAGTGGTAGATTATTATATGATCAGCACACTCAGGAGCTACAAACACACATATCAAAACTGACTGCACAGCTCGACAAAATGGCAATAATACACCAGAAAGAAACTAAAGAATACATATTAAAATATGATGAGATTTCTAGAGTTGGTAGAGAGAATCTAGAACAACTACTCTCTATATACAACAAAAAATGTTGCTTAAATTGTTCAAAATTAAATAATGATTTAGAAAGTAGTCTAGTACTAGAACAACCTCACAAAATATACAATGACTCCGGTTCTGATGCCTTGTTACAAACAAATCATATATGTTCACTTGACACTCATAGTAATAACACTGTATTGATGTTTTCTGACCAATTGGGAGTGGGTTTGGGTAGCTTAATAGATAGTTACACTAACCGTCCATTACAAAACGTTTGTTATCCAGGAGAAAGAATGTCTTCATTAGTTAATAAGTTAAAACATGCAGAATTAAATAAACATTCTACAGTTATTATTATGTATGGTGATAGCTTACTAGTTACTAGGAAAGATATACTAGCTTTATCGGATATAATGACTGATAGAAGTTCTAAAGTGGGGTGCAATTTTATAGTCTGTGCATTTCCTTATTCAAAGACCTTATCTGATAAAGAAAACACCAGATAAGTAAATTAAATCTATTATTATATAATAGTACATATCGTCATAATGACAACATTTAATTCTTTGACACTAATACTTTTATTAAAAGTAATTTTATTTTAACAAAAGATACTATGTATCTTTCTCGCTCTTTTAAACGACAACTTGCTAAATTATTAGCATTTAATTTATACAGTGACCCAAGTACTGTTAGAGTACATGACAATTCCATTGTTGACATTCATAATAATAATAATTTTAATTAAATTCTGAGACAATAGAGAACACCTCTAGCTATAATAAGATTACTCGTAACTCATTGACTAATACACTTAAACATAATAACAAAAATTTTATTAAATTAGTACATCAGAATATTAGAAGTATGATTAATAAAGATTTAGAAATGGAATTGTTTATGAACTGTAATGCTGTTGATATATTTTGCATCACTGAACATTGGCTAAAAAGCAACCAGTTCATGTTCAATTTCAGTAATCATATAGTAGGGAGCTCGTTTAGCCGGCAGCAAGCAGTACATGGTGGCTCGATGATTTTACTTAATAAGCAACTTAAATTTAAGGAGCGTCATGATATTGTAAGTCTGTCTGTTGAGCGAACTATTGAGGTAGCCTGTGTGGAACTGAGGAGATTTGTTGTAATAAGTGTATACAGGCCTCCTTCAGCATTGTATGATAGCTTCGAGCGTATTATGGATGAGATATTAAACAAAGTTGCAAAAATTAATAAAAATTTTGTTGTGTGTGGTGACTTTAATGTAAATTTATTGGAGGATAGTAGTCTTAGTACAAAATTGAAAGTGCTGTTTCTATCATATAATCTGAAGAACTTATTCTTAGAGCCCACAAGAGTTACTTCCTCTACATCTACTTGCCTAGATAATATATTTACAGATATCATAGTAAGAGACAAGCAAATTATTAGACAGACTCAGACCATTGTGGACAGTAGATCTCCTTTAATAATAACAGTAAGAATGTTTCTAGGCAAAATATAGTTGTAATACCTAAAACTGCAACTCGTTTTGCTAGGTTTCAAAGTAAACTAATGACTAGCTGGTCACTGTTAGATGATGAAGGTGACCCTAATTTGTTATATAATAGCTTTTTCAAAGCGTTTTGTACAGACTATAATTCGGTTTTCACACCAAGAAGGGTTACAGTTGGAGGTAATGCAACCTTCTGTGAATGGGCAACAACTGGGCTTCACAAAAGTAGAAAGAGATTGTATGAGCTATACGACGAGAGAAACTTTAATTTAAGTGAACAATTTCAGGATTATGTTAGAAACTATGTTAGGATATTTCGGAAACTTTGCAAGAAAGCTAAGTCTCTTTACCTGAGTTCAAGGATTAGGAGTAGTGACGATAAAATGAAAATGACATGGAATATAATAAACAGCGAGACTGGGAAAGTTAAAAGTAAAAGTTCAAAATTTATTTTGAACATTGATAACGACACTATTACATCAGACTCAAGAGTTGCATCAGCGTTTGAAAGTTTTTTTACTGATATCCCCTTATTACTACTAGATCTTTGGACTCATCAACCAATGCAGCGGAATCTCTTTTAAAAGAAAACATGAGTACAATCTATAGTAATTTCTCATTTCAGTATATAAATTCAAATGATGTTATAAAAGCTTTTAATACTATAAATTTAAAGAAGACTGCAGACTTGTGGGGAAATTCCGTTACTATTACCAAGTCCATTATTGCTTTAGCTGCTAACAGATTAGCTTTAATATTTAATAAGTGTATTGACTGTGGTGTATTTCCTGATCTTATGAAAGATAGCAAGATAATACCTTTGTACAAAGCAGGTAGCACATCAGACCCCACCAACTATAGCCTAATTTCTGTGCTGCCCACATTTAGCAAAATTTTCGAGAAATTTTCGTCCGTATTTATGCAAAAAGGAACCACACGACAAATTTCGATTTTTGCTTTTTTTGAAGAATACTAATTTAAAAGTGGTTTATTTTCTTATTCAAAAAAGATCCACATGATTTTTCCCTTGGAAACAAGTTATACAAAAAGCAGAAAGGAACCAACAGCAAAAACACACATTATACATATTGCAAAACCGAACCATAGCACCATGGGACTCGTTTCATCAAACAAATAAACCATATAAATTCCATGTCATTTTATACAAAACAGATCCACAGATACTTGGTACCATTATACATTAAAAATATTTCTATTATTAAAAAATATTGTAATACACCAAATGGAACCAAGTTTCTGTGATACCATTATGCGTAAAATAAATTCATATTTGATTTGACTAATTCTTGTTTTTGCAAAATGGAACCACAAGCATTCGGTTCTACCATGTATAAATAAATATTGTAAACAGCAGAACCACAAGTACGTGATTTTATTGTACTGCGGAAGGCGTAAACTTAAAGTTTGAAATTCTAGCTGAAATTGAGAGTTTTTACAAAGACCTGTACGCATCATGGAAGTCTAAACTCTTGAAACCAGGCAATGATGACTATAGAGCCCTACTGCCGCGCCAATATACGGAGAACATCCCTGATGTCAACCAAGGCGAGGTACGAGAAGGTCTCGTGCAACTTAAGAATAACAAGTCTCCATAAGATGACGAAATCACCAAAGAGCTCTTAAAAACAGAGGGGGACTGTAGTCCTGAAAGATCTGGCGAGCCTCTTTAATTCCATTATCCATCAGGGACTTATAGCTCAGGCGTGGATCGGGAGAGCGGTTGTCCTGTTCTTCAAAAAAAGGTGACAAAATCTCGCTGAAAACATATAGACACATTTCACTCTTTAGCCACCTCTACAAGTTGTTCTCGAGAGTGCTAACAAACAACCTCGCCAAAAAACTTGACAATTTCCAGCCACAGGAAATAGACCACATCCATACTGTTTGGCAGAATATACAGAAGACCAATGAGTAAAATAAGCCGCTGTGTAAGGCTTTCGTGAACTACGAGAAAGCCTTCGACTCCATCGAAACCTGGGTGGTTCTGGTTGCTCTGCAGCGGTCTCGTACCGATTGGCGCTACATCGAGGCGTTGATATGTTTGTATGATATCGCCACTAAGACCATCCAACTACAGCCCCATCGACGCGATTGCGACGAGGTGTGGGGCAGGGAGACTTAATATTTCAATCAGCTCTTCACCGGCGCACTCAAAGACATCTTTAAGATGCTGGACTGGCTTGGACTGGGCATAAAAATTAACTGCGAATACATCTCACACCTTCGGATTGCTGACGATATCGTCATCGTTGCGGAGTCCCTGGAAGAGTTGAGCGGGATGGTCTAAAGCCTAAACGGAGCCTCTCGACGTGAACTTGTCTCGGCATGAACTGAACAAAACCAAGATTATGTTAGACAAACTCATCATGTCGGGATCGGTTTATGTCCAAGGATAGATGCTTGAATGTGTCCAAAAGTATGTCTACCAAGAGCAACAGCTTGTTGTCCAGCTTGGTAGCAATAACTTCGAGAAAGAAATGGACCGTAGTGTCCAGTTGGGTTGGGCAACGTTTGGCCAACTACGTCAAGTTTTCTCTTCGCCCCTACCACAATGCCTGAAGACCAAAGTCTACAAACAATGCGTCCTACCTGTTATGACGTACGGTGCCGAGATGTGAACACTCACAGTGGGACTAGTCCCCAAACTTAAAACCACGCAGCGAGTATAAAATCCGCAACGAAGTTATCCGACAAAGAACCAGAATTACCGACATAGCTCACAGAATAAGTAAGCTTATGAGGCAGTGGACTGGTCATATCTGCAGCAGTACTGATGGCCGATAGACCAAGCTTGTCCTAGAGTGGAGAACACGTCTCGGTAAGCGTAAGGGTGGCACCCAGTTAGGTGGACTGACGACCTGAAATCGAGGCTGGGACAAAATGGATGCAAAAGGCTAAGAACCATGTGGCGCGTGTTGGAAAAGGCCTATGTCCTGCAGTGGATTGCTATAGGCTGCATATCAAAGGTTTCTTACGATAATACTTAGTTTCATGTATGTATATGGGTAAATCCATGGCTTTACCGATATACATGAAACCCATGGTTTGTGGTTCTTTTTTGCATATGAGGAAAGCTATTAGTTAGTAAATATTAAAAGGAACCACATGCACATTTTCTTCATTATCTAGAAAAATTAAGAGTATCCAGAGCAAATTTATATACACATACTTAAATGAGTAATTTATCAATACAATTATATAAAATAAATGTAATATTTTCCTTAATCTAACAGAGCTGCACATGTTTTTGTAAATTCATTGATATCTCAGAAGTGCGTTTTTGCTGGGTGGTTCCTTTTTGCATAAATACGGACAATTGATACTAGACCAACTGCAAAGTTATTTTAATAACAACGAGCTTCTACACTCTAAACAATTTGGTTTTACAAAGGGGCGCTCCACGACCGATGCCGGTGTTGAGATTGTAAAACATATCCTTGATGCCTGGGAGGATTCACATGATGATTTAGGTGTCTTCTGTGATTTGTCAAAGGTCTTTGATTGTGTAGAACATGATACATCGATCAGGAAATTACATCACTATGGTTTAAGTAGTTCTGCTCTGCATCTTCTTACTTCATATTTGAGTAATAGGATTCAGAGAGTTGATGTCAACGGGACGCGTTCGCATGGGTCTGTAGTCAAAATGGGCGTCCCACAGGGTTCAATCCTCGGTCCTTTTTTATTTTTAGTTTATATTAATGACTTACCACACCTCGTCAATGACAAGCACGGGATAGTACTGTTTGCTGATGATACCTCACTTTTATTTAAATTAAAACGACAGCAAATTGATATGGACGATGTAAACATTGCTATCTCAAAGGTGGTTCGCTGGTTTGAGGTTAACAACCTGCTTTTAAATAGACTAAAAACTAAATGTATTCGATTTTTGATGCCTAACGTCAAACAAGTGAACACCTCAGTAAAGGTTAAGGATGATGTGTTGGATCTTGTGGATAACACCAAATTTTTAGGCATTACACTAGATTCTAAGCTGCAATGGAGACCACATATTAGTAAATTGGCGAATAGACTCAGCTCTGCAGCATACGCAGTCAGGAAAATTCGCCAGTTAACTGACATTGACACTGCCAGGCTTGTATATCATACCATACCTAGCTATTTTCATAGTATAATGTCATACGGTATTCTCCTGTGGGGAAATGCTGCCGACATTCAGACCATCTTTGTTCTGCAGAAAAGAGCTATTCGAGCAATTTATAATTTGGAGTATGGGGCTTCGTTAAGGAATAAATTCAAGGAAATAAACATTTTAACAGTTGCCAGCCAGTACATTTATTCCAAGCTAATATATTTATTCCAAAACAAGGCCTCATACTCAAAGAAGAGTGATATCCACAATTTGAATACTAGAAATAAGAGTAAGCTAGTAGTGCCGGCTACCCGGCTAGAGAAAATAAAAAAAATCTTTTCAAGGCCAATGTGTGCGCTCAGAGACGCGTAGTTCTTCCGAAATTCTTCCATAAGAAGGGATTATCATAATTCAGGGCAGCGGAGATCACATTTAAATATCTATACGAAATGATGGATTGACATTTTAAGCATTTCATTTAATCATAAGGTTTTGATGGCGATGCTGCTACGTATCTTAGAATTCTGGCGAAAAATAAATAACTTCTTCATTGATCCGGTTTTTATACTAAAACTAACGTGCGTTGCGTGAGCGTCTAGACTCTAGAACTTTTATTTAGCTGGAGTGAATATAATGAGCTTTTGTGCTCTAGACTCTAGAGCACAAAAGCTCATTATTATATTTACTCCAGCTAAATAAAAGTTCTCAACATTATCATAAATGTTATCATTTCACAAAACTTACTTTGAACGATAATGGATCCTGTTAGAGTCAAGCCAATTTTTTAAACGTATTTGTTTAAATTTAATGGTAGGTAATAACTATTAACATTATTAGTTAGGTAGGCATTCTTAAAAAAATGTTAGGAAAATAGGTCTATTGTACAACGCTGGCGTATAAGGTTTGATTTCGAGTTTTCCGTCTCTTCGCTAAGATGCCATTTGTTTCGTATGTTTTCCTTAGCCGCCTCTTACGACACGGGTAGTCACTTTTTGTATTCATAATCCGTCACCACAAGGACAACACTGTTTCATACATACATACCTAGACTCACGCCTGTTTCCCCGAAGGGGTAGGCAGAGGCATATTAAACGCCCACTTTGCGCCAGTGTCTTGATCCCACGTAATAGGTGGCGAGCACACACTGTTTCAAATGTTTGAAAACATGTTCTAATCAACGGACACAAAGGTCATCCAGACTCGAAACAGTAATGTGTGTATCGTAGACAGTGTTGTCCCGTGTGGCCATTGGCCAGGTGGCCGCCTAAGTACTTACGACACTTGTAATGTTTAATGATATTGCATAGGTATACTAACATCAATAGTTGAATTACTTGAACGAGTGTGATATTTGCATCAGCGCACTACTGCGCCTATGAGGACAATATCGCAAGACCTTTGAGCGGTTTGAAAACTTCCTTATCACAGCCACACACTCACACGAGTCACACGAAAATGAAGAAAGACGAATACGAACGAATTCAGAGCGGAATTTAAAATTAATGAGCAACCATTTGAACTACCTGAGTTAATTTGGCTGGGCTAAGAATATCTCTGTATACCTACTATAAGGACTAATAAGTACCTAGGAATAAATTCTTGCTAAAATTACAAGTGGCGGGCGTGCACTTATCACAAGTTCCAGACCATTTAACTGAGAACATTGTCACTCTGTAAACGTCCCACAAATCTTTATGTACAGAAGTACCTATAGATATATCAGCAGAAGTCTAAAAGCCTACTTAGGTATTATTACAGAGAGATTAAAGTGTATTTCGCCGCGTTTCTGATATTATTGTGAGGTGCAGTAGGTATCAGGGCCGCGCCGACCCAATCCAGCGCCTGTGTGCGAAATTTGTGAAGCGCCTTTTTGTCATAATTTTTCGAAAATAACTTTAATAATTAACGCATATCTCGGCGCGCGGCGCCCCTGTCACCCTGGCGCCTGTGTGCGCCGCGCACATTGCACATATGGACGGCTCGGTCCTGATAGGTATTAATAAAAATGTAAAACTGTTTTACAAATAAGGCTCGGGGGATAGATAGTTGCATAATGTGGTATTAAATAAAACTATTAATATTCCTTGCCACCACAATAAAATCATTCATATTCGTTTTTGAAATATTGAGGAACTTACGTTATGTTGGAACACTTTTTGGAAATCATTACCTACACCTAGATAATTGGATATGTTTTAATTAGCGACGGATATTGTAGTGTACCTACCATTGGGTGGCATTAAAAAACTCTTTTGTCAATTATGACGAAGAACGAGCAAGACGCAAAGGTACTTTAATTATTTTTTACGCAGAAAGAAACATTCATCATATCTCACAGCTAGCGATATAACTGTCCAATTCAGCACGACGACTGTCCAGTGCCCCTTTATGTACATCCATGGGCAGTGTATGGCAGTTTCAGTACAGTTAAACCGATATAAAACTGTAGGTATAGCGGACGCCGAAATTGCAATATCTATCCGACAGATGGCGTTATTGGCGAATTGGTGCGCTTTTTACGTCAGCCTGTATCGCCGAGGCTATTTCCCACTGAATATGCTCAGCTTTTGTTCCGACGAATAGACGCGAACGGCTGACACAAGCAAATTAATGGAAAACTAAAATGGATACCGTTATACAGTTTTTCAGTGTTTTGCTGCTGCATGCATCTAGTTAATTATAATTTTATGTTAATGTAGGGAAACATTTTGTAACGGTTCGTGGTGCCTAACTACTTTTAATGTTATTTTATAAATGCTTTTATAATTAGCGATTTAGCATATTATTATCTTGAAGAGGTTTTATTACATGCTTGGACATATTCTAATTGGGAGGGAAGAAGTTTGGGGATCACATTCCGATTACATTTTAAGCTCCACATGATAGACATATTTGGACAAATCGTTAAAAACTGAAAATTTACCTACTTGAGCAAAGAGTATACAAATACTCTACTTGAGATAATCTCAACAACATCGCTAAGACAGGAATAGGTACACCTGTTATACTTATTTAATCGCTAGCAAGTGTGACTAAAGCATTTATAAACTACTTAGGTATTGAGTGCCGAACATTTTGGCGAAAAAAAATATGTTACATACCTATATCTGCTGGTTTATTAACCATTAAAATATGCGATGAAAAATATGGTACCTATACCAAGTTGTCCATTTCGGTCGATTGTAAAACACTCGGCCCTGGTTTATGGTGGAATGAGTTTATTTTTGCATATTATTATGTTTGAAATTTGTATAGCATCGGTTTTGCACTGACAATGGAATGTAAGGTACAAAACATAATGTTAAACAAGTTTTGAATATTGTACATAAAATGTTGTTAATACACAAGCATTTTCAAAATGCCAGCACGAAAAGCCTTCTTACATGGCATTACTGATTATATTTCTAAATGACCTACTTATGATGTTTTTCCTTTTTATTTTAGAAAGACAACAACCGCACAGTTATCTCGCAGTACTTTATAAACATTCAGCGGTCACAAAGTACAGCTAGACCCAAAACAACAATAGGTGTATCACATAAGTGTTGTCACATGTGGTGATTTTAATTTAAACCCACAATACTCGGCGTAGTGATAATCAGCGAAGCAGCCGCTTAAACCAAACAGTCCACTATTAATTCAAGCGGTAGGAATGTACGATACACGTACCTAAGTAAGATCATAAAAATAGTGGTACCAGCAAGTTTCAGATACGCCAGGGTCTGGTGGCAAATTAGAAAGTACAGTATGACGCAGTGTTGGCTCGCCACTTTTGTGACGGTAAGTTCCATTTTAGAAGAGTAAAGGTGAATAGAGGAGCATTACGCCCGAGTGGCGGAGTCAAGAAGCCTCGAAAAGAGGAACATTCTTTTCGAAGGACACCATAAAACTTTTATTGAAGTCCACGAATCGCGAAAGAAAAACCAGCTGTTACATGCCAAATATAATTTAAAATCTTTCTTACAATTGCTATATTTTTTGTGATTTTGGCCAAAGTTGATTAGAATTACCTACGAGTACAATCATACCCAGAGATTTGCCATTTACCTACCAAAAATATCCTGGTAGGTCACATCCAACCAAATATCACAATAAAAAAATTTAAGAAAGTAAAACTAAGGTACCAATCTGATCTCATATGGATGAACCTTTATACTAGTATCTAATAACTTAATAGGTTATAGTACTTGGCATCCCATCAAGGTAATGACTAAAGTAATGCGGTAGAGTCAATCAATTTTCCTTGTAAGTAATTTGCACCCAAATTTTTAATAGAACGTCAGTTATTAATATTCATTAGAACGAAACTAAGTAATCATTTTATTATTAAGCACTGTAACGAAGTTTATTAAAAAAATGTAATGATTGATGTTCCATATTAAAAATATGATCTGCCCAGCTTTTGCCCCTTCACTGTATTACACAACTAAAATTATACAAAACCATATCAGAATTTTAAAGAGTAGCAGTCTTTCTAACTTACCTTGTATTGACACTCAGCAAATTTTATTTTCGCGGCTATGGTAGTCGATGTCGTTTACCTGGTCTACGTATGTTAGTTATTACCTGATTGACGTATGGTGTTTTTTATAACGTAGGCAGGCACTCAATTATATTGCTTTAATATTCTACTTACATTTAACGGGTAAAATACGCTTTCAAAATGACGGTACGGTTTCAAGTTATCACTACAAAAATGCGCGGAACAGTTCAAGTTTATTTTTTGTTTACTTACCTACCGTTTTATATGTAGGCCCATTCTATTCTTCATTTTTTTCTAAGTGTAACTTTTGTTAAATCGTTAAAAAATTTCAAATTGACAAGAATTCTCTTTCGCAGGGTTAACTGTAGCGTAATATTTACATTTATTTATAGCTTAGCTTCAAATCGTGCGATACTCTTATTCTATTCAGTATTTAATGAAAGAGTGAAAAGAAATAAGGACGCCCTCGAATTGTAGCGGAGAGTGCAAAGTTCATTAGAAATCGTAAATCTAATTTACTTAAGCGTAACTAATGCTAAGCAGCGCAGCAAAGAAAGGAATAGGAATTGTTTAATTATTGTGATGTCTATAAATAAACTTTTGAATAAGAATAAAGTCGTACTAATGCCACGCTACGATAGTCTTGGATGCAATTTCGTACGAAATCGGCCGAAAAATACATACCCATCTGCTGACAACCACGACTCTTGAAGTTTTAACGGCGCCTCGATCTAATTCGAAACACATGTAGTAGCGAACTTAAATCTAACATAATTCGCGTTACCTAAACAAGATCTTCTTCATGGAGGTTATGCACGTTCCCGTTCACGATTATATAGACTTGGAGAGCGGCAGGTAGCTTACATTTGGCTGAATAAGATTACTGAAAGGACAAATAGCAAAACTATTACGGTTTACCAGAATGGCAGAAACCAGAATTCTGCTCAAGATAATTTCGTAGTATTTAGATGTTGACGCATCACTTGCAATGATAACCCCGAAAGAATCTAGCAAGTAAAACATTGGAGGCCACGATAAGTATAAAATATGTATAGAACCTATACCTAAAGATTCGATGTGATATTTTACAAATAGATTATCGCTGGACGCTGTTTAATTTAATTAAGGAACCAAACACCATCGAAAGTTCTTTCAGTTGCGTTGAGTAAATTTGCTCTGGTGTTATTATGTAGAAATAATGACACTGCCATCAATACCCACCAACCAGGTTATCTACGTGGTAGAATGTGTTTATACTTTATACATATAGAATGGTTTATAATATTATAGCCAAAACTTTTATGGAATTATCGCCTTGAGGGGGAAATTAAATAGTAGGTACATAATTTAAATACATAAGCCTCTTCATGAGAGGTTAACTGCTTATCAACATAAATAATCCAGTTAAGTCACAGCTAGACTATAAATCAGCACCGTAAATTACATACGCCGCTGACGTAATTCGATAACCGAGTGAGGTGCGAGAGATTAACGGCCATTTTCAATATTCGATCCATACATGGATTTTAAGATTCGAGATTCGTGTTTGACATATTTTGTATGGAGCTTATGTCATAATCATAATCATTTATTCATTCATTGCATTTTGGGTATTACATGCTCACACATTATTAAATTGTTTCACCAAAATCTGCCTAAATAGGCGTATGAATATATTGAACTTGCAGAAAAAATAAAATATACATTACAATGTCAAACCTGATCAAATATAAAAACAAAAATAATCTAATTTGATAATAAAGAAATAACAATGTCAAAAATTCATGTCAGTAACCAAGTAAAATGTAAAATAAAAATGTCAATCGTAGTTCATGTCAGTAAGTAAATGGAGTTATTAAATTAAAATAATAGAATAAAAAGTATAATCAAATGTATGTCACCGTTTAAGTTTTAAAATTAATAAATAAAAAGAAGATATAAGAAATAACATCAATTTAAAATATTATAACTAATTAAAATCCATTTTTATCATCCAAGAACTCATTGACAGTATAATAGCATTTTTGTATTAATATCTGTTTTAATTTATTTTTAAACATTTCTTTCCCATAAAGCTTTATCTGACATGGTATTTTATTATAAATTTTTGGCGCTATACATAGTAAGCTTTTGCTCATCAGGCTTGTTTTCGCGCTATGTAGACATAGTCTGTTGTTATTACGCCTATTTCGCTTGACAACATCAGATATGCGTTGGAATAAATGAGGATTAGCGTGTACAAATAATGCTACCTCCAGTATATATAAAGACGGAAGTGTCAGGATGCTGTATCTGATAAAGTACGGTTTACAACTGTCTGTTGACTGCAATCCAAACATCGCTCGTACGCAACGCTTCTGAGCTTTGAAGACCATTATACTATGTGTAGAGTTCCCCCAAAATATTACACCATAACGTAACATTGAGGCGGCAAGACTGTGATACGCAGTTAGGACAGCTTCGATATTAACTATTGTTGATATTTTATGAAGAGCATATGCAGAACTGCTAACCCTCTTACATAATTCGGCAACGTGATTCTTCCAATTCAGTTGTTTGTCAACTACTATGCCCAAGAATTTTGCAGAGTCTACTTCACGTATGTAATTATTATTATAACTGACATTTATACTATTATTGACTTGCGGCCTTTGACTGAAATGCATGACGAGTGTTTTAGTCAGATTTATTTTCAAGTTATTATTGTCTAACCAGCTAATAATTGAGGATAGACAACTATTGATCTCATTTTGATATTGTTCTACAGTTCTGCACTGGATAGATACAGTACTGTCATCCGCAAATAAAGACATTGGATGTATCGTACATTTGGGCAGATCATTAATGTAAAGTAGGAACAAGAGCGGACCTAACACGCTGCCTTGAGGTACACCATACTGGACTAGGCGTTTGTCGGATTCATATGTTTCCTCCCTTTTGGTGCGGGTATTTACTCTTGAAATATGGGTAATTTTTGATCTACTGGAAAGGTAGGATTTTATTAGGTCTTGTATGTTCCCTCGAATTCCATAAGAGTTCAGTTTTTTTAATAGTATGCAGTGATCCACATAGTCAAAAGCTTGCGTCATATCGCAAAATATGGCGCATATAGGGGACCTTTTATCGACATTGGTGATTATTGTTTTGTAGAAATCGTATATGGCTAAGTCTATGCTTGTATTTTGCCTGAAACCTTTCTGCTCGGTACATAGTAACTTGTTGCCTTCCAAGTAGGCATGCAGTTTGTTATTAATGTATCTTTCAAATATTTTTGAAATGATGGGTAGCAGTGCAATTGGTCTGTAAAATTCCATTAACTCTTTGTCTTCTTTTTTAAACAAAGGTTTTATTATGGTTGTTTTTAATTTGTCAGGATATTTACCATTACAAATGCATAAATTTAATATATGAGATAAATGTCCACTTATATCTAAATTAACAATTTTAATTATTTTAGTCGTAATGTCATCAAAACCTACACTATTTGTATTTCTTAGTCCAGAAATAATTCTTTGTATGTCATGTGGTATACTAGGTGTCATGAAAAATGAGTTAGCTGTACTACCAATAGACGTTGTCACATTTTTTCCGCATCCCGATATAGGCTTTATTTTATCAGTATAGTAATTATTAAATGCATTAGCAATTTTTTTCGGGTCAGTAATAATGTGATTATCTACTTTAATCCTGGTAATATTGTGGCGGGGGATATTCCATCTTGTCTTATTTATTATACCCCATGTTGTTTTAGATTTATTTGATGAATTTTATAATTATTTTGTGCACGATGCGTAAGCCTTATTATCTTTTTAAATAATTTTGAATAAGTTCGGTAGATAAGTTTATTTTTAGTCGAAGGTTTCAGTCTGAAACTCCATAATAGTTGTTTTTTCTTAGCACTGCATTTTTTTAGGCCCCACGATATCCATTTTGGTTTCATATTAACATGTATAGTGGTGAATTTATAAGGAAAACATAGATCATAGAAAAGTTTAAAGTTTTCGATGAAATAATTATATGCTCTATTAGGATCAGATTCTTCATAGATGTAAGAAAATGAAAAATTATTTAGGCATTCTTTAAATTTCTGTATATTTTCTGAGCAAAAGTCTCGAGTCTTTTTTCTCCAAGCTTTAATTGAAGGTTTTTGTACGCGAAATTGTAGCAGCTGTGCAGTATGATCAGACAAGGCAAATTCTAACACTTCTGCTTTACACATTTTTTTAAAATTGTGAGCAAAATTATCGATGCATGATTTACTTATCAATCTAGTCGATTCTTTTAAAGCTAGTGTCATATTATAATTTAACAATAAACTTTCAAAATCTAGAGTAACATTTTTTTGTTTCATTAAATCTATATTAAAATCGCCTGCAATTACAATATTTTTATAATTTTTTTTATTTAAAAGTTTCAGCATTGCTTCCAGCCTGTTAAAGAACGTGTTCAAGTTCTCCGCTTTGGGCACTCTATAAACACATACAATGATAATCCTATAACTTACAAGTTCTATTGCACAGCATTCAAACAGTCCTGATACCGAAAGTTTTTTAATTTCATGTAGCTCGTTCCATTGGTTACCATTTTTCACAAGAATGCACGCTCCTCCTCGTTTAGAGTGGCTTCTACTATAACAAGCTGCTAGACAATAGTTTGGCAATTCTAAATAAGTTTCATAGCCATCCATCATGAAATGCTCTGTGATACACAATACTTCTACATTTATTTTCCTATCAATGAGTTCTTCAAGACATATTGATAGTGTGTTTGACTTGTTTATTAAACCAGCAATGTTTTGATGGAGAACATAGATATTATTGTAGACGAAAAAAATCATCGGTCCGTTTATGGTTTAAGATATGTTCATAAGAAACCGATGCATTGTGTTTCATAACTTCAGTTGTTTTATCTATATTCCTCTGCCCAAACAGGTTGAGATCAATTAATATTTTATTCATTATTCGACTGTATATATTCTTCAAGCCATGTTTGTTTATTTTGCCAGTTGTGATAGAAAACATGTCAAGCGATAGGTCGCGATTGCTCTCGAACAAGTAAGCGTAGTCATTCTTCTGGAGATCTAGACAGATTAGCTTATTGAACATTTCTACTTTAAAATTATAGATAGGAGCTCCTGTAATGTATGCTGGAACACAAATAACCATATTAGTGTGCTTAATTGTTTGCAAAGACGCTCTTAGATTATTTATTACATTTATGTAGTTGCTCTCATCCCTAACATCATTTTGTCTGATAAAAATTATACAATAGTCATTAAAAGTAAAGTTCATAACTTTTCATTCAAAATTTCTTATCAGTTCTTTAGTAGTGCAATTTGGCATTATATAATGGCAATAATCAAAGTAGTCTGAGAAAGTTTCGTTCATTGCTGACGAAGATCCTCTTGTTCTGCTACTACTAAGTATACATAACTTGTTCTTATATTTAATATCCATGTCGTAATTACCAGTTGCCTTTTCTATCTTTTGATTAAACGAATTGCTATCTTTCGGGGTAGTTTCTTGTTCCGTTGGGTTATGTTGTGTATGGGTACTGACATGAGGTGTTTGTTCAGTTTTATTATGTGTGATTGCAACGCTTTTAGAATTATTATAATTTTTCATGTTTTTTCGTAAAGGTGTTAAACTTTTTTTAGCAGGAGATGAACATATTTTTTTATACATGTTAATTTTTTTATTTTCACTATTCAAATTTTCAATTTCTTCATGAGCACTTAGTAATTCCATAGACAACTTCTTATTTTGTTCGATCAAGTTACCTAAAGTGTCACTGTTATCGTGTAGACTGTCCGGAATGCTCAGCATAGTGGTGTCAAATATAGTTTTCTCGTTCGTCATTACAGTTATGTCTGTTAAAGAACTTGTTCTATATGGTTTGCGTTGTGTGATATTGTTGCTGTCGAGATCCATATTAATTAACTCAGTTTTTTTTCAAATATAATTAATATGATATTTCTAATCAACTTAATTACGTGTGTGTATCCAATGAATATATGTATGTATGTCCAATGTATATATTTATGTATGTCCAATGAAATAATGTATATATTTATTTATGTCCAATCAATAATGTCAATTTCAAAATTAATTCAATTCATACAGTGCAGCGAGAATATCATTCCACAATTTTAATGGCAACACCAATTCTATTTAGTTGTTCATTCATTAGTAATAAATCGGTTGGCACATCACTAGATTTTGTTCTATATTGTCTTTGAAATTGAGAGGTACAAAGGTCAGTTATCATGAGATGTCATAAAATTTGTATATCGTTTGAAAAGTTTGTTTTCTAACGGCTCATAATTATTATAATGACCTGTTTTCAATTGCTAGGATGCTCACTGTGCGTAAATATTTTATGTAAGTGATTGTACGTACCATACCGCAGGTTGCCAGCGTACGAAATGCACTACACTTGATAAAACAGTGTGTTCCAATATTTGTACGTGATGGTGGTAACTCAATGTTTATTTGTTGTGCACTGTCGAAAACGTTTTATGTGATATATTGGATGATGATCGTCACTAAAAATCACAATCCCAGTGGTAATTACAGGTAATACTTATAATTTACAAATTAGCAATATTCAACTTTGTTTACTCTTTACTGTCACTTTGACATTCTCAAAAACTAATCTAAAATCTACAGATCTATCTATAGATTGAATATTGAATTCCGTAGTTAGTCGATTATTTATTGCTCGGTCCCTTGGAGTTGTTCCTCTGCATCCACCCCTGTGTGTTTATTAAAGTTAAAGTAACTTAGTTAAAGCCATGATAGTTTATATTAGGTTAGATTTGTTAGTTTTCTTGTGATGTTACACTGTGGACGGATCCCGAATTTAGCAGGTTGTTAGATATAGCATCGTCTGGGCGGCCAGGGAGATTTATTCCTACTTCCTAGTATGGACCACACGCGTAGCTGCATCGTCTGAAGGCACCCATCGAAACTCACGCTCGTCAATCCAACCTAATCACTTTTATAATTATATATTAAGACGAAGTTATAAATACGAAACGTCTAGGAACCAATAGAAACGAAGATGAAGAGATATATCGTGTTGTAGCTAAAACCAATCGTATACGAATGTAGGTAACACTTTTGTGTCGAAAACAACGAGAATTGTTTCAAAGCTCGTTTATTACGCCAATCCTTTATTGGGAGAGCAATGAAAACGGGCGTGACGAACGCGCTGGACACGCGGGAAATTGGAAAAACGAGACGGTCACTTGCAGCCGACGGACCCTGTACGGCCCTCGGCCGCGCCACGGGCGACAAGCCACCTCTGACATACATATATTATATGTAGATGGTGCTGCAGCGATTTTGAATCGTGACCCGTCGCTTGTGGAAATTGTTATTGGTGCGTGGTAATAGCGATTAGCTTAAGGATTAAATCAGTTTAGGCGTTACGTAATATTTTTCTTCTGATTTTGGACTTTAAGTATAGTTTTATGTGTTTTGTTGTCTGTGCTTATTATTTGTCTCGACATTTAATTAATTAAGCGACCGGCTCCATCGAAAATTGCTAATGTTTGAGCACGGTTTACTATTGTTTAACAAAAAACGTATGACAAAAGATCATTTTACAAACAACGTTTGAAAAATTTATCATTTGACAAACTTTCGTTTCGCAAACATATTACTTTAAAAACAATAATTTGACATAATAATATAGGTTTTGCAAATATTTTAATTAGAAAATAATTAAAATGTTAAACAATTATTTTAAAAATAATCATTTGACAAAATAATTCGTTTGCCAAATTGGTGATTGTATAAAAAGTTAGAAGATAAATGATTAGTTTTTAAAAATAACTAATTTCTAACCAATACTTGCGCGAAATTTTGGAAATATTTAATTGCATGGTTGCAATTTCCATCTTGGACAGAATATTTATAGGCAAGTAATAATTTTGTATTAATACTAATTCCATAGATGCTCAAGTCTTTAAAAAAATACACTGCCTGAATTAAGTGAAATAAGTAGAACTCGGTTCTGGCACTCGCCGGCCGCTCCCGCGGCACGCTCGCTTCGCTCGCTCGGCTCCTGCGTTGTGGTCGCAGTTCTAACCTAACCTAACCAGCCATTGTTTCAGTTGACCCTACACAAAGATTGTTGTATTAACGTTTTGGTTTTGGTTAATAAAATATTTACCAAGCAATGCATTTTGCCAAATGCTATTTATGCTTTACGTTGTTTTGCCAAATAACATGTTTAAAAAAATAATCAATTTGTAAATTAATGTTTTAGCATAATAAGTTTTTTATAGTAAATATATTGTCTAATAAGTAGTTTATTAAATAATAGTTTGTAAAATAATAAATTTATCAAGTATAATTTTGTCAAATGTTATTTGCCAAATGAAAATTTTTCATTTGTTTTTTGTCAAATGATCGGACACCGTTTGAGCACAGTGTGTTGCACCGCGGGCGTTAGTGTGAGGTATAGTCGGTGTATTGTTATCCACAAACGAATACTCATATAAATATATATATCTTTATGGCCTCGTTCAGCATGCAAACTTACTGTCCTCAAAGTGGGATATTAAAAATATACATCAGAAATATATTCAATGTACGACAACACTGTGTTCTCATTGACAGGTTGATCACCAAAGTAATATGATTTTATAAACTTATAAATTTTGTAAACTGTAAAAAAAAATGTCTAGTCAACATTTTTTTTTACAGTTTGTTTTTACAAGGCTAGACGTTTGTAGTATAAGAAACCCCTGTAGGTTCCTACAGGAAGGCCGGCTGCCTCGCGGCTAAGGTGATAGATCTTACGACGCTCACAGTTGTGCACAATGGCGGCTCCTGGCGCCTGACTTATAACTTGTGGAGAATAGGAGAAATGGGTTGATTACACCTAACGAGTACAGTGGCGAGTCAGTAAATGCGCTCTCGGCCGAGAGAGTCGCCGAACCGAGTGGGTGGTCACACGTATTTACTATAGTGGCGAGACAGTTTAGTTTTGATCACGCTTACGTCTGCAATGGATCGCAACAAAAAAAGAATTTAAAAAAGTTTTTAACCAGCTGTTACCAGACATTATAATAAAAGAAATGTGGGATTTATTAAAAGATGAAGACTGAAGAATTTGGACTAGAACATGGATGTTAAGGTGAAATGCCCTTGGAGCAACAAATTGCCTTTTTAATGAATTGCAGTCAGAAGATCCCAAAGAATTCAAGGCACTTTTGAGAATAACTGTAGAAAAGTTCCACAAACATTCATGTATTTTGTAACACTGAATGAATTTCATTGTTGTTTCCATGCTCCATTTGTTATTAACGGACATTTTAATTGAGATTAGGATAATTTGAAAACAAAAACATAAACAAACATAACGAACGAACGAGTGGCGAGTGGCCGAGTGACAATCGAGAGCGTGTTCATACGTGCCGAGCGGTATACCGAGTCGCTGCGGGGGTAGACAAATGATGCGGGGAGGTGGGTACTCGGCCTAGTAAACAGATTGGGATTCTAGTGACTCTCTCGCCTCTTTGCTCGGCCGAGCACTCGGCCGAGCACTCGTTAAAGTGTTTATACCAACCGAGTACTCGGCCGAGGACACTGACTCGCCACTGTACTCGTTAGGTGTAATCAACCCATAACTGATTCCGGAAATTATCGCTCGGCTCTTTCATTCTTATTACTCGTTACCGGCTACGTTTCGGACGGAGGCCCACGGATGAAATACGTTAGTAAGATGAAAAGAAAATATAGGTGCTTAACTACCAAGCAATATCTAACTCTATCTATGTGGGTGTAATATTTACACCTATGCCTACCCCTTCAAGGATACAGACGTGAGACTATAAATAAAAAAAAATATAAATCTAAGTCTATAGCATATGATTCTAAAAAAGCTAGTCAAAAAAATCTAATCTAATTTTTTTTCACAGTCGTTAATGTCCAGGATCTGATGCCTACCTACATTTTAAATAAATCGACGCTAGGCTTTAAATATTAAATCAAAATCATCAGCTACCGACCAAAGATTTAAGTACCTACAGTATTTTCGAATTCCACCCTCAGAAAATTCACCGAATGGACAATTGCCACCAAAATTTTACTGCGTGGCCTGCATGTGCCTTAAAGCAACAGACAAGTGCCACGAAACTCACATCAACGGTGCTGGAGTTATGTAAAATCGCACACAGTGTGCCTACAGACTCTCGTTCGGTTTTATAGCCGGCGGCGGATGTGCTATCAACATTATAATATTACAGGGCGAAACCACAGACAAATAATTTTTGAAACTTGAAAGTATACCTTTAATACGCCATATTACACGAAGGCCTTTGTCCTACAATACTGTTCATATTTCATGCAGAAAATCCACTTTCCACCATTGTGGTAAAGTCGATTTAAAGTAAACAATGACAAGGGATATCGCGATAATGCTGGCGAATTTCACTAGCGTCGGGCAAAGGGTCACCATTGTGCTCGGATATTAAACGTACCTAACATGTAAAATAAGGCCAATGTCCGCTGTGGATAAAACAGTCGGGCTTTTTATGTGCTAGGATTGAAATATTGGTGGCAGGGTCGGTACCTCAGCAATATATTATGGTCTTATTATCAATAGGTGCCTAAGAGGTACCTACGTAATGAATAGATTCACAGAAGCGTAGTGCTTCCGATTTTTCCCTAAGAAAGGATGATCATAATTCAGAGCCATGTGGAGATCACATTTAAATATCTATACGAAATGATGGATTGCCTTTTTAAGTATTTGATTTAGTCATACAATTTTGCTGGCGATGCTTGTACGTATATTTCTAGTGAAAAATAAATAATTTCTTCATTGATCCCGTTTTTTATACTAACACTAACGTGCGTTGCGTGAGGGTCTAGGGAGCAAAAGCTCATTATAGCTCCAGCTAAACCCAGTGAAATAAAAGCTGTCAACATTTTCATGCATGTTATCATTTCGCAAAACTAACTTTGATTTGAACGATATTTGATCATGCTATAGTCAAGTCATTATTTTTATAGGTATGTGTACCTATCTATTTATGTAGTAAGTACCTACTAACTATTAAGATTATTAGGTACGTGGACATTCGTTAGAAAATGGCGTCTATTTTTGTAGTAGGTTGCAATTTCGGCCAAAATATTATTTTATATTTTTAAAGACATCTCCTGCACTTGTATCTAAAACTTACTTTTACTACAGTCTTTCGAAGTCCACTGCTGGATTTAACCCTCATCTAATTTGATGCACATTAGCACCGAGACTCAGGAGTAGAATTTGTCAGTAGCAGGATTTGGTCTACTGTACAACGCTGGCGTATAGAGTTTGATGACTTTGATGTCGAGTTTTCCGTCTCTTCGCAAAGATGCCATTTGTTTCGTGTGTTTTCCTTAGTCACCTCTTAAGAAATGTTTGAAAACATACGTATTTTTATCAACGGATATAAAGATCATCCAGACTCGAAACGACAATTTGTATATCTTACAAAGTATTGTCTCGTGCTTCTATTGGTAAAGTGGCCGGTTAAAACCACTACGACACTTGCAAATTTTAATTATCTTGCTTAAACTAACATCAATAGTTGAATTGAATTACTTGGATGGGTGAACTGAGGGTATTGCGGGTGGATGAATGTTCCGAGCAAGAATAACGGTCTACCCGCTTTCTTACTCGTTTTTTGCGTACAACACCACTGCCACTGTTTTCACTATCGCACTGTACCCGATCACGACATACTACACTCACTACGTCAGCACGCGGTTTGAGTTTTTTCGTTTCACAGGTTTTACATAGACGCACTACTGGATGCTAGATACTCGACAGTTGAAACCCATCCTGTCTATTGAAATTATTGAACTTTTTAATTTCAATAGCCTCCCTAACCATTCGAGGTATGTAGTAGTGAACATGGTGCTTGCAACAGTGCCGAAATATCGGTTACTCCAAACAAAGGTACGAGGTATATATCCCGAAAGACAATTTAAATCAAGTTTAAATGACCACGAAAGTTTAAATTCCTATATTACTTGGATGGGTGTGACACGAGAGCGCTACTGCGCTTCAGAGGATTATAATCGCTAGGCGTTTGGCCGGTCCGAATACTGCGACAACAGAGTTGGTCACACACGGACACGAAAAAGACGACTAAATACGAACGAGTTTGCAGCGGCATTTTAAATTATTGAGCAACCATTTGGACTAGATACCTGTACTAGTTTGGCTGGGCTACGAATACCACAGTATACTACAAACTAAGTACCTAGGTATAAATTCTTGATAAAAATTACGAATAGCGGGCGGGCACTTATCACTGTTCCAGACCATTTAACTAAGAACATTGTCACTCTATAAACGTCTCACAAATCTTTATGTACAAAAGTACCTATAGATATATCAGCAGAAGTCTAAAAGCCTGCTTAAGTATTATTACAAACAGATTAAGAACACCGCGTTTCTGATATTATTTTGAGGTTCAATTTTATAAATAAGGCTCGGGGATAGAATTTCATATTGTGACATAAGATAAAAATTGTTAAGTATTCTTTGTAGTCCATTTGAATTTAGGATTTTTTATTTTTTGCCACTAAAATAAAATCATGTATTTTCATTTTTGAAATATTTTTAAGGAACTTACGTTATGTTGGCACACTTTTTGGAAATCATTACACCTAGATAATAGGATATGTTTTAATTTGCGACAGGGGTAATGTAATGTACCATTGAGTGGCATTAAACAACTGTGTTGTCATTGATCATGAAGAACGAGCAAGACGCATAAGTTCTTAACGTAAAATTAACATCTAGGTATCATATCTCGCTGCTAGCGATACAATCATAATATAACTATTCTGTCCAAGTTTAGCACGACTGTCCAGTACCCCTTTATGTACATCCATGGGCAGCGCAAGGCAGATTCAGTACAGTTAAACCAATATAAAAACTGTATAGCGGACGCCGAAATTGCAATATCCGACATCCGTCGGATATCCGTCGAGATCCGTCTTCGTCGGGCGATAATGGCGAATTGGTGCGCTTTTTACGTCATCCTGACGAATAGACGCGAACGGCTAACACAAGCAAATAAATGGGGCACTAAAATGGATACCGTTTCAACTTTTCAGTGTTTTGCTGCTGCATGCATCTAGTTTATTACAATTTAAAGTTTTGCACTGCAGAACTACTTCTTCTGACAATTTACTGCAAGATAATCGCAATAACATTGCTGAGACAGGAGAACATACGCTTGACTTCCACAATCGGAAGTTACTATGAGTAAAGCATTAAGAAATAACTGTTTTGTCTTCTACCACGCACTACTACTTAGGTAATAAGTGAAGAACAAATTGACGAAAAATATGATATATGTTTGCAGGTTTATCGGCTATGTTATATGCATTGAAAATCCAATGAGAAAAAAATGGTCCAGGTACCTACCAAGTTGTCTATTTTGGTCGAGGCACAGATAATATAATACTATACTAACTATAGCTAAAGAGTCGATGTGATATTTTACAAATAGATTGTCGTTGTTTACTTTAATTAAGGAAACAAAAATTATCGAAAGTTGTTTCGGTCGCGTTGAGTAAAGCCCTGGTGTTATTAATGTAGACATAATGACACTGCCATCAATTACAATCAACCTGGTTGTCTACGCGGTAGAATGTCAAACATAATGGCTTTCGGCTACAGTGCCGCCTTTATTCACCCGGTGCGAGTTTCTTTAACTGTGCCTTTTACCCTGGTTGCATTCAAGACTTTTAACTTGAAGTCCACGGGCCGCGCGAAAATAATGGCTAGCCCCATCATTGAAGTAGCTTCCATCGACACCCACATGCATGGCAACTTGTGGAGCTCATATACCGTTTCCATAATATATGGTTTATGATATTACAGCCAAAACTTTTATGGAATTATCGCCTTGAGGGGGAAATTAAATAGTAGGTACATAGTTTAAATACATAAGTCTCTTCATGAGAGGTTAACTGCTTATCAACATAGGTAAATAATCCACTTAAGTCACAGCTAAACTACAAATCAGCCCTGCAAATTGCATACGCCGCTGACGTAATTCGATAACCGAGTGAGGTGCGAGAGATTTAGTCGATTATTTATCGCTCGGTCCGTTCCAGTTGTTCACCAGCGCGTGACCGAGGCGACAACCCCTGCCACATGGATACACCCTTTGTGGCATTATCTGACATCTGGGCCGCTTGAACTGCGGTCAGCGGTAACGGCATAGCTACTTCCGAGGCCCATATTGCTTGATAACAAGTGACTTACGAACACTAAGATGATGTTTTAAAATATAAAATTTCTTTTTTTTTTAATAAAAGACAACTCCCGCACTAGGACTAAATCCTGTGTCGCGGGGGACTTTACAAATATACAACTAACGGACACAATTAACACCCAGACTCGAAACAACAATTTATGAATCACACAAAGTGTTGCCTCGTGTGGGGATCGAACCCACAACACTCGGCGTAGTGTCAAGCGGCGAGGCGTCCGCTTAAACCACTACGCCAACCGTGCAGTCTGAAATAAAAATAAATCCACGTTACAGGTTGTTCGGTATAGCATCGTCTGGGCGGCCAGGGAGATCTCTTCCTACTTCCTAGTATGGAGCACACGCGTAGCGGCATCGTCTGAAGGCACCCATCTAAACTCAAGCAATCACATATTAATAGACGAAGTAATAAATACCAAACGTCTAGGAACTAAAAGAAACGGAGATTAAGAGATATATCGTGTTGTAGCTCAAACCAATAGTATACTAATGTACCTAGGTAAGGCTTTTGTGTGGAAAGCAACGCGAATTGTTTCAAAGCTCGTTTATTACGCCCATCCTTTATTGGGAGAGCAATGAAAACGGGCGTGACGAATGTGCTGGACACGCGGAAAATTGGAAAAACGTGACGGTCACTTGCAGCCGGCCCGGCCACGGGTGACAAGCCACCTCTGGCACACATATAGATTATAGATGGTATTGCAGCGATTTTGAATCGTGAGCCGTAGCTTGGGAAAATTGTTATTGGTGCGTAGTAATAGCGGTTAGCTTAAGGATTAAATCGGTTTAGGAGTTACGACACAATTTTCTTCCAATTTTGGACTTTGAGTATAGCGATATGTGTTGTGTTATCTGCGCTTATGATTTGTCTCGATATTTAACTCATAAACCTGTCTATGTGCGAGTTACAACAAGCCCCAAATATTGGTGTTTTTGCCCACATTATAAAGGTCTCAAATCTTATCAGAAATAAAACACCGATCCGATCGAAGTTTGTCCGTTGGGACTTGCAGTATCTCTGAGACGGTTTTCGGATTGAACACTTGAAGTTACTGCAAAGAGGTTTAGTTGTAAAGGAACTCTTTCATCGCTATAGTATCGAAACTCCTACCATTCAGCAGAAGAGCTATACTGATAATTCAGCAATTGATTAGGCCAGTACCAAATCAGGTCATGACTTACTTAGGTTATATAAGTTTAAAACAAAAATAATGACATATTAGATTTGTTGAAGATCAGCATATGCAGGGATAGCCTGGTGGAACGACCAGAAACAGATTACAACTCGGGTTCAAACACATAGCACGTGCCACTGACTTTTCAAAGTTGACGACGTATTTAATTGTAATTTACAGCTTGCTGAACAGTGAAGGAAAACATCGGGCGGAAACCTGCATGTCTGAGGGTTCTCTTATTGTTTTCAAAAGATATATACAAAGTCTTGATTTTTCGAGAGAGGTGGGCCAAATATGTTTGCGTTTTTTGATTATGCTGAAATGTGCGATTTTCATAGACTGTTACCTAAAGGTTAATATGGGAAAGGAGGCATTTGTATCAATTGACAATTTAGTTACAAAACTGTTCAGCCAAACAGTCTCCATAAGTTCTATAATTCTTTTAAATTGGAAAATACTGTCTACGTGTTTTGTTGCAAGGAGTTGTTACGCCGACGGGTTCACTCAAGTAGCTATAAAACTCTGACTCGACGCAAAGTTAAGATTGCTGCAAACGTCGGAGGGGTTGAAATGGCTCCCTCGTTAAGCTACTTGTAAATCGAGCTTTCTCTGTGCCTCATACTTTTTCTAAACACTATAAACACAGCTAGATGAGAGAATTATCTTACTAAAATGTACTACATTCACATATTTTAATAATACGTTGTAATAAGTTAGAATATCTTATGACAGCCTAAATTCCATACACACTTATATTTCTGTATATATTTTTGTATGAATTGGAACGAACCCATAACACTAAGCTCAGTGCCAAACGGCGAGGCGGTCACTTAAACCACTACGCCAACCGTGCCGTTACATGCAATAAATATTCTTTCTGCATGATCGCGATAAACTCAAGAACTACCAAAAGTACTTCTGCACGGTTTTCACCAATATATACTTAGTGTGATTCGGGCGGAAGGTTTAGGTACCTATATCTATGGTTTAGGTCTATATTGAAGCCGTTGGCAAAGTCTAGTTTATATTCTTATAACTAAATCAAGTACATACAACCTAGTCTTAGAACAAATCGTCGTTCTTATCTCACAAACATTTGTCCTACATGGGAACTAAACGAACCACTAGGCCAATAGGTAAATTGGTAAAAGTGAACTTAGTATTCCTTAGAATGACTGGTATGTAGACTGAAAGCCATAGTAAGATTGTAGCAATTGATGAAACAATAAAATGCTTCACTCAAAGCCTATTTGTATCGCGCTAAGTCCAATTAACTGTAAGCCCTCGGCTGAAGCGAGAGCAGACTTTCTGAGAAAAAATTATATAGAACTAGCTGACCCGGCAAACGTAGTTTTGCAAATTTTTTTTTTTATTTTTTTTTTTGAAAAATAGATGTTGGCCTATTCTCATAGATACCGGATAAGCACAAAAAATTTCATCAATATCGGTCAAGCCGTTTCGGAGGAGTATGGGAACGAAAACTGTGACACGAGAATTTTATATATTAGAAGATTTAATGAATTAATTTAGCCAAGCATGTTTCTTCTATGGTAACTAGTAAACTAGGTATACCGGGTGTAAAGGACGGTGTACCGAAAACTGATACCAGTGATTCAGTACATTATACTGTGACCCTTGGCGGTCGAATTTTCCGAAAAAAAATCTAAGAACACGCCAATTTTCCATAAAAATGCGATGTAAATAGGAACACGCAAATGACGCAAACTCGCATTATCAACTGTTACGGCCCTACAGCGGCGGGTGGTAGCGGCAGTGATTACGATGTACTGATGCGCTTACTGTGCAACTTGGCAAAAGACAAGCTTTAAAAGTATCAATAAAATAAAACTATTTCAACTTAAAAGAAGCCTAGTAAATATTATCCCCGATAACAGTAAAGGTTACGCAACTGTCTAAAGCCGAACTTGAAATCCTGAAGTATTTGAAAGTAATTTTACCGATCATTGCACAATCCATGTACCTATAGTCCTTGAAAATTTTATCACTGAATAAAGTTTGGGAAATTTCTTCCCGTTAAGTTTATTGCGAATTTTAACACCGGGCGGAGTGCCATCTAGAGATCTTTAGCGGGCGCTTTCCATGCCATTTCATGTTATAAATCTGAATTTTGTGTTAAAAACGGCACTTGAGACATTTCAGTACACCTACAAGATGCTGGGTTATGCTACCAAGAATTTATATGAATTCCCCGTCGTAAAATGGAGCGGGTTTTGTAAAACAGCTTCTCGTGTCAAGTAAATTTTCGGTACCCTAATCCATGGGCAGTGCATGGCAGTTTTAGTACAGTTAAACCGATATAAACAGATGGAGTTATTGGCGTATTGGTGCGCTTTTTACGTCAGCCTGTATCGCCGGGGCTATTTCCCACTGAATATGCTCGGCTGTTGTTCCGACGAATAGACGCGAACGGCTGACACAAGCAAATAAATGGAAAACTGAAATGGATACCGTTTCAGTTGTTTAGTGTTTTACTGCTGCATGCTAGTTTATTACAATTTTATATTAATGTAGGGAAACATTTAGTAACGGTTCGTGATGCTAGCTACTTAAATGTTGTTTTAGAACCGCTTTTATAATTAAGTAGTGAATATTTAGCATGATATAATTTTTAAAACAATTATTTTTAATAAGTTTAATAACATGCTTGTTTATGTACCGAGTGAAAAGCGGGAAGTTAGAAGACATGTAGATAACCATTATATTTTTAAGCGCTACATAATAGAGGCGTGCCTACCTATTACCATGTGGAGCTTAAAAATGTAATTAGTCCCGACTGCCGATTAAAGTTTATGTACTGCTATGTTTGTAATTTAAAATTTACAAAATGATAATGCCCATAACGCAGCAAGGGTAGGCGAATAAACGTCAAATAAACTTACCTATTTTCCTAATCGGTTGCCAGTTTCCACTGGAAAAACTCTTAAAAACAAGAGTTCTGTCTCCTACCACGCACTACTACTACTTGGGTATTGAGTGACGAACAAGTTAACGAAAAAAATATCTTATATCTGCTGGTTTACATTGAATATCTGATGAAAAACATGGTACATAGAACTAGTTGTCCATTTAGGTCGAGGGTAAAACACTCGGCCCGGATTGCCGTGGTTTACGGTGGAATGAATATATTTTTTTCACCTCAGCAGCTCAAAAATGCCGCTTTTGCTGCGAGACAACAGTGAACAAAACCGATTTTGATTCGAGCGTGAGTAAAAGTAGCTTTTTGGTTTTTCAATCTTCAGTGCCACGAATTGACGTGGATAGGTGATCGAGTGTGGTATTTGCATCAAAGTCAAAGTCAAAATCCTTCTTTTTTTTTTTCTGCCGAACAAATTGACTCCATGCTGCCTGATGTTAAGCAGTCAGTGAAGTCCCATAGTGATGGCCATCATCCCAGCAGCCAGCATGGCATTATGGCATGATGGCCCTCACCTTAACGGCCTTGAGTAAAGCTTTTTCACGCCCCGCTTAAAGGACCCGGGATCATAGGTGGAGGGAAACACGTGGACTGGTAAAGAGTTCCACATCTTAATGGTACGGCAGAGATAAGAAGCGCCGAACCGTTTGGTGCGTGACGGTATCTGTTCTACCGTGTAAGAGTGGCACCTCAACCCAGCACGTGTCGTTCGGGATAGGAAAGGAGAGGGTGGGATTAGTTGAAAGAGCTCTTCGGAGCACTCACCGTGATAGATACGGTAGAAGACAGCCATTGAGGCCACGTCACTGCGTAATTGCAGTGACTCAAGAGTCTTAGTGGCCTCTGGATGCCCAAAAATACGGACATCACGCCGCCGCAACCTATCGAGGGCGTCCAATAAGTACTGAGCGGAGCCATTCCAAAGGTGAGAGCAGTATTCCACGCAGGAGCGAGCCTGGGTCTTGTATAACAGACACAACTGCTCCGGAAAAACCTCCTCACCTTGTTCAGGACTCCGAGTTTCCGAGATGCGGATTTGATTACACCCTCGATGTAGTTCTTCTGCTTGAGATTTCTGCGTATGTCCATACCTTCCTAGGTATGGACATACGCAGAAATCTCAAGCAGAAGAATTATAGCAAGCAGAAGAAGAATAGATATTGAGGCTGTCTTGAATCGGTAGTGGAGTGTCCAGAAGAGAGGGATGGGGAAGGAATGGAGATACCTTGGCTGAGAATGCGCAAACCTGTGTTTTCTTGGCGTTGAACTCGACCAGGTTCTCATCACCCCAATGCGAGATGCAATTCAGAACCCGGTCAAGCTCAGCAACAAGTGTTCGCCTATACTCCTCAGTATCGGCTTGCTTAGCCGCAGGGTGTCCGAGATATCGCCCATGTACAGTACTGTCATCTGCATAGCAATGTATGCCCCAAAAGTGAGCATATCATTGATACGCAGAAGAAAAAGCGTGAGCAATAACACGGACCCCTGAGGCACACCAGCGTTCACCTGGAGAAACTTCGATGACTCACCGTCACAAAGGACTCGTATACGGCGCTCATGCAGGAAGCTGGCAACCCAGTTGCACAATCGAGGCGGCAAGCCGTAGGCTGGAAGCTTGGAAAGAAGCGCACGATGCCAGACTCTATCGAAGGCTTTGGAGATGTCAAGACTAATAGCCAACGACTCCCCATACCTGTCCATCGCCTCACCCCAAAGGTGAGTGACATACGCTAGAAGATCACCATTTCATTTAGAGTTATTTAGATCACAAAGTGACACTTATGAACGTCAAATTTAAAACATTATTACTGTATGCTTCTACATTTACATTTACTGCCACGTTTGCAAAGCAACCATGAGAAAGAACGGCAATAAAACTCACAGTCACTCTTTTCCATTGCCAGGTTTATCTTATCGCAATTAAACTTTTGTAAGGTGCTGCAACTTTTATACCTTCTATGTTACTTGTATATATTTACTGTACATAATACTCAAGCATAATCAAGTTAAATTTTGATGTTCATTTAGTTAGCCTCCTGAACATAGACATGATGAAACAGGAGCATCCACTTACATTATGCACCTAACAATGCAGGCAATCCGCACAAATGTTCAGAAAATGATGAAGTTCATCATCATCATCATCAGCCTTTAACAGTCCACTGCTGGACTAGGCCTCTCCTTTGAAAGGAGGAATTGGCCTACTATACCACGCTGGCCAAACGGGTTGGTATAGGGTTTGTATCAAGTTTTCCTTCTCTTACAGTGCTGTTCTCTGCATAATATGCTCCCTCTGTCGGCTCTTACGACACCCATGGGATGATATGGGGTGGTGATAATCCGTATTCTTAATCCGTCACCACACGGAGATGATGAAGTTATTAAAAAAAAATTATACCAGCCCATAAGACCGCCATCGACCAGTCATCGCAAGTAGCACCCGTTCACGAGTAAGACGCATGTGCCAGCCATCATCCCTCTCGCCATATCAGAGGGACAGGGATGACCCGCTATCAGAGTGCTACTGCGCTCTGGAGGACAAGAATCGTAAGACCTTTGGGCGGTTTCAAAACTATAAAAGTTGACCACACACTTGAAAATGAAGAACGAAGACTACAATACGAACGGATTCAGGGCGGAATTATAAATTAATGAGCAACTATTTGAACTACCTGAACGAATTTGGCTGGGCTACGAATACATATGTATACAACGAACTAAATAGGTGGTACCTAGGTATAAATTCTTGCTAAAAATTACGAAAGGCAGGCGGGCAGTTATCACTGTTCCAGAACATTTAACTGAGAACATTGTCACTCTATAAACGTCCCACAAATCTTTATGTACAAAAGTACCTATAGATATATCAGCAGAAGTCTAAGCCTTAAGACTTGCTTAAGTATTATTACAAAGAGATTAGGTTTGTGTGCATAGGATTCCCACCAAGAACTTAGGGTCCCAAGCCAACCTCACCTGCAAGTGGTGCACCTGCCGATCAACGGACGAGGCTCTGGGATACAAAATATCCCGATAAGCGGCAATAGGCTCGCCACCTATTACGTGGGATCAAAACACTGGCGAAAAGTGGGCGTTTAATATGCCTCTGCCTACCCCTTCGGGGAAACAGGCGTAAGTCTAGGTATGTATGTACAAAGAGATTAAGGACACTGCGTTTTTGATATTATTGTGAGGTTCAGATTTATAAATAAGGCTCGGGAATAGCATTTCATCGATTGGGACTTAACTATACTAATATTATAAAGCTGAAGAGTATGTTTCTTTGGTTGAACCGTCAGGAACTACCTACTTACGACCTTACCTATTTTCAAAATGCCATCACGGAAAGCCTTCTTATATGTACCTATGTACCTGTGCATTGCTGATTTTCTTTCTAAACTAACTACTTAGGATTTTTCCCTTTTACTTTTAGAAAGAAAACAACCGCATAGTTATCTCGCAGTACTATACAAACATTCAACGGCCACAAAATAAAGCCAGACTCGAAAAAACCATTGGTGTATCACATACATGTTGTCACATGTGGTGATTTTAAATTAAACCCGCAGTACTTGGCGTAGTGATAATCAGCGAAGCAGCCGCTTAAACCAAACAGTCCACTATTAATTCAAGCGGTAGGATATAATATGTAATTAAGATCATAAAAATTGTGGAATTTTTGTGCTTCCAGCAAGTTTCAGATGCGCGACGGTCAGACCTACGCCAGGGTCTGGTGGCAAATTAGAAAGCACGGTGTGATGCAGTGTTGGCTCGCCACTTTAGTGACGATAGGTCCCATTTTAGAAGAATGAAGGTGACTAGAGGAGCAGTACCCGAGTGGCGTAGTGGCGTAATGCTCTTTTAACATTATTTTCGACACCACGACAACCATGAAACTTTTCCATCCATAGGTTGGCTACCACTGGAGCTACCGGGCTGCCCATCGCTACGCCGTCAATTTGTAGGTAGTACTCACCTCTTTATAGAAAGTAATTTGTGGTCAGGCAATGATGCACCAGGTCGGCATATACCACAGCAATATGGTCCTCGCTGATCCTACGTCGAATTACTTCCATGCAGTCTGCTATTGGCACGTTCGTGAAAAGCGATTCCACATCAAAACTGATCATCACTTCTTTTTCACTTACGTTACTCTGACGTAAAATCTCAATAAAATGTCGGTAGTCTTTGACATACGATGTTGTTCTACCCACCAATGGCCGCAGGACCTTAGCTACGTGTTTAGCTAGTTCGTACGTAGGTGAATCAATTTGACTGACGATAGGCCGTAAAGGAACGTTGTTCTTGTGAACCTTTGGCAAACCATACAGTTTAAGGGGTAGAACATTACGAGGTCTTAGTAAATGGGATACCGTATCTTCACCGATCGCGTGCTGACACTCCTTGATCAGCCTCGGGGTATTACGGTTCAATCGAGCGGTCGGATTATAATTTACCTTTTTGTAGGTGTTGACGTCACTTAATAAATGACGGATTTTTTCGTCATATTCGCTAACGTTCATAACTACCGTCGCGTTCCCTTTGTCAGCTTTCAAGACAAGTACGCTCTCATCTTCACGGAGTTCCCGTAATGCGACACGTTCAGCGTCGTTCGTGTTTGGCTGAGGAAGCTTGGCTCGACGTAAACAAACAGCGACGTCTTGTCGCAAAACTTCGGCCTCTTCGGAAGGTATTTTATTCCGTCGGATAACCTCTTCAACCGTGCCGATCACTTTTTCGTATGGAACATGACTAGGTGTTGGGGCGAAATTTAACCCTTTCTCTAAAATATTGAGTGCAGCTTCCGTTAACGTTTTATCGGATAGATTGATAACCGTGCGTTCAATATTTGAGTTTTCTTGGTGGGGGGTAGATGGTATGGACGCGGAAGAAATGTGAATGTTTACGTCAATCGTTGGTGTTTTTAGTGAAGTGTCGGGACGCAGACATAAATAAATGTATGTTTATCCTTTTTGCAACATATTACCCACGAAATAATGTTTTGTACTTATCGAAAATATGGGAACATATTTTTATTATACTGGCATCTGTAATGTCTTACGCAAAGAAATATAACCTTGTTACTAGTCCAACCTCTCTAGTCTTACGTCAGTTACACAGAGTAGCCAAGTAGTCAGTTATTTTGACATGAAAACAGTCAAATTGCTTTTTCACCGATGCTCATATCTATTTATTGGAAAATAAGTAATTTACTGTCGTTTATATTGACTTGAACAATCCTTTGTGGACCAAACAAGTTTATTTCATGTTATCAGGACTCGTGGGTTGACTAAAGTATGAGACAGTCTTTATTGGTAACATTAGTATGTCTGGACTTAGAACAACTAGCCGTAGTGAGGATTGCGGTTATGTTAACTCTTCCTTTGCGGTACCTCGGCAGCAACACGTGTCCGTTCTTTGGACAAGCTATCTGATTCGGAGCTCAATATTTTGACGTCATGGATAGCGCCAGTCTGTGTAAAGCTGCGCGTCCACCGGATCGGAATCGGAGCGTACGGAGCGGAAGGATTTGTTGCTTTGTATTCATTTCCATGAAACTGCGTGCACTGGATCGGCATTTCTGCGCCTGAGACCGGTATTTGTGCTGATAACGTCATCCGCAGTGAACGCAGCATACGGATTCCGAGCGTTTCAAGTTCTGACGTGTTTGCGACGTTAAACTGTAGGCAAAAATACTTATTCACGATGAACGACGATGTTTTAATTACTTTAGTGGAAAAGTATGAAGAACTTTATAATCTAAAACATGGACATTAACATAATCAACTTAGGAGAGACAATATTTGGGACGAAATTGGGCAAATTCATCTTCTAATAAATCAGAATATTATGTATGATATTCTCCGAAAATTAATCTAATTAGAACAATATCCTTGTCACTGTCCTCCTGCTTTAAAAATACCTAAATTGCCGATGCTGAATCCGAATGCAGTGGACGCACCCCATCGGCATTTTGTAAATGACGACGCTCCGTCCGCTCCGTACGCTCCGATTCCGATCCTATGGACGCGCAGCTTAAGTGTTGTTTAATTCTCATCTCAATTCCTACAATTCTCTCGTGCTCTCTTCGCCGAATATTCAAACTACTTTAATTGTTTGTTTCAGGAATTGAACGGAGTCTCCTCTTGAGAATGCTACACATTAATTGAAGCTGTTGTAACTTATGAGGTCATACCTGCACCACATTATGGTATACGATATACAAGCTCCTGCTTCATTTTGAGGTGATTTGTTTGAAGAAGATTTAGGTATAATAACAAATAAAATGAAGAATAACATAAAAACTGTGTTTCATTTACCTATTAAGCATAAAACAGTGTTGTTTTAATGTCAACTTTGTAATAAGGTCCAATGGAATGAGCTTATTTTTTGCGAACTAGCCTCACTGAAATTCTCATTAATTGAACCACATGGTATTGAGAATTCTAAGTAAGAAATATATCAGACTGAAAAAACCGCAAACTAATATAATGTACAAGCGTTTGTTTCGTAGCTCCACTTCTTTTTACAACTATTTTCTATATTGTATAATATACATAGAGGCTTGTAATAAATTCCGGTAATATGATTAAATCATATCATCACCGTCCTAGAGTTATGTCGGTTGCATCCAAGACTTCAACGCCTAGGAGCCCTGGGTCCGTATACTAGTCTAACCAGATATGACAGAATATTAGCTTTTCCATAGTCTGACCGCGATAACCCAAAGGGAAAGCTATATTGTATGGTTTCGACCAGGAAGTATCGGTTTATTGGAGGGTAGGTACTGAATTCCCGTAACCACTTGCGATGGTGAAAGAACTTCATGACAACTGGGACCGACGGCTTAACGTAAGTGGGTCATTCTTCAAGGCCTCGATTTTGGTGGTCACACGGCAGTATGTCAATAGTTATTGAAGTTATGGCTTTAAACTATTTTTTATATGTTTCTTTATGTAATACGGCAACCAAATAACAGTTTTACTGATATCGACCAACAATAAATAGCCGATATCTAAATCCAAAGACTGAAAACGGGGACAATATTGCTGTTCTCCGCATGTCACACTCATTGTGAAATTCAAACAATCGTGTCATCATCATCCTCTTAGCGTTATCCCAGTTTCAATCTGGGGTCCGCTTTCTAGTCTAACCGGATTTGGCTGAATATTAGCTTTTCCACGGAGCGACTGCCTGTCTGCCCTCCGCAACCCGAAGGGATAGCGATATTCCATGGTTTAGACTAGTGTCAGTTTATTTAGAAGGTACTGACGCCCTGTAACGACTGTCAAAGATCTTCATGACAACCGGGACCGACGGCTTAACGTGCTCTCCGAGGCACGGGACAAGCGATAATTAACAATTCAATACGCACATAACTCCGAAAAGTCTTTGGTGCGTGCCATGGGTTCGAACCCGATACCCTCTGCATGTCAGTCTGTTGGTATATCCACTCGGCTATCGCTGCCTACCACTCAACACAAAAAAACAATCGTGTATAATTTTCTATTCCCTTTACGAATTGCTATGAATTATACCTTAAAATATTTGTCCCGGGTAGTAGTTTTCGAAATAAATATGGACTTACATAAATGTTATAATATTTAAGAAATTTCATATAAAATGTATCGGTCACACGATTTTGGCACTAGTGTGAACGCGTGATTCAACCCTCTATAATTCGACTATTGAATGACTTTCGGCATCTTATTTGTATTCACGCGCATCACCAGTCAGCAAGCGACGGCCAAGGGAACCACACATGATTCTCGATGGCACATAATTCGCGACAGCAGGGGTACGTAATTATTTCGTCAATATTTTTTTAACCTACGTAGGTAAGATTCGTGGCTACTAAGTTTTAATGATTCATAGGATTCTCAACAGTTCTTATTTATTGTAATAATAGTCTGAATAGGTAAGATTGCCATAAGAGTTCTTGAATTACGATAATGTTTTACTACATAGGTACATACATACATAACGTCACGCCTTTTAATGATAAAAATGTTTTACTGTAAATAGTTATTTAGGAATTACAAAAATTTCATCAGATTTGTGGCATCAGATTCGTGTTCCCAGTACCATGAATCTGACTCATTGAACCACGAATCTGATTAGCAGCTTTTTAATACCGTGTAATTTCATTTTAAACGTTATTTTACGGTTTAAAACTACTTAAAGCCATTTAATAAGCATTTTTGCGATATTTTTATTTAACTTACCGCCGTAAATGAAAAGGATATTGGAGGAGGTGGATTGTATTAATTGATTTCTTGTTGTCTTGGTGACCTTTTAGTTAATACTTTGTTTAGATGGAACATATAGACGACGCAGGCTGTTTTTATATCTATAACTCATTATGCATTGTGTAACATGTATTATAATTATCAATAAAACTATCTTTATTACAGATCAATCTACATCTAGTCAAACATACCGCGACGTAGCCAAGAGGAGAAACTAGATCTTTCTTTGGCCATCCATCCAGTTATAATCCAACTAAATTCAAAATTAAACATCTGGTACCTAGATGATGAAACCCTAGGCGGTGACGTAGAGTCTGTGTACCAAGATCTAGCACTTCTGAAATCATATTTTTTATCCATAGGCTTAGAACTGAATACAAACAAATGCGAAATTTTTATTAATGACAATTTAGATAAATCCTCTATTCTTTAAAAATTTCAATATTTGGCTCCCAATATCACTCAAGTTGAAAAAAGTCCTCTTCGCCTCCTGGGGTCACCAATTTTAGACGACGGTTTTGATTCCTTTATACAGCAAAAAATTCTAAATGTTAGTGAAATTTCTGACAGGCTACTCAAAATTAATATACCTACATTCGGCTTTCACTATTATTCGATATTGTCTTTTTGTCCGTAAATTTACGCACGCATTACGGTGTTCACTTTTTTGGAAAAATCCAACTCCACTCATTCAAATTGACAAAATTATACAGAATACCCTGAGTAAAATTTTGAATGTGACCCGGAACGACCCGGTATGGCTACAGGCGTCCTTACCTGTGCGCTTGGGCGGCCTCGGCGTTCGCAAAATTACCGACGTAAGCCTGCCAGCGTTCTTGTCATCGGTCAACAGCACTGCAGAATTGACTAGGAAATATTAGCTCCCACACTGGTTGATTCTGAGGTGCCGTTTAAGACCGATGCCTTGAACGCTTGGAGAAATGCTTGTCCAGGAACTGAGTTACCCCGAAACTTATCCTCCCAGAGGAAATGGGATGGGCCGCTTTGCAGCATGGTACGAGAAAACCTTCTCAATACATCGTCCAAAACTGCAGAGCGTGCTCGCCTGCTGGCTGTGGGAGAATGAGAATCGGGCCTCTGGCTCCAGGCACTGTAGGTACCTCCAATATAGGTACCGTGTTAGACGATACGACCTTTCGCTTCGCTACTTGCCTCCGTTTAGGTGCGTCATGTGTCTCTCCGCATCGTTGTCACTGTGGAGAGGCTGTCGATAGCCTTGGTCACCATGGCCTGTCATGCAGCAGGAGCGCGGGTCATATTTCACGACACTCCAACCTCAATGACATACTGCGCCGTGCTCTTGCCACAGCTGGCGTTCCAGCCCAACTTGAACCTCAAGGCTTGGCACGCGACGATGGCAAAAGACCAGACGGGATGTCGTTACTGCCGTGGAAGCTGGTTAGGCCTTTGGTATGGGACGAAACATGTATCGATACCCTTGCGCCATCTCATTTTCCCAGCACAGCAGGTTATCCGGGCGTTGCTGCTGCTACAGCGGAGATCCTCAAACGGCGCAAATATGTAAATCTAATAGGAGATTATGTATTTGAGCTGTTTGGGGTCGAAACATTGGGGCCATGGGGTCCAAGTGCGCGATCACTTTTTAGAGATCTCGCAAAGAGACTCATAGACGCCTCGCGTGACCAGAGGGCTGGCACGTATTTGGCTCAAAAAATAAGTATAGCCATACAACGAGGCAATGCTGCCAGTCTTCTGCGCAGGCTTCCAATTGACTGCGATGAGTTTAATGACGCCTTCTAAATTTAAATTTTTAATTTTTTGATTTTTCACTTGTAATTATAGATTAATTAGTTCTTTTTAATTATTTTAAGACTTAATCTAATTATATTTAAATAATTATTGGATAATATGATCTTTGATTAATGTTTAAATAATCATTAATCAAAGACTTAATAAAATGTTTTTGTTAGTGAAATGCAAAAAGTACTGTGATTTAGTAAGCTGTGCTAGATATTAATCAAAAGAAGAGTCAACGTTATATTCTTGTTGTAATTTTTTTTTCAATTCTTCTTTATGCCAGTGTGATTGTAATTAATAAGACTTTTACTTTTAATGTTACGATAATCATAAAGACTGATTTATAAAATAGCTAGTTACTTTTATCAGACAATTATAAAGTAACACTGTGATGTGTGAGCTTATGCAAGATTGTAATTATACTGTACATGTTACATTTATTTTGTATTGTAACTTGGGAACATCATAAGTCAGTATGATTGTAATTATTGAACAGTATATTTGTGTTAGTTATTGAATTAAAGTGAAGTCATGTTAATAATTGAAATAAATATTACTTTTTGATTGTATTTGAGATATTTCATTAATGTTCAAACAACCTTACTATTTATATCAGTGTGCCTATTGTCATTGCAAATCTGAAAAAATTAATATCTCATTGGATGATGACTATAATATAGACCTTCATCCTTTATGTTCGCTTAGATACGATTAGACCAATAGCTATACAAGCAGTAACGTGTAAACTATTCTAAAGTGTGTATTTCATAGGCATATCACATAATAAAAATCTAAACTTAGATGCTTGCTTGATCTTACAGCTTATGAGTCTGTTAAACAAGCTTAAGCTGTTGATTTTAACGTTTTATCATGTCAGATTCGTGGTTTGCTACGTCAGATTCTTTATTTGTCGATCGATTTTGGTGTAATTACACCATTCGGTTTGTATTGTTTTGAAGTTTGATAAACAGAAGTCAATTTTGTAAAAATATGAAATAAAAAAAATGCCACGAATTTAATGCGAAGAATCTTGCGCGAAGAATGACCCAAGTACTCTTCGAAGCACGGGCGATAATTAACTAATTTACTACTATTTATATGATGTAATTCATGTAACTATCACAATACTTAACCTCAAAATATTTGAAATCTTTAATGTCCGATAGCTAAAAACTGCCGCCGAATATCGTATAATTTTTTTCCTAATTTAATTAGGAGTATATTTACTATATTTTACTGGTCAAATCATCGAGAAGCAAACTTAGGCCATCTTCCATACAAATTTGGTCATTCTCCATTTTCCGTTGGTGAAAACGGGCATTACTATACAAAATTATTTTATAAACATTGAATATGTTTTAAAGTTGATGAATTTGCTACTTCCGAGGTCTATATTCCGCAAATCACTTCATAACTCAATATTTTTATTATTATGCGGCATAGCTTGATTACAAGTGACTTACGAACACTGAGATGCTGTTTTCAAAAGTAAAATAAATCCACCTAACAGGTTGTTAGGTATAGCATCTTCTCGGTGGCCAGGGAGATCTATTCCTACTTCCTAGTATGGACCACACGCGTAGCGGCATCGTCTGAAGGTACCCATCGAAACTCACGCTCGTAAATCCTACCCAATCACTTATTAATAGACGAAGTTATAAATGCCAAACGTCTAGGTACCAAAAGAAACGGAGATTAAGAGATATATCGTGTTATAGCTAAAACCAATCGTATACGAATGTACGTACAATAAGGCTTTTGTGTCGAAAACAACTAGAATTGTTTAAAAGCTCGTTTATTACGGCAATCCTTTATTGGGAGAGCAATGAAAACGGGCGTGACGAATGCGCTGGACACGCGAAAAATTGGAAAAACGAGACGGTCACTTGCAGCCGACGGACCTCGTGCGACCCCGTGCGGCCCCCGGCCGGGCCACGGACGACATGCCACCTCTGGCATACATATAGATTATAGATGGGACTGCAGCGATTTTGAATCGAGAGCCGTCGCTTGTGGAAATCGTTATTGGTGCGTAGTAATATCGGTTAGCTTAATGATTAAATCGGTTAAGGCGTTTCGACACAATTTTCTTCCAATTCGGACTTTGAGTATAGAGATATGTGTTGTGTTATCTGCGCTTATGATTTGTCTCGATATTTAATTCATAAACAGGTCTATGTGCGAGTTACAACAAGGCCGAAATATTAGTTTTGGTCATTTTATAAAGGTCTCAAATCTTATCAGAAATAGAATAGAATAGAATGAATTTATTTAGAATGAATTTATTTGCACCAACACAATATTATGACAATAATTACAGTAATAAATATAAATAAGAGCTAAAGATAGACAAAACAAAGAAGTAAGACGCGCAAATTTCTCGCTGGCTGGCGCCACCGCAGAATAAAACATATTATGTCAAACAGTTTTTAGGATAAACAAATAAAAGTTAATACATTTATTGGAGTCGTGGTGCGACGACTGTAACGTGAATCACGAGATCTGATCGAAGTGTGTCCGTTGGGACTTGCAGTAATCTCTGAAACGGTTTTCGGATTGAACACTTGGAGTTACTGCGAAGAGGTTTAGTTGTAAACGAACTCCTTTATCGCTATAGTATCGAAACTCCTACCATTCAGCAGAAGAGCTATAGTGATAATTCGGCAATTGATTAGGCCAGTACCAAATCAGGTCATTACTTACTTAGGTTATATAAGTTTAAAACAAAAATAATGACACATAAGATTTTTTGAAGATCAGCATATGCAGCGATAGCCTGGTGGAAAGACCAGAAACAAATTACAAAGCAGGGTTCGGGTTCAAACACATAGCACGCGCCACTGACTTTTCAAAGTTGACTACGTATTTAATTGTAATTTACAGCTTGCTGAACAGTGAAGGAAAACATCGAGCGGAAACCTGCATGTCTGAGGGTTCTCTTATTGTTTTGAAAAGATATATACAAAGTCTCGATTTTTCGAGAGAAGTTGGCCAAATATGTTCGCGTTTTTTGAATATTCCTACTGAAATGAGGAAATGAAAGCATTTGTATCTATTAACAATTTACTTACAAAACTGTTCAGCAAAACATTCAAAACAGGCTCAATGATTTCTTTTAAATTGGTAAAATACTGCCTGTAATTTGTTGCAAGGAGTTGTTACGCCGACGGGTTCACTCAAGTATCTATAACACTCTGACTCGACGGAAAGTCAAGATTACTGTAAACTTCGGAGGGTTCCAATGGCTCCCTCGTTAAGCTACTTGTAAATTGAGCCTTCTCTGAGCCTCATACTTCTTCAAAACACTTTAAACACAATTAGATGAGAGAATTATCTTATTAAAATGTACTACATTCACATACTTTAATAATACGTCGAATTAAGTTAGAATACCTATCTTATGACAGCCTAAATTCCATACACACTTATATTTCTGTATATTTTTCTATGAAGTGGAACGAACCCACAACACTCAGCTCAGTGCCAAACGGCGAGGCGGTCGCTTAAACCACTACGCCAACCGTGCCGTTACATGCAATATATATTCTTTCTGCATGATCGCGATATACTCAAGAACTACCAAAAGTACTTCTGCACGGTTTTCACCAATATATACTTAGTGTGATTCGGGCGGAAGGTTTAGGTACCTATATCTATGGTTTAGGTCTATATTGAAGCCGTTGGCAAAGTCTAGTTTATATTCTTATAACTAAATCAAGTACATACAACCTAGTCTTAGAACAAATCGTCGTTCTTATCTCACAAACATTTGTCCTACATGGGAACTAAACGAACCACTAGGCCAATAGGTAAATTGGTAAAAGTGAACTTAGTATTCCTAGAATGACTGGTATGTAGACTGAAAGCCATAGTAAGATTGTAGCAATTGATGAAACAATAAAATGCTTCACTCGAAGCCTATTTGTATCGCGCTAAGTCCAATTAACTGTAAGCCCTCGGCTGAAGCGAGAGCAGACTTTCTGAGAAACGTTTATATAGAATTTAATTAATTAATTTAGCCAAGCATGTTTCTTTTATGGTAGCTAGGTATGTAGATGTTCATTATGTCAACTGAAAAATGGCAATTATTCGACACGATAGGCAAGGCACATCATTGACGCCAATCTAAATCGTAATAAAATCAAAATGTTAAACCAGTACTTATAATATCTATGATTACAGCTCTAACAACTTGGCAAAAGACAAGCTTTTAAAGGACCAATAAAATAAAACTATTTCAACTTAAACGAAGCCTAGTAAATATTATCCCCGATAACAGTAAAGGTTACGCAACTGTCTAAAGCCAAAGTTGAAATCCTGAAGTATTTGAAAGTAATTTTTAGGATCATTGCACAATCCATGTACCTATAGTCCTTGAAAATTTTATCATTGAATAAAGTTTGGGAAATTTCTCCCCTTAAGTTTATTGCAAAATTTCAGACCGGGCCGAGTGCCATCTAGAGTGCTTTAGCGGGCGCTTTCCATGCCATTTCACGTTATAAATCTGAATTTTGTGTTAAAAACGGCACTTGAGACATTTCAGTACACCTACAAGATGCTGGAAGATGCTACCCAGAATTTATATGAATTCCCCGTCGTAAAATGGAGCGGGTTTTGTAAAACAGCTTCTCGTGTCAAGTAAATTTTCGGTACTTTAATCCATGCGCAGTGCATGGCAGTTTTAGTGTACTAAAACTTAACTTAGTTTTTATATCGGTTTAACTGTAGTTAAACCGATATAAATACTGTATAGCGGACGCTGAAATTGCAATATCAAACAGATGGCGTTATTGGCGAATTGGTGCGCTTTTTACGTCAGCCTGTATCGCCGGGGCTATTTCCCACTGAATATGCTCGGCTGTTGTTCCGACGAATAGACGCGAACGGCTGACACAAGCAAATAAATGGAAAACTGAAATGGATACCGTTTCAGTTGTTTAGTGTTTTACTGCTGCATGCTAGTTTATTACAATTTTATATTAATGTAGGGAAACATTTAGTAATCGGTTCGTGATGCTAGCTACTTAAATGTTATTTTAGAACCGCTTTTATAATTAAGTAGTGAATATTTAGCATGATATTATTTCCTCGATGCTTGTCACTACTTCTTCTTTTACCCCACAACACTATCTTATCACACAATTCTTTACTCTGTCAGTCAAAGAAACACCACACATACTTCGCAGTGCTCTCATTTCTACAGCATTTATTCTACTTTCATGACTCTTCTACCATACCCAACTATCACTACCATACATAAGAGAAGGTACTAACACCCCTCTATGGACAGCCAAACGTGCCTTTTTGGACACGTTTTGGCTATTCATAAACGCCTTCAGAGCTCCATTCACTCTATTACCTGCATTAACTCTTCTTTTAATATCTTCTACATTCTTACCATCTCTTGTAAACAGCGTACCTAAATATACAAACTCATTCACTTGCTCCACTCGCTGTCCATCGATCATAACATTACAAGCCGTAACGCATTCCTCCTTTTCAAAAACCATAACTTTCGTTTTACTTACATTTACTTTCATTCCTTTCCTCTCTAACGCACCATGCATGATTGTTACCATCTCCTGCAACTCCTCCGCTGAAGACGCAACTATAACCTGGTCATCAGCATAAAGGAGGCATTTAACAAGTAACTCATTCATCCTTAATCCACAGTCAGTATTTTTCAAATCTTGCAAACAACTGTCCATGTAGAGGTTGAACAGCCACGGCGACGCTACACATCCCTGTCTAACACCTGTCTCGATGGTAAACCAATCCGTGTACGACCCATTTATCCTCACACAAGCTCTAGAATCTTCATAAAGGGATTTCAGAGCTCGTATGAGGCTGCTGTTCACCCCATACATCGACAGTGCCGACCACATTTCATTCCTCACCACTTTATCGTAAGCCTTTTCCAAATCCACGAATGCGCAATAGACCTTTTGACCTTTGGCCAAGATTTTTTCGGCTACGCACCGCAAGGAAAAGACTTGATCCGTGCACCCCATACCCTTTCGGAATCCTACTTGTACATCCCGTATTTTCTTGTCGGTTACTTCCATAACTCTTTCAATCAGTACCTTCGCATACAATTTGCCAACAATGCTGAGAAGGCTAATGCCTCTATAGTTCTTGCAGTCTTGTTGCGAGCCTTTTCCCTTATAAAGAGGCACAACCACCGCTGTGGTCCAGTCATCAGGTACTCGGCCGGTGCTCCAGCACAAGTTAAATAAGCGCTGCAGCTGACCAACTATGATGCCCTGTCCAGCCTTCAGCATTTCAACTGTAATCCTATCATATCCTGCAGCCTTACCTAATTTCATACTTCCCAACGCCTTCACAATCTCATCCACACCAATATCGCTTTCATCATTGCTATAATTACCATTCATTTCGTCGATCGATGTCTCTATCGCCGTTCTTTCAAATAGACCTTCAAAATACTCCTTCCATCTCTTCAGCACGCATGATTCACCATTCAGTATCTTTCCATTCTTATCTCTGATTGACGTGTATTCTGAGGATTGAGTTCTTCCTCGAACTGCACGAACGAATTTCCAGAAAAACTTTATGTTTCTCCGGAAATCTTCAGATAGTCTGCTATCAAACTCATCTTTCTTTTCCTCTTTTTTCCTTTTAACAATTTCTTTCACAATTCTTTTGACCTAACAAACTCCTTTCTTGCTTCATCTATGTCATCACTCGTTGGCTTTCCCATTCTTTCATTTGCTCTGGCAGCCAACCAATCTAACCAAGCTTTCTTCTTCTCTGACACTGCTGATTGTACGTCCTTGTCCCACCATGTATTCTTAACCTTTCGTATTTTCCTTCTCTTGATCACACCACATACTTCAGACGCTACACATACTATCTCTTCTTTAAAAGATTGCCATAATTCTTCCATATCATTTATGCCATCGAACCTCTCAAATCTTGCTACCAATCTTCGCTTATACTCATCTTTCACATCTTTTTCTTGCAGATTTTCTACTTTTATTCTTTCTAGGACCCTATTCTCATTATGTTCTCGGTGTCGCCATCCTTTAAAGAGTCCACTTATCCGGCTCATCACCAAGAAGTGGTCTGTGTGGATGCCGATCCCTCGATACACCCTTGTGTCTAACACATTCTTTCTCAAACGTTCATCTACAATTACAAAATCAATCATACTTCTTCTAACATTCTTAGCCTCACGCGTATACATGTGTATCCTTTTGTGATCAAACATGGTGTTTGTCACACAAAGGCTCCACTCTGAACAAACCTCAAGAAAACTTTTCCATTTTCATTCACACTCTCATCACCAAATCCACCTAAAACCCTTTCAAATCCATCTCGTTTTACTCCCACCCATCCATTGAAATCACCCAACAAGATCAATCTTTCGTTATCCTTACATTTCCTCAAAATCGCTCTTAAGTTCTCCCAAAATTCCTGCCTTTCGTCTTGTTCTTGCTGTGACATACCCGCTACTATATTGACCGGGGCGTAAACCCCTACAATAAAGAGACGAGTAAGTCCTACTTTCATTCTCATCCACAATAGTCTAGCATTTACACATTCATATTCCTTAACGCACTCATTCATTCGCGCAGACAGTATTAAACCAACTCCCTTGCAGGCTCTGGTGGTACTGTCTACCCCAGACCAATAAGCCGTGTAGCTGTCATGCTTGGTGGGCCACAACCTTTCCTTTTTGTCTCATTCACACATAGAACATCAATCTTTCTATCATCCATCATCTGGCATACTTCATTAAATTTACCATCCATTCCTCCTCCAACATTTAATGTTGCAAACCGGCTTTCCGTAGGCCGCTTTTCGCCCTCACGGGAAACGAGACGTGATGGGTTGCGAACCGCGTCGCCGCCGCCTGGAGAAATATTATTTTCAGTTCTCATAGCGTTCCCACGAGCATTAGGGATTAAAAATGTCCGTCCCCGCAGAGCCCTTTACGGGGATAAGGTGGAAGTTTTATAACATGCTTGTTTATGTACCGAGTGAAAAGCGGGAAGTTAGAAGACATGTAGATAACCATTATATTTTTAAGCGCTACATAATAGAGGCGTGCCTACCTATTACCATGTGGAGCTTAAAAATGTAATTAGTCCCGACTGCCGATTAAAGTTTATGCACTGCTATGTTTGTAATTTAAAATTTACAAAATGATAATGCCCATAACGCAGCGAGGGTAGGCGAATAAACGTCAAATAAACCTACCTATTTACGTAATCGGTTGCCAGTGTCCACTGGTAAAACTCTTAAAAACAAGAGTTCTGTCTCCTACCACGCACTACTACTTCTTGGATATTGAGTGACGAACAAGTTAACGAAAAAAATATCTTATATCTGCTGGTTTAAATTGAATATCTGATGAAAAAAATGGTACATAGAACTAGTTGTCCATTTTGGTCGAGGGTAAAACACTCGGCCCGGATTGCCGTGGTTTACGATGGAATGAATATATTTTTTTCACCTCAGCAGCTCAAAAATGCCGCTTTTGCTGCGAGACAACAGTGAACAAAACGCGATTTTGATTCGAGCGTGGATAAAAGTAGCTATTAATTTTTTCAATCTTCAGTGTCAAGAATTGACTTGGATAGGTGACCGAGTATGGTATTTGCATCAGAGTACTACTGCGCTCCGGAGGACAAGAATCGTAAGACCTTTGGGCGGTTTCAAAACGATCAAAGTTGGCCACACACTCACTTGAAAATGAAGAAAGAAGACTACAATACGAACGGATTCAGGGCGGAATTATAAATTAATGAGCAACCATTTGAACTACCTGAACGAATTTGTCTGGGCTACGGATACCTATGTATACTACGAACTAAGTACCTAGGTATAAATTCTTGGTAAAAATTACGAAAGGCGGGCGGGCAGTTATCACTGTTCTAGACCATTTAACTGAGAACATTGTCACTCTATAAACGTCCCACAAATCTTTATGTACGAAGGGGACTGTCAGACTCTTACTGACTAAAAACCAACCCGTGTTCCTCTCGTAGGGTGGGGTATCGCTGAAGCATTCGTTGCTACCCCCCGGCTTGTATTGGCCCGCTAGATGTTCAGGCGGGCCTCGAACAAAACCCCCTTGGCGGCGGATGAAGTTGTTGGGCTCCGCCGCCAAAACACCCAGCGGCCGCAGAGGATAGGGAGAACGGCAACGCAACACCGCATCTCCTCTTCCTCTGTGGCCCCACCGCGACGCAACAATGGTGCGCCCCCATTTGGTCGCGGGAGATAGGGCGCGCGGCAACGCAACACCGACACGCCTCTCCTCCCGCGACCGCACCCGACTGCGAGGGACAGACAGAACTGTCCCCCGCACCCGCACCTTGAGACGCATCCTACGCAGGCCTCACTCAAGCCCACGTGGAGCGTCCCCACCCGGGATCCCGCTTAGCTTCACCGTGGGTGTACCTCAAACCCACGGTTACTGAGCCCCCCACCACGACAAGGTGGAGATCCAACGGTGGGATTTACAAAAGTACCTATAGATATATCAGCAGAAGTCTAAAAGCCTGCTTAAGTATTATTACAAAGAGATTAAGGGGTATATTATATCATTCGATTTATCGATTTCCGCTTGACCAATTTGAATACCTTTTTAAACTGGAAACGAGCAAGAATGAACAAAAATTAATTAAACAAAATACGTATGCTATTGAACTTTGCGACGACGCCATATTGGCCATTTTGATATTGAAATAAGTGTGCACGAGAAAATAAAAAAATGTTTGTAATGAGAAAACATTGAGTAATCTTATAAGTAAGTATTATATACAGAACTACTGGAAAATAAGTGTAGATTTCATATTGAGTTATAGTTTATCGAAAAGTGATAAATATTGCAGTGAAAAAGTAATGAAACTTTTGTAATGCACTTATTACGTTCCCAAAGAATGGCGGCCGTTATTGTTCGTCGCGTAAACAAAAACGTTTTATGGCGATATTATGATTCTAAAGTAAAATGTGTTGTGTTATCTTTGCACATTGTATATTGTTTTAACGTAATAAAGTGTTGGTTTGGTGAATACGGGTGGATATTCGATAAATTGTGATAAAGTTACAAGTTTTACCAATGAAATTTCTCAAAATCAAAATATATTACATCGCTGCGAGAACAGGTCAGTTTTATATACTTATTGAATGGTATAACTAGTTAGACAAACTCGTAACGAAGCCAGGAAGGTATAATTAATGCCATATTATTATATTTTTATACACGAATTATTCGTTTTTCTGCAAGTCTACGTAAAAATTAAAAATTATTTGAAATGACGAAGCATTTCCTGCGTTGGGCAAACCGGGCCTTGCGCAGGATAGGGGTTAAACAACTCTGTTGTCATTTATCATGAAGAACGAGCAAGACACATATTATTGTTACGAATGGTGATATATGAAAAGAACGCCATCTATTGGTGAATGAGAGAACTAGAAGAGATTGGATGTATCGGTGGTTTAAAAGTGTTTCATCTACTCTCTACTAGATGGCGTTGCTGTTTTTTTCTAGCGAACGTTCGACTGTTCCAGACTGTTACGAGAACATTTTCGTGAAGATTAGAACAGACTAGTTATGTTTCCGGCCGGTATAAATACCGCGTGGACGGGCGAGTCAAGACAGTTCAGTTCTAATAACGGAGCGATCAAGATCAGCGAAGGATATGAAGAGTCGGAAGTGTTTAGTGGTGTGAAATAGAGCTTTTTATTAGTGTGTAATCTAATGTTTTTGTGTATTAAATAAAGTGTAGTTTTAGTGACATAAGAGTTTAATTTATCACTGAACCCCAGCTCGTAACAAATTGGTGTCGGAAGAAAGGGATAAATTATGCCGGTTATGCTGAAAGAAGAAACTGAAGGAGTGCGTACCAGGAACCAGCGCCAGCAAGACCTGGACCAGAGACGCTTCGGAGACGTTCCTTCTCCATCATCTGGTGGACCAGGCGACTCCGCGGCTGCAGTGGAGCCTGCAAGCGCCCCACACTCCGTGATGGTGCCCGACATCGCGAGTCTGATGGCGTTCATGCAGGAGCAGGCCCGCCGTCAGGAGGAGCAGACTCGCCGTCAAGAGAAGCACGCGCGCCGCCTGGAGGAACAGCTATAGCGCGACAAGGAGGAGCAGGCTCGCCGTCAAGAGGAGCAGGACCGCCGTCAACAGGAGCAGGCTCACCGGCAAGAGGAGCACGTCAAGGAGGAACTCCAGCAGCACGAGGTCCGTATCAGCGACATTGAGAAGCGTGTTCATGACCACCACGAAACCTGTGTTGCTTAAATGTGTCATCTCGCTCGAAGTGACATCAGAGGCTGTAGCGCCCTCACCTCGTGGGTTTAAGGTTCCACCATTTGATGGCTCGTCATCATGGTCTGCATACAAGATCCAGTTCGAGGCTGTGATGCGATCGAATGGGTGGACCAAAGAACAGGCCTTAACCGCCCTAACCTTGGGCCTTCGTGATCGGGCCTTGACGGTGTTGGAGGCACTCGGGCAAGATGTCTCCTATGAAAAGCTCCTGGAGGCGCTGGAGGCGAGATACGGTGACGCGCAGCTTGAACACGTTTATCGTGCTCAGCTGAAGGACAGGACAAAACGCACCGGAGAAACTCTGCAGCAGTGGGCTCTAGAGGTGGAAAGGCTGGTCAGGAAGGCATACCAGTCGTCGCCTGCGCTGATAGATGGGAACCTCGTACCGATGAAATCCATGACCTGGAGGTTAGAGCAGCGGTAAGACTTAGTCACTTCAAGGCCCTCAAGTAAGCCTTAGCCTATGCTCTGGAGGTGGAGGCAGCGCGTCACGAGGATCAAACTTACCGTATCAGGGAAGTTGTTTCTGTACCTCGGTGCTACAACTGCGGAGAAAGAGGCCATTTCCAGAGAGTTTACCCGATGTACCTGTCTGGCGGCGAGAGCAAGGTAGCGCAGATGCTCTGACACGTAGGCCTTACCCCGACCAACGCAAACACTGTGCAAGACAGGAAGCGAAGAAAGCAGCGTTAGTGAGGATATTGAAGACGGATCTGAGCGACGAATGGAAATAAGCTTTGCAGAGTGCTCAGCAAGACGACAAGGACGTACAGCCGATTCTCAAATGAAAGAAATCAGGCGCTCCTAGGCCCAAATGGAGTGATATCACAGCAATGAGCCCTATTACCAAGAGTTATTGGGCACAGTGGGAAAGCTTGGTTGTCCAGGATGGAGTTCTGTGCCGCAAATGCACAAGTTGTGCGGCTGTGAAGGGGCCACACACTCGTAGCAGAGGTGCATTAAAGGTGTACAATGTGGGAGCCCAATGGGAGCGCATAGCCTTGGATGTCGCTGGGCCGTTTCCTGAGAGCAAGGACGGAAACAAATACTTCTTGGTTGTGATGGATTACTTCACGAAGTGGCCGGAACTTCGAATCTGAGGTGTTCAAGGAGACTTGTCGCGTGATGGGTGTACATAAAACCAGGACCACGGCTTATCATCCGCAATCAGATGGTATGGTTGAACGGTTTAACCAATCACTGGAAAGGTAACTGGCGAAGGTCGTGGAGAGCAAACAAAGAGATTGGGACAAGCACATCCAACCATTCCTTCTGTCATATCGCAGTGCGGTCCACGAAACCACAGGAGTAACACCAGCTTTTGACAATTTCGGAAGAGAACTACGTTTACCTGCAGACTTAATCACCGGTATTCGACCAGAATCTCCGCGCAATATAACGGATTACGCGAACGAGCTACGCAACAAGATGAACGATGTGCACGAGCTCATCAGGGAATCGGGACAATAGATGTCTGAAAAGATGAAGACTCGCTACGACCGGAAGGCGAACAACAAAGGCTTCGAGGAGGGATCATTGGTGTGGCTTCATAACCCAGTACGAAGCAAAGGTAAATCGCCAAAGCAAAGGTAAAGTTACAAGCCAGATGGGACGGGCCATATCGCATAATTACCAGGATAAACGATGTCACCTATCGAATCCAGAAGGGGCCGCGAGGTGCACCGAAGATAGTTCATGTGGACCGGTTGGCTCGTTACTATGGGTCGAACGATGTTCGAGACGAACACCTCTAAGAAGGAGGCAGTGTTACGAATGGCGATATTTGAAAATAACGCCATCTACCGGTGAATGAGAGAACTAGAAGAGAGTGGATGTATCGGTGGTTTAAAAGTGTTACATCTACTCTCTACTAGATGGCGTTGCTGTTTTTTTTTTAGCGAACGTTCGATCAAGATCAGCGAAGGATCTGAAGAGTCTGAAGTGTTTAGTGGTGTGAAATACAGTTTTTTATTAGTGTGTAATCTAGAGTTTTTGTGTATTAAATAAAGTGTAGTTTTAGTGACATAAGAGTTTAATTTATCACCGAACCCCCGCTCGTAACATTATGAAAGTTCTTAAATAATAAAAATTTCCGTAAAAAAAAAATCTAGGTATCATATCTCGCTGCTAGCGATACAATCATATAACTATTCTGTCCAATTTAGCACGACTGTCCAGTACCCCTTAATGTACATCCATGGGCAGTGCATGGCAGTTTCAGTTCAGTTAAACAAATATAAAAACTGTATAGCGGACGCCGAAATTCCAATATCCGACAGATGGCGTTATTGGCGAATTAGGCTGACGTAGCCTGTATCGCTGGGGCTATTTCCCACTGAATATGCTCAGCTTTTGTTCCGACGAATAGACGCGAATGGCTGACACAAGCAAATAAATGGAAAACTAACATGGATACCGTTTCAGTTGTTCAGTGTTTTACTGCTGCATGCATCTAGTTTATTACAATTTTATGTTAATGTAAGGAAACATTTTGTAACGGTTCGTGATGCTAGCTACTTACATTTTATAAATGCCTTTACAATTAGCGAATATTAGCATAATATTATTTTAGGTAAATGAGTACTTTTTAAGAAGTTTTGTTCCATATGTCTATATAGATTGAAAATGTGAAAGTTAGAAGATGTGTAAAAAGTAATTATATAACCTACTATCCATATGAAGGTTAAAAATCTTATTGGTCTTGACTAATGATTTAAAGTTACCTACTGCTTCGTTTGCAACGGAGAAGATAATCGCAATTACACTGTTAAGACAGAAGACTAACCGCCCGTTAATGTGAGCAAAACGTTAAAAAATAACTGTTCTCTCTGTTACCACAAACTTCTACTTAAATATGTTACATCTGCTGGTTTATTATGCATTGAATATCCGATAAAAAAATGATAAAGGTACCAAGTTCTCCGTTTCGGTCGAAGGGAAAACACTCGGCCCGGATTTTCGTGGTTTACGGTGGAATGAATTTAATTTTTGCATATTATGTTTCAAATTTATATCGCATCGGTTTTGTATTTGCATAGAATGTTAGCTACAAAACACGATGTAAAATGAGTCTTGAATATTGTACCTACATATTTTTTTATATAAAAGCATTTTCAAAATGCCATCACGAAGAGCCTTCTCATATGTAGGTACCTGTGCTTTCTTTCTATATGAACTAAATATGCTTTTATTCCTTTTAGTTTTAGAAATACAACAACCGCATAGCTATTTCAAAGTACTTACTCACACACATTCAACGGCCGCAAAGAACAGCCAGACTCAAAACAACACACACAATTGGCGTATTACGTAAGTGTTGTCCCGTGCGGTGCGGATTACCTAAATGAAATCCCCAGTACTCGGCGTAGTGATAATCAGCGAAGCAGCCGCTTAAACCAAACAGTGCACTACTAAATTCATGTGGTGGGATATAAGAAAAGCCGCGTAAGCCTAGTCTAGGTTAGACAACGTTTCAGATGCGCGGCGTAGGGGAGACCGTCACAGAGGCCATAACAGACAATTAAACGTCGTGGTAGGAGCGAGAGAGTAGCACATCCATTTGTATCTCATGTCAGCGTACTCCGACATGCCGTTTAATGGACTTATTCGACCACTAGATTATTATATTATGACCTCTGTGACAACCAACCCGTGTGACAATCATACCCGGTCTCCCATACAGAGCGTCGCCAAACCCTGGTGACAATTACAAAGCACGACTGGTGCGACGGTAATTCCCATAGGGACAGAGAGGCATTACGGCCGAATGGCGCAGTCAAAACGCCACGAAAGGAGGGAAACTCTTTTCGAGACACGACATCAATGAAAAGTTTGTTCCACAATCGCAAAAGAAATGGCAGCTGTTCCATAACAAATTAGTTTAGAACTTTAATCTTGACACATTAATTATTATGAAACACTACCTACGTTTTTCCTGATTTCGGCAAAAGTTGATCATAATTACCTACGAGTACAATTATAACCAGAGTTCTGCACTAAGTATATCAAAAATATGCTTGTTCATTCACCATAAAAATTTGCTAGGACGTAAGAGTACGCGGTACCAATCTGATCTGATATGGAGGTACCTATACTGGTATCTAATAAGTTATAGTACTTAATTGCCATCCCATCAAAGTAATTACTTAAATAATGCCGTAGAGACGATCAATTTTCCTTATAAGTAATTTGTGCTAAAATTTTTAATAGAACGTCATGTTATTAATATTCATTAGAACGACACTAAGTAATCATTTTATTATTAAGCACTGTAATGAAGTTTATTAAAAAAGCAGGGATTGATGTTTCATACTAAAAATATGATCAACCTGGCTATTGCCCGCGGCTTTACTCGTGGTTGAAAAGGTGACATTGTATCACAGAACTAAAATATTACAAAAACACATATCAGTATTTCTAACTTAATTTTCACCCCATTATTTCACACTTTTCAAGATTTATTTTCGCGGAAATATTAGCTGATGTCCTTTGCCAAGGGCTGGTCTACTTTTATGTAAGTAATAATTAACGATATAATACTATAATCATTTGTCCTGATTGACGTGTCATCGCAGCTTATGCTACTGAAAATTAAATTCTAACGTAAGCAGTCAGAGATGCACTAAATAAGGTCAGGTATTATATTCCACATCTATGGGGTAAAATACGGTTGCCGAATTTGTTTGAAAATTCGCTGATTTTAAAGCTATCAGGATAAAAATGCGGGCAACTGTTCTAGCCTCGTGGCGCCCAGAGCTTTTATGGCACGTCCTGGACTATGGCCCGAATGTCCTTCTCCTAGGACATAATTGTCATAGTCTTATCCACCCAAGGTCTTGAATTGATTTTTTTTGTGTGTTAGAGTTAACGGTTTGAATTGAAACTTTTAGGGTATAATCATGATTCTAGTAGCACATTTTTTAAATTTCTATTAGTTTTCTGCCTTTTGTCCTTTACAAAAGACATTGGGTCGCAATTACTATAGTAAAAGGTATTATTAGGCTATGTAAAATTAAACAAAAGTAGTAGAAATAATATGTTTATTAAAATTGTTTTGCAATTAAATGATGTTCCTGTATCAGACTCGGCTTGCTGAATGTCTAAACGACCTGCAGTTCGAGATGCTCCTCCACGAGTACGACTAAAGCCTCTGGATATCCCGTTGCGAGTTCGTGGTTCGTCCCTTCTTAAATCAAATAAAGGAATTAAATTTTCTGAACTGGTTTAAAATGACCTATTTTCTGCGTTATCACCATAATCTACTATAACATTGTCATCTTCTTCTCCAGCGTCTGCAAACTCAGAGTTGTCTGGAGTACCACTGTTCACAACTTAGTTGATTCATCTGCCCGTAAACCTATAATCAAAATATATGCATAGAATCCTAAAGCAATCCAAAACAGGCTTACAATATTAAGTTGTAATTAAAGTATAAGATACGTTTTATATGCTAATTAAAGATATTTTTATACTAAATTCAGCCCAACAGCCTTTACAAAAGACATAATATTTTAACTCGAGATTCCGTAAAAACTTCATGGGAAATATGTGAAATGATTGACTAAATTCGAGTAGTACCTGTTATAGAGCAACATTTTGAATAAAAACATACTTGACAGACATGGATTATAGTAAAAAAATACGATTTATTTACAATGTTTTCTTGACGCAACCATGCCGCCATCCATTTTCTCAAAAATTACGTAATAACTGTCTAAGTCAATGGTAGCATACCGGAAATAGTTCTCTACTATTTCCTTCAGAAATTAAATAAAATAATATCTTTAAGCTGCGAAATTTCAAAAATCTATACAGAGTTTTTAATATGGCCTTCTGCGATATTCTTATTTTATTTAGTATTTAAAGAAATAATGAAAGGAAATAAGGACGTCTCCGAATTGCAGTGGAGAATGCAAAGGTCATACGGAACTTCAGCGTAGCTAATTAACTAAGCAGCACAGCAAAGGGCAGGTCATTCCGTGTGGTGACCGATTAAGAATACAGAATGTTACCACCCCATATCATCCCATGGGTGTAGTAAGAGCTGACAGACGGAGCATATTATGCAGAGAACAGCACTGTAAGAGAAGAAAAACTTGATATAAACCCAATACCAACCCGATTGGCCAGCGTGGTATAGTAGGCCAATTGCTCCTTTCAAAGGAGAGGCCTAGTCCAGCAGTGGACTGTTAAAGGCTGATGATGATACAGCAAAGGAGGAATAGGAATTGATTCATTATTGTGAGGTCTATAAATAAGCCGAACTTTTTGACTGAGAATACGGTCGTGCTAACGTCGCTTACTTTACATGCATTTTCATACGAAATCTGCCGACAAAATACGTACAAAATCCTTTCTGCGGACAACCGTTAACGGTACCAAAGTTTTAACGGCACCTCGATCTAATTAAAAGTTAAAAAAAAGTAAAAGAGCGTAACATTGGCTTCTCGAATTATTAAATCATAAATTTTCTATTGTCAGTGCCTCGGCGAACACAGTTAAGCTATCGGATACGTGTCATACAGCTCTCTGACAGTCGTTATGGGAAGAAGCTCCAATGAATATAATAAAATAGTATTTCATTATAGTCAGTACATTTCTAGTAGAATTATACGAAATTTAACGAAGTCTTACAGCTGAATCTTAAAAACGTAATCGCAGTGGCTATTAAAAGTATAGTCGTACCAATCGAATCAAATGTGCACACTTTACTATCACTTGTAGGATTGGGGTCCTCTGTACTTGTTCGTAGCTACGTATTCGTCGAAACGAACAAAGTGATGGCGGCCTATAAAGCTTCTATCGATAAAGTTATTTTAGGCAACTAACTCCCTGATGCGATTGGAAGACAACAATAGACTGACCCTGTTGTGATACTTTAACTGGTCTATCGCTTTAAACATTTCGTTATGTAACTAAGTTGCTAATGGAATAGACTGTGACCTTAGCTTTAGCTATGGTTAAAGTTAGATAAAGATTAGGGATTCAAAGGACCACTCATGAGTGTCTGTAAAATTGAATCGCGTAGCTGTACGGCTAGCTTTATAGAGTTTTTTGATAGCGAAATCATCATCATCTTAGCGCTGTTCTGTTTGAGATCTAAGAACATCACCTTAGAACACTTGTAGTAGACACTCCGAACACAGATCAGATATGCTTAGTTCGGGAAATCTAGACAAGATCTTTTTTATGGAGGCTATACATCCCAGTGCCTGCCTCCGTGGTCCAGTGGATAGTATGCGACTGCTGATCGGAGGTCTCGGGTTCGATTCCCGGGTCAGGCAAAAGTGTTACTGGGTTGTTACGAATACTCAGTAGCAGTAAACGATTTTAAACTTTCGCGATTAGTATACATTATACAAGGTTATACACCGCTATTTTTTAATTAGTACAAAAAATTTAACAGAGCACTAAGTATCTTTAACTGATCATATTTATGTAGTTAAAAAATAAAAACACTAAGTCCCAAAACTGTCTCAAAACTGTCCACAAAAATACGTGATAATTGATAAATGCAATACTAATACTATGACCGACCCGCATAGTATCACAGTAAAATGAACCATTGATAAATTTTCCCATCAACCCCCCCCCCCCCTGCGCCTGCGCCACGCCCCGACGATGCGACAAACAGTACTAAATTGCTAGCAATAGTGAGCGTATCTAATTTCGTTGCAAAAGTTAATTATTTGTCTACGTTTGCCCGACGCGATGGCCTATCATATCAGTTCATATCACGGGAGTATGTAGCTATGCTTCGTGCGTACTTTTTGAGTGGAAAAATCGCGAGTGCAGCTGTGTACCCATGGACATCTTATTGTGATTGTACAAAAGTGATCCGGTCAGTGTCAAACAATTAAGACAGTGCATATTGGATGCTTTTGACAACGGTGGTGGACATTTCGAAGGACAATGGAAATACTTTTAAGTTTAGTAAATAATACGTACTTAAGTAAATAATAATTTGATGCGGGCGGCTCAAAATCGGTCTGTGTTCTCCACACACCTTGAGGAAGGCCTATGTCCAGCAGTGGACGTCTCTAGGCTGACATGATGATTTGTAAATAGCAGATGATTCTAACTTCATAAATACGCCAAAATTACTCTTTTCTTTGAGTCCAGAACACCTACTTTTATTTTGATATTTGTTTGCTTTCTAATTACATACCTCCGTATTTAATTACTTGTTAAACGATAAATTTTACCGGTCCTAAGCCCGAATGAAGTATGAAGGAGAGGATAGAATTAACAAAATTAAAAAATAACTACCTACATTTATTATTTTTCTTCATTTTATTTTCTATGGCTACCTACATCATCAATATTATCAATGAATAACTGAATGGATTGTAAAATATGACTATGATTTAAGTGAGATTTTCTACAATAAACAAATGATAATTACTGTGCTCTTTATTGATATTATGAAATTCTTGCGTCACATATATGATAATAATATCTTCGCTAATCTGTCCTTAAAGTTTTTGTACTAATTAAAAAATAGTGGTGTATAGCGGGTCATACTCGGGATAAATCTTATATTTAAGGCATAAATACCTCGGTTTTTGCCAACGTTTCGGCTGACTTGCTTCATACTAATAATGATTATGTAACGGGTCTGAATCGTGTTAATTAACCGAAAAGAAAGATGAAATACCTTTCTATTTGTCCCGACGTTTCGGCATGGGTTACACCAGCCGTGGTCACGGGATGACTGACTTGCTTCAGCAAGTTTGATGACTGGATACTGGGCACATCACCAGACTACGGCCTGCTACTGAGTCCAGTATCCAGTCATCAATAAGTGTAAACACCGCCGCAATGATACTCAACAGTGTGTAGACGTCATTAGTGTAGTGTGTCGAGGTACCGACAGTGCGGTTAAAAACAAAAATAAAAATCCAGTGAGGGTAGGTGCCAAAACCCGCACAACACAAGGACGGCGCTGAGCTCACCAGTCCCGCCGCGACCACGGCTGAAGCAAGTCAGTCATCCCGTGACCACGGCTGGTGTAACCCATGCCGAAACGTCGGGACAAATAGAAAGGTATTTCATCTTTCTTTTCGGTTAATTAACACGATTCAGACCCGTTACATAATCATTATTAGTATGAAGCAAGTCAGCCGAAACGTTGGCAAAAACCGAGGTATTTATGCCTTAAATATAAGATTTATCCCGAGTATGACCCGCTATACACCACTGTTTTTTAATTAGTACAAAAACTTTAAGGACAGATTAGCGAAGATATCATTATCATATATGTGACGCAAGAATTTCATAATATCAATAAAGAGCACAGTTATTATCATTTGTTTATTGTAGAAAATCTCACTTAAATCATAGTCATATTTTACAATCCATTCACTTATTCATTGATAATATTGATGATGTAGGTAGCCATAAAAAATAAAATGAAGAAAAATAATAAATGTAGGTAGTTATTTTTTAATTTTGTTAATTCTACCCTCTCCTTCATACTTCATTCGGGCTTAGGACCGGTAAAATTTATCGTTTAACAAGTAATTAAATACGGAGGTATGTAATTAGAAAGCAAACAAATATCAAAATAAAAGTAGGTGTTCTGGACTCAAAGAAAAGAGTAATTTTGGCGTATTTATGAAGTTAGAATCATCTGCTATTTACAAATCATCATGTCAGCCTAGAGACGTCCACTGCTGGACATAGGCCTTCCTCAAGGTGTGTGGAGAACACAGACCGATTTTGAGCCGCCCGCATCAAATTATTATTTACTTAAGTACGTATTATTTACTAAACTTAAAAGTATTTCCATTGTCCTTCAAAATGTCCACCACCGTTGTCAAAAGCATCCAATATGCACTGTCTTAATTGTTTGACACTGACCGGATCACTTTTGTACACTCACAATAAGATGTCCATGGGTACACAGCTGCACTCGCGATTTTTCCACTCAAAAAGTACGCACGAAGCATAGCTACATACTCCCGTGATATGAACTGATATGATAGGCCATCGCGTCGGGCAAACGTAGACAAATAATTAACTTTTGCAACGAAATTAGATACGCTCACTTTTGCTAGCAATTTAGTTCTGTTTGTCGCATCGTCGGGGCGTGGCGCAGGCGCAGGGGGGGGGGGGGGGGTTGATGGGAAAATTTATCAATGGTTCATTTTACTGTGATACTATGCGGGTCGGTCATAGTATTAGTATTGCATTTATCAATTATCACGTATTTTTGTGGACAGTTTTGAGACAGTTTTGGGACTTAGTGTTTTTATTTTTTAACTACATAAATATGATCAGTTAAAGATACTTAGTGCTCTGTTAAATTTTTTGTACTAATTAAAAAATAGCGGTGTATAACCTTGTATAATGTATACTAATCGCGAAAGTTTAAAATCGTTTACTGCTACTGAGTATTCGTAACAACCCAGTAACACTTTTGCCTGACCCGGGAATCGAACCCGAGACCTCCGATCAGCAGTCGCATACTATCCACTGGACCACGGAGGCAGGCACTGGGATGTATAGCCTCCATAAAAAAGATCTTGTCTAGATTTCCCGAACTAAGTATGTCTGATCTGTGTTCGGAGTGTCTACTACAAGTGTTCTAAGGTGATGTTCTTAGATCTCAAACAGAACAGCGCTAAGATGATGATGATTTCGCTATCAAAAAACTCTATAAAGCTAGCCGTACAGCTACGCGATTCAATTTTACAGACACTCATGAGTGGTCCTTTGAATCCCTAATCTTTATCTAACTTTAACCATAGCTAAAGCTAAAGCTAAGGTCACAGTCTATTCCATTAGCAACTTAGTTACATAACGAAATGTTTAAAGCGATAGACCTGTTAAAGTATCACAACAGGGTCAGTCATCATCAATATTATCAATGAATAAGTGAATGGATTGTAAAATATGACTATGATTTAAGTGAGATTTTCTACAATAAACAAATGATAATAACTGTGCTCTTTATTGATATTATGAAATATTGATATTTTTTACCGCACTGTCGGTACCTCGACACACTACACTAATGACGTCTACACACTGTTGAGTATCATTGCGGCGGTGTTTACACTTATTGATGACTGGATACTGGACTCAGTAGCAGGCCGTAGTCTGGTGATGTGCCCGGTAACGGCAATAGGCTCTCCCCCTATTACGTAGGACCTAAAAATTCATGGCGAAGTATGGGTGTAATATTTACACCTCTGATTTCGGCATTGACACCCCTTCGGTGATACAGGCGTGAGACTATAAATCTTCTTCTTCTTTCTCCTGGCTTTAATCCCATATCACTTGGGGTCAGCCCTCCTCGTACGTTTCCTCCACAGCGATCTGTTTTGAGTTGTTACTACATCTACCTCCATAGTTTTAAGGTCTTTCTCAATAGTGCTTTTCCAGGTGGTAGCCGGTCTGCCTCTACTTTTCTTTCCCTCCTCCATTTCCATTACCGTCCTGGTCATATGGTCTTCATTGCGCCTCATAATATGTCCGTACCAACGCAAGCGATTCTCTCTTAGCTTGTCCTCAATCCTTGCAACCCCAAACGTTCCCCTGATGTATTCGTTGCGAATTTTGTCCAACCTCGTAACTCCCCCTGCCCAGCGCAGCATTTTCATCTCGGTGACGTGGGTCTTTTGTTCATCTGCCTTTCTCATTGGCCAGCATTCCGAACCATACATTAATGCTGGTCGTACTGCTTGTTTGTAAACTTGCCTTTTAAGTTTAATAGGCATCCTGGCGTCACAAAGCACACCGGACAGTGACCTCCACTTAAGCCAGGCAGTTGTGATCCTGTGTTGAATATCTTTTTCAGTGGCTTGTTTTGGAGCTACGATTGAACCCAGGTACTTAAATTGCTCTGATCTCACCAAAGAGGAACCCTCAAACGTAACTGATGGCTGGGTGGTGGTATTACTTCCAGACCAATCACACACCATATACTCGGTTTTGTCTCTGTTCACACGAAGTCCTCGTCTTTCCAAAGCGCGTTGCCATGCATTGAGCTGTTCCTGTACTTCTGTTATGCTTTCTGCGATCAGTACTATGTCATCAGCGTACAATAATGACCAAGGCGCAGGTCGCTGCAGCTGCTCTGTAATGTAATTCATAACCAGATTAAACAGCAACGGACTTATGGTGGAACCCTGATGAACTCCGACTTTTATCTCAAATGCATCAGTCTGGCCTGAAGGACTGCAAACTCGCGTAGTTATTCCGTGATAAAGGTTTTTAATCAAAGTGATAAAACGCTCTGGAACTAATTGTGATCTTAAAGCTTGCCAAATAAGATTCCTGGGAACGCGGTCAAAAGCTTTTTCAAGGTCGATAAATACAAGATATAAGTCTTTCTTTAGTGATCTATATTTTTCCATAAGAATCTTCACGCTGCACTATGGTTCGTCTAGAACAAGCTAGCTAGACAAAATTATTTTATTTGATTTTTATGTCTAGATGCGGTTAATAAGCAAAGATATAAGGTTTTTGGTACTTTTTTCAAGGCAGTTTGTCATTTGAGCTGGTATCATGAAAAAAAAAACATTTATCGGGCATATGTGTATAATATATTTTTTGAACATTTTATAAAGTGATTTATCCCTCGACGTCGCTATAAAATCTAATAACAGATGCATAAAATATCTAAGAACTAAATCTATTACTCATTATCATCACTATCATCAGATGAATCATCCATTGAATAGTCATGATCGTGAGGGGCAGAACTATGAAAAGTAGAAATCATATTAACATTTTGTTCCTTACAGCTAGGTGGGACAATTAAATCTAATACTTCAGTTGGAAGCGTACCTATTTTCTTCCGAGGAACTTCTCGTAAACCGTTTATTACAGGGTCAGATGTTATCAATAACATATTAAGTAAATCTCTATTCGTAGCCTCCCGTGATCGCTTTCGTGTGTTGTGCTCACGAAATCTTCTGCAGTCCTTATTCCGAGCTTCCTGTGCTTCCTCGGAAAGCTGGCCTATAGGTAGAAGGGACGATCTAATTACTTCGCCACTGTGCAAAAGTATTTTGTGGACAGTAGCGGGCATGTAATACCATGAATAGAGATTTACATAAAGTTGTCTAGTTTCTTGAGCTAAGTTAACGAATTTTTCAATATTTATATCATATCCCGATGATAAAGTGCGAAGTAGTATGCCAAATTTTTGTATTAGTGAAACATCTAACCCTGTAATATCGGCACTAGCCTCGGGATTTCCAAAAAATCTTCGCGCGGTGTTCCCGTCATTAGTGTTACCGAACCCTGGTTTTGGTTTGTCTACAATCAAGCCCATTTCGCTTTTAAATCGTTTTTTAATGTCATCTGAACGTTGTTTCACACTAGCTTTGTCTTCGGCTGTTCTTAACTGCCATTTTTTATATTTAGTCGATAGCTAATGTGAAGCAAGCATTCAAAGCACCTTATCCAAGCGTGCAACGTAGACAAACCAAAACCAAGATTATCTTTGTCCGCAGCAAACTCTTTTGACAGATCATTCATCATTGTTGGAGTTGCCCCACAAATAAAACATTTTTGTGAGGAAGAAGTTTCGGTCAGAGCATTGCAAACTTTTCCGTCAATCATTGTTAAAAGCATAACATGTGTGACAGATACTTCGGTCTCCATCACCTTGCAGGTTGTCGGCAATAAAGCGTTTATCTCTTCTAAAACCTTATTGGTTTCCGAAATCGTAAAATCTTTCGTTTCCTTAGAAAAGATAAACTTTATTGGTCGACAATACATTGTAGAACAGGGCCGAGGATTCTGCCACACAATATTACCACTTTCATCTTTCAATTGAAGAGGAACGAAAGAAAATACAAATAAAAACTCGTCACTATCGTCACAATTAGTGAATTTTTGTTTATACATACTATGACCGGAACTTCCATCACAACCCCATTTACTGATTAATGTGAATGACGTGCAAGGTAACAGACTATGAACAACTTCTTGTTGTGCTGAAACTAAACGTTCGGCAGTCTTATCAAGAATTGCCTGAACTTTGATTTCAGCATGCGTTTCATTGACTGTAATTTGTTCACCTGACGGGTAGCAGGCTATTTTAGCCTTTCTAACACTGTACATTGACGGAAACACCTTATGTCCAGCTTTAATACTCCACTTCCGAGTCTGCTTATAGCTATGGCTACTTGATTTACTATCAACGTAGTACGCTAAAGCTTCCTCACTTGTTAAACTCCTGGGGGCACTTTCTTCACTCGTGGTCTTGGTTATTGAAGGATCACTAGTCACATCTTTAATTTGACGTGCTACACTTCTCTGACCCGAGATTCGAGCTGACACTTCAGCGGCGTAAATTAATTCACTAGCACTTCTGGACTGTAATAGATCGTCTACACGTCGTCTCTTCGTTTTGAGACTAGAATGTTCAAAATCTTTAGTAGGTCTTCCGGGTCCCGGTTCTCCAGATGTAGTTGGCAGAGATAAATAAACGGACACATCGAAAGATATGTCAAGACCCTCCAGCCACGTCGAATACTTTTGTAGGAATCGCTCTCGATTTCTTCCACAGCTGCTCCACTTTTCAGCAAATTTCGTTGAATATCTTGAGATTAGTACTTTAATATCTCGCAGAGACTGCTCCGTAACACCATCAAAATTATATCTCAAAGATATAAACAGAAAGAGCTCCTCATTCCGCGTTTCCTTCGGGTGTTTCAGCCATTCTTCGAAAAAATCCATTCTTGAGACGGTAAAAACTGTTGAAAGAAAAAAATAAATAAAAATTAGTTGTGCAAATATATCGCAATGAATTTTTTTACGTATAACTACTAGACACTTATGAGAATCGTATATGATAGGTTCTACGGTGGGGACAAGTGGGGACATGTTATTATTTGACCGATGAATTTGAAAAAATGAGTAAAAAAGTGGGTGAAAATTCAAACATTTCATTTTATAAGACTAAAGAATGAAGTTCCCATGTTGAAAATGAAATAAAATATAACTACTTACCCTTACGTATACAATCCATCACAAAAACACTTTCACAAATTTCTTTTAGTGACATAAACAATGCTATCAAATATGATGTAAAAATGCAAATGAATGCCCTTTAAATAGTCAACATCTTATAAACATACCTTAATGACGCTCTTAATGAGGGTAGTATTGATAATTAATAGGTGTAATCCTCAATGTATAGGGGTAATGAGTTCGTAATAGTAATTAACTTCCAGGAATTTAAGAGTTGTTTTTGTCTAGCTAGCTTGTTCTAGACGAACCATAGTGCGCTGTGTATTGCATCTATCGTCCCTACACCGCTTGTGAATCCGCATTGATTAGGAGTCGTTCTGACAATTTTGTTTAGACGGTTCGCCAGGATAACCTCCCAAATTTTCAGGGTATGCGATGTTAATTTAATCCCTCGGTAGTTGCTACAATTCGCCACATCTCCTTTATTTTTGTAAAACGGGATTAAATCACTTACTCTCCACATGTCCGGGATCTTTCCACTGGCAATTATTTCTTGAAAGAGATTTGTGAGCCAGACCAGGCGTGAGACTATAAATGAATAAAAAAATAAAATATAAATGCCAGTACATGATTACACAGACTTGAAGACATAGATTACTAAAAGAACAAAGAGCAAACCTATTACGGTCTACCTCAATAAAGGTAGAGGCCAGAAATCTGCTGCAGATTATTTCGAAGTATTTACATGTTGACGCATCTAATGCAATGATAACCCCGAAAGAATCTAGCAAGTAAAAAATTTGAGGTCACGATAAGCATAAAATATGTATAGAACCTATAGCTAAAGATTCGATGTAATATTTTACAAATAGATTATCGCTGGACGCTGTTTACTTTAATTAAGGAAGCAAACACCATCGAAAGTTCTTTCGGTCGCGTTGAGTAAATTTGCTCTGGTGTTATTAATGTAGACATAATGACAATACCATCAACCAGGTTATCTACGTGGTAGAATGTGTTTATACATATAGAATGTTTCATTATATTATAGCCAAAACTTTTATGGAATTATCGCCTTGAGGTCGAAATTAAATAGGTAGTAGGTACATAGATTAAATACATAATTTTTCTTTACATATTGCCTTTTTACGAGAGGTTAACTGCTAACCATAATAAATAATCCATTTAAGTCACAGCAGACTAGAAATCAGCACCACAAATTGCATACGCCGCTGACGTAATTCGATAACCGATTGAGGTGCGAGAGATTTAGTCGATTATTTATCACTCGGTCCGTTCCAGCTGTTCACCAGCGCGTGACGGAGGCGACAACCCTTGCCACATGGATACACCCTTTGTGGCATTATCTGACAACTGGGCCGCTTGAACTGCGGTCAGCGGTAACGCATATCTGAGGATTATTGATTTTGATGTTTTTTTGAAAGTTGATGCTTGGTGTCCGTTGTTGACAAATTTCTTGAGGGCAGTTTTCAGACTAGATAAGTAGGGTTGGTCGTCAATTATAAGCATCGTTACTACCCGTATCCGGTTTGTACTTCCTGGATTAATCACCGTTTTAAGTTATTTGTGTTTTGACCTTTCTCAACACGGTAGACGGTAGAGTCTACATCATTTCGCAGTCCTCTGCTGGAGATAAATCTAGTCTAATTTGCTGGACAGGGATGGAATAGGGTTAGCTGTCGAGTTTGCCGATGTTTTGACCTTATGAGGTATGATATGTTCACAAGTGCCCTACGTACATGAGTAAGTTATCTTGTGAGTGGAACGATGGTAAGCGGTTATCGAAGCCTATGAATAAATATCACATGTGCGATACTGAGTTTAAAAAAATGGTTGTTGCGCTGCTCGTGTTGCGTGGTCACATTATTCTCTATCATCAATCAACAGTATTCTCAAGTGCCCTGCACAATTTCTTTCTACTCTTTCACACAGAAACTGCAGTAATATAGCATAAGAATCTGGAAAGCACAAGTGGCTTACGTAGCGATATTAAACACGTATGCGGGTGAAGCCGCGGGCACAATCTAGTAATACATGTGTATGTGTTTGACATGTGACCAAGGCTCTTACGGCCATAACCAAGACTACACGAGTTTCGATTTGCTTGACTGACGAAGTGTCATATTAACTAGATACTTTATTGCTCCGTGTTTCCACAATATCTTGGGAATAAAAAAAATGTCTATCCGATTATCGACATACAAGTGTATAGCTTCATCGACTCTCAGTGATCAAATTGGCAACAGATTATGTAACTTTTTGACGTAAACCCAAGAGACTCTACACTTAGTCTCACTTGTTACTTTTACAAGATGTGTTTAGAGTGGCGATTCCTAGATTCAGATATTTTTTTATTTCTGGAATAAGCGAAGCAAAGTGAAAGTGAAAGATATTTATGATTTTGAGAGAGCTTCGGCCTATAAGCCTCTCGGCATCCACCCCTGTATGTTTATTAAAGTTAAAGTAACTTAGTTAAAGCCATGATAGTTTATAATAGGTTAGATTTGTTAGTTTTCTTGTGATGTTACACTGTGGCAGATCTCAAATTTAGCAGGTTATTAGGTATAGCATCGTTTGGGCGGCCAGGGAGATTTATTTCGACTTCCTAGTATGGACCACACGCGTAGCGGCATCGTCTGAAGGCACCCATCGAAACTCATGCTCGTAAATCTTCACGAAGTTATAAATAAGAAACGTCTACGAACCAAAAGAAACGGAGGTTAAGAGATATATCGTGTTGTAGCTAAAACCAATGGTACGAATGGAGGTTAGACTTTTGTGTCGAAAACAACGAGAATTGCTTCAAAGCTCGTTTATTACGCCAATCCTTTATTGGGAGACCAATGAAAACGGGCGTGACGAATGCACTGGACACGCGGAAAATTGGAAAAACGAGACGGTCACTTGCAGCCGACGGACCTCTGCGACCCCATACGGCCCCCGGCCGCGCCACGGGCGACATGCCACCCCTGACATACATATAGATGGTGCTGCAGCGATTTTGAATCGTGACCTGACGCTTGTGGAAATTGTTATTGGTGGTAATAGCGGTTAGCTTAAAGATTAAATCAGTTTTTCTTCTGATTTTGGACTTTAAGTAAAGTTTTATGCGTTTTGTTGTCTGCGCTTATTATTTGTCTCGATATTTAATTCATTAACCGACCGGCTCAATCGAAAATTGCTAATGTTTGAGCACAGTGTGTTGCACCGCGGACGTTAGTGTGAGATACAGTCGGTGTATTGTTATCCACAAACGAATACTCATATAAATATATATCTTTATGGCCTCGTTCAGCATGCAAACTTCCTGTCCTCAAAGTAGGATATTAAAAATATACATCAGAAATATATTCAATGTACCACAACACTGTGTTCTCATTGACAGGTTGATCACCAAAGTAATATGATTTTATTGACTAGACAATTTTTTTTATAGTTTGTTTTTACAAGGCTAGACGTTTGTAGTAGAAGAAACCCCTGTAGGTTCCTACAGGAAGGCCGGCTGCCTCGCGGCTAAGGTGATAGATCTTACGACGCTCACAGATGTGCCCAATGGCGGCTCCTGGCGCCTGATTTGTGGAGAATAGGAAAAACTGATTCCGGAAATTATCGCTCGGCTCTTTCATTCTTATTATCCGTTAACGGCTACGTTTCGGACGGAGGCCCACGGATGAAATACGTTAGTAAGATGAAAAAAAATATAGGTGCCTAACTACCTAATAATATCTAACTCTATCTATGTGGGTGTAATATTTACACCTATGCCTACCCCTTCAGGGATACAGGCGTGAGATTATAAATAAAATAAAAATATAAATCTATGTAAGTCAATAGCATATGATTCTAAAAAAAACCAGTCAAAAATCTAATCTCATTTTTTTTTCGTAGTCGTCAATTTCCAGGAGCTGATGCCTACCTAAATCTTAAAAAATCGACGCTAGGCTTTAAATATTAAATCAAAATCATCAGCTACCGACCAAAGATTTAGGTACCTACAGTATTTTAGAATTCCACCCTCAGAAAATTCACCGAACGGAGAATTGCCACCAAAATTTTACTGCGTTGCCTCCATGTGCCTTAGGCTGGTTTCAGAGTCACGCGTTTGACCGGAGCTGGCCACACGCGCGCGCTTTCAATTACACTAGATTAGTAGTAGCGTTTCATAGTCACGCAGTTCAAACGCGCCGCGTGTGAGACGCGCGCGCCGGCCGCGCTGCCGAAGCTTCATACATTGCAATGAGAAACGCGAACTCGTTTCACAGTGGTCCGCGCGCCAAACGCGCTGTTGAGACTACTTGAGACGCGCTGGCCGACGGCGCGTGCCGCGCGCGTCACTCTGAAACCAGCCTTATAGCAACAGACAAGTGCCATGAAACTCACATCAACGGTGCTGGAGTTATGTAAAATAGCACACAGTTTGCCTACAGACACTCGTTCGGTTTTATAGCTGGCGCGGCGGCGCATGTGCTATCAACATTATAATATAACAGGCCGAAACCAAAGACAAAGATTTTTTGAAACTGGAAAGTATGCCTTTAATACGCCATATTATACGAAGGCCTTTGACCCACAAGACTGTTCATATTTCATTTAGAAAACCCACGTTCACGATCAACATTGTTCGACCATTGTGGTAAAGTCGATTTAAAGTAAACAATGACAAGGGATATCGCGATAATGCTGGCGAATTTCAATAGCGTCGGGCAAAGGGTCACCATTGTGGTCGGATATTAAACGTAACATGCAAAATAAGGCTAATATCCCCTGCGGATAAAACAATCGGGCTTTTTATATGCTAGGATTGAAGTATTGGTAGCAGGGTCGGTAGGTATCTAAGCAATATATTGTGCCACAATATGTACATTGTGCCACAATGTATTGTGGTCTTATCTTAATATATAAAATCCTTGCGTTACTGACTGACTGACAGACACGCTACAGCTGAAACAGGAAGCAGGGCGCAGGAAGCTGAAATTTGGCATGTATGTTCCTTGGGGACCGTAGGGGTGCACTAAGAAGGGATTTCCCGAAATTCCCACGGGATCGGCCAAAACAGGTAAATTTTAAAAAAATAGCAGGCGTAGCTGCTGGCGTCGACTAGTTATCAATAATAGGTGCCTAATATCTACGTAATGGATACGTCACAGACGCGTAGTGCTCCCGAAATTCCTCTATGAGAAGGGATGATCATAATTCAGAGCAGCGGATATCACAATACATTTAAATATCTATACGAAATGATGTGTTGATTTTTTAAGTATTTGATTTAGTCATAAAGTTTTGCTGACGATGCTGCTACGTATCTTAGAGTTCTGGCGAAAAATAAATAAATTCTTCATTGATCCCGGTTTTTATACTAAAACTAACATGCGTTGCGTGAGCACAAAAGCTCATTATATTCACTCCAGCTAAATAAAAGTTTTCAACATTATCAAAAATTTGCAATTTGTTTTTATATCGGTTTAACTGTACTGAAACTACCATACAGTGCCCATGGATATACATAAAGGGGCACAGGACAGTCGTGCTGATTTGGACAGTTGTATCGCTAGCAGTGAGATATGATGAATGTTTCTTTCTGCGTAAAAAATAATTAAAGTACCTTTGCGTCTTCTCGTTCTTCATGATAATTTACAAAAGAGTTGTTTAATGCCACCCAAAGGTACATTACAATATTCGTCGCTTTAATTAAAACATATCCTATTATCTAGGTTTAATGATTTCCAAAAAGTGTTCCAACATCGTTATGTTGGAACACTTTTTGGAAATCATTAAGTTCCTCAATATTTCAAAAACGAATATGCATGATTTTATTGTGGTGGCAAAGCATATTAATAGTTTTATTTAATACCACATTATGCAACTCTCTGTCCCCCGAGCCATATTTATTAAACAGTTTTTAATTTTTATTAAAACTGCACCTTACAATAATAATATCAGAAACGCGGTGAAATACACTTTAATCTCTTTGTAATAATACCTAAGTAGGCTTTTAGACTTCTGCTGATCTTCTTAATATATATAAATCTCCTGTCACGATGTTTGTTCGCGATGGATTCCTAAACTACTTAACCTATTTTAAATTAAATTGGCACACCGTGAGCAGTCTGGTCCAACTTGAGAGATAGGATAGCTTAGATCTTCAATTATAGTCTCAATTTTATTTTATTGCAAATTATTTGTCTATAATTAATTTACAGTCACAATTATCTGTTAACTCCAAAGGATTCTCACAGATGTCGATAATCTTATATTAATAATTTCGTCAAGGAGTACATCGAAACCTTACCTGAATAATAAAACATTAAAAAATAAAGATTTCGAGTCGACAACATATATCCACAAAATTCGGATTGTCGAGTATTTTGTTAAATTCTAATGGTTCTGACAGATAAATCACAGTCGCCATATTGGCTGTATGATATTGGCCCAAGTTTGCTTTGTACTAAGTAGTTTGTATGTGTAAATACTTTTTACAGTTAAATAGTATCCGCCCAATAAAGGAGATTTGTGTTACCCCGAATATCTATCTATACTATCTATACTAATATAATAAAGCGGAAGAGTTTGTTTGTTTGTTTGTTTGAACGCGCTAATCTCAGGAACTACCGGTCGGATCTGAAAAATTCTTTTTGCATACGATAGCCCAGTTATTCCGGAAGGCTATAGGCTATATAACATAACGCTGCGACCCTTTGGGGCCGGGCAAAAGGCTAAAAAGGCTAAAACATTATGTTGACTAATCTCAGGAACTAGCAGTCGGATTTAAAAAATTGTTATTGCCTATGATAGCCCAATTATTCCGAAAGGCTAAAGGCTATATAAAATTACGCCACAACTTTAAGGGGCCAGACAAAAATAATAAAATGGTTAAACGAGAGGGGGGAGGGTTGGGTCAAAGGCAAAAAAAGGCTAAACGAATAGGATACAATCTATATGGGTATCGTTTTCGAGATTTTCGGGACGCTGATTAATAATATGAAATTTATTTAGTGATCCAAAATGGCGGACGGGAAATCAAAGATGGCGGATGAGAAAATTTTAAATATCAATATGGGTATCGCCTTCGATATTTTAAGGGGTGGAGAATCGAAATACAACATCTATTTCGTGATCAAAGATGGCGGATGGGCAATCAAAGATGGCGGATGGCAAAATTTAAAAAAATCAATATTGGTATCGTCTCCGATGTTTAAAGGGATGGGGAATCCAAATACTACATCTTTTTCGTGATTCAAGATGGCGGATGGAAAATCAAAAATGGCGGATGGGAAAAATTTTAAAAATCAATATGGGTATCATCTCCGATATTTAAAGGAATGGGGAATTCAAAACCACCATCTATTTCGTGATCAAAGATGACGGATGGGAATTTTTAAAAAATCAATATGGGTGTCATCTCCAATATTTAAAGGGATGGGGAATCCAAATCTGACATCTATTTCGTGATCAAAGATGGCGGATGAGAAATCAAAAATGGCGGATGGGAAAGTTTAAAAAAATGAATATGGTTATCGTCTCCGATGTTTTAAGGGATGGCGAATCTAAATACAACATCTATTTCGTGATCAAAGATGGCGGATAGGAAATCAAAGATGGTGGACGGGATTTTTTAAAGTCGATATGGGTATCGTCTCCGATATTTTAAGGAATGGGGAATTCAAAAACACCATCTATTTCGTGATCAAAGATGGCCGATGGGACTTTTTTTAAAAATCAATATTGGTATCGTCTCCGATGTTTGAAGGGATGGGGAATCTAAATACAACATCTATTTTGTGATTCAAGATGGCGGATGGGAAATCAAAGATGGCGGATGGGAAAGTAAAAAAAAATCAATATGGTTATCGTCTCCGCTATTTTAAGGGATGGCGAATCTAAATACATCATCTATTTCGTGATCAAAGATGGTGGATAGGAAATCAAAGATGGCGGACGGGATTTTTTTTAAAGTCGATATGTGTATCGTCTCCTATATTTTAAGGAATGGGAAATTCAAAAACACCATCTATTTCGTGATCAAAGATGGCGGATGGGATTTTTTTTTGAAATCAATATGGGTATCGTCTCCGATGTTTAAAGGGATGGAGAATCCAAATCCGACATCTATTTCGTGATCAAAGATGGCGGATGAGAAATCAAAGATGGCGGATGGGAAAGTAAAAAAAAATCAATATGGTTATCGTCTCCGATGTTTTAAGGGATGGCGAATCTAAATACAACATCTATTTCGTGATCAAAGATGGTGGATAGGAAATCAAAGATGGCGGACGGGATTTTTTTTAAAGTCGATATGTGTATCGTCTCCGATATTTTAAGGAATGGGAAATTCAAAAACACCATCTATTTCGTGATCAAAGATGGCGGATGGGATTTTTTTTAAAAATCAATATGGGTATCGTCTCCGATGTTTAAAGGGATGGAGAATCCAAATACAACATCTATTTCGTGATTCAAGATGGCGGATGGGAAATCAAAGATGGCGTATGGGAAAAATTTAAAAAATCAATATGGGTATCGTCTCTGATGATTTAAGGGATGGTGAATCCAAATACAACTTCTATTTCGTGATCAAAGATGGCGGATAGGAATTCAAAGATGGCGGACGCGATGTTTTTTAAAGTCGATATGGGTATCGTCTCCGATATTTGAAGGAATGGGGAATTCAATATTATATAAGAATCTATGTTTGTTTGTTCATCATTTGAAGACTCTGAAATGATAAGAGATTAAGCGCTAAGTCAATGGTAACTTTGGAAAAGGGGCTTGGAAAAAAGGGAATTAAATAAAATCTCTTAAAAAAGCGATACGGAGTTCGCTGGGTCAGCTAGTAATATAATAAAGCGGAAGAGTTTGTTTGTTTGTTTGAACGCGCTAATCTCAGAACCTACCGGTCGGATCTGAAAAATTATTTTTGTATACGATAGCCCAGTTATTCCGGAAGGCTATAGGCTATATAACATAACGCATCGACCCTTTGAGGCCGGTCAAAAGGCTAAAAAGGCTAAAAGATAATGTCGGCTAAACTCAGAAACTAGCAGTTGGATTTTAAAAATTGCTATGCTTATGATAGCCCTATTATTCCGAAAGGCTATAAGCTATATAAAATTACGCCACAACTTTTAGGGGCTGGACAAAAATAATAAAATAGTCACACGAGATCCCCCAAAGGCAAAAAGAGCCTAAACGAATAGGATACAATCTATATGGGTATCGTTTTCGAGATTTTCGGGACGCTGATTAATAATATGAAATTTATTTAGTGATCCAACATGGCGGACGGGAAATTAAAAGATGGCAGATGTAAAAATTTAAAAATCAATATGGGTATCGCCTTCGATACTTTAAGGGGTGGGGAATCGAAATACAACATCTATTTCGTGATCAAAGATGGCGGATGGGAAATCAAAGATGGTGGATGGGAAACTTTAAAAAAAGTCAATATTGGTATCGTCTGCGATATTAAAAGGGATGGGGAATCCAAATACAACATCTGTTTCGTGATTCAAGATGGTGGATGGGAAATCAAAGATGACGGATGGGAAAAATTTAAAAAATCAGTATGGGTATCGTCTCTGATGATTTAAGGGATGGAGAATCCAAATACAACATCTATTTCGTGATCAAAGATGGCGGATAGGAAATCAAAGACGGCGGACGGGATTTTTATTAAAGTCGATATGGGTATCGTCTCCGATATTTTAAGGAATGGGGAATTCAAAAACACCATCTGTTTCGTGATCAAAGATGGCGGTTGGGAAATTAAAAAAAAATAATATGAGTATCGTCTCCGATGTTTAAAAGGATGGGGAATCCAACTACAACATCTATTTCGTGATTCAAGATGGTGGATGGGAAATCAAAGATGGCGGATGGAAAAAATTTAAAAATCAATATGGGTATCGCCTTCGATACTTTAAGGGGTGGGGAATTGAAATACAACATCTATTTCGTGATCAAAGATGGCGGATTGGAAATCAAAGATGGCGGACGGGATTTTTTTTAAAGTCGATATGGGTATCGTCTCCGATGTTTAAAAGGATGGGGAATTCAATATTAGGTATATAAAAATCTATGTTTGTTTGTTCATCATTTATAGACTCTGAAATGATAAAAGATTAAGCGCTAAGTCAATGGTAACTTTGGAAAAGGGGCTTGGAAAAAAGGGAATTAAATAAAAACTCTTAAAAGGCGATACGAAGTTTGCTGGGTCAGCTAGTATATCTATAGGTACTTCTGTACATACAGATTTGTGGGACGTTTACAGAGTGACAATGTTCTCAGTTAAATGATCTGGAACTTGTGATAAGTGCCCGCCCGCCATTTGTAATTTGCAAGAATTTATTCCTAGGTACTTAGTCCTTATAGGTATACAGAGATATTCTTAGCCCAGCCAGATTAACCCAGGTAGTCCAAATGGTTGCTCAATAATTTTAAATTCTGCTCGTTCGTATACGTCTTTCTTCATTTTCGTGTGACTCGTGTCAGTGTGTCGCCCAAAGGTCTTGCAATTTTGTCATCCGGAGCGCAGTACACTCCTTCAACTATCCAAGTAAGTACTTAATTCAACTATTGATGTAAGTATACCTATGCAACATTATTAAATAATAATATAAGCGTCTTACTTAGTTGTTTAAGCGGCCACTTCGCCAATGGCCACACGGGACAACACTGTCTACGATACACACATTGTTGTTTCGAGTCTGGATGATCTTTGTGTCCGTTGATTAGAACATGTTTTCAAACATTTGAAACAGTGTTGTCCTTGTGATGACGGATTATGAATAAAAAAAGTCGCGCGTCTACCCGCGTCGTAAGAGGCGACTAAGGAAAACATACGAAACAAATGGCATCTTAGCGAAGAGACGGAAAACTGTTGTACAAAACACCTATTTTCCTAACATTTTCTTAAGAATGCCCACCTAACTAATAATGTTAATAGTTATTACCTACCATTAAATTTAAACAAATACGTATAAAAAACTGGCTTGACTCTAACGGGATTAATTATTATCGTCCAAAGTAAGTTTTGTGAAATGATAACATTGATGATAATGTTGAATACTTTTATTTAGCTGGAGTGAATATAATGAGCTTTTGTGCTCTAGACGCTCACGCAACGCACGTTAGTTTTAGTATAAAAACCGGGATGAATGAAGAATTTATTTATTTTTCGCCAGAACTCCAAGATACGTAGCTGCATCGTCAGCAAAACTTTATGACTAAATCAAATACTTAAAAAATCAACACATCATTTCGTATAGATATTTAAATGTATTGTGATATCCGCTGCTCTGAATTATGATCATCCCTTCTCATAGAGGAATATCGGGAGCACTACGCGTCTGTGACGTATCCATTACGTAGATATTAGGCACCTATTATTGATAATAAGACCACAATACATTGAGGCACAATGTACATATTGTGGCACAATATATTGCTTAGATACCTACCGACCCTGCTACCAATACTTCAATACTAGCACATAAAAAGCCCGATTGTTTTATCCGCAGGGGATATTAGCCTTAGTTTACATGTTACGTTTAATATCCGACCACAATGGTGACCCTTTGCCCGACGCTATTGAAATTCGCCAGCATTATCGCGATATCCCTTGTCATTGTTTACTTTAAATCGACTTTACCACAATGGTCGAACAATGTTGATCGTGAACGTGGGTTTTCTACATGAAATATGAACAGTCTTGTGGGACAAAGGCCTTCGTATAATATGGCGTATTAAAGGCATACTTTCCAGTTTCAAAAAATCTTTGTCTTTGGTTTCGGCCTGTTATATTATAATGTTGATAGCACATTCGCCGCCGCGCCGGCTATAAAACCGAACGAGTGTCTGTAGGCACACTGTGTATGTGTATTTTACATAACTCCAGCACCGTTGATGTGAGTTTCATGGCACTTGTCTGTTGCTATAAGGCACATGCAGGCAACGCAGTAAAATTTTGGTGACAATTCTCCGTTCGGTGAATTTTCTGAGGGTGGAATTCTAAAATACTGTAGGTACACCTAAATCTTTGGTCGGTAGCTGATGATTTTGATTTAATGTTTAAAGCCTAGCGTCGATTTTTTAAGATGTAGGTAGGCATCAAATCCTGGAAATTGACGACTACGAAAAAAAAATGAGATTAGATTTTTTGACTAGTTTTTTTAGAATCATATGCTATAGACTTAGATTTATATATTTTTTTTATTTATAATCTCACGCCTGTATCCCTGAAGGGGTAGGCATAGGTGTAAATATTACACCCACTTAGATAGAGTTAGATAATGCTAGGTAGTTAGGCAACCATATTTTTTTTCATCTTACTAACGTATTTCATCCGTGGGCCTCCGTCCGAAACGTAGCCGGTAACGGATAATAAGAATGAAAGAGCCGAGCGATAATTTCCGGAATCAGTTTCTCCTATTCTCCACAAATCATAAGTCAGGCGCCAGGAGCCGCCATTGGGCAAATCTGTGAGCGTCGTAAGATCTATCACCTTAGCCGCGAGGCAGCCGGCCTTCCTGTAGGAACCTACAGGGGTTTCTTCTACTACAAACGTCGAGCCTTGTAAAAACAAACTGTAAAAAAAATTGTCTAGTCAATAAAATCATATTACTTTGGTGATCAACCTGTCAATGAGAACACAGTATTGTCGTACATTGAATATATTTCTGATGTATATTATTAATATCCCACTTTGAGGACAGTAAGTTTGCATGCTGAACGAGGCCATAAAGATATATATTTATATGAGTATTCGTTTGTGGATAACAATACACCGACTGTACCTCACACTAACGTCCGCGGTGCAACACACTGTGCTCAAACATTAGCAATTTTCGATTGAGCCGGTCGGTTAATGAATTAAATATCGAGACAAATAATAAGCACAGACAACAAAACGCATAAAACTATACTTAAAGTCCAAAATCAGAAGAAAAATATTACGTAACACCTAAACTGATTTAATCCTTAAGCTAACCGCTATTACCACCAATAACAATTTCCACAAGCGTCAGATCACGATTCAAAATCGCTGCAGCACCATCTATAATAATATGTATGTCAGGGGTGGCATGTCGCCCGTGGCGCGGCCGGGGGCCGTATGAGGTCGCAGAGGTCCGTCGGCTGCAAGTGACCGTCTCGTTTTTCCAATTTTCCGCGTGTCCAGCGCATTCGTCACGCCCGTTTTCATTGCTCTCCCAATAAAGGATTGGCGTAATAAACGAGCTTCGAAACAATTCGCGTTGTTTTCGACACAAAAGCCTTACCTACATTCGTATACGATTGGTTTTAGCTAAAACACGATGTATCTCTTAATCTTCGTTTCTTTTGGTTCCTAGACGTTTCTTATTTATAACTTCGTCTATTAATAAGTGATTAGGTTGGATTTACGAGCCTGAGTTTAGATGGGTGCCTTCAGACGATGCCGATACGCGTGTGGTCCATACTAGGAAGTAGGAATAAATCTCCCTGGCCGCCCAAACGATGCTATATCTAACAACCTGCTAAATTCGAGATCTGCCACAGTGTAACATCACAAGAAAACTAACAATACTAACCTATTATAAACTATCATGGCTTTAACTAAGTTACTTTAACTTTATAAACACACAGGGGTGGATGCCGAGAGGCTTATACTTGAAGGCCGAAGCTCTCTCAAAATCATAAATATCTTTCCAAAGACAAATAACATTTTAGTATTTTCCCTATATAAAACCCACCTTGCTTCGCTTATTCCAGAAATAAAAAAATATCAGAATCTAAGAATCGCCAGTCTAAACACATCTTGTAAAAGTAACAAGTGAGATTAAGTTTAGAGTCTCTTGGGTTTTCGTTCGTCGAAATGTTACAAAATCTGTTGCCAATTTGATCACTGAGATTCGACGAAGCTATTCACTTGTATGTTGATAATCGGATAGACATTTTTTTTATTCCCAAGATATTGTGGGAACACGGAGCAATAAAGTATCTAGTTAATATGACACTTCGTCAGTCAAGCAAATCGAAACTCGTCTAGTCTTTGTTATGGCCGTAAGAGCCTTGGTCACATGACAAAGACATACACATGTATTACTAGACTCTGCCCGCGGCTTCACTCGCATACGTGTTTAATATCGCTACGGCACTAGTGCTTTCCTGATGCTTATGCTATATTACTGCAGTTTCTGTGTCAAAGAGTAGAAACAAATTGTGCAGGGCACTTGAGAATACTGTTGATTGTTGACAGAGAATAATGTGACCACGCAACACGAGCAGCGCAACAACCATTTTTTAAAACTCAGTATCGCACATGTGATATTTATTCATGGGCTTCGATAACCGCTTACCATCGATCCACTCACAAGATATCTTACTGGTGTACGTAGGGCACTTATGAAGATATCATACCTCATAAGCTTAAAACATCGGCAAACTCGACAGCTAACCCTATACCATCCCCGTCCAGCAAATAAGACTAGATTTATCTCCAGCAGAGGACTGCGAAATGATGTAGACTCTACCGTCTACCGTATTGAGAAAGGTCAAAACACAAATAACTTAAAACGGTGATTAATCCAGGAAGTAGAAACCAGATACGGGTAGTAATCACGGAACAGAAAATACAGTGGAAGTGCTAAGTAGGCGTGGCACGCGTGCCACAATTAAGCGTTGTAACGCTTAACTGATCCCAGTCGCGTTCTACTTCTAACATCGCGTCGAGTTGCTCGTCTCGTGACAAATTCGCATTTCTCTAGATATGTCGTATTGTTCCGTTTTGGGGTGTAAATATAATAGTCGGAGTAAAAAACAAAATAATTGAGGTTTTTCGTACCATTGCTAAGTACGATTTTCATTGTTTTCTAATAAAAATCTTATTTTGTTTTAATTTACTAATATTTAATATAACGGTTAGTCAAAATCAACCTTATACGATTAAGATAAAGTTTAATTTGGATTGATTCTATTCAATAGAACATTCTCGAAAGTTCTTCGAAAGCTAATCGAAAGTTGGCTATTTATAACCTTTCCTATCCTCGTCCTGCCCATTGTGATTTCAAAATCACAAAACATACTTCACGGTTCCTGCCCATCTAAAATATTGTAAAATTCTAAATTCTGCCCACTGTCCTTCAAAGATCAAAACAAAATGTATGACTATAAAAATAGCGTGAATCGTTTCATTATGATCTATTTACTGTCATAAAAAAATAAAATAAAAAATATATCTTATGCATGACCTTTTTTTTTATCTAATTTTCTGGGCAGGAAGCACTTGTAATATTTTGTACTTTGAAGAGAACAGTGGGCAGAATTAGCAAACAGGTTCTAATTTGCTTGGGCAGGACGAGGCTATAAGAGTTGTTGGGAACTATACCAAATGCTAACCAAGCATTGCTATGGTCTTACAACGGTTAAAAGAATCTATAATTTTAGTTTCTTATAAGTTTCTTATAAAATAATTTATAATATTACTAGCTGACCCAGCGAACTTCGTATCGCCTTTTTAAGAGTTTTTATATAATTCCCTTTTTTCCAAGCCCCTTTTCCAAAGTTACCATTGACTTAGCGCTTAATCTTTTATCATTTCAGAGTCTATAAATGATGAACAAACAAACATAGATTTTTATATACCTAATATTGAATTCCCCATTCCTTAAAATATCGGAGACGATACCCATACCTATCGACTTTAAAAAAAATCCCGTCCGCCATCTTTGATTTCCCATCCACCATCTTGAATCACGAAATAGATGTTGTAGTTGGATTCCCCATCCTTTTAAACATCGGAGACGATACTCATATTAATTTTTTTTAATTTCCCAACCGCCATCTTTGATCACGAAATAGATGGTGTTTTTGAATTCCCCATTCCTTAAAATATCGGAGACGATACCCATATCGACTTTAATAAAAATCCCGTCCGCCGTCTTTGATTTCCTATCCGCCATCTTTGATCACGAAATAGATGTTGTATTTGGATTCTCCATCCCTTAAATCATCAGAGACGATACCCATATTGATTTTTAAAATTTTTCCCATCCGTCATCTTTGATTTCCCATCCACCATCTTGAATCACGAAACAGATGTTGTATTTGGATTCCCCATCCCTTTTAATATCGCAGACGATACCAATATTGACTTTTTTTAAAGTTTCCCGTCCACCATCTTTGATTTCCCATCCGCCATCTTTGATCACGAAATAGATGTTGTATTTCGATTCCCCACCCCTTAAAGTATCGAAGGCGATACCCATATTGATTTATAAAATTTTTACATCTGCCATCTTTTAATTTCCCGTCCGCCATGTTGGATCACTAAATAAATTTCATATTATTAATCAGCGTCCCGAAAATCTCGAAAACGATACCCATATAGATTGTATCCTATTCGTTTAGGCTCTTTTTGCCTTTGGGGGATCTCGTGTGACCATTTTATTATTTTTGTCCAGCCCCTAAAAGTTGTGGCGTAATTTTATATAGCTTATAGCCTTTCGGAATAATAGGGCTATCATAAGCATAGCAATTTTTAAAATCCAACTGCTAGTTTCTGAGTTTAGCCGACATTATCTTTTAGCCTTTTTAGCCTTTTGACCGGCCTCAAAGGGTCGATGCGTTATGTTATATAGCCTATAGCCTTCCGGAATAACTGGACTATCGTATACAAAAATAATTTTTCAGATCCGACCGGTAGGTTCTGAGATAAGCGCGTTCAAACAAACAAACAAACTCTTCCGCTTTATTATATTATAGTATAGATAGATATTCGGGGTAACACAAATCTCCTTTATTGGGCGGATACTATATAACTGTAAAAAGTATTTACACATACAAACTACTTAGTACAAAGCAAACTTGGGCCAATATCATACAGCCAATGTGGCGACTGTGATTTATCTGTCAGAACCATTAGAATTTAACAAAATACTCGACAATCCGAATTTTGTGGATATATGTTGTCGACTCGAAATCTTTAGTTTTTAATGTTTTATTATTCAGGTAAGGTTTCGATGTACTCCTTGACGAAATTATTAATATAAGATTATCGACATCTGTGAGAATCCTTTGGAGTTAACAGATAATTGTGACTGTCAATTAATTATAGACAAATAATTTGCAATAAAATAAAATTGAGACTATAATTAAAGATCTAAGCTATCCTATCTCTCAAGTTGGACCAGACTGACTAAAAACTAGATAAATGTTACAGATAAATAATAAATGAAGAGTTTATCGGACCTTGCGAGATTCTGGAATAAATATAGTTTATAAAAAAAAATCGCCCATGACCTTCAGTGTGGACAAAGCATAAAAAAACGTCGTAAAATAAAATGTGTAAGTTTAAAATCGTATTGAGGATGAATTAAAAAGCTGTTGTATGACATTCACTGCAGGTTGCTGCAGGTGCTAAATAAAAACTGCAGGTTGCTGCAGGTCCTAAATAAAAACTGCAGGTTGCTGCAGGTCCTAAATAAAAACTGCAGGTTGCTGCAGGTTCTAAATAAAAACCGCAGGTTGCTGCAGGTCCTAAATAAAAACTGCAGGTTGCTGCAGGTCCTAAATAAAAACTACAGGTTACTGCAGGTCCTAAATAAAAACTGCAGATTGCTGCAGGTCCTAAATTAAAACTGCAGGTTGCTGCAGGTCCTTCGACTTTTTCATTTAGTAATGTGGTCAAGTCGAAAATTAAATTTATCGATTGATATCGAAACACGGCAATAAATAATTTACACAATGTTTATTAATTGTTCATTTGGGTGGGTGATTCTATGTATAATATAATATTTATGTATTTACAAAATAAGTCTATATGTATGTATTATTCATTGCCTATTACCCGTGGTACAAGCTCTGCTTAGTTTGGCCTAGATGGTGTTGTGTGTATTCAGTAGAAAGAATTTATTATTATTTAGTATTACATTAAAATAAGTAAAAGGTCGCCTTCATCTATACACGAAATTTATTTTAAGAAGTGTATTAGGCTGAATAGATAATTTGTAATTTTATATTTACTTGTCTGTCTGTTCGTTTGTCTAATGGTTTAAAATGTACAACTGCTTGTGTGCCAAATAAAAAATATACTTGCAACAAGTATTGCTTTTCGAATTATTGAACAAAATATCGCATATGTATCGATATCGATAAAGTAATTCAATGTGCTATAGCGGCGGAAATCGACATTCCGACATTCACAATTAACATTATAATTGCTACAACTGAGTATACCGCCATCTATGGTCTAGTAGCGGAATTAACTCGTCAATCGAATCTAATATGACTATAGATCGTAAATACGTTCTGCCGCTAAAGCAAAATAAATCTTATGTGTAGAATAGCAGGGGTCATTTCCAAATCTGTAAAGTAGGCTAGTTTAAAATAAACTTAAACTGCAAATCAAACGAATTGGTTCTTTGTAGTGCAATATATGATTATCGGTTTATTTTGTGTGACTTTGGCGGCAGCGGTTCCTGTAGTAATTTTGGTGCATTGCACTTCCACTGTTTTTCAAAGCGACCGAAAGAGCTTTCGATAATGTTTTTTTATAGGTATTTTTGAGGTATTTTCTTTAATGTAAGTGAGCGACAGCCGGCTGTCTCTTGGGTTTTAAGCGCAAAAATTTTGGCGCGTCAGCCGGCTGCTTTCTCGACATAAGTGAGAAAGTTAACAACGACAATCTATTTGTAAAATATCACATCGGCTCTTTAGCTATAGGTTCTATACATATTTTATGCTTATCGCGGCCTCCAATGTTTTACTTGCTAGATTCTCTCTGGGTTACCATTGCAAGTGATGCATCAACATGTAAATACTTCGAAATTGACTTCAGCGAAATTCTGGTTTCTGCCATTGTCGTAGACCGTTATAGTTTTGTTCTTTGTCTTTTGACCATATCTTTGTCCTTTCAGTAATTTAATTCAGCCAAATGTGAGGTAATTACCGCCCTTCAACTCTTTAAAATTGTGAACAGGGATGTATAGCCTCCATTAAGAAGCTTTTGTCTAGGTAACGCGAATTATGTTTGCTTTAAGTTCGCAACTACATGTGCTCCAAGGCGAAGTTTTGAAGTTCTATTTAATTTTGACGGATAATGGGTGGCCATGGTCACCAATGTCAGATTTTTAGTGATGATCTTGCGATTGAATCCTTTCATCTATAAAGTTTATATAATCTAGGGTGCCAGCCGTCCTGGTCGCCGGGTGTCGATCTTCCGGGCGCCGGCTTCCGGCTTATTGGCCGGACGGGCGAAAAAACGCACCAGTGGCTTAACAATTATGCGTTATAACGTACAGATCGTTATGACAACAATTATATGCTATACAACGTAGTAGATAACGTAGATAGTTATACATCAATTGCATAACTATCTAAATTTCATACAGAGTATAACCACCGTGATGCATAACGCCGCGCGATCGCCGCTGTCGCTAACAAACGTGACGTACTTAGCTATATTTTAACGCAGCGTTTTCTTGACACTACCATCACATGGTTGACCGGAGGTCATTTTAACTTTTTGTAACATTCTAAGCCTTAATACCTACTTCTTATATATATATATATTATAATATATATATATATATAGTATATATATATATATATATATATATATATATATATATATATATATATATATAGCAGAAACCAGAATTTCGCTGAAGTCAATTTCGAAGTATTTACATGTTGATGCATCACTTGCAATGGTAACCCAGAGAGAATCTAGCAAGTAAAACATTGGAGGCCGCGATAAGCATATAATATGTATAGAACCTATAGCTAAAGAGCCGATGTGATATTTTACAAATAGATTGTCGTTGTTAACTTTCTCACTTATGTCGAGAAAGCAGCCGGCTGACGCTCACTTACATTAAAGAAAATACCTCAAAATACCTATAAAAAACATTATCGAAAGCTCTTTCGGTCGCTTTGAAAAACAGTGGAAGTGCAATGCACCAAAATTACTACAGGAACCGCTGCCGCCAAAGTCACACAAATAAACCGATAATCATATATTGCACTACAAAGAACCAATTCGTTTGATTTGCAGTTTAAGTTTATTTTAAACTAGCCTACTTTACAGATTTGGAAATGACCCCTGCTATTCTACACATAAGATTTATTTTGCTTTAGCGGCAGAACGTATTTACGATCTATAGTCATATTAGATTCGATTGACGAGTTAATTCCGCTACTAGACCATAGATGGCGGTATACTCAGTTGTAGCAATTATAATGTTAATTGTGAATGTCGGAATGTCGATTTCCGCCGCTATAGCACATTGAATTACTTTATCGATATCGATACATATGCGATATTTTGTTCAATAATTCGAAAAGCAATACTTGTTGCAAGTATATTTTTTATTTGGCACACAAGCAGTTGTACATTTTAAACCATTAGACAAACGAACAGACAGACAAGTAAATATAAAATTACAAATTATCTATTCAGCCTAATACACTTCTTAAAATAAATTTCGTGTATAGATGAAGGCGACCTTTTACTTATTTTAATGTAATACTAAATAATAATAAATTCTTTCTACTGAATACACACAACACCATCTAGGCCAAACTAAGCAGAGCTTGTACCACGGGTAATAGGCAATGAATAATACATACATATAGACTTATTTTGTAAATACATAAATATTATATTATACATAGAATCACCCACCCAAATGAACAATTAATAAACATTGTGTAAATTATTTATTGCCGTGTTTCGATATCAATCGATAAATTTAATTTTCGACTTGACCACATTACTAAATGAAAAAGTCGAAGGACCTGCAGCAACCTGCAGTTTTAATTTAGGACCTGCAGCAATCTGCAGTTTTTATTTAGGACCTGCAGTAACCTGTAGTTTTTATTTAGGACCTGCAGCAACCTGCAGTTTTTATTTAGGACCTGCAGCAACCTGCGGTTTTTATTTAGAACCTGCAGCAACCTGCAGTTTTTATTTAGGACCTGCAGCAACCTGCAGTTTTTATTTAGGACCTGCAGCAACCTGCAGTTTTTATTTAGCACCTGCAGCAACCTGCAGTGAATGTCATACAACAGCTTTTTAATTCATCCTCAATACGATTTTAAACTTACACATTTTATTTTACGACGTTTTTTTATGCTTTGTCCACACTGAAGGTCATGGGCGATTTTTTTTTATAAACTATATTTATTCCAGAATCTCGCAAGGTCCGATAAACTCTTCATTTATTATTTATCTGTAACATTTATCTAGTTTTTAGTCAGTCTGGTCCAACTTGAGAGATAGGATAGCTTAGATCTTTAATTATAGTCTCAATTTTATTTTATTGCAAATTATTTGTCTATAATTAATTGACAGTCACAATTATCTGTTAACTCCAAAGGATTCTCACAGATGTCGATAATCTTATATTAATAATTTCGTCAAGGAGTACATCGAAACCTTACCTGAATAATAAAACATTAAAAACTAAAGATTTCGAGTCGACAACATATATCAGGAGGTCATTTTAACTTTTTGTAACATTCTAAGCCTTAATACCTACTTCTTATTATATGTTTTTTGATAAATGCACATATATATATATATATATATATATATATATATATATATATATATATATATATATAGTTCAATTTTCTTTTGATGTGCACATTGATGAAATTATTTCCAAGGCCTCAAAAGCCCTTGGTTTTTGTTATGAGAATATTTAGGTGTTTCGTTAAACCCAAAACTTTTAAAATTTTATATTGTACCTATGTCAGAAGCCATCTTGAATATGCATCGCAAATCTGGAATCCCTGTTATGATAAGTACATAAACCGTATAGAAAATGTTCAGAAGCTGTATATCGGATATCTCTATTATCGACTACATATACATTACAGCTCCGATAGATATTTAGAACTATGTAAAAAATTCCACATACAACCTCTTATAAATCGTCCACGTCTAGCTGATATAACGTTCCTCTTAAAATTAATTAATAATGAAATTGACTGTCCTGACTTACTCAATAGGCTGAACTTTAGCTTTCCCCATAAGTTAATTAGATTTAATCCACCTATATCTATTCCACACTGTGCCACAAATTATAGACGTAACTCTTTCGTAGTGCGAGCAAGTTGTGAGTTTAATAAATTGTGTAAAGAATTCTCCTTTGATCCATTTAACACGAACAGCAATTCGGCAAGAAGGCAGCTGAACCTTAAGTTCTTTTCATAATTTACAATCTATTTCCCTTTTTAGGGTTCCGTACCTAAAAGGTAAAAAACGGAACCCTATTACTAAGCCTCCGCTGTCTGTCTGTCTGTCTGGCTGTCCGTCTGTCTGTCACCAGGCTGTATCTCATAAACCATGATAGCTAGAAAGCTGAGCTCACAAATTATGTATTTTGGTTGCCGCTATAACAACAAATACTAAAAATAAAAATAAAAAAATATTTAGGTTTCCCATACAAAAAACGTGTTTTTTTTTCGGATTTTTGCTCAAAATTACTAACTGTAACAGGTAGACGCTTTAAAGTTTCACAGAATATGTAGTTGTATATTACGTTTCAAAATAAATAATTATATTTAAAAAAAAAAAAATTGTCGCACGAGTGATTGATTTCCACGGGGTAGCCGGGATCGATCACTCACCGAGCAATTAAAGAGAGATAATTAGGTTGACTTACGGGAAATAAATAAAAAATATCACCAGGAAGGTTTAAACTCGCGTTATATTCCAGTTACACAATGGCTTTAATTATACAAAAAAAAAACTGACACTTGAGATTAGCCGATGAGACAATTATCCAGGGCGTGGGGGGTACGTTGGCACTTCACAGGTCTTCGGATGAGGTACTCAGCTTGGTAGTGTTGGCCGGGGCAAAAAGGAGCGAAACCTCGTGTGTCCCCGGTATATATAAGGCCGGCGAGGAGGAGGGGGCGAGCGGCCCACTGCTGTGCGTCACTCGTAGCGAGGCTCGCGGGCACCGGGGCGCGACGTGACGTCACACACCCTCCCCGTTAGGCCGGGATTTTCCCTAAGGAAAATTCCCTAGCCCAATGGGCGTAGCAGCCCTGAAGATACTCCCTGAAATTAGAGAAAACAAGGGCATGAGTACCTTGAACAAGTGACAACCCTATACGCTAATTAGGATACCTAAATAATAATGACCCACGCTTGCATTCTTCACGCGTACAACGGCAGTCTGAATTTGAACATAAACATTTATCATTCATAATTCATCACACATACCTACATGTAAATGCCAAGGCCAGTGTAATAGCTTAATATTAAAGATAACAATCTATGAAGAAGCGCTTAGGGTAATTATTAGGTAATAATGATTTGTAGATATAAGAAACTTGATCTAGCCCTACGACTTATAAATCTTGGGTTCGGCCTTTGCCACTAGATAAGTAAACTTTTTGAATATAGTTAGGTATAACAACAGATTTTTCGTAAAGATGAACAAAAATAATATAAGCCGCAGACACGACCGGACCGCTCAATGTCAAAGGAAAGAAATCAATAAATATTTTGCTCTAATTAATAACTACAACACGACCAGTAAACACCTTTTGAATGTAAACAATGGTGAATCATTAGTTAGGCATTTATTTATCGGCGCGTCGCTGAGTGAACGCGCGTGCATCATAACGACAACTAAGTAGGTACGATCTAAATGATAGGTACTATTCGACTGTTCCGAGCTCGCGACGCACGGTTAATCACCCTGAATGTTTATAAAGTACCTATAATAACAATTTGATTATGGAATTTATACAGAATTAAGAATAACAACAGAACTTCAGAACAAGGCACGGCGAAAAACAAAACGCCAATCAAGATGCATTTCAACAAATAGATTTGCGGAAAGAAAATACACATGCGAGAATCGAACCACAGACCGATCCGACAACAACTTTTTTACCACTGAGCCATAACTGATAGTTAGATAAACAACAGATTCTCTGTAACAATATTACATGTAATAAACTTTATTACAATTTATAACTGAAACATTTATTCATTTTATGTTAGCATGTTTACATAAATCATTAACACAACACAATGCATTATCTTGTAAGCTTCGACTCGAAAACAAAAGAACCATTGTTGGCCTTCACAAATAATTATGCAGGCAATTATAACTCCGCATAGATATGCGTCTTACATTGTTGTTTTTATACTTTTATTATTCTTTGTAATTAATCAACTTTAAATCCTTGATGTGCCATTCGCCTAAAGGTTTTCCGGCCATGTCGTTAAGTTTGTATACTAGAGGTGACTTTTTTGAGGCAATCTTACATTTAATAAATTTAGGCGCCAATTTCTTGCTAAAGTATTTATCCTTGTCACTAAGTAGAAACGTTCTGCGCCAAACTATATCACCGACATTGAATTCTGCCGGTTTACGGCGAAGATTATAAGATGAACAATTTCGTTGGTGGGCCGACAACAGAGCTGAATGTACCTTCTCGAAAATAGAAGATAAGTAGCCTAAAGTTTCGGCATAGCCGTCCCGTGGTTCAAGCACCATATTGGAATTAAATTCCTTGTCAATATACTGAGAACCACATGTTATGACCTCCCTACCAAAAACAAGGAAATTAGGAGAATAACCAGTAACCTCACTAACTGCGCAGTTAAGGGCGAATTGAACTTTAGTGATTTGAGTGTCCCAGATTCGATGATCAGATTCTATGAAAGTTGAAATAGCTGTCATAATGGTTTTGTTGTAACGTTCAACTGAGTTAACGTGGGGAGTATACAACGGTGTAAAATGCAAATTTGGAATTTTATATTTTGACAACATACTTTTAAAGGTTGCGCTAATAAATTGTTTACCGTTATCCAAAACAATAGTAGATGGAATTCCATGCACCAAAAATACATTTTCCTCGAGAATTTTTGTTATCACTTCTGCAGTTGCCCGTTTAATGGGGAAAAGTAAACAATATTTAGAGAAACAACAACTGACCACAAATATAAAAGTGTTTTGTTTTCTGCTGGGAGGCAATGGACCAATCAAATCAATACTAATCGTCTGAAAGGGCTTTTGACATGATTTGGGTTTTCCCATTAGACCTAAATTTGGGTGATTTTGGTGTTTATGGGTGATACAAGGTTCACATGAACTGACGAACTTGACAACATCAGTGTACATACCAGGCCAAAAGTAATTAAGTGCGAGACGTTTGTATGTCTTAAAAATACCCGGATGTCCAGCAGTGGGCGAAGAATGATTCTCCCTTAGAATGTCATTTCTTTGGTCAGACGGAATAACCTCTTTCCATTGAAATTCTCTAGTGAGAGGGTTTAATGTTTTTTTAAAACAATACAATTTATTGTTTATTACTTGATAGTTAACAAAGGATGTCGGAGAACTTAAACAGCCTTTATAGATATTTAAATACCAAGGATCATTAGTAGAAACTGGTAAATTCTGATTAGAATTAATATCTATATTTATATCATTAGCAATAGCAGAAACGGGTAAAGAGCGAGACAGAAAATCAGGTAAAACGTTATCGGAACCCCGACGATGACGTATTTCGAAATTATAGGAAGATAAGCGAACTCCCCATCTGGCTAACCGGCCAGTAGGGTTATTTAAGGTCAAGAACCATTTCAAAGCAGCGTGATCTGTGTAAACAATAAACTTTTTACCATTTTCAACATAACAACGCCAGTGTTCTATAGCAGATAGAACAGCCAGGGCCTCGCGCTCTGTGGCACTGTAATTTTTTTCTTGCTTACTGAGTGATTTGCTATAGTACGCTATGACTCTTTCCTCACCATTTAACCTTTGACAGAGGATCGCGCCAAGTCCAAAATCGCTAGCATCTGAGTGTATTTCAAACGGTTGCGAGTAGTCAGGACAAGCCAACACCGAGGAGGAAATCAAACAATTCTTTAGGTTATTAAACGCCTCATTAGCCTCTGTAGTCCAACAGAATGGAGGTGCGTTTTTACTTTGAGATGTTAACTTATTTAAGGGTGCAGCAATAGAGCTAAAATTCGGTATAAAACGCCTGTACCACGAGGCTGCGCCTAAAAATCGACGTACTTCTTTTCTATTAGAAGGAGTGGGATAATTTTTCATTGAATTTACTTTATCCGGATCGGGATGCAATCCACTAGAGTCGACAACGTAGCCTAAATATTTTAGTTTATCTCTAAAAAATTGACATTTTTCGAGATTAATTGTTAAATTAGCGCTTTTTAGTTTATCAAGAATGCGTAATAAAAGAGTAATATGCTCGTTGAAGCTGGACGTGATACAGATTATGTCATCGATAAAACAGAAAACCTTATTTTCAAATTCTGGACCATAAAATAAAATATCAACTAATCGTTGTTAAGTAGCTGGCGCATTCGTAAGACCGAAGGGCATTCTTTTGAATTGAAATGTGCCACGCGTAGGAATATAAAAGGCTGTTTTGCAACGGTCCTCTTCTTTAATTAATGTTTGCCAAAAAGATTTAGACAAATCTAAACTAGACAAGTATTTAGCATCTCTCAGATTATCTAAAATTTCCGAAATATAAGGCAAGCTATAAGCATCTTTTTTTGTTACGGAATTTAATTTACGACTGTCCAAACAGAAACGCAGTTCACCATTCTTCTTAGGGGTCAAAATGACCGGGTTTGACCACGGGCTTTCAGATCGTTCAACAACATCCTCTGAGAGCATGTCGTCAAGATGCTTTATTAAAATTCTTTGTTTATCGGGAGACATGCGATAAAATCTTTGCCGAATAGGGGGGCAATCACCTGTATCAATTGAATGAGAAATAATATTTGTGCAACCGAGACCCCGCTTCTCGTATGAAATATCGGTAAATTTAGAAATAATGTTGTCAGCGGTAGCTCTCTGGTCGACTGTAAGATGATCATAAGAAACAAGATGTGTAGGGGGAACTGCCTGCAACTCCTTTACTTGAGCGTCAGACTTGTTCACAATCAAAACAGACTCTAATTTGTTAGGAAATAGGCCAAAGCTTCGCCAAAAATCCATGCCAAGGATAAGGGAATTTTGAATCCCAGGTACAACATGAACTTCTAAGTTAATCAATTTATCCTGAAACTCAAAGGGTAGAAACACCGATCCCAAAGACTCAAATCGTTCGCCGCCAGCTGTTATTAACCTTAAAGGTTTCGATTTATCCAAAACATCGTCTTTCAAAAATAAGTTATGCAAATTATTACCTAAAATTGTAACGCAAGATCCAGAATCTAAAAGACCAGTGGTAGGTATTCCGTTTAATTTTAGAGTAACGTAAGGTAAATATTCTACTTTAGAATTACGGATTGAGGAAATATGATAGCTACTAAAGAATTTTTTTTAAAAGTCCAACCAATTATTCCACTCTGTTTTATTGCAATTAGTTGTATAATTTGATTTTCCACAATCCTTGTTAACTAGTTTTTTGAAACTGTAGGGGTCGACTTAGATTTACAATTAGGGCAGTCTGACACCTTGAAACCCTTTGTACCGCACTTAAAACAGATTAGGTAGTGTGGTTGCCGGCAATTACGTAATGAGTGCGAATTGCATCTACAACGCACGCAAAAATTTATGTTAGATTATTTATGTTAGAAGTACTCGATACGGCGTTAACTTGTGGTACAGACTTGTATCTCGATGTATCAGCGACAGAGTTATATTTATTGAAGTGATTATGATTGTAAACATTTTTGTTTGAAGAAAAATTAGAAAACGGATAATTATACGCTAGATCGGGTGCTACAGTATTCTTTGAAACTTTAGGGGGTTCAGAAAATTGCTTACTGCGACTTTGGTAATTTTCGAAAAGACGACAAACTTCGACCAGACTATCAACATCAACAACCTTTGCAGTGCGCAGACAATTAGTGTAACAAGGTCTAATATTATTTAGTAAAATTTCTAGCTTCTCCGAATCAGCGATAGGAGAACTATGTCGCGAAAACAGACCGTGCATTTTTGCCACGTAAATAGTTATTGATTCGTTCTCGCCCTGTGAGCGCTGAAGAATCTCCGTCATAAGCCGATAATCGTAGTTATGCGGACTAAAATCTCGTTTCAAAAGTTCGCAAAGTTCTAACCAAATCTTTACATTATTTTTAACAGAACGATACCAAACTAATGCGTCACCCGAAAATATTTCAAAAGCGAAAGACAACATCTTGTCGTGTGGAATAGATCTACAGGACATAAATTCATCAATTTTTTCGATAAAGGATCTTACACATGATTTACCGTTAAATTTGAATTTACCTAATTCCGAAAAAAGCTTACGGTCGTAATTATAGGAAGTGTTTCCCTCTGCCACTGAGCAATCCGACCGCGAACTACGGCTCGTGATTAATTGTAATTTCGCATATAAGTCATTAAATTTATTCCACACAGACTCAATTTTTTTAATATCCAGACTGCCGGTATCCACCCTATTCAGTCGATGAAAACAATGGTGTAGCACGGTTTCGAACTTCTGTTGAAGCTCGGAAGTATAGTTTGCTTCCAACATAGATAAGTGTTTATTTGATCTTAATAACGACTTTTCCACTTCTGCCACATCCTCCTCTGGTGGGAAGGGTGAAGATAATATATCCTCTGAGGGAGTTTTAACTGAAAGTTTAGCGATTTGTTTGCGGGGATCGTCAGGCTTTGAAACGCCGCGTATTGTGGTCTCATATTCTAATTCCGCTTTAGTTAATAATGAGAAATTTATAATGTAAGCCATTATTACAAAACAATAATAGAAAATCTAAGTATTTACGCCGGCACTAGAAAAAAAATTAAATATCGCCAGAAAATCGAATACCGTGCTAAAAAAAACTGAAATACACTAAATTATACAATGGTGTGATGATTGGTAAAAGATTAAAAAAAATTTCTTAAAGGTCACTCAAGGGTTGAATCACAATATTTTTTCGCGAACACGAGGCTCGTTAGTTCAACGGCTAAGCGGTTAGAACCGGTTGGCGGCTCGACACGCTGCCCGCGGTGAAACGTGATTTTAGACCGACGTTAATTAAATCACCGTTATGTTATTTACACAGTTAAATTGCTTATGGCCAACCAAAATAGATATAAACTGTACCTGTACGCAATTCACCACACCAGAATATATGCACACACAGGAGAAAAATATACAAGAGAAAAAGAAATTATTTCACTCACCTGTAAAGTGCCAACTTACGTTTTAAAAATATAATTAAAAATTCTATTGGGCGCCAATGTCACACGAGTGATTGATTTCCACGGGGTAGCCGGGATCGATCACTCGCCGAGCAATTAAAGAGAGATAATTTGGTTGACTTACGGGAAATAAATAAAAAATATCACCAGGAAGGTTTAAACTCGCGTTATATTCCAGTTACACAATGGCTTTAATTATACAAAAAAAAACTGACACTTGAGATTAGCCGATGAGACAATTATCCAGGGCGTGGGGGGTACGTTGGCACTTCACAGGTCTTCGGATGAGGTACTCAGCTTGGTGGTGTTAGCCGGGGCAAAAAGGAGTGAAACCTCGTGTGTCCCCGGTATATATAAGGCCGGCGAGGAGGAGGGGGCGAGCGGCCCACTGCTGTGCGTCACTCGTAGCGAGGCTCGCGGGCGCCGGGGCGCGACGTGACGTCACATAATAAAGGGGGACTCCCATACAACAAACGTAATTTTTAAGCAATTTGCTACTCGATCTTAATAAACAGGTAGAAACTTATAAAGTATTTAAGTATACATACAACGAACGTGATTTTCTTTTATAGATGATGGTACGGAACCCTTCGTGCGCGAGTCCGACTCGCACTTGCCCAATTTTTATTTTTGAATTACTTTTCTTTAAATTATTTTTATTCTTTTTCTTAAAAACAATTATTTTCTTTTATTTCTTTCATTTTTAGGGTTCCGTACCTAAAAGATAAAAAACGGAACCCTATTACTAAGACTCCGCTGTCTGTCTGTCCGTCTGTCTGTCACCAGGCTGTATCTCATAAACCGTGATAGCTAGAAAGCTGAAATTTTCACAAATTATGTATTTTGGTAGCCGCTATAACAACAATTACTAAAAACAAAAAAAAAATATTAAGTGGGTCCCATACAAAAAACGTGTTTTTTTTCGTATTTTTTACTCAAAATTAGTAACTGTAACAGGTAGACGCTTTAAATTTTCACAGTATATGTAGTTGTATATTACCTTTCAAAATAAATAATTAAATAAAAAAGCAGACGTAATTTTTAAGCAATTTGTTACTCGATCTTAATAAACAGGTAGAAACTTAAAAAAGTATTTAAGTATACATACACGAACGTGATTTTCTTTTATAGATGATGGTACGGAACCCTTAGTGCGCGAGTCCGACTCGCACTTGCCCAATTTTTTTTAATTTGTATTACTGGTATTTTAAATTCGTGTATTTTTGTTATCGAGAAATATCTGTTTTGTATTTTCGTCAACTATATGTGAAGACCTTTTTTGTAATTGGCTTTATGTTAACTTATATTAGTTACATATTCATTTATTGTTAGCTGTTGGTTTTCCAAAATAAAATAAATAAATAAATGAATAATAATTTTACGATTTGATATATTTTAACATTTTTATACACGTTTGTTTTTTTCGTATATTTTTTATCTTTACGTTACGTTTAATTTTTTTTCTATATTTTTACTTTTTTTTACTTTTAGCATTTTGTTATTTTAGCACATTTTTATGTGCTATATCTAACTCCATAGTTATTCAAATTACGTGATCGAACGATATAGATAGTTATGAAATATAGATAGTTATAGCAACGTGCTCAGACCCATGCCTAGTGCCGGTGACATTGTGTTACCAACAGTTGAACTAAGCTCTCCACCAGAAACCACACATAAAATATCCCTAGACACATGACACCCACAGAAATTTCCATTAAAATACTTATTTCACTTCGGGAAACAATTGGTATACAAAAATAATAATAAGTTCTATTTAGTAATATGTAAAAACTAAATGCAAATCAAATGTTAAATCCAAACATCAAGTAATATAATAATAATAGATTTAACAATGTTCAAATTACTTTAAAACGAACGTTGTATTCAATTTCAGGCAAATGTTGAAACCTCCAGTTTTAGTGATAATTCTACTAACTTGGTAACACTGATTGGAGGCGGCCTTAGAATAAGAAAAATACTATAGAGACCGCATTACAATAGCAGTCTTGTCCAATATAGTTACTTTATTTAGACTTATGAATTTTTTCTAGTGTAGAGTTAGATAAAAGTCTATAAATGATTATATTATCTGATTTAGTCGTGACTTTAACATAGCCAGGCGCATGCAAAAATTATTTGCAAGCCAATATAAAAAAACGCCTGGCAATTTAACAAAGCCCCGACTTAATCATCTGGCTTATGTTTTTTTGTATTCTTTATACATTAAACTACAATATTTAAATATTGCACGTTGCCTCAAATACATTTTTGTTCTTTTTTTCATAATTTTCTATAGACCCGCTACTCACCAGCCAGGTATGCAGTTCCATGTTGGGGTATAATAGGACAGGTATGAGGAAACTTTTCAGCATGCCTCAAATACCTACCCAAAATTGATGCCAGCTCTCCTGCTATAAAGTAAATATCGATGAACCATAAATATCGATCAATAAATTTGAACGTAGGAACAGACACTTGTGTGATTTGATTTCAAAAACCTATTCAAATTAAAACCTGTGTATGATTATTTTATGTAACCAAGTCAGGAACAAATAAACAAATTGTGTTTTTAGCTGATTGTCAAACGTACATTGAAGGTCAGTAACTTCAATGTCTGGTTGCCACTAGGCACCGTGTACTTAATTTAAATGGCAATAAAATTCACATTCAAACCCACGTCTCTGAGTTTTGGAAGTTATGTGCATTTATTATGACACTAAGTACGGAACGCGGCGAATACGGATCGTGCTCGTGAATTATTTTTTATAATTAAGTAAATTCGGACTTTCAATATACAAAAATGTGTGTAAACGGAACAATATGTGTTTTAAACATACGGTACATGGATTTCAGTGTTAAAATTGTGAATTAATAACTTTTCTAACAATTTTTGTATAATCAACAAGTGCAGTGACTTGAATTAAGTGGCGGGAAGTGTGCGGCGGCGACTCGCGCATCGCGCTCTTTCACTCTTGCGGTGATCGGCTAATAAATATGGCGTGACAACACGGTGCAAATGAGATAGCGATCTATCTCATTTGCACCGTGTTGTCACGCCATATTTATTTCAAAAGAACTGCTTTGTTTGTGGTAGAAAAACTGAGCCAGGAGAGACGATTATATGTAATGGATGTAAATCAGGATACCACTATAAGTGTGTAAATATTACTGCCGCTGAATTTAAAGACGAACATCTACGTCTAAAACGTACGTTTAGATGTGATGCCTGTTGTAACGTAACCCAGCGCCTGCGAGTTACTGATGACACACCAGTACGTGGTGTCTGTGCCTCCAGCTTTGAGGAACCTAACCGATCTTTCGAGGGAAATGTTTCTCAGACAGAGTCGTTGACTTCAGACGAGATTGTAAACAAAGTTAATAGCGTAATCTTAGCTAAAATTAGTGCATTTGAGCTAAATATCATGCAAGAAATTAAAGCCACTGTGGCTGTACTGGCTTTAGAAAATAGCAGACTACGGCAAGAGCTGAAAGAAGCTACTAATAGGTGCAATTCGTACGAGCAACAGATTAAAATATTGGAAACTGAGAATCAGCCGCCTAGCGAAAAATATGAAAGTTCGTTCGTCAATACTAGTCGCCAAAACCAGCAACTTACTCAGAAACCACCATCAGCCAAACCTAAGACTACTACCATCCCGACGACTTCGTCCGAAATCAGCACTATGGACAGCGGCGCGCATTGTGCGCAAGCGCCCGCGGAGCCCGTCCGCGCGGTCTCAGAGTCTAGCTACGCGGCGGTGGCCAAGAAAGCAGCGGAAGCAGCGGATACGAATACCAGTAATAGTAATGGTATGGAGTGGACAGTAGTAAAAAATATTCGAAGGAGTAATCCCATCAAAAGGGGGGGCAATACATCACTGGGTACCCTAAAAGCAGTGGAAAGAACAAAATTTTTACATGTTTGGAGATTGGATAAATGTACTACGGAGGAAAATATTAAAGAGTATCTGAAACGAATACTAGGCAATGACTCTGTAATGGTGATTGAAAAATTGAAACCTAAAGTTGAACGAGACTATGCTTCGTTTAAGATTGGTGTTACATTAAGTAACTTTGAAAAACTTTGTGACCCTGAAATATGGCCAGTCAATGCGGAATTCAGTGAATGGATTTGGTTTCGCAACTCCAACAAAACAAATAAATTGCAGACAGAATAGGTATATCAAAGTTTTATACCAAAATGTAAGAGGACTTCGGACTAAGACTACTCAGTTCTTATCCCTAGTCCCTACTAGAATCATCGGGATCCGATTTATTCGCCATCACCGAAACTGGTCTAAACGAGGCAATTCCGAACGCAGAATTCATGCTTCCTGGGTATCAAGTATTGCGGTGTGACAGAGCCGACGGGCGTAAACACGGAGGCGTCCTTTTAGTGGCCACACCGCGATTCGAGTTGCGTCGAGTGGCCGTGCCAGGTGATGTTGATTTGAGCAGCCATTCGTTTGAATTAATTTGTGCAGCCGTTTATAAACGAAATAACTTTTTGTTTACGTGTTGTACTGTGTATATTCCGCCACAGGCTGAGGAGAGCGAATATATGTTAATGTTTAGATTATTAGAAAAAATATGTGTTAGATATAAGAATAAATTACTTATATTAGGAGATTTCAATTTGCACTCTAGCAATAATAATATTAATAACTATTTTACATATTTCATGGCCTTCTGTGAATTCATTCAGTTCAATGCGGTACCAAATTGTAACAATAGACAGTTGGACCTCCTGTTGAGCGTGCGGGGCGGCGTGTCGGTGTGTGCGGCGGACGAGGGCCTGCTGCCCGTGGACGCGTACCACCCACCGCTTGCGGTCAGCGTCGAGCTGAACGCGCGCCTGCCGCCGCTGTCCCCGGCGACGCCCGTTACCTCGTCGCGTACGCATAATTCTCACTTTCACGTAGATATTAAATCATGGAACTTTAATAAAGCGGACTATTATCAAATCTACAGTTTAATCACTGAAATAGACTGGAGTGAACTATATTTGTTGCATGATCCGGACGCAGTCTTAAGGTTATTTTATGCTAAGTTAAATGATATCTTCGACAAATGTGTTCCCTTAAAAAGAGCTAATTCAAATAAAAGTAAATATAACTACCCGGTATGGTACACATTCGAAATTATAAAGGATATTAAACATAAATATACATTACATAAGAAATATAAATTAAGTAATTCACGTAGTGATTACGAGGAGTTCTCGCGGTACAGGGCGAGAGTTAAGGCGGCGACGTCACGAGCTCATGACTTATACCGTGACCGAGTGCAAGCTCACTTGGCACGGGACCCGCGAGCCTTTTGGGGGTACATTCGATCGAGAAGAGGTAACTCGAATAATCGACAATTAATTAAAGACGGGCGGTCATTATCTGAGCTGGAATGTGCCAACGAGTTTGCCCGATTCTTTCAATCGGTTTACAATCCGGAGCCACCTGAGTTGAACGTGGCGGTGGCGATCGCAGGTGGAGCGGAGGCACCGGGTGCGTGGGCGCACTTGTCGTGTTTGCGCGACGCCGATGTACGCCGGGCCCTTGCACGCTTGCCGCCCAAGTCTTCCGCCGGGTCCGATGGCATTCCAGCGTTTATTTTTAAGGACAGTCAAGAGGTATTAGTGGAACCGTTACTACATTTATTCAACGTTTGTATAAGGAATGCTAGGTTTCCTGATTTTTGGAAGCTCACCCGGGTTGTACCTGTGACGAAAGGTAGTGGTGGTTCAGCTGCCAGTGATTATAGACCTGTGGCAGTATTGTCCACTCCTGCAAAAGTCTTCGAGTCAGCAATTCACGGTAGCCTGTACCCACAAATATGCGCACTGTTATCCGACGCACAGCATGGTTTCCGTCCAGGGCGGGGCACTACGGGCAACTTGTTAGATATGATGACACACTTGATGCCAGTAGTGGACGCTGGTCAACAAGTCGACGTCGCTTACTTCGATTTTAAGAAGGCGTTTGACACCGTAGATAATGACGTCCTTCTCAGTAAGTTGGCTAGTGTAGGATGCACACCGCATACATTGTCATTTTTTGCTTCCTACTTAAAAGACCGGCGACAATATGTTGACTGTAGTGGATTTTTTTCTGAACCGTATTTTACGAGATCAGGTGTTAGTCAGGGAAGTAATTAAGGACCATTTCTCTTTATTCTGACTATCAATGACTTGCCCCAGGTAGTTAACAAAGCTAAACCCTTGTTATTTGCCGATGATTTAAAAATTAGTCCTTAAAATTGACCAGAACTCAGATCATGATATACTGCAGTGCGAAATAAATAGGATCGAGGAGTGGAGTATTAAAAATAAATTATATTTTAATGTGGACAAATGTTCAGTGATGTCATTTAGCCGCGCGCGCACTCCAAGTCATCATCAATACCACATGGACGGCGCAGCGCTCCAACGTGTTCATGAAGTCAGGGATCTAGGCGTGAGATTCAGTACGGACCTAAATTTTAGAAATCATATTACACACGTTTGTAAAAAATCATATCGCAATTTGGGAATGATCTTACGGCTAGCGAACAAATTTACAAACACCAGGGCACTGAAATCTTTATACGAAGCGCTTGTAAGAAGTCATTTGGAGTGTAACGCCGTTCTTTGGTCGCCACACGAAGCCAAATATAAGTTAATGATAGAAAGAATTCAAAATAAGTTCATTAGATTCTTATATTTTAAACAATATGGTATATACCCAGGATATCCGTTGTTATATCCGACATTATTTCTAATTGGTATGAGTGGATATTTTAAGCTGGAAGTGAGACGAGAAGTGGCGCTCGCCACGTACATGTTCAAAGTGTTCCGTGGTAAAATTCACAACCCGGACGTACTGCGCTCGGTGAGTTTGTGTGTCCCTGATGCGTACTTGTGCCGGCGGCGGCGGCCGGCGCTGCTGTGTGTGCCGCGCGCGCGCACCAACTTGCTGCGATACGCGCCGCTGACGCGCGCGCTGCGTGCGCTCAACACTTTGTCTCAACGCATTGACTTATTTCATTGTACCTTGAATGAATTCACAAGGGCAGCTTACTGTGTTTTTTCTTATGAATGTGTAGATTAGTATAGTTATTAAGTAAATATTTGGAAAGTAACTACACTATTGTATTAGGTTTTAACCTGTGATAATAGTTGTAAGTGGAAATTTATAAATAAATATAAATATAAATATAAAAAATTAGTAAGTATCGCTCACTAATATCTAAGAAAACATCGCGACTAAACATGCGTGGCTTTGTAGTTGTTTCCTGAAAATGGTTTTATAATTATTTAAACTGTTATGAACGCGAAAGTGTTTGAGGATTTAGTTGTTTCTCTTTCATACAAAAACATTTTAAATAAAAGCATCGACACAATTACAACGTCAATATTAATACAATCTTTATACGAATAAGTCAAAATGTCTATGAATGAAGTTTCTAAGTTTCAAATGAAGTTCTTTATAATTTTGATGGATAATGGGTGGCCATGGTCAGTGTCAGATTCTTTTAGTGATGATCTTGCGATTGAATCCTTCCATATATAAAGTCTATATAATCTAGGGAGCCGGCCGTCCGGTCGCTGGGTGTCGATCGTCCGGGCGCCGGCTTCCGGCTAATTAGCCGGTCCGGCGTAATGTGAACACTCGCTCTTAATGATAAAAATGAAAGATTCAGACGAATTGAGAACCTCCTCCTTTTTTTGAAAAAAAAAATTAAAATAAAGTAGAAAATTGTACTATTTCATGACATTATTTGGAAAAATATGCAAAAAAAACTGAAAATTCATGAAAATTTTCCAGAAAATTTCTTAAAACTAATGTAATGTCATATTCAAATTCAATTCAAATTCAAAATCATTTATTCATATAGGTTACAAAAGCAACGCTTATGAACGTCAATTCTCTTTTTTTTACACCCAGGTTTGGGATGGTAGGGCTATGAGAAGAGCCTGGAAGAAACTCATGCCACTCTTTTAAAAACAGAATCTCAATTTTACAATTTGTGGTACCATGATTGCTGACACAGCCAAAACACTTGGCGTCATTGATTGGAAATAAGTGACTCAATAACCGAAAACCGATACCAGTGCCATGACGTGTACCGTGGCGTGACATGTACTGCGCCGTGTCGTGACGTGTACCGTGCCGTGCCGTGACATGTACCGTGCCATGACGTGTACTGTACCGTGACGTGTCGTGACGTGAACAGTGCCGTGACGTGTACCGTGTAGTGACGTGTCGTTTACCGTGCAGTGACGTGTACTGTGCCGTGAAGTGTGCCGTGCCGTAATGTGGGCAATGCCATGACGTGAACCGTGTCGTGACGTGTACAGTGCCGTGCCCCATCGTTTGCCGTGTCGTGACGTGACGTATACCGTGTAATGATGTGACGTGTACCGTGCCGTGACGTGACGTGTACCATGACGTGACGTGTACCGTGCCGTGAAGTATGCCGCGCCATGACGTATACAGTGCCGTGACGTGTGCCGTGCCGTGATGTGTTATGACGTGCCGTGACGTGACTTGTTTCGTGCCGTGAAAAGTTATCACGATATAATTAACCCGAACGGTGCATTTAGCACTTACCATGAGTTGACGTGTAAGTGTCTAAACACACTATGCCGAACTTACGCGAACGCAGTTCGGCAAGATTGCGCCTGTACTGAAATTACGTTGCGGTATAGCATACAGCGTAACTTCGGTTGGGCATAACCGCGTAAGTTCCGCGACCGAAGTTTGGTTCGATTGCCGACGAAGATGCTACACCAAGTAGCGCAACGGAATTCTGCGTAAGTTCGGCACTTATGGTGTGTGATATCAGCCAAATACGTCAGAACGTAAATTCGGCCGCGGAACTTTGGTCGCCTAAGTTCGGCATAGTGCGTTAAGACACTAAGCGCAGCAAGGCGGATGAGCACAAGCGGACTAGTATGTACTTTGTAAAATCCTTTCAGTTTTATTTGTGCTTCTGCCGCTATATTCAGTAGGTAATCCTTTTAATAAATTAAAAACATACCTACATAATAATATGCCATTATGGAAACAAAAGTATTTTATTAAGTATTTTTATCTGTTACAAAAATGTATAATTCAAGGCTAATCTTCTAAACCGTTTGTAATGGAATTTGATATCTGGATAGTCTGAAACCTAGGGAAGGACATAGACTACTCTTTACTAAAATATCACGCGGGCGAAATGTATGTAATAAAATAAATTTTGGCCGTGCGTTTGCACGTGTGGCTGTCAGTTATCACGACAAAAGATAGCCTATGAGTTTTATCAAAGTCTATTAGCAGGTTTTATGTGAAAAAGGTACAAACATTCTTCCATCTTCACAAACTTTTGAAATTACATTAATGGTGAGATAAGATTAACTTAAATACCTTAAATTAACTGAAGCTAGCGACTTGATAAATGTGTTTTATAGTACCAAAAATTTACTTGACACGATAAGCTGTTTTACAAGACCCGCTCCATTTTACGACGGGAATTCATATAAATTCTTGGGAGCATATCCCAGCATCTTTGTAGGTGTACTGAAATTACTCTAGTGCAGATTTGAACACAAAATTCAGATTTATAAATTGAAATGGCGTGGGAAGCGCCCGCTAAAGCACTCTAGATGGCACTCCGCCCGGTGTGAAATTTTGCAATAAACTTAAGGGGGAGAAATTTTCCAAACTTTATTCAGTGATAAAATTTTCAAGGACTATAGGTAGGTATGTACATGGATTGTGCAATGATCGGTAAAATTACTTTCAAATACTTCAGGATTTCAAGTTTGACTTTCGACAGGTGCGTAACCTTTACTGTTATCGTGGATGGTATTTACTAGGTTACTTTTAAGTTGAAATGAGTACCTAGTTTTATTTTCTTGATACTTTTAAAACTTTTCTTTCACTTAGTTGTTAGTGCTGTAAGTATGAATATCATAAATATCGAAGATTTAACTTTTTGATTTTATTACTATATAGATTGGCGTTAATGCTGTGCTCTGCCTATCGTATAGATTCTGTGCGATAGGCAGAGCAACACAACAAAGTTAATGGCAATTACTCTATACTATATAATAATTGCCCTTTACTCTGTTAAGTTTTCATTTGACCTATTCAACATTGACGTAACCTTGTAGACCATAAAAGAAATATATTTGTCAAAATGAATTAATAAATTCTATACAAACATTTCTCAGAAAGTCTGCTCTTGCTTCAGCCGAGGGCTTAGGGTTCGGGGTTCGGGGTTCGTTCGGGTTAAGCATTTTATTGCTTCAGCAATCTATTGCTACGGTACTATTTTAGCCGTACTATGGTTTTATGTCTATACAATATTCCGTCCAGGAATACTAAGGATTACTTAAACTTATTGACCTATTGGTCTAGTGGTTCGTTTAGGTCCTACCTAGGACAAATATTAAATTTGAGTTAAGAGCACGGCGATGTACGACACAGAATTTTACTGCAGAGTCTCGGTTGTCATAAAATATAATACATTATTTTTCCTTATTATTAAAGTAAGTATCTGGTAAATGTTAGTAAGATAATTTTCAATCTAGTTGTGTTTATAGTATGACGCTCGGAGATGGCTCGATTTACAAGTAGCTTAACGAGGGAGCCATTGGAACCCTCCGAAGTTTAGAGTTATCTTGACTTTGCGTCGAGTCAGAGTTTTAGGTATAGCTCCTTGAGTGAACCCGTCGGCGTAACAACTTCTTGCAACAAAACACATAGACAGTATTTTACCAATTTAAAACAAATTATAGGGGCTTACGGATACTGTTTTGCTGAACACGTTTGTAGTTAAATTGTCAATAGATACAAATAATAATACACATTTCAAACTACATTTACGAACTAAAGAGTAGATTTAGATTGTAGAGATTTATAGAGTTAGTTATATTCAAAAAACGCCCATATCTTTGGTTCGCCTCTCTCAAAACATCGAGATTTCACATATATATTTTGGAATAATTATGGAGAACTCTCAGATATGCACCGCACGATGTTTTCCTTCACTGTTCAGCGTGCGGTGATTAACAATTAAATACGCAACTACTTAGTTTCGAAAAGTCAGTAGTTATGCCATGGGTTAGAACCCGATAACATCTGCGTTGCAGTCTAGGTATTAGTCTTTCCACTAGGCCATTGCTGCTTATGCCTTTCAATTACTTTCATTGACAAAATTATACGATGTAATTACCAATGTTTGAATGCTCACAATTAGGGAATGCGATATCTCGCGATATCTCGCGAGATCGAGATCTCCCGATCTCGGCCTTTTTTAGCGAGATTAATCTCGGTCGAAAAAAAGGCGAAATCTTGCGAGATTTACGAGATTGCACTCGAATATAAAAAAGTCTTATTCGAAGCGCGAACTGACATGGACGGAGTTGCAATCTGTCGGTATCGGCATTAATAAAAAATGAAATGAATACTTTTGACCCCCCGGACCCGTATAAGGGTCCGGGGGGTCAAAAGGCAAACTTTTGCAGTTCGTGGATTTCTGCCTGAGAACTGCGGTTTCAATTAGCGCTAAATGCAAAAGGGCCTTCTCAGCGGCTGGTTATCTGGCCAACAGAAAAGGAAGCCGTTTAGCAGACGATTCTTTGGACATTTTGGGAGCGACTTTGAAAATAATTTGTAATAATGGCTTGTGATTTGAACTGAACCAATCTTTCCTTTGATTGGTATATTTTGTTGATTAGGATCTGTAATTTCTAATAGTCTGTTTTATTGGTACATTTTGTTAATTAATCTGTAATATCTTATAGGTCTACTGAGTAGATTTACTTTTGTTTAGGTACCTAATTGATAATAATACCTCAGTACCTATAGTAACATAGATAAGTAAGTTTTTTGACCTCTCGTTGTTTTGTTTAATAGAAAATAAATGTTTTATTACTAAAAGATTTTTGTTTGGTATTAGAAGCGAAGACTAGTTGTTTCTTTCATTTCTTGTTTGACTGATCCGTCCGTAAAAGTTTAGTTCGTAAAAGTTTATTAAAAATTATAGACATATAGGTACGTGAGAGAGTGTTTGAAGTATAAAAGTCTATTGAAAAATTCGTGAAAAATAATGTTTATCTTATATTACTTAAAATGGTTATAATTTATTCAAATATTGCGATTATTTACAAAAAAACATGCCAATCTCGCGAGATCTCGAAATGGGCGAGATCTCGCGAGATTAGCTGCATAAACTCGCAAGATCTCGCTTGAGCCCAAATCTCGCGAGATTTGCACTCCCTACTCACAATATCAATGTCAACTTAAAAAAAAACTTCGTTACCCAGGTATAATTTTATTGTTGCTTAGTATGACTTGGCATGAATTCCAAAACAAGTAGACTTCGGCTTGGTGATGGGTCTTGTGACACTCGTTTACAACTAAACCTCTTCGAAGGAACTTGGTGTTCAATCCAAGAAGCGTCGCAGAGATTACTGCAAGTCCCAACGGACAAACTTCGATCAGATCTTGTGAATTACGGATCTAGTACAAACAGTCGTCGCACCACGCCTCCAATAAATGTATAAATTTTAATTTGTTTACCCTAAAATGGTTCGACATAATGATTTTTTTTATGTCTGATCAGATTTTATAAATTAATAATATGGACAAAAAGACACACCAATATTTGGACATTGTTGTAACTCGCACATAGACAGGTTTATGAGCTAAAGGTCGAGACAAATAATAAACGCAGATATAACAAAACACATAAAGCTATAACTTAAAGTCCAAAACAGATGAAAAGTATTACGTAACGCCGAAACTGATTAAGAAGCTAACCGCAAATACCACGCACCAATAACAATTTCCACTAGCGACGGGTCACGATTCAAAATCCCTGCACTACCATCTATAATCTATATGTATTTCAGAGGTGGCATGTCGCCGTCGGCTGCAAGTGACCGTCTCGTTTTTCCAATTTTCCGCGTGTCCAGCGCATTCGTCACGCCTGTTTTCATTGCTCTCCCAATAAAGGATTGGCGTAATAAACGAGCTTTGAAACAATGCGCGTTGTTTCCCACACAAAAGCCTTACCCACATTCGTATACGATTCGTTTTAGCTACAACACGATATATCCCTTAATCTTTGTTTCTTTTGGTTCCTTGACGTTTGGTATTTATTACTACGTCTATTAATAAGTGATTGGGTAGGATTTACGAGCGTGAGTTTAGATGGGTGCCTTCAGACGATGCCGCTACGCGTGCGGTCCATACTAGGAATAGATCTCCCTGTCACCCAGACGATGCTATACCTAACAACCTTTTAGGTGGATTTATTTTACATTTGAAAACACCATCTCAGTGTACGTAAGTCACTTGTTATCAAGCTATGCCACATAGTAATTAAAATATTGAATTATGACGTGATTAGCGGAATATGGGCCTCGGAAGTAGCAAATGCATAACATTTTATACATATTTCAGTGTTTATAAAATAATTTAATAATTTCAGTCTCTTAAGTTATCCAACCTTAGCACCTACCCACCCAAATAATATTGCAATTAAATCAATAATCATAATCCGAGGTCTGCCACAGTGTAACATCACAAGAAAACGAACAAATCTAACCTATTATAAACTATCATGCGAAATCATGGCTTTAACTAAGTTACTTTAACTTTAATAAACGCTCTCTCAAAATCAAAAATATCTTTCCAAAGACAAATATCCAACCTTTTAGTATTGTCCCTGTATAAAACCACCTTTCTTCGCTGATTCCAGAAATAATAAAGAAACAGAATCTAGAAATCGCCACTCTAAACACATCTTGTAAAAGTAACAAGCAAGATTAAAGTGTAGAGTCTCTTGGGTTTTCGTCGAAAAGTTACATAATCTGTTGCCAATTTGATCACTGAGAGTCGACGAAGCGATTCACTAGTATGTCGATAATCGGATAGACAATTTTTTATTTCCAAGATATTGTGGGAACACGGAGCAATAAAGTATATAGTTAATATGACACTTCGTCAGTCAAGCAAATCGAAACTCGTGTAGTCTTGGTTATGGCCGTAAGAGCCTTGGTCACATGTCAAACACATACACATGTATTACTAGATTGTGCCCGCGGCTTCACCCGCATACATGTTTAATATCGCTACGGCACTTGTGCTTTCCTGATGCTTATGCTATATTACTGCAGTTTCTGTGTGAAAGAGTAGAAACAAATTGTGCAGGGCATTTGAGAATACTGTTGATTGTTGGCAGAGAATAATGTGACCACGCAACACGAGCAGCGCAACAACCATTTTTAAAACTCAGTATCGCACATGTGATATTTATTCATGGGCTTCGATAACCGCTTACCAACGATCCACCCACAAGATAACTTACTGATGTACGTAGAACACTTGTGAAGATGTTATCATCCTCATAAGGTCAAAACATAAAAAAAATGGCAGCTAACCCTATGCCATCCCTGTCCGGCAAATTAGACTAGATTTATCTCCAGTAGAGGACTGCAAAATTATGTAGACTCTACCGTCTACCGTGTTGAGAAAGGTCAAAACACAAATAACATAAAACGGTGATTAATCCAGGAAGTACAAACCGGATACGGGTAGTAACGATGCTTATTATTGACGACCAACCCTACTTATCTAGTCTGAAAACTGCCCTCAAGAAATTTGCCAACAACGGACACCATGCATCAACTTTAAAAAAACATCAAAATCAATAATCCTTATGCCGTTACCGCTGACCGCAGTTTAAGAGGCCCAGTTGTCAGATAATGCCACAAAGGGTGTATCCATGTGGCAAGGGTTGTCGCCTCGGTCACGCGCTGGTGAACAACTGGAACGGACCGAGCGATAAATAATCGACTAAATCTCTCGCACCTCACTCGGTTATTGAATTACGTTAGCGGCGTATCCAATTTGTGGTGCTGATTTCTAGTCTGCTGTGACTTAACTGGATTATTTATTATGGTTAGCAGTTAACCTCTCATGAAAAGGCAATATGTAAAGGAAAATTATGTATAAATTTAATCTATGTACCTACTACCTATTTAATTTCTAACTCAAGGCGATAATTCCCTAAAAGTTTTGGCTATAATACAATGAACCATTCTATATGTATAAACACATTCTACCACGTAGATAACCTGGTTGATGGGAGTTGATGGCAGTGTCATTATGTCTACATTAATAACACCAGAGCAAATTTACGCAACGCGACCGAAAGAACCTTCGATGGTGTTTGCTTCCTTAATTAAAGTAAACAGCAAACAGCGATAATCTATTTGTAAAATATCACATCGAATCTTTAGCTATAGGTTCTATACATATTTTATGCTTATCGTGGCCATCTCAGATCCCCTTCCCCCCGTGGGATCTCTACCTTGTCGGGGTGGGGGGGCGAAGGCTTAGTAACCTTGGCTTGGACACCCGCGGTGAAGCTAAGAGACATCCCGGGAGTGGACGCTCCGCGTGGGCTTGGAGGGGGCCTGTGCAGGATGCGTCCAAGGTGGGGGTGCAGGGGACGGTTCTGTCTGTCCCTTGCAGTCGGGCGCACTCGCGGGAGGAGAGGCGTGTCGGTGTTGCGGTGCCGCGCGCCCTATCTTGGGCGCGCACGATTGTTGCGTCGCGGTAGGGCCGCAGAGGAAGAGGAGATGCGGTGTTGTCAGGTTGCCGTCCTCCCTATCCTCTGCGGCCGCTGGGTGTTTTGGCGGCGGAGCTCAACACCTTCATCCGCCGCCAAGGAGGTTCTGGCCTTCGGGCTATCCGCCGCGGTGTCAGGGTAGAATGCTAACGCGACCCCCTGGCGCCCCCAAAATGCCGTTGAAGTATGCGCTGTGGTTTTAGTGGGTATAACGACCTTGCACTCCAGCCGTCGAGTCCCACATACGTGCGTAAATGCATTTCCACAGCGAAGAAAAAAAAAGGGGGTTGCTTAGACCCTACTCTATTTCATCGTGTTTGCAGTGGAGTAGCGCTCATTAGTATAAGATTTGTCTATTAAACAAATTGATAAACATAACTAGTATCACCTTAACTGTAGAAGTGTTAAACTGCCAAGGAGAAAATAGACAATCCAATGTTTACGTACCCTTTAGGTTTCATACATTCGGTTAGTACTAAAGGAGAATGCCCATTCTTGTATAGACTGCCGTTGCGTATAACGTTTTATTAATTAAACTCGTATATTAAATGAAAAGTCACTTTATAAATACTTTTCCCAGTCTGGACAGGTTTTTTTTTACCAATTCATTCGCGATATATTTTTTACATGCAAAATTTGATATAAAATACTTTTCATCCATTAACCAGCTATCATCAGATCCTTTCTATCTGAAAATACATTGGATGCATTTTGCTTCCTACGTGACTATTACAAAAAAACACGATGCATTTGATTAATTATGTAACAGTATCTTGATTAATAAAGTGATATAATAAACATTGTATTAACTGCCTAAATGCTTAACCTCATCATCTTCAGCCCCTTACAGTCCACTGTTGGACTAGGCCTCTCCTTTGAAAGGAGGAATTGGCCTACTATACCACGCTGGCCAAACGGGTTGGTATAGGGTTTGTTTCAAGTTTTCCTTCTCTTACAGTGCTATTCTCTGCATAGTATGCTCCCTCTGTCGGCTCTTACGACACCCACGGAATGATATGGGGTGGTGACATTCCGTATTCTTTATCCGTCACCACAGGGATGAAAATGAATGCATGCTTAACCTATGAGTATAAAACTTTTTTTCTAAAGAATCTCGAAAGTCTCGTTTTTCCCGGGAATTTCGAGATTGGGCTGAGTCTCGAAGTTTTTTCCCAGGATTCGGAAATGTATCGAGACTGAAAGCCTTAGTTCAGAGTGTCTACTACAAGTGTCCTAAAGTGAAGTTCTTAGATCGCAAACAGGACAGCGCTAAGATGATGATGATATCGCTATCCAAAAAAATATATAAAGCTAGGCGTACAGCTACACGATTCAATTTCAACAGACACTCATGAGTGGTCCGTTCAATCCCTAATCTTTATCTAACTTTTACCATGGCTACACCTAAAGTTAAGGTCACAGTCTATTCCATTAGCAACTTAGTTACATAATGAAATGTTTATAGCGATTTCGACCTATTAAAGTATCATAACAGGGTCAGTCTAATGTCGTCTTCCAAGTGCATCAAGGAGTTAGTTGCCTAAAATAACTTTATCGATAGAAGCTTTATAGGCCGCCATCACTTTGTTCGTTTCGACGAATACGTAGCTACGAACAAGTACAGAGGACCCCAATCCTACAAGTGATAGTAAAGTGTACACATTTGATTCCATTGGTACGACTATACTTTTAATAGCCACTGCGATTATGTTTTTAAGATTCAGCTGTAACGGCTTGGCCACGGGGACCGGCGACGCGACCTGCGACGCGACCGGCGACGCGGCAATTCGCGCGACGCGAAAAACATGCCACAGGCACACGCGTTTGCCGTCGCGACCAGTGTAGACCAGGAGCGAAACGAGATTAGCTGAGATCTTTTTATGAAATTTAGCTCGACATTGTTCGGACTTTGGTGCCAATATCACTTTTGTTTCAACCCGGAAATCGAACCCGAGACCTCATGATCCGCTTACACTACCACAAGATCACAGAAACAGACTTGATATTGTGTACCTAACCACGGTTTTGAAATCTATAGGTACAGTATTTTATCTTTTTACAAACGGTCGGAACGCGATTTATACCTACGAGAGCGTCAGGCTCGGTACTCACCTAACTTACTGCATGCCATACTCAAGTCGCTTCTGTATTCATTCTGTAGGTACTGAATGCGTACTGAGCCGACTCTTGTAGGTATTGTAACTCGAGTTTTGTGTTAAAATACGAAATAGGTTATGTAGGTAAGTGTGATCTAACTAGGTTTTTATTTTTTATTTATAGACGCTTGTATCCCCGAAGGAGTAGGCAGAGGTGTAAATATTATACCCACATTTGGCCATGAATTTTTAGGTTCCACGTTATAGGGGGCGAGCCTATTGCCGTTACCGGGCGCATCACCAGACTCCGTGCTGTTACTGAGAATTCGGAAAAAACCCAGTAACACTTTTGCCCGGCTCGGGAATCGAACCCGGGACCTCCGACCAGCAGTCGCATATGTTGGACCACGGAGGCAGTCTAGTTAACTAGGTATATGCACTTCTAAAAACTTACTTAAGTATTTTGAAATCACAGACAGACACATCGACTTTATTTATACTGTATACATTTATGTAGATATAGATAACATCCAGACTCCAAATAGCTAGCCTAATTTAATATCATGCTCACGGAGAAATAAACTAAGGGTCGGCGCAAACGGGCCACAGCCACTTAACACACTTTTTCATATATTTTACTTCTGTAGCGAGTGGCCGCCACCGGCCACACGTGTGCGGCGCGTCTATACAAAATATATGAAAAAGTGTGTTAAGTGGCTGTCGCTGGCCACCAGTGGCTGTCGTCGGTGGCCCGTTTGCGCCGACCCTAAAGCATTTTATACTGACTCAGCTCCGGCGCACTAGCGCCGCGACTACCGCTCGACGCCGTGGCGTGCGCCGTACTAATTCATACATTTGTTTTGGCGAATTTTCGGTGTAATTCGCCGGTCGCGTCGCTGGTCGCCGCTGTGCGTGGCATGTTAAGAACATTTCTATACATTTGATTCAGTCGCAAGTCGCGGCAACGTTAATCAAATAGGTAATTAACTTCGTTAATCGATAATCCGTTACTAAAAAAGTTAACTTCGTTAAACGTTAAAGCGCTACCTTTGGGACGATTTAAGGCAAGTTAACGTTAATCGTTAATCCATTAACTCATGGTAAAATAATCTTTTTTATATCTCTGCATTAAAGATCTACTTATTAGAGCTGTTAGTTTGGGTTCTGGGAATCAACAGGTCAGGAACAAAAAAACTACGTGTATATTGAGAGTATATAATTTAGTTATCCGGTATAATGTGGGTATTGATTGCCCTTCATGAACATTAATATGTTGAAGTTCTCGTCTGAAAGCGAATTTCGTTTTGGCGTTAAAATATCTTTGCCCGTAGAAAAAATACGTTCAACTGTAGCAGTATAATATTTAATAATCAGATTTATGAATATCTGTTTTCCGAGTAATGCCGCAGAGTCTTTTGATTTAGTGTCTTTCAATCTGGATACAATATTAACAGAATCACTCAAGTGTGGTCGCGGATTTTCATCTGTAGTGGAACTGGCATCCGACTGCATGTTATAATTTTAATTTGCACAATACACTGTTCAATATACACACTGCACAGTGCACAGACGTAAACTATAACGGTCTATAAACTCTAAAAAGTACGCAGTATTTGTATATTGAACAAACAAAACACTCGTTACTCTAAACGCCGAACGCTAAACAAACGAATGACTCTCATTTGACATGAATCAAATTTCTTCGCAGTATCTAGGTATTTTGAGGACAACGCAGCAGGGGTAGGCCTCCCGCAAGGTGGACCGATGATCTGGTTAAGATCTGGTTGGATGTGGGCGGCTCAAAAGCGGTCTGTGTGGAGAACCATGGGGGAGGCCTATGTCCAGCAGTGGACGTCTTTAGGCTGACATGATGATCTATTCCTTTCTCACTCACACGCGCCGACAAGACATATAGTTTGATTTCGGTAAGTAGTAGGTAACGGATTAACGGACTTGGAAATATTTAAAGGAAGTTAACAAGACCGCTAACATTTTTTTAAGTTAACTTAAACGTTAATCCGTTAAAGGAAATGTTAACTTCGTTAATTAACGATTAACGGATTAACGAGTTAATGCCCAGCTATGCCGGTCGCATCGCGCGAATTTTCGCTGCAGCGAATTGTCCGTGACCAGGCCGTAAGACGTCGTTAAGTTTCCTATAATTATGGGACTGCTAGAAATGTACTGAATATAATGAAAGACTATTTTATTATATTCATCAGAACTTCTCCCCATAACGACTGTCAGAGGGCTGTATGACACGTATTCTATAGCTTAAATGAGTCCGCCGAGGCACTGGCAATAGAAAATTTATGATTTAATAATTCGAGAAGCCAATGTTCCGCTCTGAGAGTATGAACACAAGACTCAGAACTAGGGTTGTTGCGGATGCGAAAATTTAGACATCCGCGGATGCAGATGCGGATGCGGATTATTAGAAGTACACATCCGCGGATGCGGATTCGATGCGGATGCGGATGCGATACGGATGCGGATGCGGATTTTGGGCTTTTAAAAGGATAATTATTTAAATTTTAAGTACATAAATAACTGAAAATCAATTTAATTTCAACTTTTTATTTATTTAATCATATTTTTAGAAAAATATTTGCAAGTTTTTAGTTTTACTTATGACACAACAGAATTTTGAGCTTCGAGTTTCGTTATAAAAATTATAATATTTAATAATGAAACTTAAAAATTTGTGAATTATATTTAATAAATAGAAAAATTGCAGCCTTCTCAGCTTCCAACCTGTTTCTAAGTGGATTATACCTATTAACCCAGCTGCACTAAATAAGTAGTTGTTCGCTGGGAACACTGGCTGGTGAAGGTGATAAATATCTGCATGCTAATTTGGAGAGAATTTAAATTCTATATATATCTATAGATATGCTATAGGTAGTAGAGCCTTGCTGATTTCAGCATGAATGGGCCGGCTCGACCGGGGAAGTACCTACTACCCTCTCACAGAAAATCGACGTAAAGTAACAGTACCTAAACTGTTGCGTTTCGTTCGGTGAGTGAGAGTGCCGGAGGCCCTATGCCCTGTTCCTTTTCCCTCATCCCACTCCTCATACTGTCCATTTTCCCAACCCCAAGGGGCGACAACGCGCTTGTGACTCCTGTGGTGTTGCTTGTGTCCAAGGGGCGGCGGTAATTTGCTTACCATCAGGTGATCCATCTGCTCGTTTGCCGCCTATTACCATATAAAAAACAAATCACAACGGTTAACTTTCCACCAATTAAGTTAGTTTTCATCTAAATCCAGTCTTTTCTCGTTACGATAAATAGGTAACAAATTCTTTGCGGATAAGAGCATCGGGGCTACTGCTGTCTGGTTCTCCTTCACGTTAATCTTTTCTCGATGAATCTAAGACCATGGCAAGATCGCTTTTTAAACAAGTCTTTTTACCCGTACAGGACGTTACTGGTTCAGGATCGAGAGAATCTCTCATTCTCAATAGAATTAGTGACGACAGGGTCATTTACCATCTTCATTATTTAATCTTTTATTTTTCTTCGGTGACTGGTTTGAAAAAATTATGCTTATAGCGGGAATCTCAATATTTTGAAATCGCATATAAGTTGTTATCTTCCAAAGAAGAAAATTTCCAAAACAAACGCGAAACATGTGCCACTCTGGCTCCGCCCACTTTCTTTTCATGTAGCTACTTGTTGATGTGAATCTGCATCCGTAAAAACTCCGCATTGATTGATGCGGATGTGAATGCGGATGCAGATGTCTAAATTAATGCGGATGTTCCGCATTTGCGGATGCGGATGCGAATATTCGTAACACCCCTGCTCAGAACAGCGGTCTGTTGGTCTCTCCACTAGGCTATCGCTGCTCTATTTCGGGATTATTGCCATCGTTAATTCTAATTAAAACACGATATATTTGTAAGATGTATGATGTGATGTATGAATCCTATCGATCTAATCGACAAGCAATTAGATCGAAGTGCCGTTAAAACTTTGGTACCGTTAACGGTTGTCCGCAGAAAGGATTTTCAATTTTTTTTTTTCGGCAGGTTTCGCACGAAAATGCATGTAAAGTAAGCGACGTTAGCACGATCGTATTCTCAGTCAAAAAGTTTAGCTTATTTATAGACCTCACAATAATGAATTAATTCCTATTCCTCGCACGATTTGAAGCTAAAGAATAACTAAAAGTAAATGTTACATAACTTGCCAAAGATAATGAATACCTACCAATTTGAAACTTATGAACAATTTTACAAAAATTGCACTAGAATTTAGAATGGACCTACATGTATAAACGTATACAAAGAACACACTAGAAAAGTTGCCCGCATTTTTATCCTGATAGCTTTAAAAGCAGCGAATTTTCAAACAAATTTGGAAACCGTATATTACCCCTAGATGTGGAATATTAAAGTAACCTTCTTTAGTGCATGCCTGACTGCTTACGTTAGAATTTAATTTTCAGTAGCGTAAGCTGCAATGACACGTCAATCAGGATAAATGATTATAGTATTATATCGTTAATTATTACTTACATAAGTAGGTAGACCAGCTCTTGGCAAAGGACATCGGCTAACATTTCTGCGAAAATAAGTCTTGAAAAGTGTGAAATAGGGGGTGAAAATTAAGTTAGAAATACTAATATGTTTTTTTGTATAATCTTAGTTTTGTGATACAATGTTACCTTTTTAACCACGAGTGAATCCGCGGGCGATAGCTAGGTTGATAATATTTTTAGTATGGAACATCAATCAATGCTTTTTTAATAAACTTCATTACCGTGCTTAATAATAAAATGATTACTTAGTGTGTCGTTCTAATGAATATTAATAACTGACGTTCTATTAAATTTTTTTGCGCAAATTACTTATAAGGAAAATTGATCGTCTCTACGGCATTATTTTAGTAATTACTTTGATGGGATGGCAATTAATATAACTTATTAGATACCAGTATAGGTACCCCCATATTAGATCAGATTGGTACCGTACTTTTACGTCCTAGCTAATTTTTATGGTGAATGAACAAGCATATTTTTGGTATACTTAGTGCAGAACTCTGGTTATGATTGTACTCGTGGGTAATTATGATCAACCATTGCCGAAATCAGGAAAAACGTAGTGTTTCATAATATAATGTGTCAAGATTAAAGTTCTAAACTAATTTGTTATGGAACAGCTGCCATTTCTTTTGCGATTGTGGAACAAACTTTTCATTGATGCCGTGGTCTCGAAAAGAGTTTTCCTCCTTTCGTGGCATCTCGACTCCGCCATTCGGCCGTAATGCCTCTTCTAAAATGGTAATTACCGTCGCACCAGTCGTGCTTTCTAATTGTCACCAGGGTTTGACGACGCTCTGTACGCCGCGCATCTGAAACGTTGTCTAACCTAGACTAGGCTTACGCGGCTTTTCTTATATCCCACCACATGATTTTAATAGTGCACTGTTTGGTTTAAGCGGCTGCTTCGCTGATTATCACTACGCCAAGTATTGGGGATTTCATTTAATCACCGCACGGGCCAACACTTATGTAATACGCCAATTGTGTGTGTTGTTTTGAGTGTGGCTGTTTTTTGCGGCCGTTTAATGTGTGTGAGTAAGTACTTTGAAATAGCTATGCGGTTGTTGTATTTCTAGAAGTAAAAGGAATAAAAGCACATTTAGTTCATATAGAAAGAAAGCACAGGGGAGAAGCACATAAAGAAAAAAAAAAAACAAAAGAAAAAATAATAAAAAAACACATATGAGAAGGCTCTTCGTGATGGCATTTTGAAAATGCTTTATATAATAAATATATATACAATATTCAAGACTCATTTTACATCATGTTTTGTAGCTAACATTCTATGCAAATACAAAACCGATGCGATATAAATTTCAAACATAATATGCAAAAAATAAATTCATTCCACCTTAAACCACGGCAATCCGGTCAGAGTGTTTTCCCCTCGACCGAAACGGAGTACTTGGTACCTTTACCATTTTTTATCGGATATTCAATGCTTAATAAACCAGCAGATTTAACATATTTTCGTCGACTTGTTCGTCACTCAATACTTAAGTAGAAGTGTGTGGTAACAGGGAGCACAGTATTTTTTATGTTTTGCTCACATTAACGGGCGTTTAGTCTTCTGTCTTAACAGTGAAATTGCGATTATCTTCTCAGTTGCAAACGAAGCAGTAGGTATAACTTTAAATCGAGACCAATAAGATTTTTAAGCTCCATATGGATAGTAGGTAAAAATATAATTACTTTCTACACTTCTTCTAACTTTCACATTTTCAATCTATATAGACATATGTAACAAAACTTCTTGAAAAGTACTCAATTACCTAAAATAATATTATGCTAATATTCGCTAATTGTAAATCACATCACGAACCGTTACAAAATGTTTCCTTACTTTATACTATATTTATACTTTATTAACATAAAATTGTAATAAACTGGATGCATGCAGCAGTAAAACACTGAAAAACTGTAACGGTATCCATGTTAGTTTTCCATTTATTTGCTTGTATCAGCCGTTCGCGTCTATTCCTCGGAACAAAATCCGAGCATATTCAGTGGGAAATAGCCCAGCGATACAGGCTGACGTAAAAAGCGCACCAATTCGCCAATTACGCCATTTCACTATGGTTCGTCTAGAACAAGCTAGCTAGACAAAATTATTTTATTTGATTTTTATGTCTAGATGCGGTTAATAAGCAAAGATATAAGGTTTTTGGTACTTTTTTCAAGGCAGTTTGTCATTTGAGCTGGTATCATGAAAAAAAAAACATTTATCGGGCATATGTGTATAATATATTTTTTGAACATTTTATAAAGTGATTTATCCCTCGACGTCGCTATAAAATCTAATAACAGATGCATAAAATATCTAAGAACTAAATCTATTACTCATTATCATCACTATCATCAGATGAATCATCCATTGAATAGTCATGATCGTGAGGGGCAGAACTATGAAAAGTAGAAATCATATTAACATTTTGTTCCTTACAGCTAGGTGGGACAATTAAATCTAATACTTCAGTTGGAAGCGTACCTATTTTCTTCCGAGGAACTTCTCGTAAACCGTTTATTACAGGGTCAGATGTTATCAATAACATATTAAGTAAATCTCTATTCGTAGCCTCCCGTGATCGCTTTCGTGTGTTGTGCTCACGAAATCTTCTGCAGTCCTTATTCCGAGCTTCCTGTGCTTCCTCGGAAAGCTGGCCTATAGGTAGAAGGGACGATCTAATTACTTCGCCACTGTGCAAAAGTATTTTGTGGACAGTAGCGGGCATGTAATACCATGAATAGAGATTTACATAAAGTTGTCTAGTTTCTTGAGCTAAGTTAACGAATTTTTCAATATTTATATCATATCCCGATGATAAAGTGCGAAGTAGTATGCCAAATTTTTGTATTAGTGAAACATCTAACCCTGTAATATCGGCACTAGCCTCGGGATTTCCAAAAAATCTTCGCGCGGTGTTCCCGTCATTAGTGTTACCGAACCCTGGTTTTGGTTTGTCTACAATCAAGCCCATTTCGCTTTTAAATCGTTTTTTAATGTCATCTGAACGTTGTTTCACACTAGCTTTGTCTTCGGCTGTTCTTAACTGCCATTTTTTTATATTTAGTCGATAGCTAATGTGAAGCAAGCATTCAAAGCACCTTATCCAAGCGTGCAACGTAGACAAACCAAAACCAAGATTATCTTTGTCCGCAGCAAACTCTTTTGACAGATCATTCATCATTGTTGGAGTTGCCCCACAAATAAAACATTTTTGTGAGGAAGAAGTTTCGGTCAGAGCATTGCAAACTTTACCGTCAATCATTGTTAAAAGCATAACATGTGTGACAGATACTTCGGTCTCCATCACCTTGCAGGTTGTCGGCAATAAAGCGTTTATCTCTTCTAAAACCTTATTGGTTTCCGAAATCGTAAAATCTTTCGTTTCCTTAGAAAAGATAAACTTTATTGGCCGACAATACATTGTAGGACAGGGCCGAGGATTCTGCCACACAATATTACCACTTTCAACTTTCAATTGAAGAGGAACGAAAGAAAATACAAATAAAAACTCGTCACTATCGTCACAATTAGTGAATTTTTGTTTGTACATACTATGACCGGAACTTCCATCACAACCCCATTTACTGATTAATGTGAATGACGTGCAAGGTAACAGACTATGAACAACTTCTTGTTGTGCTGAAACTAAACGTTCGGCAGTCTTATCAAGAATTGCCTGAACTTTGATTTCAGCATGCGTTTCATTGACTGTAATTTGTTCACCTGACGGGTAGCAGGCTATTTTAGCCTTTCTTACACTGTACATTGACGGAAACACCTTATGTCCAGCTTTAATACTCCACTTCCGAGTCTGCTTATAGCTATGGCTACTTGATTTACTATCAACGTAGTACGCTAAAGCTTCCTCACTTGTTAAACTCCTGGGGGCACTTTCTTCACTCGTGGTCTTGGTTATTGAAGGATCACTAGTCACATCTTTAATTTGACGTGCTACACTTCTCTGACCCGAGATTCGAGCTGACATTTCAGCGGCGTAAATTAATTCACTAGCACTTCTGGACTGTAATAGATCGTCTACACGTCGTCTCTTCGTTTTGAGACTAGAATGTTCAAAATCTTTAGTAGGTCTTCCGGGTCCCGGTTCTCCAGATGTAGTTGGCAGAGATAAATAAACGGACACATCGAAAGATATGTCAAGACCCTCCAGCCACGTCGAATACTTTTGTAGGAATCGCTCTCGATTTCTTCCACAGCTGCTCCACTTTTCAGCAAATTTCGTTGAATATCTTGAGATTAGTACTTTAATATCTCGCAGAGACAGCTCCGTAACACCATCAAAATTATATCTCAAAGATATAAACCGAAAGAGCTCCTCATTCCGCGTTTCCTTCGGGTGTTTCAGCCATTCTTCGAAAAAATCCATTCTTGAGACGGTAAAAACTGTTGAAAGAAAAAAATAAATAAAAATTAGTTGTGCAAATATATCGCAATGAATTTTTTTACGTATAACTACTAGACACTTATGAGAATCGTATATGATAGGTTCTACGGTGGGGACAAGTGGGGACATGTTATTATTTGACCGATGAATTTGAAAAAATGAGTAAAAAAGTGGGTGAAAATTCAAACATTTCATTTTATAAGACTAAAGAATGAAGTTCCCATGTTGAAAATGAAATAAAATATAACTACTTACCCTTACGAATACAATCCATTACAAAAACACTTTCACAAATTTCTTTTAGTGACATAAACAATGCTATCAAATATGATGTAAAAATGCAAATGAATGCCCTTTAAATAGTCAACATCTTATAAACATACCTTAATGACGCTCTTAATGAGGGTAGTATTGATAATTAATAGGTGTAATCCTCAATGTATAGGGGTAATGAGTTCGTAATAGTAATTAACTTCCAGGAATTTAAGAGTTGTTTTTGTCTAGCTAGCTTGTTCTAGACGAACCATAGTGCATTTGTCGGATTTTGCAATTTCGGCGTCCGCTATACAGTTTTTATATCGGTTTAACTGTACTGAAACTGCCATGCACTGCTCATGGATGTACATAAAGGGGTACTGTCACAGTCGTGCTAAATTGGACAGAATAGTTGTATGATTGTATCGCTAGCAGCGAGATATGATAGATGTTTTTTTGATGAAATAGAAATTGAATTTAAAATTAAATGATCACATGTTTTATAAATCAAAATGACAAACGTTGTAATGTCAATTCGCTATAATTAATGTCAACGAAGTAACAAATGGCAACAATTAATGTCGATGAAGTGTCAGAATTAATTCAATCTTAATATATAAAATCCTTGCGTTACTGACTGACTGACAGACACGCTACAGCCGAAACTACTGGTCACAAGAAGATGAAATTTAGCAAGTATGTTCCTTGAGGTGTGTAGGGTAGCAATAAGAGAGGATTTTTGGAAATTCCACCCCTAAGGGGGTAAACCTGGGGGACAAAGTTTGTATGAAACTTTTTATTCCTTCAATGGATTGACTCCTAACTTTGTATATTAATTCCTCAAACCACGATAGTGAACTCTAACAATTATTTTTTTGGAAATTCCTCCCCTAAGGGGATAAGATAGGGGGTCAAAGTTTGTATGTCATTTATTATGCCTTCAGTGAATTGACTTCAAACTTTGCATATTGCTTCCTCAAATGATAATAGTGAACACTAAGAATTATTTTTTTTGGGAATTTCACCCCTAAGAGGGTAAGATTGAGGGTCAAACTTTGTATGTAACTTTTTATTCCTTTAATGGATTGACTTCAAACTTTGTATATTGGTTACTCAAACGACGATAGTGAACACTAAGCATTTGTTTTTCGAAAATTCTTACCCTCAGGGGGTTACATAGGGTTCAAAGTGTGTATTAAACGAAACTTATTATTCCTTCAGTCGATTAACTTCAAACTTTGTATATTGGTTCCTCAAATGACGATAGTGAATCCTACGAATTTGTTTATTTTTTTAATTCCTACCCTCAAGGGGTAAGATTGAGGGTCAAATTTTGTATGTAACTTTTTATTCCTTTAATGGATTGACTTCAAACTTTGTATATTGTTTCCTCAAATGACGATAGTGAACACTAAGAATTTGTTTTTTGAAAATTCCTACCTTCAGGGGGTAAGATAGGGGTTCAAAGTGAAAACGAAACTTATTATTCCTTCATTGGATTGACTTCAACCTTTGTATATTGGTTTCTCTAACGACGTTAGTAAACGTAAAAAATCTTTTTGGAATTTCTTACCCTAAAGGGTTAAAAAGGGGAGTCGGAATTTGCATGAAACCTTTTTATTCCTTCATTGGATTAACTTCAAACTTTGTATATAGGTTCCTCAAATGACGTTAGTGAACACCAAGAAAGGAGTTTTCGAAGTGACTCCCCTATAGGGCTTAAGAAAGGCCATTTTGTAATATAAAAAAAACTTTAATGGATTCACTAGAAACTTTTGTATATCGGTTCCTCAAGTGACGTTAGTGAATTCACCACTAAAACGGGGAGTTCAAAAAGGGGTCCCAGTTTGTATAAAACTTTTAATTCCTTCACTTGATTTTTTTTCATCGTCGCTGATGTGCATTTAATTTTCATTAATTTAAATTTATGCGGCTGGTTCTCATCTAAGCGCTCTTCATCTTCACTAACTAAAATGTGAGATGGTTCTTTATATGACCAATAGTTAGTTATTTTGCTATTTTTATTTATTTTTAAGCAGGTAAGCACTTTTTATCAGTTAGCTGCTTTGTCCAACTGCTGACCAAGGCTTCTCTCATTTGTTTAACCTAAAATACTAAGAAATGGTTTTTGAACTTGGATATTTCTTTTTAAATATCGCTGAGATATACAAATGTATACTGCTACGGAATCCTTGACTAATTTAATTTTAACTAGCTTTTGCAATCAGCTACGTCTACATGAAATTTTCATAGTTTATTTGAGAGTTTTCATGAACTATTAGTAAAATACACATCTAAATCGTTTCAGCCATTTTTAAGATTACCCTGAATAAATAGACAGACAGAAAAACAATATTAATAAATCATTAAGGTACTGGAAACAATATCCAATACAGCTATTTTGAGATTACAGACTGTTTATTTATTTTTTATAGTCTCACGCCTGTATCCCTGAGGTAGGCAGAGGTGTATTATTACACCAACATTTCGCTATGTTGCATATTAGGTCCCATGTAATAGGGGGCGGGCCTATTACCGTTACCATTACATTGGCAGACTCCGTGCTGCTACTGAGAAATCAGCAAAACTCAGTAATTCTTTTGCCCGACTCGGGAATCGAATTCGATACCTCCCGTTTAGCAGACGCATACGCTATCCACTGTACCACGGAAGTACATACAATGTGTAAAAAATCAAACAGTATATAAAATCCTTGCGTTACTGATTTACTGACAGACATGCTACAGCCGAAACAACTGAGCGCAAGTAGATGAAATTTAGCATGTATGTTCCTTGAGATGTGTAGGGGAACACTAAGAGAAGATTTTTGGAAATTCCTGCCCTAAAGGGGTTAAACTGGTTGTCAGAATTTTTATGAAACTTTTTATTCCCAAGGGATTAACTTCATGCTTTGTTTATTGGATCCGCAAATGACGTCAGCGAACACAAAGACATTTAATTTGGAAATTTTCCCCTAAAAAATTTGAAAAGAGATTCAGAATTTGTGTAAAAACTTTTATTTTTTAATGGAATCACTACAATCTGTGTATATAATAAAATCCTTGCGTTACTGACTGACTGACAGACACATTACAACCTAAATTACTGGGCGCAAGAAGGTGAAATTTAGCATGTATGTTCCTTGAGGTGGGTAGGGCTGTTTGTACAAAATATTTTTCTAATCGTAATTTACGCGTGCGAAGCAGCGGGCAAAAGCTAGTACTAGATATAAATGAATAAAAGAAAAAAGGCATGTTTTTAATGCGGCATCTAAGTAAAACGAATACAAGTTTCAAAAATAATTTGAGTGGGTACTATATATAATGGGTTGGCAGCTAATAAGGAGTATCGTAATAAGTAAAAGTTAGCATATTAATATGTCAGTTATAAGCTTCGTTTTAGTTTAAACTAGCAGTAATTTATTTTTTTGGGAACAGTTTTAGTATCTAAGCGGTAACTTGATGATGAATAAAAAATAGAAAATGGGCATTCATAAATAATACAAACTTACAAAGAACAATGGCCACTTCTCATACATTGAATGACCTGATAATGAATTATTGCGTATATAGATAAAATGTACGAAAACAAGTAGCTCTATGATCAAGAAATTATACTGTAAAGACAGCTTTTCTTATAAAGGTCTAGGAATTACATAATACACCGAAATTTTTTCCCATGTCCAATGTCACCGGCGGCATCTTTACGTCAAAAACGTTCCGTTGCATCCTTAACCAATGTTTTCAACGGCAGAAATACATTTATATTTATCTTTTTATATCTTTGAACATAAAAAAATACATTAATTTATGATCAGCTTTTAACAACTTGATTCAATTTATATATAAAATTAAGTTTCCTCGAGGTTTTGACAAAACCAGTTGCTAAAGATGTTGTATAAGTGAAATGGAATGTAGCTAAACAAGGAAGTATTATCGGGCACAGATAATATAGGTAACAATGCAGCGAATAAAAAATATTTTGATAAGGATGCGTTCACGAGTTCTAGAACATCTTTACAACCCAAAACTTTTCTTTTTACCTAGGCTTCTATAAAATATAATTGTTAGTGAATCTCTATACATGTTTAGGTCAAAAAGGGCCATTCTTCTTTCAATATTTGGCAAATTATTTTATCTTTAATGAAGTGTTTCATATAAGTAAATAAGACACTTCAGTCTTTTAAGCCAAGTTGACGGAGCCCTGCTTCGCAGGGCTTCTTTTTTTGGGTACAGGGTCACAAGAAAACCTAACATAACCTACCTACCTAACATTATTAGTAGCCAAGTAATCCTCGGCTAATATTTCAATTCACTTTTATAGTTTATTCACTACCTAAACGCAGCTGCTAGTTTTTAGTTTTTATAACATCCTTAGTTTTGAATCTTATTTAATATAATAGTCGCTAAAATATTTAATCGCTAGCAAGTTATTTTATTAGTCGCAAGCATTTAGTCACCTTTTAAGTTATTAGTCACTTCAAAAATAATAAGCTAAAAAAAAATAATTCATAATTACAATTTGTCCTCTAGAAAATCTACAATTTTATAGTAACACTTTTCAACAAGTAATTTAACCAGTTTAATTTTAAATGTACGAATCGTCTCGTTTTTCAAATAATCAGGGATTTTGTTATAAATAGTTGTGGCCATTCCAAAGAAATTCTTTTTTAATAATGCTGTGTTATATTGTTTAATATATTATTTATTTATGTACTGGTTTCTCACAGGCCTTTTAGCTGTATCTTTTGATTGCGTTGGCTTAAAAGTTGATTTTGTTACAGCTTAAAGATAATTATAGACTTGAGTATTTGATATGGATTTCAATATAATACGTGCTGGTAACTTACAAGTTTGATTTTGTTGCAGCTCAAAGGTATTAAAGACCTGAGTATTTAATAACTTTACGCGTTCATGAGGAAAAGGGTATTAACTTTAAAATTAATAAAATTTTTTATTTATATGATGTAACAAAAAAGAATCGGTTTTGATTCCTTTACGAGTTTCGAAATTTACGGAATTTTGCAGCATCAACGGCTGTATATTTTGATTGCGCTGGCTTAGAAGTTTGATTTTTTTACAGCTTCAAGGGACAGTAGACTTAACTATTTGATATTGTGGACGAACTACGAATTTCAGTTTGATACCTCCACGCGTTTCTGAGCAAAAGGGTCTTGACAGACGGACGGACAACAAAGTGATCCTATAAGGGTTACGTTTTTTCATTTCGAGGTACGGAACCCTAAAAACTAATGTTTTTAGGCGGTAAAGGTTTAAAGACCAATTCTAGTTGACATACGAATAGGGGGGCCCACAGGCATGAATTGCTTAGGGCATCAAGTAGTCTTAATCCGTCACTGGGAACAGTGGTAAGTGCCCGTCATTCGTAATTTTTAGCAAAAATTTATACCTAGTTACCCACCTACTTAGTTCGTTGTATACATAATATGTATTTGTAGCCCAACCAAATTCGTTCAGGTAGTACAAATGGTTGCTCATTAATTTATAATTCCGCCCTGAATTTGTTCGTATTTGTAGTCTTCTTTCTTAATTTTCAAGTGAGTGTGTGGCCAACTTTGATACTTTTGAAACAGCACAAAGGTTTTACGATTCTTGTCCTTCGGCGCGCAGTAGTACTCTGATGCAAATACCATACTCGGTCACCTATCTAAGTCAGTTCGTGGCACTGAAGATTGAAAAATTAAAAAGCTACCTTTACCCACGCTCGAATCAAAATCGCGTTTTGTAGCTGCTGAGGTGAAATGTTATTTGTGCAACTAGAGAGCAAAGTTGTTTTTTGTTTCGAGTGATGATTTAACAATAGCGGCGATAGCTGAGTGAAGAGACCGACGGACTGCCACGCAGAGGGTCTCAGGTTCGAATCCACGGCGCGCACCACTGACTTTTCGAAGTTAATGTGCGTATTAAATTGTCAATTATCGCTTGCTGAACGGTGAAGGAAAACATCGTGAGGAAATCTGCATATCTGAGAGTTCTCCATAATGTTCTCGAAAGACATGTGAAGTCTGCCAACCCGCACATGGCCAGCGTGGTGGACTATGGCCTTACCCTTCTCTTAATGAGAAGAGGCCCGTGCCCAGCAGTGGGACAGTATAAAGGGCTGATGATGATGATGATTTTGAGTCCCGAGCAAGCGAAGGATTCTATGATAGATTCATGAGCGTAGCAAGTGATTCAAAGTTAGAATCCTGAGCGTAGTGAGGGACTCAACAGCACGAGATGCAAAAAACTTTGCTCTTGTGGAGCACACATAACTTTACCACCTCAGCAGTGAGAACACATATTACTTAGGACACATAAAAATGAACAGGAACAGATTGAAATAACGTTTAACACGTTACGCTATACGCTATCAGCATCAGCAAAATTTTTATTCCCGCTATTTTTTTTAAGTCCCTGATGTTTATTTTTCAAATGTAGTGTAGTGTTTGTATCTATGCAATAGATACAATACATTGTCTCATGTACACCAGTAGAGGAAGTAGCGTCACTTGGCACCTGTCACTACTAGTATATCTGTATAGTCTGTGGCTGTCACTGTCACTACGGACAGTCAGTCGGTAGATAGACGCGGTGCGCGCTGGACGTGCTTTCCTCGGATCTGTGTGTAGTGGTGAGCCAGTGTTACATCGATTCGTGTAGCGGTTATATTTCCTGTGATAGCAAATACTACAAATGGTGACGAGGATAAATACAGGTCAGTGAAACAAATATAGTATTTAAAAAAAGGAAGGAAAGTGCGACTGATTTTGAGTTGTATGCGTAAGGTATAGGCTGCTTAGATGTCCGTGTAGCATATTACGTTATGTTTAATTTAAATTTATAATAGCTTTATAGTGAAATTGACCTGTGTTACGATAAAGGGCGTTGTTAACACAAAATAATTCCTATGAGTTATTCAATTCAGTATAGCCAAATCGTCAAGGGTAGTATGAATTGACAAAGAACTATATAACAAAGCCATTGTATATTCATATACCTTACTTGACTTTTACTAAATTAATATAGTGAAACTAGCTTTTGCCCGCTGCTTCGCACGCGTAAATTACGATTAGAAAAATATTTTGTACAAACACCCCTACCCTCCTCAAGGAACGTACATGTTAAATTTCACCTTCTTGCGCCCAGTAATTTAGGTTGTAATGTGTCTGTCAGTCAGTCAGTAACGCAAGGATTTTATTATATACACAGATTGTAGTGATTCCATTAAAAAATAAAAGTTTTTACACAAATTCTGAATCTCTTTTCAAATTTCTTAGGGGTAAATTTCCAAATTAAATGTCTTTATGTTCGCTGACGCCATTTGCGGATCCAATAAACAAAGCATGAAGTTAATCCCTTGAGAATAAAAAGTTGCATAAAAATTCTGACAACCAGTTTAACCCCTTTAGGGCAGGAATTTCCAAAAATCTTCTCTTAGTGTTCCCCTACACATCTCAAGGAACATACATGCTAAATTTCATCTACTTGCGCTCAGTTGTTTCGGCTGTAGCATGTCTGTCAGTAAATCAGTAACGCAAGGATTTTATATACTGTTTGATTTTTTATACATTGTATGTAGTTCCGTGGTACAGTGGATAGCGTATGCGTCTGCTAAACGGGAGGTATCGAATTCGATTCCCGAGTCGGGCAAAAGAATTACTGAGTTTTGCTGATTTCTCAGTAGCAGCACGGAGTCTGCCAATGTAATGGTAACGGTAATAGGCCCGCCCCCTATTACATGGGACCTAATATGCAACATAGCGAAATGTTGGTGTAATAATACACCTCTGCCTACCTCAGAGATACAGGCGTGAGACTATAAAAAATAAATAAACAGTCTGTAATCTCAAAATAGCTGTATTGGATATTGTTTCCAGTACCTTAATGATTTATTAATATTGTTTTTCTGTCTGTCTATTTATTCAGGGTAATCTTAAAAATGGCTGAAACGATTTAGATGTGTATTTTACTAATGGTTCATGAAAACTCTCAAATAAACTATGAAAATTTCATGTAGACGTAGCTGATTGCAAAAGCTAGTTAAAATTAAATTAGTCAAGGATTCCGTAGCAGTATACATTTGTATATCTCAGCGACATTTAAAAAAAAATATCCAAGTTCAAAAACCATTTCTTAGTATTTTAGGTTAAACAAATGAGAGAAGCCTTGGTCAGTAGTTGGACAAAGCAGCTAACTGATAAAACGTGCTTACCTGCTTAAAAATAAATAAAAATAGCAAAATAACTAACTATTGGTCATATAAAGAACCATCTCACATTTTAGTTAGTGAAGATGAAGAGCGCTTAGATGAGAACCAGCCGCATAAATTTAAATTAATGAAAATTAAATGCACATCAGCGACGATGAAAAAAAATCAAGTGAAGGAATTAAAAGTTTTATACAAACTGGGACCCCTTTTTGAACTCCCCGTTTTAGTGGTGAATTCACTAACGTCACTTGAGGAACCGATATACAAAAGTTTCTAGTGAATCCATTAAAGTTTTTTTTATATTACAAAATGGCCTTTCTTAAGCCCTATAGGGGAGTCACTTCGAAAACTCCTTTCTTGGTGTTCACTAACGTCATTTGAGGAACCTATATACAAAGTTTGAAGTTAATCCAATGAAGGAATAAAAAGGTTTCATGCAAATTCCGACTCCCCTTTTTAACCCTTTAGGGTAAGAAATTCCAAAAAGATTTTTTACGTTTACTAACGTCGTTAGAGAAACCAATATACAAAGGTTGAAGTCAATCCAATGAAGGAATAATAAGTTTCGTTTTCACTTTGAACCCCTATCTTACCCCCTGAAGGTAGGAATTTTCAAAAAACAAATTCTTAGTGTTCACTATCGTCATTTGAGGAAACAATATACAAAGTTTGAAGTCAATCCATTAAAGGAATAAAAAGTTACATACAAAGTTTGACCCTCAATCTTACCCCTTGAGGGTAGGAATTAAAAAAATAAACAAATTCGTAGGATTCACTATCGTCATTTGAGGAACCAATATACAAAGTTTGAAGTTAATCGACTGAAGGAATAATAAGTTTCGTTTAATACACACTTTGAACCCTATGTAACCCCCTGAGGGTAAGAATTTTCGAAAAACAAATGCTTAGTGTTCACTATCGTCGTTTGAGTAACCAATATACAAAGTTTTAAGTCAATCCATTAAAGGAATAAAAAGTTACATACAAAGTTTGACCCTCAATCTTACCCTCTTAGGGGTGAAATTCCCAAAAAAAATAATTCTTAGTGTTCACTATTATCATTTGAGGAAGCAATATGCAAAGTTTGAAGTCAATTCACTGAAGGCATAATAAATGACATACAAACTTTGACCCCCTATCTTATCCCCTTAGGGGAGGAATTTCCAAAAAAATAATTGTTAGAGTTCACTATCGTGGTTTGAGGAACTAATATACAAAGTTAGGAGTCAATCCATTGAAGGAATAAAAAGTTTCATACAAACTTTGTCCCCCAGGTTTACCCCCTTAGGGGTGGAATTTCCAAAAATCCTCTCTTAATGCTACCCTACACACCTCAAGGAACATACTTGCTAAATTTCATCTTCTTGTGACCAGTAGTTTCGGCTGTAGCGTGTCTGTCAGTCAGTCAGTAACGCAAGGATTTTATATATTAAGATAATGCATGTAATTATTAGTGTAGGTACTTGGTGGCCCTACTTGTTTACTGTTGTGGTTGGAACAGGCGTTTACTGTGAACCGTATGACCTCTACGGTGCCGGTGTTGCATTTCCCATGACAAGATATCATGAATGGCCTTCTTTGCAATAGCTAAAGAAGAAATAAATAAAGGTAAAACAAAAAATGGCGGGTAGCACTGAGCGATTTAATCACGACTTTTGCATATTATGTTAGCGTATGGTTGTCTGAATACAGCTGTGATCTGGCCACGGCGTAGATATCGAAGGGAGGTTCCGGGTTCGATACTCGTTTTGAAAGGGGAGCGATTGTTTTTATTTCTTTTTAAGTAAATCATGTGAGGGTGACTTGCGATCACGAACCTTCTGAACATATTATGCTTGGCTACCTAGAGGGACAAAAATATCCTCTGGTTTCGCGTACAGCCGTTTATGGGCATAGTATGTAATATAAACAAAACTGAGCGTACAGTCTGACTTGTATTATTCCAATAAAAGCAAGTGCGTTTGAGTGAAGCGTACTGGTCATTCTTCTAGTTTAGTTGTAATATTGGTTTTAGAACCAACATCTACTCGTGGCTGCGGTTGGTTTTCTGCTAAACATGGAACAATGAACCCAGTCTAGACTGTCCTTTGCAGGATAGCGATGCTAAAGTTATTTGACTGATCGAATCGTACGTACTGTCTTCATAGAGTGTAAGCTTGAAATAAATAGCTACGATTGACCTTTTGTTTCTTAAATAGGCGGGTATGACTTTGACTTTTAGACATGTAACCGGAGGGACAATTCTCGTATTTTATGTGACATGAAAACTATGCTTTGAATGAAATGAGATAATATATGTATTTTGAATTAACTCGGAATCAGTGTTCTGCTAATTTAATGTCATTGTCTTAGAGTAAGGAAAATACATGGAAACTGCATTAAAATAGCAGCCTTAAAGTACATAATTATTTACTTCACTTTGACTTAGGAAGTCTTTCTAGTGTTAGAGTAGGATACGAATACGAATGGCGTTTCGAATTTTCGTGGGTTGTTACTAATTTTAATTTGACTTAATTATGATGGGCTTACTCGTGGTGAATATCGAAGGAATTTATTTATTTCATCATACCTGACAGAATCTAGTACAATTGTGGCAAACATATGTAAGCAATATAATTATAAACTGAACTAGGTTCCTAAATATGCGTATACATCATGATCTGTAAAAATAAGAGAGTAAAAAATTTAAATAATAAAAAGAAAGAAATAAACTTATTGTGTAACAAACGTTACGTTTATGTAACTACAAGTGTTAGAAGTCATTACTCATGAGACATAATATGTTGAACATCGTTCTTAAAAGTTAATTTATTATTGAATATATCTAATTTGGAACTGTGTTTAGGTAGTAAGTCATTATATAGTCGACACATCCTTATAATGGGGTTGTGAAATGTGTGTGTAACAAACGTTACGTTTATGTAACTACAAGTGTTAGTAGTCATTACTCATGAGACATATGTTGAACATCGTTCTTAAAAGTTAATTTATTGTTGAATCTATCTAATTTGGAACTGGGTTTAGGTAGTAAGTCATTATATAGTCGACACATCCTTATAATGGGGTTGTGAAATGACGTAGGTATTATATACGAATATGGAAAGTGTTTTGAATGATCTGGTCTGACTCCTGATCTGGTTTGCCAGAATTAATTTCAATAGAATGTTGATAAATCCTCAGATTGTGTTAAATAAAGGTGTGAATCAAACATGAATATCGATAAGTAGATTTGAACGTAGAAACAGAAAATTGTGTGATTTGATTTGTTAAATCTGTTCAAATTGGGATCTGCATATTGTTGTTTTATGTAACCGAGTCAGAAACAGTTGTTACTCTTTCATAAAAAGAGGCATTTTGATAAGGTATTGCAGTAGTGTAGCATTGGCTTGTGCAGCACAGTGGCCCATAGGGTACCTTCTTAAGCGATGGGTGAGCGAGTCCGTGGGTAGAAGCTGATCTGTTTAGTGAAGGTATCGATGGAATTATAACGTCACTACGAGTGTCAATACAATCCTCATACCAATGAAGGAATCGAAGTGCCTAAGATCTAAGTCTCGAGAATTGCGAATTCCACTCGACCATTAAAATTGAAATTGGTGATTTTAATTATCTAAATATGTTTTAAATTGACATTTTATATTGATTATTTTCTTGTTTAATTAAATTGGTATGTATCTGCCTAATGTTTGTATGTCTAAGTGACAAAACATAGCGTACTATTATATTTGTCTATAACCAAATATTGTAAACATATGTATAACAAATAAAATATGATTTGATTTTATTTGATTCGACAAACATCCATTAAATTGGAAGTGATCTCCCATTCAATTGGAAGTGGTCTCCCATTTAATTGGAAGTGGTCTTCCATTCAATTGGAAGTGGTCTTCCATTCAATTGGAAGTGGTTTTCCATTCAATTGGAAGTGGTCTTCCATTCAATTGCAAGTGGTCTTCCATTCAATTGCAAGTGGTCTTCCATTCGATGGAAGTGGTCTTCCATTCGATGGAAGTGGTCTTCCATTCGATGGAAGTGGTCTTCCATTCGATGGAAGTGGTCTTCCATTCGATGGAAGTGGTCTTCCATTCGATGGAAGTGGTCTTCCATTCGATTGGAAGTGGTCTTCCATTCGATTGCAGGTGGTCTTCCATTCGATTGCAGGTGGTCTTCCATTTAATTGGACGTGGTCTTCGATTCAATTGGAAACGGACTACGGCATTCCAATAAATTGGAATTGTGAATTCCATTAAATTGGAGACGATAAATCAGTCGGCTTACAGTGGCAAAATGGAAGTGGCCCCTTTGAATTTATCTTGAGGTCGCTGGCATCGTCACCTCAGCTAATATGAGAGCTGTGCTGATATTCCTAAGAAGAGGCGGACTGCAAGAAATATTTTACCGTTGCCTGGAGCTAGCGAGAAGCTGTAGAGGATGTGAGTATTTCTGAAGTAGCTGTTAAGAAACTTTATGGTACCTCTCACCTAAACAAAACGCGACTTTTGAACGGCGCGGTTTCCGGCTTATTCGGCAAGATGAAGGGGAACGTTTCGAGAAGTTTCTTGTTGAGCTGAGGGATCGGGCTCGGAAGTGTATGTTCGAAGAACCTGATGACCACATAATGAATCAAATACTGGATAAATCCATGCCATCGGACATAAGAAAAGTGTTGACAATGGGTGATGAGATGGCATTGGACAAGGTTATCACTATGACCAACACCTTGGAGGGTGTGGATTGCCAACGGAACTGATATGAACAAAAAGACAAAGTAAGACAAATGAAGTTAATGCAATGAGAAACTGAAGCAGGAATGGTGCTAGGTGGGCGAAACAAGAGAGCAAGTTGAGTGAAGAGAAAAGGACACTGAGGTGTGCAGGATGTGGCATATCAGAGCATGTGTCCCGGGGCCTTCCTTGCCCAGTAAAGTTCAAGGGAGTGTAACGGCTACGGAGAGTGTGGCTGCTACCAAAGATTTTGCAAAACTAAAGAATTCCAACAAAAAACGGAAGCTCGCCCGAAGTCCGGCAGGATAGGGTGACTGTGGCAAGAGACAATGGAGGCGTTCGCTGGGAAATGGAAAGTGTAGTATATATTTGACATTAACGACGACGTAGCTATAAAAGGTGAGATAGATATCTTTTGATACATCGGTCAAACAAGCTATGCCATCCTATCGGAGAGTTCCAGTCTCGCTGTAGGAGTAAATGCAACAGTGAAACGAGGGGGAGCACGATGTGCGGCTTTCTGGAGTAATTGAGGTGCTTAAATATAACAATGTTTTATTAAATAAAAAGAAATGTATTTTTTCACTTTTGGGTCACGAACTGATACCGGAAGGAGTCAGGCCGCTGAAAAAAAATGAAATGGATTTGGAATGCCAAGGACTGGAGAGGAATTACAGAGCTTTTTAGGAAATTGGGCAATAGGTCAAATATAGAAGAATACTGAAGAGAAGATCGGAATGAATGAGAATGAATGAAAATATAATGCTCTCGGAAATAAACACATTGGGATATTGCGACATTAAAGATAAGACGTGGGTAAAAGCAGACGCAAGTCCTATAGGACTGGGAGCGGTATGAGCGCAAGTTGATAATAAAGGACCAAGAATATGAAATATAGCATACGGAAATTGGACACTCAATGTGAAAGAAAATATAGCCAGACAGAAAAACGGGGCTTTTGCTGTGCCCAAATCAAACCCGTGTACTCGTGTGTTAAGACTGTTTTAGCGACAAAAAAATTGAAAAGAAACGCGGACGAGCATCGAGATCATGTAAAGATTAGATCGTTCCAGTCCATCATCAGAAGAGACTTACGTTCACCAGATAGTCGAGCTGGCGAAACCCTGTGCAACCTCAATGCAACAAATAATAAAGGAATCAGGAAGCGATCGGGAGATCACTAATGATAAGAAAGGATTTTATGGTGACTAGAGGGATGAGTCCAGGAAATCATGCAGAATATTTACGGATGAATTGTATTTAAGTGAGAACATTTTACTGATATGAAAAGGAATAGTCATTCAAAGGAGCCTCGGGAGAAAGCTTCTGCTGGCGGCGCATCAGAGGCATCCATGTGTGGTCGCCTTCGTGCGTGGGATTTCGTGGGATCTGGTGGCCTAGGATCGATGGGGACGTTGAATGGGCGTTGATGGGAGATTTGCAAAGGATGCACTCTAGTTAGCTTATCAAGTTCCCTAGCACCTATAAATGGACGAGAACTCTGATATTGCGATCGATCTAGTGGGCCCATTGCCAAATAACGATTATATTTTTGTTGTGTGTATAGTGAAGTTACAACCGCTGTAAAGAAATCAAGATTACGAGAACTATAACGCTACGAGTTCGCAAAATATAAAAATTCTGAGAGAAGTCATCGGTCAGCTGGGCTGCCCACTATCGGTCACTACTGATGGCTGTTCGTCTGATTCGCTGCGGTGCGTTGGCGAGGAGTTGAAAGATTTGTCATGATGGTGATATTAAAATTTTAACACAGTGCGATATTGGCCACAAATGAAGAGAACATCTAACCAAAGACAGTTAAACGGCTCTAGAGAAAAGCAGGGTATGAAAGATACACTAAAATTTTTAATACTGAATGAAGTACAACCCCACCTCCCATACGGTAACAGGAAAAACGTCAGAAGTATTTTTCAAGAGAATGAACATGGATAAAAACCCAATATTGAAATATATAAGTAAGACGGATAACAAGACTATTAAATCTATTTTAAGAGACAAGACGGATAATGAGACCGAATTTGCAAAAGGAAAAAGGAAAAGAATACGGAGACCGCAAGAGAAGAGCGGAGCGGTAAGGCCAAAACAAACAGAAGGGGACAGCATCTATGTATGGTATGGTAGCATGGGCTGTTTCCACAACTCCACGTCCTGGCGTGTATTTTGTGTATAAGGTTTAGGTATAAGAAAGATAAGGCAATGACGTATAAATTATTTGCCAATGAAATATACATACATTATAATGATAAATAAAAAATGTTAAAAGGGAAGAGATGTAGTATTTGTATCTATGCAATAGATACAATACATTGTCTCATGTACATCATACTTGTTACTTTTACAAGATGTGTTTAGAGTGACGGGTACTAGATTTTGCTTTTTTGTATCTGGAATAGCGAAGGTAGGTGGCTTTATACAGCGATTACTAAAAAGTTATTTGTCTTTGGAAAGATCTTTATGATTTTGAGAGAATGTCGGCCTATAAGCCTATCAGCATTAACCCCTGCGTGTTTATAAAAGTTAAAGTAACTTAGTTTTAGCCTTGATAGTTTATATTAGGTTAGATTTGTTAGTTTTCTTGTGATGTTACGCTGTGGCAGATCCCAAATTTGGATTATTGATTTAATTACAATATTATTTGGGTAGGTAGGTGCTAAGGTTGGGTAACTTAAGAGATTGAAATTATTTTATAAACATTGAAATATGTATAAAAAATTATGTATTTGCTACTTCCGAGGCCCATATTCCGCTAATCACGTCATAATTCAATATTTTGATTACTATGCGGCATAGTTTGATAACAAGTGACTAACGAACACCGAGATGATATTTTAAAATGTAAAATAAATCCACGTTACAGGTTGTTATGTATAGCATCGTCTGGGCGGCCAGGGAGATCTATTCCTACTTCCTAGTATGGACCAAACACGTAGCGGCATCGTCTGAAGGCACCCATCTAAACGCACGATCGTAAATTCCCCAATCACTTATTGATAGACGAAATAATAAATACCAAACGTCTGGGAACCAAAAGAAACGGAGATTAAGAGATATATCGTGTTGTAGCTAAAACCAATCGTATACGAATGTAGGTAAGACTTTTGTGTCGAAAACAACGAGAATTGTTTCAAAGCTCGTTTATTATGCCAATCCTTTATTGGGAGAGCAATGAAAACGGGCGTGATGAATGCGCTGGACACGCGGACAATTGGAAAAACGAGACGGTCACTTGCAGCCGACGGGGCCCGTACGACCCGGCCGGGCCACGGGCGACATGCCACCTCTGAAATACATATAGATTATAGATGGTAGTGCAGCGATTTTGAATCGTGACCCGTCGCTAGTGGAAATTGTTATTGGTACGTGGTATTTGCGGTTAGCTTCATAATCAGTTTCGGCGTTACGTAATACTTTTCGTCTGTTTTGGACTAGAACTTATAGCTTTATGTGTTTTGTTATCTGCGCTTATTTTTTGTCTCGACATTCAGTTCATAAACATGTCTATGTGCGAGTTACAACAATGTCCAAATATTGGTGTGTCTTTTTGTCATATTACTAATTTATAAAATCTGATCAGACATAAAAAAATCATTATGCCGAACCGTTTTAGGGTAAACAAATTAAAGTTTATACATTTATTGGAGGCGTGGTGCGACGACTATTTGTACTTGATCCGTAATTCACAAGATCTGATCGAAGTTTGTCCGTTGGGACTTGCAGTAATCTCTGCGACGCTTTTTGGATTGAACACCAAGTTCCTTCGAAGAGGTTTAGTTGTAAACGGGTGTCACAAGACCCATCACCAAGCCGAAGTCTACTTGTTTTGGAATTCATGCCAAGTCATACTAAGCAACAATAAATTATACCTGCCCACCTAGGATATGCACCACGAGATATCACACGCGTGAATAAAGAAATATTGTCGTTATCGGTTAATATCTCGTTTTCTTTAACATGCGCACCACGATAGACAAGCTTCACGTCGAAGAATTCGCTCTCGTTGCACGAGTAACCGATGTTGCCCTTTGAAACATAGAATGTCAATTACGGCATTTAATAATGTAACCACACCGGTTTAGTTCATTCAATTTGTGCTTAAATGGCTCAAAAGACTTGTATTCACCTCTATAGTTTATCATATTATGTGCTATTTAACATTTGTAATTTTTATGTACCTATTGTTTAATTCAAAAGTTGATTAGTTTTAATTCGAAAGCAAAACTCATGTCAATACCTACAAAGTATTAACAATTGTTACTGTGTTGAATAAGAAAGAGGTCCAATGCGCAGCTTCGATAATAATGATATTAACTTGCCTTATATAGACAGGCAGGACATCTGAATGAGGCTCGAGATCCGTGGCAAGCCTTTCTATGAGAAACAGAGCCATTGGTTTTGATATACGCCAAAGCAACTGGAATTCTCTGTCGTTCAACGTAAAAGGGTCACAGAGATCCCTTATTCGCTTTCTTTGCACTTTTCTCGCGTGGCGCTCTTCATATAAGGTTATTAAATAATTATAATATTAATAAGGGACTGCCATTTTCTTTGTTGTTTTAAAGAAATATTTTTAGTTGCTCGTGTAGTTCTCGTCGTATGAAAGCATGACGACTATTATTACTATTTTTCTTTGAAATAGAATTAGTTTTATTATAAGTCAAATCGATTAGATCGATTGAGTAACATTTTGTTTAGTCTATTGAAAATTTCTGACAATGGTCACACTGAACTGTCACTTCCTTCCCGCCTGAAAAATTACCACGTTGTCGTCTCGTACGTAAAATATCGCCTTTTGAATTAACGTGAATTGAATCAACTTGTAATTAACTTAATACGTAATTGCCGTTTTTGACTTCCGGCAAGATTTGTGACATATTGAACATTTGTGAAAAGTTATTGTGAGCACACCTTTTTGCATTTCGTGTGAATTGATTAATTGAACTAAATTGAGTAAACTCTCGTGAAACTGCCGCTTTTGATTTGTCCGGCACTGATCAGTCCGCAGTGTTGATCAATTTGTGATATTATATATATGGAACACTGACATTTTGAGAAATTGTGAATCCTGTGAACTTGCATCGTGCATTGAAGACGCTGCGTTGGAGTCTGGTAAAGTAAAGATAATTACTTGCTAATATTGGCCAATTTTAGTCTCGTGTGTGTCTAACTTGCCTCCAGGACTCCACTCAAGAACATCACCAGGATATATTTGGTAAGACATTTGTTTAATTCTTATGGCCAAGAAACTTGGTCCATGTGTTTAGATCCTTTGCCTTGGGCTAAGACTGGATGAATTAATCGCTTCCACTGATCTCTGTTAAAAAATACCCATTCTTAGCCCGAATTCTACACATAATTTTGGTAGCAGAGCGTAGTTGTATCTTAGCCGTTGATTGTATCTGAACTCAGATTGGTGTTGTATGAGCTATATATCTCACCTTGAAGACAGTATTGTAGTGTTTGTCAGGTCAGTTATTGTCTAAAATACATAATATTTAATTGTATAAGTTGACCTAGATAATTTGAAACACATTGTCACACATAACCTCAATCAGTAATTGTTGATTTGTATTGTTGAAAAATCTAACTTAAATTTGTTGTTGCATTAATAAGTCAGTTTGTTTGGATACATAACAGCTGTATGTATCAATAAATTTAGTAAATTTAGTTTATTGCATATATTCATAAACATTATAACAACCAACTTGACCTTGCCACTTGGGCGTGTCACATTAATAAACTTTGTTTTGTTATAATATAGATAATATTGCTAGGTAACACATATTCTGTGCTTACTTACTATTGTATATCTCAAATAACATAGCCAGTCTGTCTGTTGCAAATAATTAATTAATTAATTTGAAGTTCAACTTTTAATTTGTTATAAGTTACAACTTTTGATAACTTTTGTGTTTGTTTCAATATATTGAAACTATTAATTTTGTTGGACAGTAGATACCTGTCACTTGCCTGCACTTGCAGTAAACAGGCTAATACTTTGTTGGTTTCAAGGAATTGAGAAAAATTAAGTTTTGATTGTTAATATTATTTAACGCTTGTCCGGGCTCTTTTGAATTTTGATTATGTCAGCTATCAAGGACTTGCGTGCGGCTGCTGGTGCTATTGCATCAGATTTGCGCTGGTTTGCCTCGGCCAGTGCTTTAGTGAACCGGCCTGATCGCCAGCAGGCCTTACTTCAAAGGTACGAGCGGATCGATGATCGCCTGGCAAGTGTGGAACAGCAGTTTCGCACTTTCAGCGCTTGCTGTCTCGAAGTGTCAGTCACTGATTTCACTGCTGACCAGCGAAATAAAGTCAGCGAAGACTATGCCCAGGTCTTAGACCTGTATGATGCTGTCTCCAATACTGCGAGACAACTAGTTGCCGATAGGGAAGGGCAACCCGGCCTGAAGCAGGAGCTTCCTAGGTCAGCACCGGGGCTGGTGAGTAGGCTCCCTACTTTGGACCTCCCCCATTTTGATGGCTGCCTAGGAAGCTACCTGGGCTTCATTAATTTGTTAGACAGCCTGGTCAATGACAGGGCTGACCTTCGGCCAGCACAAAAATTGGCATATTTAATGTCGGTTCTGGATGGGGAGGCTAAGGGCCTCATCCAGCATCTGCCCGTGTCTGACGAGGCGTACCAGACGGCTCGGGACCTAATCACCCGTAAGTACCATAATAAGCGTGGCCTCGCCGACACGCACATTGAGCAGATTTTGGGTTTGCCGACGCTCACCCGGGTCTCTGGGTTGCGCACCCAACTTTTGAACCCGCTTTTGGTGGCCATCAACGCACTTAAGTGCCTTGACCTGCCCGTGGACCAATGGTCCCATCTATTGGTGCACATTGTGCTGAAGAAGCTGCCTGCCGACCTGAGATCGCGTTTTGAACAGCGCTTTGGTGGGGATAGCGCGACCCATCTGCCCCCCTTTGCTGACCTGGAGAGGTTCCTGGAGGATGAGTGCCGGGTCTTGGACAACTCCGGTGGTGACATGCCGGCTAAGACACAGCCGCCCAAGGTCAAGGAGCAGGCTCGCGGTCACACCCGAGCCAATGTTGACCGGCGCCCTCCTCGCTTTGCGGTCACGCAGAGCCCAGCGGAGTGCTCCTACTGCAAGGTCACGGGGCACAGAACGGCCAGTTGTAGGGCATTCTTGGACCTACATGTCGCCTCTCGTAGGCGCATCGCGAATGGCCGCTGCCTTTGCTTCTCTTGTTTGGGGTCCCACTACCAGCGAGACTGCCCAAACTCTCGCCCCTGTCCTCACTGTGGAGGACAGCATTTGGACATTCTCTGTATGAATGCCAGAGAGGTTGGCCGCTTGCCCAACCAGCCGACGCCGCGCACGGGCGGGTGTTTTGAAGGTGGCAGCCGAGGCTCACCGGCTCGTAGCCGAGAGTCGCCTCGCTCAATTGATCGCCACTCGCCCCGCTTGGAGAACCGTAGCGTGCGCACGCCTCCTCTCTCTCGCGCACCTGAATGTGCTGTTCAGCGTCACCAGCACCATGACTGCTGCCCCAGGTATTCCCCTCCTTTGGCGGAGGGTCCCCGTCTTGACTCGCGCCCACCTCGTTTTGGGCGGGTGCGTCATTATGACCCCCCACAGATGGCGCGCGGATCGAGTCATCACGCCTTTGAGGACTTCAAGCCGCACCCTCGTTTTGACTTGCCTGGTCCTGGCCAACGGTCGCCGCCCAGGCAACAATAGGTCATTGACCCCTGCCCTATAACTCCAACCTCCCCCATTGAGACCGTTATCCTACCAACGGTTGCTGTTAGGGTCTGGGGACCCACGGGGACCTCTGTTGTTGTCCGTGCTATATTGGACACAGGTTCACAAGGTTGCATTGTTTCCACTTATTTGGTAGGGCAGGTCAAATTAAATATGGGCTCTTTTCCGAATTGTATACGGGGCATAGGTGACGTAGCCTCTAATGTTGAAGGGCAAGTTAAGGTTTTGTTTGGCCCTGTTGAATCTTCACATCCGAGGATTAAAACCTCGGCTATTGTGCTGAAGAATATTTTGGGTATGCATCCACAGAAGCAGCTACCTGCTGCTGTGGTGAATTTGACATCGGGATTGGAACTGGCAGACCCCAAATTTGACACACCGGGACAAATCGACTTGTTGATTGGCTCTGATGTCCTCGGTGGAATTTGATTGGTGGGAAACGGGTCTTGGTGCCAAATGGTTTAACTGCCATCCCGACCATATTTGGATTTGCTTTGATGGGCCCTGTACCTAGGGACCCCCCTCCACCTGAACTTGATAATTTGTTGGCTGTAGGCTCCGCTTTCTCTGATGCGGTTCAGAGGTTTTGGGACGTAGAGGAGCCCCCTCAAGTTGCCCGTTTGAATCCAGAACATGAGGAGTTCGAGCTGTTCTTCCAGAACAACACTGGTCGACTCCGTTCTGGTCGGATTATTACGAGGCTACCCTTCCTGTCTGTTCGGCCTCCGCTTGGTGAGTCACGACCTTTAGCCGAAAAAAGATTGTTAGCTATGGAGCGTCGCATGGGCCGTGATACGGAGCTCAGACAGAAGTACATTGAGTTCATGAGGGAGTATGAACAATTGGGACACATGTCTGTGTCAAATTTGGATTGGCGTTCGGTGGAGCATTACTTTCTCCCGCATCATGCGGTATGGAAGCCATCGACTGGCAAGCTGCGCACAGTGTTTGATGGTTCTGCGCAGACTTCAAAAGGCGTATCCTTGAACCAGTGCTTGCATTCTGGTCCCAAGTTGGTCAAGGACCTTTGTGACGTCATCACCAGCTTCCGACGACATCAGGTTGTCTTTATGGCCGACATAAAAATGATGTTCAGGCAGACGATTATCCACCCTGATGACCGTCGCTTCCAGCTGATCCTTTGGAGAGAGTCTCCTCGCGATCCCATGGTCGTCTACGAGCTCAATACTAACGTACGTACGGGTTAAGGTCAAGCCCCTACTTGGCAATACGTTCTCTTTGGGAGCTCGCAGACCGCGAAGGCTTACGTTTCCCACGAGCCTCCGCCATCTTCATCATCCTCCTAGCGTTATCCCAGTTTCAACCTGGGGTCCGCTTACCAGTCTAACCGGATTTGGCTGAATATTTAGCTTTTCCACAGAGCGACTGCCTGTCTGACCTCTGCAACTCGAAGGGATAGCGATATTCCATGGTTTAGACTAGTGTCAGTTTATTTAGAAGGTACTGACGCCCTGTAACGACTGTCAAAGATCTTCATGACAACCGGGACCGACAGCTTAACGTGCTCTCCGAGGCACGGGACAAGCGATAATTAACAATTCAATACGCACATAACTCCGAAAAGTCATTGGTGCGCGCCGTGGATTCGAACCCGATAACCTCTGCATGGCAGTCTGTTGGTATCTCCACTAGGCTATCGCTGCCTCCACTAGGCTATCGCTGCCTGCCTCCGCCATCTTGAAGGATGATATTTACGTCGATGACATTTGCTCGAGCGCCTCCACAGTGGACGAGGCGATCCTCCTGCGGGACGAATTGATAGGTATTTTGGCCTCCGCTGGTTATGAGTTGCGCAAATGGATTTCCAACTCACCAGCACTTTTGGAAGGCTTGCCAGAGGATCATCAGCAAGATCCACATCTATTTGAGATTGTTGACAACCCCGCCATGATGGCTGTTCTCGGCGTTCAGTACAGACCAGTCCAAGACATCTTTACATATAACGTAGACTTGAAATTGCCGACTAAACGTCTCGTATTGTCTACTGTCGCCAGAACCTTTGATCCGAATGGTTGGATCTGTCCAATTATATTTTGGGCAAAATGCTTCTTGCAGAAGCTTTGGACAGCAGGATTGACCTGGGACGAACCTCTGCACGGCACTCTTGTTGAGGAATGGACCTCCTTTGTATCATCACTTCCTGCCGTCAACGAGATCTCCTTGCCTCGTCCCATTCTTCCTCCCGGGAAGTACAAGGCCACCCTTCACGGGTTTTGTGACGCCTCGGAACGTGGTCACGCGGCCGTGGTGTACTTGCTCACAGTCAGTGCCTCAGGTAAGGTGAGAGTCTCCCTGATCATGGCGAAGAGCAAGGTAGCACCCCTTCGGACATCTTTGACCATTCCGAAATTGGAGCTCTCGGGAGCAGCACTACTTGTACGCTTATTGAACCACGTGTCTAGTACTTTGGGTAAAAGCATTTGTATTAGTGGGACCTACACCTGGACAGACAGCCAAATTGTACTTTGTTGGTTGAAGGCGTCTGTCCACACCTTGGAGGTATTTGTCGCTAATCGCGTTTCCCAAATCCAGAAATCCGAAGTCAAGCTTGTTTGGAGACACGTGCCAGGTGAGCTCAACCCCGCTGATTGTGCCTCGCGCGGATGCTTGACGCCTAGTTTGATAGGTCATTCGCTGTGGTGGGGTCCGGAATGGTTGAGTCGACCAGAAATAGATTGGCCTCGAACGCCAGTTTTGAATACTTCTAATTTGCCGGGTCTACGAACACTCGCTCTTGAGAAGGTAGAATGCGCCTTCGACCCCGATTTCTTGTTGAATCGCTACAGCTCCCTTGACAAGTTGTTAGGTGTTACTGCTTGGATAAAGCGTTTTGTTTTTAATTTTAGGCATCCACAACAGAAACGACTGACACCGTTTATCTCACCACAGGAACGACAGGAGTCCCTCACCTTTTGGGTTCGTTCTGTGCAATTGGCGCATTTGAAAAAGAGATTGCTATCCTTAAATCAGGCAGATCGAAATTGTCGGGAGCTGTCTCTAAATTGAACCCCTTTTTGGACGATACGGGTCTCTTACGCGTTGGAGGGCGTCTCAAGAACGCCAACCTCCCTTACGGAGCACGTCACCCCCTTTTGTTACCTAAGGATGGTCATTTGGTACGCTTGTTGGTAACTGACCGTCATCTTAAAAATTCGCATGCTGGTTGTAATGCGCTCTTGGCCATTTTGCAACGCGAGTTTTGGATCTTGTCTGCCCGAAGAATTATTCGGAGTGTAGTCTTTCGCTGCATCCCTTGCTATAAGCTCAAGGCTTCTACCATGCAGCCCTTGATGGGGGACTTACCGGCAGATCGCGTAACTGAAAGCAGGACGTTTGACGGTGTTGGCACGGACTTCGCTGGTCCCTTTTTGGTGAAAACGTCGACACTTCGAAACAGCAAGACTGTTAAGGCCTACTTGTGTGTTTTTGTTTGCCTCTCCACAAAGGCCGTTCATTTGGAACTGGTCTCCTCGCTTACGACCGAGGCGTTTGTAGCCACATTTGACAGATTTGTATCCCGCAGAGGGCTGCCTTCCTTGATCCGTTCTGATTGCGGCACTAACTTCAAGGGTACCTATAATTATTTGAATGATGTTGTTAATTTCCTTGAAACCAACAAAGCTTATATAGGTGATAGGCTTGCCCGACGTGGGATAAATTGGTTGTTTTCCCCACCAAACTGTCCACACTGGGGTGGTATTTTTGAAGCCGCTGTAAAATCGGCCAAAACACACTTGCGCAGGACAATCGGTGAGTCTGTCCTTACATTTGAGGAACTCGCAACTGTGTTTTGTAATATTGAGGCCGTTTTGCACTCTCGGCCATTGTGCCCGATCTCCTCAGATCCGAATGATTTGGAGGCCCTTACGCCGGGTCATTTTTTGATTGGTCGCCCACTTGTCGCCTTGCCTGAGTACCCCTATATTGATACGAGACCTGGTCGTCTCTCGCATTTTGAATTGGTACGCCAGATTACTCAGAGCTTTTGGAAACGCTGGAATTTGGAATATTTGCACATACTCCAGCAACGCGTTAAGTGGACCGACAAGACCGATTCACCCAAGGTTGGTGACCTCGTTTTGATCAAGGAGGCTAACCTTCCGCCACTCAGATGGCGCAGGGGGCGCATCCTTCGTTTGGTAACTGGGGCTGATGGAGTTCCCCGATTTGCTGAGATCTTGGTGGACGGTTCGATTCTGAGGAGAGCGGTTGCAACATTGTTACGTCTACCAACTAATTAGCGGACCGGTAGGCCGGTCCGGGGCGGGTGGATGTTTGAAATAGAATTAGTTTTATTATAAGTCAAATCGATTAGATCGATTGAGTAACATTTTGTTTAGTCTATTGAAAATTTCTGACAATGGTCACACTGAACTGTCACTTCCTTCCCGCCTGAAAAATTACCACGTTGTCGTCTCGTACGTAAAATATCGCCTTTTGAATTAACGCGAATTGAATCAACTTGTAATTAACTTAATACGTAATTGCCGTTTTTGACTTCCGGCAAGATTTGTGACATATTGAACATTTGTGAAATGTTATTGTGAGCACACCTTTTTGCATTTCGTGTGAATTGATTAATTGAACTAAATTGAGTAAACTCTCGTCAAACTGCCGCTTTTGATTTGTCCGGCACTGATCAGTCCGCAGTGTTGATCAATTTGTGATATTATATATATGGAACACTGACATTTTGAGAAATTGTGAATCCTGTGAACTTGCATCGTGCATTGAAGACGCTGCGTTGGAGTCTGGTAAAGTAAAGATAATTACTTGCTAATATTGGCCAATTTTAGTCTCGTGTGTGTCTAACTTGCCTCCAGGACTCCACTCAAGAACATCACCAGGATATATTTGGTAAGACATTTGTTTACTTCTTATGGCCAAGAAACTTGGTCCATGTGTTTAGATCCTTTGCCTTGGGCTAAGACTGGATGAATTAATCGCTTCCACTGATCTCTGTTAAAAAATACCCAATGGAAGGAAAGAGGAACCCACCACGCACCCTCGAATTGACCACCCCAACTATTGCAATAGAAAAAGGTTGACAATATCGAACTCCTCTAAAAGGATAAGGGATATAGGAATGGTATGGGTCTTCCATTAGGTTACAATGGAGTTCCGCCAAGTAACGCCTGATTCAATCAACTATAAAAAATACCCATTCTTAGCCCGAATTCTACACAATTTTAGTTGTCAAAATTTGTCATAATCGAGTAATATTCGGCCGTCATGTTAGGATTCGTCGAGAGAAATGCCACAGATATGTAAAAACGACTATTATAGCTACATTTGACATAACGAGTCGAATCGTGTGTGTAACCATGTTAGAGTCAGCGAGTTAATAGAGATAATCGTCATAAACACGAGTAAACGTGTAGAGATAGTTTTCTCGTGGTGCGTATGCTAGACGGGCTGGGCAACGAAGTTTTTTTTTAAGTTGACATTGATATTGTGAGCATTCAAACATTGGTAATTACATCGTATAATTTTGACAATGTAATTGTAATTAATCTAATTAAAAGTAATTAAAAGGCATAAGCAGCAATGGCCTAGTAGAAAGACTAATACCTAGACTGCAGCGCAGATGTTATCGGGTTCTAACCCATGGCATGACTACTGAATTTTCGAAGCTAAATAGTTGCGTATTTAATTGTTAATCATCGCACGCTGAACAGTGAAGGATAACGTCGTGCGGTGCATATCTGCTGCGGTGAGAGTTCTCCATAATTATTCCAAAATATATAATATTTGTGAAATCTCGATGTTTTGAGAGAGGTGGACCAAAGATGTGAGCGTTTTTTGAATATAACTAACTCTATAAATCTCTACAATCTAAATCTACTCTATACCTAGTTGGTAAAAGTAGTTTGAAATGTGTAACATTATTTGTATCTATTGACAATTTAAATACAAACGTGTTCAGCAAAACAATATCCGTAAGCCCCTATAATTTGTTTTAAATTGGTAATATACTGTCTATGTGCTTTGTTGCAAGAAGTTGTTACGCCGACGGGTTCACTCAAGGAGCTATAAAACTCTGACTCGACGCAAAGTCAAGATTATTGTAAACTTCGGAGGGTTTCAATGGCTCCCTCAGCTAGGTACTTGTAAATCGACCTTTCTCCGCGCCTCATACTTCTTTAAAACACTTTAAACACAACTAGATGATATACTTTTCTTATTTACATTTACCACATACTTACTTTAATAATAAGCAAAAATAATTTATAATATCTTATGACAACCGAGACACCGCTGTAAGTTCTGTGTCGTACATCGCTGTACAAATTTTATATTTGTCCTTGGTAGGAACTAAACGAACCACTAGACCAATAGCAGGCCCGGCGCACTTCGCATTTTAGGTACAAACTTACAAGTACCTCGGCCGACCATGTCGACATGGTTGGATTTAGTAGGTTGCCGCGCGCCGCTCACATCAGACGTCACGCAACGAGTGCGACCGCTCCGTATTCTCACGCGCCGTGTTCATACACTGTTCAAATTATATACTTAAACGCCTTTAACAACAAAAATGTATCATCACAAGTCTAATGCAAAGTATTGCTTAATTAACTGTGTGTCGAAAGCGACTTGAAAAATTGATTTTATTTATATTACGAGAGCAACTTGAAAATTTGATTTTTTGTTTGTTGAGATATCTCAACGATTATGGTGTCAAATTAAAGATCTAGTTCAAAAACCATTTTATCTGTTTGAATCATGTAAATCGGTCCACGCGTTTAGGAAATAACTAAGAATTTGTATAGTAAAAATATAAACAACCAGAATTTTTGTGCTTTTGTTCTACTAGCTCAAATAGTGGGATAGGATACTTATAGGATAATTATTTATTATTAGATACGTGGTCAAATAGGTAGATAGACGATGAATAAATATAGTAGCAGCGCCAAGTCGACAACCCTAGCGCGCCACTCCGCGCCAGACAGCGACAGCGTTATGTGTTAGAAATGAACGGGAACTGTTAGGTTAATATCGCATTAGGCACTGAGTGCTTATGCGAGCTGAATTGAACTTTATTGCTTAGTTTTAAGAGTCGCAATTTCAATAAATTGGTTTGAAAAGTGAAGCTTCTGTACGTTAGTACTATAAATTATTCTGTGCCAATAGGTCAATAAGTTTAAGTTATCCTTAGTATTCCTAGACGGAATTTTGTGTAGACAGAAAACCATAGTAAGAGTAAAATAGTACCGTAGCAATTGATTGCTGAAGCAATAAAATGCTTAACCCGAAGTAGTATCGCGCTTAACTCAATTAACTGTAAGCCCTTGGCTGAAAGAAGAGCATACTTTCTGAGAAATGTGTATATAGAATTTAATTAATTAATTTAGACCAGCATGTGTCTTTTATGGTCTACAAGGTTAAGTAAATGTTGAATAGGTCAACCGAAAAATTAACATAGGTAATGGCAGTTATTCGATACAATAGACAGAGCACAGCATTGACGCCAATCTACATGGTAATATAATCAAAATATTAAACCGTCGATATTATAATATTATACATGCACATAGAACTACCTAACATCTCTAGGCAAAAGAAAACTTTTAAAAGTATCAAGAAAGTAAAACTATTTCAACTTAAAAGTAACCTAGTAAATACCACCCACGATAACAGTAAAGGTTACGCAACTGTCGAAAGTCGAACTTGAAATCCTAGTATTTGAAAGTAATTTTACCGATCATTGCACAATCCATGTACCTTGTCCTTGAAAATTTTATCACTGAATAAAGTTCGGGAAATTTCTCCCCCTTAAGTTTATTGCAAAATTTCATACCTGGCGGAGTGCCATCTAGAGTGCTTTAGAGGGCGCTTTCGATGCCATTTCACGTTATAAATCTGAATTTTGTGTTAAAAATTGCACTTGAGCCATTTCAGTAGGTAAACGGTCTACAAGATGCTGGGATATGCTACCATGATTTTTATATGAATTCTCCGTCGTAAAATGGAGCGGGTTTTGTAAAACAGCTTCGCGTGTCAAGTAAATTTTCGGTACTTAAATACACATTAATCAAGTCGCCAGCTTCAGTTAATGTAAGGTATTAAAGTGAATCCTATCTCAATAATTTCGAAAGTTTGTGAATATGGAATGATGTTTGTATCTTTTTTTTTTAGTAAAGAGTAGTGTCCTTTCCTAGGTTTCAGACTATCCATATCAAATTTCATCACAAACGGCTTAGAAGATTAGACGTGAAATATATATTTATGTGATAAAATACTCAATAAAATACTTTATTTTCCATAATGGCATATTAATTGCAGCAATTTTTTTAGAAAGTATTTTCAAAGGGATTACCGACTGAATATAGCGGCAAAAGCACAAATATAACTGAAAGGATTCTTCAAATTACAGACTAGTCCGCTTGTGCTCATCCGCCTCGCTGCGCTTACACGTCAACGCATGGTAAGCGCTATAAATAACGCTCCGTTCGGGTCAATTATATCGTGATAACTTTTTCACGGCACGAAACAAGACGTCACGGCACGTCATGGCACGTCACGGCATGGCATACGTCACCCCATGGTACACGTCACGTTACGGCACGGTACACGTCACGGTACGAAACATGTCACGTAACGCCATGGAACACGTCACGTCATGCCATTGTACATGCCAAGTTACGGCACGGCACGCCACGGTACACGTCACCTCACGGCACGGTACATGTCACTCATAATCCGATCGCCGACTCATTGTAAGCGCATGTAATGACGCTCCTTTCAGGTCAATTATATCGTGATAACTTTTAACCTTTTCATCAAAATTACTTACAATAAAAGACAAAGCTCATATAAATTCAATACAAATATTTTTTTGATAAGAATTCTATAGGTACTTAAAAGTATGCATTGTAAAAAGTATCTAATTTAATTATATTTTCGGATCACTATCTATATAATATTGGTTTCCAAATAGAAGATAGATATATATACGTGGGACACTCAGAAAGTTATGCGATACTAAAAAAATTTTCTATAAGTTCATATATTTTTATTACATGTTTTCAAAGTACTCTTTTTTTTATTATAAAGAACCTATCAAAATGACTTCACGCTGCCTGATGGTAAGCTGACACTGAAGTCCTATTGGGAAGGCCATCATCCCCAATTGCTGGTTAGGCAATGTGACATGACGGCCCTCACTTTGACGCTTAAGGGACCCAGGATCAAGGGAGGAAGGAAACACGTGAGCTGGCAATGAGTTCCACATCTTTATGGTACGGCAAAGATAAGATGTACCGAACCTTTTCGTACGTGACGGTATCTGCTCAACTGTGTAAGCGTGGCACTTTAACCCGGCACGTGTTGTTCGGGATAGGAAAGGAGATGGTGGGATGAGCTGAAAGAGTTCTTTTGAACACTCACCGTGATACAAATGGTAAGAGACAGCCATTGAGGCTACGTCCCTGCGTAATTGCAGAGATTCAAGGGTCTTAGTAGCCTCAAGGTCACCTATGATACGGACAGCACGCCGCTGCAACCTATCAAGAGCATCTAGCAGGTACTGAGCGGAGCCGTTCCAGAGATGAGAACAGTATTCCACGCAGGAGCGAACCTGAGTGTTGTATAATAGACACAGCTGCTCCGGCGTGAAAAACCTCCTCACTCTGTTCGGGACTCCGAGTTTTCGAGATGCCGATTTAATGACGCCCTCGATGTAGTTTCTCTGGTTGAGATTGCGGCGTATGTCCATACCAAGTATATTTAGACTGTCCTGTATCGGTAGTGGAGTGTCCAGAAGAGAAGGTTGGGTTGGGTTACTCTCCACTAGCCTCTAACAGACACCTCCAAAAACGGCCGGAAAGCTGCAAAATCTTCCCCTCGCTTCTAGGTTGTTACTTTGGTAGGCGTTGATTCGTTTTGAAACACCCAAACCGTCAACTGGCGCTTTGTTTCTGGATCGTATTGATGAATCCAGGTTTCATCACATGTAACGATGTCGTAAGCACGCCGAGACGAGCCTGCTTCAAATTCGTCTATCATATTTCTATTTTTATTAGTTTTCTTCCGAAACAGCCGTCAAAGGGCGACCACTTCTTTCTTTATCCCCCAAAGTTAGTCGACCGCGCTAAATTCATTATAGGTACCAACGATACACGGTGGCCTTAGAAGGGCCTTCATCCATGAATGCCATTTGAAGTCTATCATACGATTCGCTCGGTTTCAGGCGACAACACTTATAATCGTAAAAAAATCATAGCGCGAATATGTTCTCGAGGCAAATGCATTTTTCAGTGAGACTCGGTAATTTTAATTAGCTCGCAAAAAATGTGAGGCGGTGGTCTGTAAGAAACGCCGTAGGTCGCGTCCGACGTGACGCTGTACGCGGCCTACGAATGCTTGCTATGAAAATGCACTATAGTGGTCTCTCTCACACGCCCGACGTGGCGCACGAACGCCGTGCGCCGCCTCCATAGGTCGTACGCCGCCTACGCAGTCATTTCGGGGCATTCTGGCGTTACGGACGCCGCGTCTATGACATAAAAATTGTGAAATTTACAAAGGAGCAAGATGAATTACTGATAGAAGCTGTTAAATTAATACAGAATTTTATTTCATGCCAGCGATAAAGACCATAATATTATATTAATGTTTTTTTATCAACGTATTAAAACAACCCTCGACCTCTCTCTTCACGAAAAGGTCGTGACGCCTTTTTAGTATCTCCTGTTTTAATAATCATTGTAAAATAAGATCATCATCCTTCTCCTATTCGAGAAGAACTCTTAGAATGGTCTGTTCATCCCGTCAATTCACATTGAGCGCATGCGAGAAACTAAAATCCTGAGTGACCATCGCAAACAACGCTGGAAGCCGCGTCAAGCGTCAGCAGACGCCGGACGCCATCGGACGCAACCTACGGCGTCTGTTACAGACCACCGCGTGAGGGAAGTTTTGAATTTAAAATATACCTATTTTTACTTATAAGTAATCATATTTTTTAATAAATTATAATCAGTATATAAATTATAGCCAGTCTCACATACATAAAAACGTTTTGAGTGACCTGGTACACAGTCTCACGCCTGTTTCCTGGAGAGGTAGGCAGAGACTACGCAACTATATTTCTCTCTTGCTTCATGCACTCCCATCGAATGTCTCATGCATGCTCTTCTGTTTAGTATATGTCTAGAGTTACCGTAGCCAGGTAGGAAAATGTATCAGAAGTGCGCAGTGGAAGGTGTAATACATCTACCTGACCACGATAGACAATATATCCAGACACAATGCACTGCGTTGCACAGTGAGTAAAAGTATTGAGTAGGTACATGAAAATTTTACCTCATATTTCCTGGTGTTGCTCTTGAGTAGACCTATAAGATTAACTCATAATTTTGGCCAAAATAACAAGAGAATCGAATAGATACCAGTGTCCAGTTCAGCGTAGTCCTTCTCCTCGGGCACCAATCAGGAATTCACACACGTGTTTTACAAAGTTCAATGTTCAATATATCACCAATTTATCACAAACTTTGCCGGAAGTCAAAAGCGGCAATTGTAAGTATTTACAAGTTGATTCAATTCGCGTTAATTCAAAAGGCGATCAATTTATTACAATATTACAAACGGAGCTAGCCCAAAACCCAAAACGTCTTTTTCTGGAAGAGGGAGTTGACAGTTCAGTGTGACCATTGTCAGAAATTTTCAATAGACTAAACAAAATGTTACTTAATCGATATAATCGATTTGATTTATAATAAAAACTAATTCTATTTCAAACATCCACCCGCCCCGGACCGGCCTACCGGTCCGCTAATCGGTTGGTAGACGTGACAATGTTGCAACCGCTCTCCTCAGAATTGAACCGTCCACCAAAACCTCAGCAAGCCTCCTTGATCAAAACGAGGTCACCAATCTTGGGTGGATCGGTCTTGTCGGTCCACTTAACGCGTTGCTGGAGTATGTGCAAATATTCCAAATTCCAGCGTTTCCAAAAGCTCTGAGTAATCTGGCGTACCAATTCAAAACGCGAGAGACGACCAGGTCTCGTATCAATATAGGGGTACTCAGGCAAGGCGACAAGTGGGCGACCAATCAAAAAATGGCCCGGCGTAAGGGCCTCAAAATCATTCGGATCTGAGGAGATCGGGCACAATGGCCGAGAGTTCAAAACGGCCTCAATCTTACAAAACACAGTTGCGAGTTCCTCAAATGTAAGGACAGACACACCGATTGTCCTGCGCAAGTGTGTTTTGGCCGATTTTACAGCGGCCTCAAAAATACCACCCCAGTGTGGACAATTTGGTGGAGAAAACAACCAATTTATCCCACGTCGGGCAAGCCTATCACCTATATCAGCCTTGTTGGTTTCAAGAAACTTAACAACATCATTCAAATAATTATACGTGCCCTTGAAGTTAGTGCCGCAGTCAGAACGGATCAAGGAAGGCAGCCCTCTGCGGGATACAAATCTGTCAAATGTGGCTATAAACGCCTCGGTCGTAAGCGAGGAGACCAGTTCTAAGTGTACGGCCTTTGTGGAAAGACAAACAAAAACACACAAGTAGGCCTTGACAGTCTTGCTGTTTCGAAGTGTCGACGTTTTCACCAAAAAGGGACCTGCGAAGTCCGTGCCAACACCGTCAAACGTCCTGCTTTCAGTTACGCGATCTGCCGGTAAGTCTCCCATCAAGGGCTGCATGGTAGAAGCCTTGAGCTTATAGCAAGGGATGCAGCGAAAAACTACACTCCGAATAATTCTTCGGGCAGACAAAATCCAAAACTCGCGTTGCAAAATGGCCAAGAGCGCATTACAACCAGCATGCGAATTTTTAAGGTGACGGTCAGTTACCAACAAGCGTACTAAATGACCGTCCTTGAGTAACAAAAGGGGGTGACGTGCCCCGTAAGGGAGGTTGGCATTCTTGAGACGCCCTCCAACGCGCAAGAGACCCGTATCATCCAAAAAGGGGTTCAATTTAGATACAGCTCCCGATAATTTCGATCTCCCTGATTTAAGGATAGCAATCTCCTTCTCAAAATGCGCCAATTGCACAGAACGAACCCAAAAGGTGAGGGACTCCTGTCGTTCCTGTGGTGAGATAAAGGGTGTCAGTCGTTTCTGTTGTGGGTGCCTAAAATTAAAAACAAAACGCTTTATCCAAGCAGTAACACCTAACAACTTTTCAAGGGAGCTGTAACGATTCAACAAAAAATCGGGGTCGAAGGCGCATTCTACCTTCTCAAGAGCGAGTGTTCGTAGACCCGGATAATTAGAAGTATTCAAAACTGGCGTTCGAGGCCAATCTATTTCTGGTCGACTCAACCATTCCGGACCCCACCACAGCGAATGACCTATCATACTAGGCGTCAAGCATCCGCGCGAGGCACAATCAGCGGGGTTGACCTCACCTGGCACGTGTCTCCAAACAAGCTTGACTTCGGATTTTTGTATTTGGGAAACGCGATTAGCGACAAATACCTCCAAAGTGTGGACAGACGCCTTCAACCAACAAAGTACAATTTGGCTGTCTGTCCAGGCGTAGGTTCCATTAATACAAATGCTTTTTCCCAAAGTGTTAGACACGTGATTCAACAAGCGTACAAGTAGGGCTGCTCCCGAGAGCTCCAATTTTGGGATGGTCAGTGATGTCCGAAGGGGTGCAACCTTGCTCTTCGCCATGATCAGGGAAACCCTCACCTGATCTGAGGCACTAACTGTGCGCAAGTACACCACGGCCGCGTGCCCACGCTTCGAGGCATCACAAAACCCGTGAAGGGTGGCCTTGTACTTCCCGGGAGGAAGGATGGGACGAGGCAAGGAGATCTCGTTGACGGCAGGAAGTGAGGATACAAAAGAGGTCCATTCCTCAACAAGAGTACCGTGTAGAGGTTCGTCCCAGGTCAATCCTGCTGTCAAGCTAGAAGCATTTTGCCCAAAATATGATAGGACAAATCCAACCGTTCGGATCAAAGGTTCTGGCGACAGTAGACAACACGAGACGTTAAGTCCAAGAACAAGGCAATTTCAAGTCTACGTTATACGTAAAGATGTCTTGGACTGGTCTGTACTGAACACCAAGAACAGCCATCATGGCGGGGTTGTCAACAATCTCAAATAGATGTGGATCTTGCTGATGATCCTCTGGCAAGCCTTCCAAAAGCGCTGGTGAGTTGGAAATCCATTTGCGCAACTCATAACCAGCGGAGGCCAAAATACCTATCAATTCGTCCCGCAGGAGGATCGCCTCGTCCGTTGTGGAGGCGCCCGAGCAAATGTCATCGACGTAAATATCGTCCTTCAAGATGGCGGCGGCTCGTGGGAAACGTAAGCCTTCGCGGTCTGCGAGCTCCCAAAGAGAACGTATTGCCAAGTAGGGGCTTGACCTTAACCCGTACGTATTAGTATTGAGCTCGTAGACGACCATGGGATCACTAGGAGACTCTTTCCAAAGGATCAGCTGGAAGCGACGGTCATCAGGGTGGATAATAGTCTGCCTGAACATCATTTTTATGTCGGCCACAAAGACAACCTGATGTCGTCGGAAGCTGGTGATGACGTCACAAAGGTCCTTGACCAACTTGGGACCAGAATGCAAGCACTGGTTCAAGGATACGCCTGTTGAAGTCTGCGCAGAACCATCAAACACTGAGCGCAGCTTGCCAGTTGATGGCTTCAATACCGCGTGATGCGGGAGAAAATAGTGCTCCACCGAACGCCAATCCAAATTTGACACATACATGTGTCCCAATTGTTCATATTCTCTCATGAACTCAATGTACTTCTTTCTGAGCTCCGGTTCACGACCCATGCGACGCTCCATAGCCAACAATCTCTTTTCGGCTAAAGATCGTGACTCACCAAGCGGAGGCCGAACAGACAGAAAAGGTAGCTTCGTAATGAGCCGACCAGAACGGAGTCGACCAGAGTTGTTCTGGAAGAACAGCTCGCACTCCTCATGTTCTGGATTCAAACGAGCAGCTTGAGGAGGCTCCTCTACCTCCCAAAACCTCTGAACTGCATCAGAGAGAGCAGAGCCTACAGCCAACAAATTATCAAGTTCGGGTGGAGGAGGGTCCTTAAGTACAGGTCCCATCAAAGCAAATCCAAATATGGTCGGGATGGCAGTCAAACCATTTGGCACCAAGACCCGTTTCCCACCAATCAAAATTCCACCGAGGACATCAAAGCCAATCAACAAGTCGATTTGTCCCGGTGTGTCAAATTTGGGGTCTGCCAGTTCCAATCCCGATGTCAAATTCACCACAGCAGCAGGTAGCTGTTTCTGTGGATGCATACCCAAAATATTCTTCAGCACAATAGCCGAGGTTTTAATCCTCGGGTGTGAAGATTCAACAGGGCCAAACAAAACCTTAACTTGCCCTTCAACATTAGAGGCTACGTCACCTATGCCCCTATATATATACAATTTGGAAATAAACCCATATTTAATTTAACCTGCCCTACCAAATAAGTGGAATCAATGCAACCTTGTAAACCTGTGTCCAATATAGCACGGACAACAACAGAGGTCCCCGTGGGTCCCCATACCCTAACAGCAACCGTTGGTAGGATAACGGTCTCAATGGGGGAGGTTGGCGTTATAGGGCAGGGGTCAATGACCTATTGTTGCCTGCGCGGCGACCGTTGGCCAGGACCAGGCAAGTCAAAACGAGGGTGCGGCTTGAAGTCTTCAAATGCGCGATGACTTGATCCGCGCGCCATCTGTGGGGGGTCATAATGACGCACCCGCCCAAAACGAGGTGGGCGCGAGTCAAGACGGGGACCCTCCGCCAAAGGAGGGGAATACCTGGGGCAGCAGTCATGGTGCTGGTGACGCTGAACAGCACATTCAGGTGCGCGAGAGAGAGGAGGCGTGCGCACGCTACGGTTCTCCAAGCGGGGCGAGTGGCGATCAATTGAGCGAGGCGACTCTCGGCTACGAGCCGGTGAGCCTCGGCTGCCACCTTCAAAACACCCGCCCGTGCGCGGCGTCGGCTGGTTGGGCAAGCGGCCAACCTCTCTGGCATTCATACAGAGAATGTCCAAATGCTGTCCTCCACAGTGAGGACAGGGGCGAGAATTTGGGCAGTCTCGTTGGTAGTGGGACCCCAAACAAGAGAAGCAAAGGCGGCGGGCATTCGCGATGCGCCTACGAGAGGCGACATGCAGGTCCAAGAATGCCCTACAACTGGCCGTTCTGTGCCCCGTGACCTTGCAGTAGGAGCACTCCGCTGGGCTCTGCGTGACCGCAAAGTGAGGAGGGCGCCGGTCAACATTGGCTCGGGTGTGAACGCGAGCCTGCTCCTTGACCTTGGGCGGCTGCGTCTTAGCCGGCGTGTCACCACCGGAGTTGTCCAAGACCCGGCAGTCATCCTCCAGGAACCTCTCCAGGTCAGCAAAGGGGGGCAGATGGGTCGCGCTATCCCCACCAAAGCGCTGTTCAAAACGCGACCTCAGGTCGGCAGGCAGCTTTTTCAGTACAATGTGCACCAATAGATAGGACCATTGGTCCACGGGCAGGTCAAGGCACTTAAGTGCGTTGATGGCCACCAAAAGCGGGTTCAACAGTTGGGTGCGCAACCCAGAGACCCGGGTGAGCGTCGGCAAACCCAAAATCTGCTCGATGTGCGTGTCGGCGAGGCCACGCTTATTATGGTACCTACGGGTGATTAGGTCCCGAGCCGTCTGGTACGCCTCGTCAGACACGGGCAGATGCTGGATGAGGCCCTTGGCCTCCCCATCCAGAACCGACATCAAATAGGCCAATTTTTGTGCCGGCCGAAGGTCAGCCCTGTCATTGATCAGGCTGTCAAACAAATTAACGAAGCCCAGGTAGCTTCCTAGGCAGCCATCAAAATGGGGGAGGTCCAAAGTAGGGAGCCTACTCACCAGCCCCGGTGCTGACCTAGGAAGCTCCTGCTTCAGGCCGGGTTGCCCTTCCCTATCGGCAACTAGTTGTCTCGCACTATTGGAGACAGCATCATACAGGTCTAAGACCTGGGCATAGTCTTCGCTGACCTTACTTCGCTGGTCAGCGATGAAATCATTGACTGACACTTCGAGACAGCAAGCGCTGAAAGTGCGGAACTGCTGTTCCACACTTGCCAGGCGATCATCGATCCGCTCGTACCTTTGTAGTAAGGCCTGCTGGCGATCAGGCCGGTTCACTAAGGCACTGGCCGAGGCAAACCAGTGCAAATCTGATGCAATAGCACCAGCAGCCACACGCAAGTCCTTGATAGCTGACATAATCAAAATTCAAAAGAGCCCGGACATGCGTTAAAGAATATTAACAATCAAAACTTATTTTTTCTTAATTCCTTGAAACCAACAAAGTATTAGCCTGTTTACTGCTGGTACAAGCAAGTGACAGGTATCTAATGTCCAACAAAATTAATAGTTTCAATATATATAGACACAAAACAAAGTCAAAGTTATCAAAAGTTGAAACTTCAAATAAGTTAATTAAAGTTAAATATTCAAATAAATTAACTAATTACTTGCAACAGACAGACTGGCTGTGTTATTTGAGATATACAATAGTAAGTAAGCACAGAATATGTGTTACCTAACAATATTATCTATACATATATTATAACAAGGTTTAGCAATGTCAGGTTCAAACTTAATATATCAATATATGCAATAAACTAAATCAATTGATACATATAACTGATATGTATTCAATCAAAGTGACTTATTAATAGTAACAGCAACAAATCTATGCTAGATTTCAACAATTTAAATCAAACAATTACTGATTGAGGTTATGTGTGACAATGTCTTTCAAATTATCTAGGTCAACTTATACAATTAAATATTATGTATTTTAGACAATAACTGACCTGACGAACACTACAATACTGTCTACAAGGTGATAAGATACCAGCTTCTACCAATCTGAGTTTATACTCAGTAATGCAACAGCGGCTAAATTTCAACTACAGCTCTGCACCAAAAATTATGTCTAGAGTTACCGTAGCCAGGTAGGAAAATGTATCAGAAGTGCGCAGTGGAAGGTGTAATACATCTACCTGACCACGATAGACAATATATCCAGACACAATGCACTGCGTTGCACAGTGAGTAAAAGTATTGAGTAGGTACATGAAAATTTAATTTAAATTTAATATTTCCTGGTGTTGCTCTTGAGTGGACCTATAAGATTAACTCATAATTTTGGCCAAAATAACAAGAGAATCGAATAGATACCAGTGTCCAGTTCAGCGTAGTCCTTCTCCTCGGGCACCAATCAGGAATTCACACACGTGTTTTACAAAGTTCAATGTTCAATATATCACCAATTTATCACAAACTTTGCCGGAAGTCAAAAGCGGCAATTGTAAGTATTTACAAGTTAATTCAATTCGCGTTAATTCAAAAGGCGATCAATTTATTACAATATTACGAGGGGAGTTCAATGTATTCTCGGTATACCTATACCGAGAATACATTGAACTCCATGAATTTTCCGCCTTTTTCTTCATACCTATGAAGAAAAAGGCGGAAAATTCTGAATACATTTTATTTTTCAATATACTCCCCTAACATCTCAATACATTTATTTGTTCGTGAAAGTAACATTTCGATTCCCTCTGAAAAATATTTTTCTTCATGGCCCGAAAAATGTTCGTTTATTGCTCCCTTCAACTCTTCATCGTCCGAAAAATGCTTTCCACGAAGGTCTTTTTTAAGATTAGGGAATAGATAATAATCACTAGGGGCCAGGTCCGGACTGTAGGGTGGATGATTGATTTCTTCAAATCCGTACTCCCGCACAGCAGCCTGGGCAAGGCGCGCCTTGTGAACCGGCGCGTTGTCGTGAAGCAGCAACACACCTGCGGTTAATTTTCCACGTCTTTGTTTTTTAATTGCCTCCTTTAAATTACGCAGGGTGGTTGCGTATGACGCAGCAGTAATACTTTGACCTTTTTTTGTGTACTCGATTAGCAAAATTCCCTTAGAATCCCAAAACACCGTGGCCATGAGCTTTCCTGCGGACGGAGTGACTTTGAACTTCTTCGGCGGGTCTGATCCTTTTTTGTGCCACTCCATAGACTCTTGCTTGCTCTCAGGGTCATAGTGATGAACCCACGTTTCATCACCAGTAACAATCCGATCGAAAATACTTTGCGGATTTTCACCACCGAGGTCCAAAATCTTCTTACAACAGTCAACTCGCACTTGTTTCTGTAGCGCGGTGAGCATTCGCGGCACCCATCTTGCACTGACCTTTGACAAATTCAGGCACTCTTGAAGGATTGTGTGAATGGTACCCACGGATAGCTTAGTCATTTCTGCTAATGTTTTCACTCTTACACGGGCATCTTCAAGTACAAGTTTTTCGACTAATTTGACGTTTACTTCAATAGCGGCACAAATTGGCCCACCAGCGCGGGTTCGTCTTCAATGCTCTCTCTACCCCGTTTGAATTCACTTGACCACTTCTGAATTATAGATAATGAAGGCGCAGAATCTTGGTAAACAGCCACCATTTCGTCATGGAGAATTTTTTGAGTTTTTCCTTGTTTTGTGAGGAATTTTATCACTGCACGATGCTCGATTTTTTTCATCATTGTCGAATCAGTCATCATAGTTGTCTTTTCGCAATGATATCTTGAATACTAATGGTGGCAATTAAATGAAATTTTGTATTTATACCCTCAAAGAGTGTCATTAACTAATGAGATAATTAAATAACCCTTATCCTTAGTATATCACCTCGATACCGAGAATACAATGAACTCCCCTCGTACAAACGGAGCTAGCCCAAAACCCAAAACGTCTTTTTCCGGAAGAGGGAGTTGACAGTTTAGTGTGACCATTGTCAGAAATTTTCAATAGACTAAACAAAATGTTACTTAATCGATATAATCGATTTGACTTATAATAAAAACTAATTCTATTTCAAACAGTATAGTAATAATTAAATAACCATTGCTACAAAATGTTACTACCAATATGAACCATTGTACAATATTCACACACATCAATTTGTAAATAATATAATTACATTTGATAGACGCAAAAACCTATCGTATTCACACAGTTTATGTGTTTATAATTTATGACCTTAAAAACCTGTTAAATGAAAATATATTTGTGTGGTACGATAGTAAAATTATCTCTCTGCCTAGTTGTATAGTAAGAAATTATAGTAAGAATAGGAAACATTTTGCGGTTTAGAATAACATTTTCAAAATCACATTTGTATACACTTGTATGGAGCATTCAGATTTTCCTTATTGCTCTATTAATAGAGAAAATAAAGGCCTGCCTAGCATCTAGCAGTCATAAATTGTTTAGAATAGGAACAATCGCTAAGCAATATAATAACACTAATTGTACCTAATGGTAATGTTCTGAAATCAATGCAAAATATTTTAACGCGGTGAGGCCTTAGTCAAAAGAATAAATCACAAGCGAGTGAACTGGCTAGTGATAGTAGAAGGCAGAAGGAGGAAACGTAAGAGGCGTAATAATAATTAAGAGTTGCCAGTTTAATAATAATATAATATTCTACCACATTCACACAACACCATCTAGTCCCAAACTAAGCAGAGCTTGTAATATGGGTACTAGATAATGGATAAACATACATATATACTTTTTTTTGTAATTACATACATATTATACATAGAAACACCCAGACCAAGACAAACATCCATGTTCATGCACACAAATGTTTGACTTGAGCAGGAATCGAACCCGCGACCTTCGACGTAGCAGTCGCTTACACTCCCACTACGCCAAGCGTCCGTCAAAGTTTGGTTTGATGTTATAGCTTCTGGCTTAGAGGTATGTCAGTTCTGTTTCAATGGATAATTTTGACAGAGAAAGAAACGATAGGTACATTAATAAAAACTTTATTGTAGACCTACTTAAATAATTAATTATAGTTCAGTGTGTGGTGGCATCGGTGGTGGTATTGGTTCTCGGTAATATCTCTCGTAGATGTCATCCCAGAATCGACCCCGGGCCTCCAACAGTGACCCTCGTAGCTCGACCGTTGACCCCAAAGACATATAAGGGGATCTATCAGCGCCTGCTGAAGGCCACGAGGGTAAGGATGAACCTTCGGGTACCGGTTTGCTGAAAACAAATTGTACAAGTATAAGAAACAATAACTAGTTAATAGATATTTTTATCTTAAATAGCTTTTCCTCATGAACCACTTAACTTAATTGACAGAATGTACTTATTATTGCTACATTTTGTAGCAAAATGATATTTTTAGAGCTTGTGAAGTGGATAAAAAGAATAAAGTCAAGTTTGGATAGTAATTGTTGGGGATCACTTGTAGGTACTTCAATAATAATCCCGCTCTATTTTTAAATATTAGTTTTAAAAATGGTAAGGGTACAAGTATATTCTACTATGATGAAAAATTTCAAAATCTTACCCGTAGACAGCAAAGTTATACCACAACTCTCTCATCGTTTTCTTCATCTTTCTTAATTCTTCTGATAAATGATTTTCGTCCATATTATTCTTTATACCGGCTCCATCGAAAATTGCGAATGTTTGAGCACAGTGCGTTGCACCGCGCACGTTAGTGTGAAGTACAGTTGGTGTATTCTCATCCACAAATGAATATTCATATAAGTATATATCTTTGTGACCACGTTCAGCATGCAAGCTTACTGTCCTCAAAGTGGGATATGAAAAATATACATCAGAAAAGTAATCAATGTACGACAATACTGTGTTCTCATGGACAGTTTGATCACCAAAGTAATATGATTTTATTGACTCGGCAAATTTTTCTTTCACGTCTTCATTATCAAACGCCAAATCAGCTGGCAGAAAGTCTGAAAACTTTTCATTCATTTTACTTTTCTATGCTTCAAAATTCTGCATAAGTAGTAGACCTTCCATGTTGCTGACGCCCAGTAAAATAGGAACTTTTTTGTATGCACCTTTCTTTATAATGTTTATTGGTGAGTCGTCTAAGAATGCTGAACTGCTTTTACGTTCTACACACGGTCCAAACAGCACAGAAGCATCTTTTATGTCGAAGAATGAACTGCCGATTAATTTATCCAAGGATGTTGATTTATAGAACTCTTCTAACGCATAAACATCGTCTACGTTGGTGAAATTCAGTTTTCGGGCATAGATTTTAGCATTTTCTAAAGGATCACGCTGCGTTGCTATTGAACCGATACTAGTAGCACTTTCTAGAATAATCTTGTTAAATAGACCTTTAGTGGACTTTGTGAGCATCAGAAGATCTGCTGATACTGATCCTGCACTGAAGCCAGCTACGGTGATACTTTCAGGATTTCCTCCGTAGCTTTCGATATGTTTTCTTACCCAACGCAATAATTCCACCTGGTCTTTCAATCCTGCGTTACCTGGAGCACCTTTCGTACCCAAACAAAGGAATCCGTGAACGCCCAGACGGTAGTTAAATGTAACTACGATGACATTATTTTCTTTGACGAAGTTCTTAGGCTTTAACATGTCTCCATAGCCTACTTCAAATGCGCCTCCTGGAACGTACACTATTACTGGTAGATTTTTCTCCTCTGTGAGAGGAGCATACACATTTGCAATAAGACAATCCTCTTGCATTTTTACAGTCCGAAGATCAATGAGGGGGTTGGCTGGTTGGGGACAAATGATCGGTTTCTCTTCGACTTCAAGAGTTTGCAGCCATGCTGGTGCTGGTAGTGGTGCCTGAAAACAATATTTATTACTTTATATTATATGATGTCATTAAAACCATAGATAATAATAATATAATACTATACTTGTACTAAGGCAGCGATAGCCAAGTGGAGATACCAACAGACTGCCATGCAGAGGGTATAGGGTTCGATTCCACGGCGCGCACCAATTACTTTTCGGAGTTATGTGCGTATTGAATTATTAATTATCGCTCGTCCCGTGCCTCGAAGAGCACGTTAAGCCGTCGGCCCCGGTGGTCATGAAGATCTTTGACAGTCGTTACAGGGCGTCAGTACCTTCTTGATCAACTGACACGAGTCTAAACCTTGGAATATCGCTATCCCTTCGGGTTGCGTAGGTCAGACAGGCAGTCGCTCTGTGGAAAAGCTAATATTCAGCCAAATCTGGTTAGACTAGTAAGCGGACCCCAGATTGAAACTGGAATAACGCTAAGAGGATGATGACTTGTACTAAAACAGTAATTGCATTATTTTGACATGTAAATATCTCAGTCACAGTAGAGAGAGACTTACAGCTTAAACATTAATATGAAGTTCATTAATTGTGTCCTATGCCGATTCCAAGGTAAGGCAAACAATAAAATTATATTGACGTTTATTATTTATTACGGTACTTATTAAATGTTATTAAGTTGGACATTTTTGGTAGGAACTTAAGTAATATTTTGTAATCAAATATAAGGAAAATCGCGAGTAAAGAATCGCGTTTTTATTAAAATGTAACTCATAATAAAATTCATGATACAGAAATTTTTCGTATTCTAGTCAGTTACCCGGTTTATATTTCTAGTACTTTCGGCTTATTGTTATGCTACTTACAATAAATTGATAAACAAATTAATATGATAAAAGTCACTTACCTCAAATTTAAAAGGTCCTTTAGGTACAGTGGCGTAAGGTATATTGCTGTAGACATATACACCAGCCGGGTCTTTGCGTCCCTTCACAGGACCCTGGCGGGTTTTCAAAACCTTCCATTCTCCCTCATCTCCCCGAATAACTACAACTAAACAAAACACAAGCAGCAATGTCCGCCACATCATCGCGTGAATTTAAAACTAAATTGCTTCAATTTTGTACATACAAACGATTATTGATAAAAAGACGATAATCGCCCAAGCAGATTGGTTTCTATGGCAGATAAAGATACCGTGAAACTGGGTTAGTAAAATAAATAAAATTAAGTAATAGGCGTTTCAAATGTACCTTTGATAACGCTGTGCCAAATTATATAATAGGTACAATTATTGTAAGCCGCGTGCGCACACCAAGGGCAAGGAACAATGAAACAAAATCATTGCTGTCTTATTTTGTCATCGTTTGGACATTCTGCTGATTACGTATCTGGGTATTTGTTAATGCTCGTAAACAATCATGCTGAATGGAACGTGGAAGAGAGATAATCATAAACTAGCACTTTATCATATCCTATCTATGAACATACGTAGGTGAATGCGTGTTTTGGTAGCAGTTACGGCGCGTCATCGTCTACAGTATTGTGCTACGAAGCCTGTTCTGCTACGAGTGAATAAATCTTTAACTACTCGATTGCTAGGTCTTCAAACAATAATACTTAGATGCTCGTAGTACATTATTACTTCACTGCGAATAATTACTCTCAAACAGTTTCAACTTTCAGCGCATAACCCAGGAAAAGCAATCTATCCTCGCTTTTTAGAACACAATTCTCTACCACAATAGTAAATAGTCTACCAAATTGGGTATTGGAGGCATTAATATAGCTATCACTCATGAAACCGAAAAACACTGCCCAAGCGGTAATGTGGACCTAGCCAAGGTACCTTTGGTTACCGTGGACACAACTGCTAACTGTCGTTCTAGCCCATATCGGTCTACATAATCTGTTAAAATAAAATTCTTGCTTTACTTAATCTAATAGACAATCTACAGCCAACTGGAGGCAAGAACACCGACGAGGTGATATTACGCGCCAGTGTGAAGATATCATTAGTGTTGTGTGTCGAAGTGCCGACAGTTCCGAACTTATAAATATCAATAATTGTGAATATCAAGTGAGGGTTCCGAAACCCGCACTTCTCGGAGACAGCGCTGACGGACATCAGTCATCCCGTGACCACGGCTGGTGTAACCCATGCCGAAACGTCGGGACAAATAGAAAGGTATTTCATCTTTCTTTTCGTTTAATTAACACGATTCAGACCCGTTACATAATCATTAGTATGGAGGCAAGAAGCTGAAAGGAGATCATCCAAACTGGGTAGATTTTTATTTTGCCGGCCAATAAATAAAGTTGTGTTATTTTAATAGAACACACTATTTTTAACATTTTTTACTATTACACCAAACTTCTAAGTCAATTCTCTGAGACAATGCTTAGGTTTGAATGTATGTCTCAAAGTACCGTAGAGCAGTTTTGTTTTGTCAAAAGTGATAAATCAAAGAGGTGTAAAGGTGGTCTACTATACGTATTCAGCCTCACGCATAGACTAATATATTATAACCTGAGTAGGAATGTCTGTGACAGGCAGATATGTCTTCTATGCCATGCGACATGTGGGTAAAGAGATGTCGTGTCGCGGCGTTCTAACTTTCCATTGTGGTTTCAGCCGGTACTTGTGGAGGAAATGCCAGGAGGAAACGCGTAACAATTGTGACAGCAGCTGCAACCCGGTGGAGGAAACGACGATGCAAACATTGGTAGGCCTCTTCAACAACTTCCAGTCCGTTCTGTTTTGGGCAGTCTTCAACCAATTACTGCCCGCTATCATTATAAATTCTAAATAATATATTGAATATGTCCCAATATTCGCCATAGCTCATGTACAGCTACCAGACATTACTATGTCCTGGGACCTCGTCTGTACAACAATGCTAACAATAGTATTAATATTTATCCGATGCCTACGAATACATGCAAAAAAACCGTGTTTAATTGGCTATTAACCCCTTGTATGCCGGAACGCAGATCTACGCGAGACACAATAGCTTTTTAATTGTGTCTGGCATTCCGGCATACAAGAGGTTAAGCCTCTCATACAATGAAACTGAAAGTCTTTTACGAAAACCAATATAATTAATGCACAGACACAATGCTCTCACCGACACATACACACCGCACACACTCACACACACACACACACACACACACACACACACACACACACACACACACACACATACACTTTTTTATTTCTTGCTTTCTCTTTAACAATATTATAATTGTATAAGCTACCATTTGCTTAATCTCCTAAGTCTGCACATTTGTAAACTTTAACGGGTGGAGGCCTGATGTCCTAAAACACAAGTTTCGACTTAGCTTAGGCATCAGTCGCCCACATTCAATGTGTCAATGGTTTAATATAAGCTTAGCAGTAAGGACTATTTGTAATGTGGAGAGAAAATAAATAATTTTATTATTCTAAAAAAAAAAAAAAATCATTGTCGTGCCGCGATGTGTGCTTTAGCTATAATAATTATTGGTTAAATTTTTAACGTTGTGTGTCAATTTTACGTTGCACGTGGGTCAACGCTATTTAGTTAAATAAAATATCGATATATCGGTAACAATATGTATAATAGCAAAAGGAAAAGAAACCTGATTTCACACAATTTTGACTCTGAACCAAGATAGAAGAAGGGGGTCGCGGAATTCGAGCGTGATGTTCCAGTAAAAACGTCTGGCGTCGCTCAGGAAAGCAGAGAAGACTTAGCTTTGTCGCCGCACAGCCAGTGAAAAGGGCCGGTCACTCCCGCGCCACGGTATATATAGCCCGCTTAGGGAGCGAGGCAGCCAGCCGCGTGTAGTGGGCGAACGATGTCAGCGACGACGTCACAAATTTTTATTTTATTTAAGATTATCAATTCTTGGATAATAATTTAACTGCTGTGACGTGTACCGTGCTGGGACGTGACGTGTACCGTGCCGTGACGTGACGTGCTATAATTGATTTTGGAAAGTGGAACACACCTGATGCAGAACCACAAGAGCTCAGAGAAACGATAGCACATAAAAATGCGGCTTGGCAAAAAACATTACGCCTGATGAGCATTTTCTGCTGGAGATTAAAATTGGAGATCTTAAACATCTGACGTGGAACTGTAATACATGGGTATTAGAATATGGATTCTAAGACGTTTTTTCCGTTCGTTGTTTCCTCGACACACACTCAGTCGAGGGAAAGGAATCCTCGAAATTTGTATTCTTAGGTAAAATTTAGTTTTGCCTTCTCTATCGAATCTTCGAAATCTCGAGGATGCTTGAGTAAGATCGAGTCGAGGTAGAACGTCATACCATATTATTCATTTTCGCTATGTACATTCAAAAGTCAATGAATATATACATTGTGTAGGTATAGCTATTAATGATCGTTTATTGACAAGTTTTTACTTGAACTTTTAGAGTTGCGTCGAACTCTAACGCTATTAACCGTTGTACATGGTACTGATATTACATACTAGAGGCATCATGATATTCATTAGGTAGGAACTGTTGCTTTCTTAAAACGAAAGCTTCTTTGGAATTCTACATTGCCGTCATATTACATTTTATGAGGTTACCCGTACCTCTTTAATATCGCCGTTCGGGATTATAATTTGGATTACTTAATAGATCATTTAAAACAATTTGAAAATCCATTGAAAACATATTTTGATTCATCATCATCATCATCAGCCTTTAACAGTCCACTGCTGGACTAGGCCTCTCCTTTGAAAGGAGGAATCGGCCTACTATACCACGCTGGCCAAACTGGTATAGGGTTTGTATCAAGTTTTCCTTCTCTTACAGTGCTGTTCTCTGCATAATATGCTCCCTCTGTCGGCTCTTACGACAACTATGGGATGAAATGGGGTGGTGACATTCCGTATGCTTAATCCGCCACCACACGGACAACATTTTGATTGCAAAATAAAAAATTATAGCGACCAGCCACCAGGCAGGACCACCTAGCCTGGTTAGAGGATCCTCCCTCTAGTTGGAGCAACACCACACCTTTATCCTCCACAAAATCTTAAAACACTTTTCACAAGCGCAGGTGTAAGACACAAGCGTAATTATTTCTTGAAAGTTCCTTAAGGTAGATCGGGACGTACCTTGAGTTTAACAGTTGATTCCTCACCTCGAGTGAGAAAACATTTCGAGTAACGCCGAGTGGAGGCTATTTTTGTTAAACTATGAATACCGATTTCCTCGAGTAAGGTTGAGTAGAGTCGAGGAAGTATCGAGGAAACGTCTTAGAATATGGGTGTAAGAGTCCAACTGCACTATAATTGTTTAGTCCGATGAGCATTTTCATTGAGAACAGATTTTGGTACGGTTTTTTTACCACATGTGAGGAAGTTTTAGATGTATAATTCACGCGTATATCACGTGTAATATATCGTATACCAGAAGATTGACGATTATAGAATGCGCTTGTGGCAAATTGTGATTAGAAGTAGGATTTGTGATTTTAAAAAGATTTTGTAGTCTGAAATGTCATGGTTTAGCGAAGAAACTAAAGCATACAGTAATTTATTCCTAACTAAGGTATGACAAGAAAATTGCAAAGTAATTGTCTTTCAGTCGTGTCGGGCCCCGGTTTGCCCAAAATTGGACTATTAATTCGGAATATTGCGCTTTATTTATATACCTACTTGTTACTTAGTTCTACGGATCTTAAGATCTCAGTTAGTCTTTTATAGATACTGCTTTCGACTGTAACGTTGTTCTTTATTTTTTAATAATGATAACAAAACAACGTTATAAAGATTCAAAAAATAAAACAACGTTGTAAAACATCTACACTAAAGTACGCCTACCGCTTCTGAGTCAATTCAAAATATAATTTCAATTAGTACGAGCTCCCGCGACAAATTAGTGCACTCATTGAATTTTCGCTAAAAACCAAATTTTTATGTATAGGTATTTATGATTAGAAGAATATTGTAACAGGTGCCAGGAATCGAACCTTTGCTAGTCCGCTACAGTGCGCTGGTGGTGTGTTGCTGACGAGTTCCTACGACGATGTGTGTTCTTCTATATGTGTGGACTGTATGGCTTCGATGTATTGGGGCTTCAGAAATAAAACATCTTCATACGTTGAGAGTGACGCTGTTCAGGTGTTCGGTGCTTGATGGTTACATAGGTCACAAGATGGTGGTTGGGACGCCAACGAACTGGCCGAATACATGATCGCTTAGGTACCTCGGAACTTTACCTTAAAGACGACCATCGCACCGAACACGTGCACAGAGAATCTTAGTTTATTTTTAATTTTATATACAGTACAAATGTCTATTTATATTAGGTTCTATGATACATACATATATGTTCTATACATCGTTAGATAGGTCTCATAAAGTTCTATCTATCGGTATACAATACCTAAACCTTACTACTAGCGTTACTAAGTTATTCTATAAAATCTCCCAAAAAATGCCGTCATACAAGGGCCCACCCACTATATTTTCTATTGAAAAACTATTATATACTAAATTTATATATGTAATTTTAGTAGGCCGTTGTGTGCAACTATATGGGGCATCTATTAAAACAAACACCATGAAAATATCTTTATTCAATTCGAATTCATTACATGAAAACCTATGATGCATAAGGAAAAATACAGATTTTCTTAAGTAAACACTATCGTACATAAACAAAGTTTATGATAAACATGCAAATGTTTGTTATTATGTTTATTTTAACTATATAAAGTAATAACTAGCAATAAGAAAGTATCTAGACATGTTTTCAAGCCTATACGAAGCTAAAAAAACACTTATAGAAACTATAAAATGACTATGTAAACAAACAGCTGTTTAATCAAGTTTTAGTTCTTATCTGTTACAACTGATAACACTATTTATGATCGATATCTAGGTCCCTACAGTTAGCACAAGTTTTAGACTAATGTTCATGTACTATGTAGTACTTTATATTAACGATGTAACTATTTACACTATTCTAGCTGTATTTTAACACTTTGACGCGTCCGGGAACCGAACCCGGTGTACCGCACGATTAGATAACATTGATTTTATTAGATTTTCACTCGTGGTTTCGAATACACTATTCAATGTCATAGTTTTTAATGTCTGTCGCGAACATCTCTCCCGCCGTGCAGCAACGCGCGTGACCCGTCGTGTGGCGGTGCTGCAGAGCACCCGGTGAGCGACGCCTCGTCACTTGGGCAGGGGGACCAGCTTCTTAGCCGGCCGTTTGAGGACGCCTGCTGCTGTGCGCACCTCGACAGTGCGTATGGCGCCGTCAGCGCCCGGGTAGACGGCCATAACTCGACCGCGCGGCCAGGTATTGCGCGGGAGTTGGCCGTCGGCGATTAGGACGGGGTCGCCGACCTCGAGGTTGAGCCCAGACCCATGGGGCTCCCGCCGGTGTTGCAGCTCGGGTAGGTACTCGCGCACCCAACGACGCCAGAACATGTCGGCGAGGATTTGGGCGCGCCGCCAGTGCTTGCTGCTGTTGAGGTCAGCCTCGCTGAACTCGCCCAGTGGAGGGAGGCGAGCAGAACCACCGAACAGGATGTGGTTCGGGGTGATGGCCTCGCTGTCTGCTGCGTTGTCGGAGACGTGTGTGAGGGGTCGACTGTTTACTGTGTACTCGACCTCACACAGTAGTGTAGCTAGGACTTCTTCGTGCGGGTGGCGCTCGTGAAGGACCGTATAGAGGGCGGTCTTCTCGCACCTGACGAGGCGCTCCCATGCGCCCCCCATCAATGGCGCCGAGGGGGTGATGAAGCGCCATACGATGCCACGGCGACTCGCTTCTTCGGCGACGGCGTCTCGCATCTCTCGGTCGGCACCGTGCATGTTGGTGCCGTTGTCCGAGTAGATCTCTGCGGGGCAACCTCGGCGCGCTGCGAACCTGCGCAGCGCCAAGATTGTGGAGTCGGCGCTCAGGCTAGCGGCGACCTCCAGATGTACTTGCCCTGGAAGTGAGACATGTAAACAGTGCCACGTAACGTTTGTGACGCTGTCTACCGACGGTTACGGAGAGCGGCCCGAAATAATCAAGGCCCGTGTAGGTGAAGGGCCTCTGATGGTGAGCAAGGCGCGTCTTCGGATGGTCCCCTGTGGCTGGCTCAGGTGGCTGCGTTTTTCTAATGCGGCATGGTAGACATCTATGTACTATTTTCTTTGTAGTCAGCCGCAGACGAAGAATCCAATAGTGTTGGCGTATTTCATTGATTACCAACTCTGTACCGCTGTGATGTAATTTTCTATGTGTCCAATCTATGTATAGCTGCGTAATACGATGATCGCCGTCTAAGATTGGCGGCCTCTTTGTCTGTTCGGAGATTTCTTCTGTAGCTATTATACGACTGCGTAGAGTGATCATTCCGAAGTACCGTAGAGCATTTTAAACTTTCGCGATTTGTATACATCATACAATTTTACTAAAACGGGTCTTATTCGCGAATGCGATATTTAAATAATTTAAGGTATAAATACCTATGTTTTACCGACGTTTCGGCCGTCTTACAACAGCCTTGGTCACGGCAGGACTGATGTCATCTCAGCGTCGTCCTTGTGAAGCGTGAGTTTCGGCAGCTACCCTCACTTGTATTTTATTTTTATTTTCAGACCAAGGCTATTGTAAGACGGCCGAAACGTCGGTAAAACATAGGTATTTATACCTTAAATTAATTTAATATCGCGAATAAGACCCGTTTTAGTAAAATTGTATGATATACCGTAGAGCAGTTTTGTTTTGTCAAAAGTGATAAATCAAAGAGGTGTAAAGGTGGTCTACTATACGTATTCAGCCTCATGCATAGACTAATATATTATAACTGAGTAGGAATGTCTCTGACAGGCAGATGTCTTCTATATGGGCATGCCATACGACATGTGGTTAAAGAGATGTTGCGTCGCGGCGTGCTCACTTTCCATTGTGGTTTCAGCCGGTATTTGTGGAGGAAAGGCCAGGAAGAAACGCGTAACAATTGTGACAGCAGCCGCAACCCGGTTGAGGAAACGACGCTGCAAACATTGGTAGGCCTCTTCAACAACTTCCAGTCCATTCTGTTTTGGGCAGTCTTCAACAAATTACTGCCCGCTATCATTATAAATTCTAAATAATATATTGAATATTCATTGTCGTGCCATGATGTGTGCTTTAGCTATAATAATTATTGGTAAAATGTGTAACGTTGTACATACATACATACATATCGTCACGCCTTTTATCCCCGAAAGGGTAGGCAGAGGTGTATTTCTACACCCACTTTTCGCCAGATATACTTTAGTCCCACGTAATAAGGGGCGAGCCTATTGCCGTACTGGGCACATTTCCAGACCCCGTGCTGCTACTGAGAATTTCGTGACAGAAAAACCCAATAACACTGCCCGACCCAGGAATCGAACCCGGGACCTCCCGATCCCACGCGCACATTTATGCCGCGAGACCAACGAGGCAGTCGTATAGGGTTTGATGTCGAGTTTTCCGTCTCTACGCAAAGATGGTATTTGCATCGTGTTATCCCTTAGTCGCCTCTTACAACACCCACGGGAAGATAGGGGGTGGTGACACTTGTATTCTATGTCGTCAACCACACGGCTAAGTGTGTAACGTTGTGTGTCACTTTTACGTTGCACGTGCGTCAACGCTATTTAGTTAAATAAAATATCGATATATCGGTAACAATATGTATATTTCTGTAAAAAGAATCTATACAGCTTTTAGCAAAAGGAAAAGAAAACTGATTTCACACAATTTTGACTTTAAACCAAGATAGAAGAAGGGGGATCGCAGAATTCGTGCGTGATGTTCCAGTAAAAACGTATGTCTGGCGTCGCTCAGGAAAGCAGAGAAGACTTAGCTTTGTCGCCGCACAGGCAGTGAAAAGCGCTGGTCACTCCCGCGCCACGGTATATATAGCCCGCTTCGGGCGAGGCAGCCAGCCGCGTGTAGTGGGCGAACGATGTCAGCGACGACGACACAATTTTTTATATTAATTTAAGATTATCAATTCTTGGATAATAATTTAACTGCCCTGACGTGAAGTGACGTGTACCGTGCTGGGACGTGACGTGTACCGTGCCGTGACGTGACGTGCTATAATTGATTTTGGAAAGTAGAACACACCTGATGCAGAACCACAAGAGCTCAGCGAAACGATAGCACATAAAAATGCGGCTTGGCAAAAAACATTACGCCTGATGAGCATTTTCTGTTAGAGATTAAAATTGGAGATCTCTAACATCTGACGTGGAACTGTAATACCCATATTCTAAGACGTTTCCTCGAGAGTTCCTCGACACACACTCAGCCGAGGGAAAGGAATCCCCGAGTATTCTTAGTTAAAATTTAGTTTTGCCTTCTCTATCGAATCTTCGAAATCTCGAGGACCCTTGGGTAAGATCGAGTCGAGGTAGAACGTCATACCATATTATTCATTTTCGCTATGTTCATTCAAAAGTCAATGAATATATATACCTTGTGTAGGTACAACTATTAATGATCGTTTATTGATAAATTTTTAACTGAACATTTAGAGTTGCGTCAAACTCTAACGCTATTAACTGTTGAACATGGTACTGATATTACATACTAGAGGCATCAAGATATTCATTAGGTAGGAACTGTTGCTTTCTTAAAACGAAAGTTTCTTTGGAATTCTACATTGCCGTCATATTACATTTTATGAGGTTACCCTCTTTAATATTGCTGTTTGGGATAATAATTTGGATTACTTAATAGATCATTTAATACATCAACTTTTGAAAATCCATTTAAAACACATTTTGATTGTAAAATAAAAAAAATATAGCGACCAGCCACCAGGCAGGACCACCTAGCCTGGTTAGAGGATCCTCCCTCTAGTTGTAGGCAAACCACACCTTTATCCTCCACAAAATCTTGAAACACTTTTCACAAGCGCAGGTGTAAGACACAAGCGTAATTATTTCTTGAAAGTTTCTTAAGGTAGATCGGGACGTACCTTGAGTTTAACAGTTGATTCCTCACCTCGAGTGAGAAAACATTTCGAGTAACGCCGAGTGGAGGCTATTTTTTGTTAAACTATGAATACCGATTTCCTCGAGTAAGGTTGAGTGGAGTCAAGGAAGTATCGAGGAAAGGTCTTAGAATATATATAATAATGACGTCTTAACAAAGTTGTTTAGTCCGATGAGCATTTTCTGTTGACTTATAAAAATCGAAGATCTGAAACATTTGATGAGGTACTATTGTATTAGAGCCCATGTTTTAGAGCCCATCTAAACTAAAACATACATAACTACTATGTCTAAGTACATAGGTTGCACTAAAATTATCGGGAATGGAATATTTCCACTGTTCCTGTCATATTAAAATCTTTTTAATTGAAAACTCCTTGGTTTTAAAAATCGAATACCATTTATTTATTTAAAAAAAGAATCTCGGTCTTGTCACAAGGTTTTATCAAACTTGTTTAGTCGTTGAGCAAATGGAATTGACTCGAGAAAATTCAAGAGCGATGATTTATTATGACTTTCGAAGTGGTTTAACACAAAAACAGTGTGTTGACCGGATGATTTCTGCATTTGGTGATGAAGCCCCATCCAAAACCACAATTTATCGCTGGTTTGCTGAAATTCAACGTGGACGTGTCAAGCTCAGTGATGATCCCCGTCAAGGTCGTCCAAAAACTGCAGTCACACAAGAAAACGTTGATGCTGTGCGTAAGCTCATTGAGGAAGATCAACATGCTACATACCGCGAAATTCAGGCGACTTTAGACAATGGCATGAGTCAAATACAAAAAATCTTGCATGAACAATTAGGTGTAAAAAAGTTGATTTCCCAATGGATACCGCATTCGCTCTGTGAAGAGCAAAAAGCGGTTCGCGTTACTTGGTGCGTCAGAACTCTCGAAAGATTCCACGCAGGATCCTCAAATGCTATATACATCGTATCGGGTGACGAATCTTGGATATACGCGTACGAACCCGAAACAAAAAACCAGTCACGAGTTTGGGTGTTCGAAAATGAGTTAAAGCCAACAAAAATTTTTCGTTCACGGAGTGTTGCAAAAAAATGGTGGCCACGTTTGTCTCCAAAACCGGCCATTTTACTATTCCTCTTGAGGGACAAAGAACGGTTAATGCAGAATGGTATGCTAACATTTGTTTGCCACAGGTCTTTTTTGAACTCCGTAAAGAGCAACCGCCGCATCATCCTCCATCACGACAATGCGAGTTCTCACACCGCGCACAGAACAAAACAGTTTTTAGAGTAAGAAAACATAGAATTATTAGACCATCCGCCGTACAGCCCCGACCTAAGCCCAAATAATTTCTATACTTTCCCTAAAATAAAGAATAAATTGCGTGGACAGAGATTTTCATCACCTGAAGAAGCTATGGACGCCTACAAAACGAGAGGAGACCCCAACTACCGAATGGAATGGTTGCTTCAATGATTGGTTCAATCTTATGGAAAAATGTGTCAAATTTCGCGGAGAATACTTTGAAAAGCAATAAATACATTTTTAAATAGTAATGTTGTGTCATTTCCTTGATTCCCGAAATTTTCAGTGCCCTCGTAATATATGTAATTCAATATAAAGTCAGTCTGATGAATATTTTCTGTTGACTCATAAAATTGAAGATATATTTATTTATTTTATACTTTACTAGCTTTTGCCTGCTGCTTTGCTCGCGTGAATTTCGCTTAGATAAAATGTTTTGTACAAACCCCCCTACACTCCCCAAGAAACATACATTTCAGGAACCAATATACTCGTATAAAGTTTGACCGTCCGTGTGGTGACGGATTAAGAATACGGATTGTCACCACCCCATATCATCCCGTGGGTGTCGTAAGAGCCGACAGAGGGAGCATATTATGCATAGAACAGCACTGTAAGAGAAGGAAAACTTGATACAAACCCTATACCAAACCGTTTGGCCAGCGTGGTATAGTAGGCCAATTCCTCCTTTCAAAGGAGAGGCCTAGTCCAGCAATGGACTGTTAAAGGCTGATGATGATGATAAAGTTTGAAGTAAATCCATTGAAAGAATAAAAAGCTTCATACAAACTCTTACAACCCGTTTTAACCCCTTTGGGATGTAATTTCCTAAAACCCTCTCTTAGTGCTCCCCTACACTCCTCAAAGAACATACATGCCAAATTTCACCTACTTTAGGTCGACGAATTTAGGTCTGCAGCATTCCCCCAGAGAAGAATCTCAAACGACATTAAACTATGAAAGTAACTGAAATAAACCATTCTAGCTCTTTCCAAATCTGTGAGGCGTCTAATTGTTTTAACTGCATAAGCTGCAGAACTGAATTTGCTCAATAGCCTTTCTATATGTGGACCCCATTGTCGTTTGGTGTCGAGGATAATACCTAAAAACATGGATGTCTCGACGAGCTCAATCCTAGATTCATTAAGTTGTACATTGGTTTCCATATGCTTGACATTGGGCACGGAAAATTTTAAAAGTTTCGTTTTCTTATTGTTAAGTAAAAGATTATCTACATTAAATCAATTAACAACTTTAGAGAGTGCATTGTTTACTTCGTCAAAGTTACTCTTTTGTCGTTTAATATTAAAAATCAAAGAGGTATCATCCGCGAACAACACAATCTCATGATTATTCTTGACGTAATTAGGTAAATCGTTACTATATATCATAAATAGAAATGGTCCGAGAATTGGACCCTGCTGGACACCCATTTTTAAAGCAGAACCTGGAGAAGTCTTGCCATTAACCTCGACCTTCTGGATTCTGTTGCCCAAATAAGAAGTCAGGAGATCGAGAGCTTTGTTCTTAATGCCGTAATGATATAGTTTGCTGATAAGAGTATCATGATGAACACAATCAAAGGCTTGTGTCAAGTCGCAAAAATACCTAACGCATCTTGCGACTGCTGCCAAGCTGCAAAAATACTTTTCAGTAACTCAACTGCTGCGTCAATAGTTGAACACAACTGTTAATAGTACCCACAGAATATGACATTTGTGCTAATGGCGACTGCGTATAAATTTGGAGATCATCTGCATATAGGTGCTAGGAGGAGCGAAGATTATTTGATATAGAACATTTGTTGTGGAATATTGTACCTTTTAAGCACTTGGTGTGCGCGTGCCCCTAGCGGTCGGCAACAAATTGATAAAATCTATACATAAAAATAAAATTGGAGTGTCTTTTTGTAATATTAAATAACCGCTTTTTTTACTAAATGCATATGGATGTATACACGGTACATAATATACCAAAATGACATTTTTCAAAATGTTTGTATGTCTGTCTGTTTGTTTTCGCTAATCTCTGGAATGGCTGTACCGATTTTGACGGGATGTTCACTGGCAGATAGCTGATGTACCAAGGAGTACCTTAGGATATAAATTAACCGGGCACGCGAAGTATTTTCCTCAGGACGCGGGTTAAACCGCGGGAAACAGCTAGTAATACCTATAATAATAAAGCCATTTGATGTATCGATAAAACAAGACAAAGAGTTTTTATATTTAAATATGTTTATATAAAACAACGTTTTATTTTTAATCAGCCCTAAACGTTTTTGTATCTAAATGTTTTATTAATCATTACCTATCTTCGTATCAAAATCGTTTATCTTTTTAAGTAGATAATTATACCCATAAGTAATTCTTCGATTAGTCAAAGACCCGAGGAAGGAGGATAGTTTTTATCGATAATAATCAATATCCACGCGGGCGATAAAATAATCAGTTGTGTTTTGAACATGTTCACACACACATTCTGTAAACATAATCTACGTACCATGCGTGTATTTTTACGTTCATAATTTTAAAATGAAAATATATAAAGGCTCGCTAACTTGTTATTTATTTGACACCCGATACTCTGCCAAAAGTATCTGGAAGGCCATAAAATGTTGCCGGCGCTGCTGTTTATCTCATGCTACACGTTCATGTGATGCTACAAGGAAAAATAATTTATAGCATGCGGCACGACGGCGAGACGATTCGCATCTATAAGTACAGTCAAACAACTTCCCGCGAGACCACCATAAGGGTGAGAATCGCTCAGCAAGACATCATCGCTTCCAGTGCTACTTTACACCAAACATTGACATTCGTATACAAAACCAGTTTCTAGAGTGCCTCAACTCTATGAGCGTGCCAAGGGCTTTTTTACCCGACTGCGCGACGCAAAGGAGGGTAATGTGTTTATCAGTCTATGTATGTATGTATGTAAGTATGTATGTATGTTTGTTTCTATGTGGCGTTCTAGAGACCAAATGCGTAGGCCGATTTTGATGATTCTTACGTCAATCGATTCGTCTTAACCTTGCAAGTGTCACTAAAGACATGACAGTTATCAAAATTCACCGCAGCGACAACCAGACGCCATATTGTCAAAATGAAAAAAAAAAATGTCGATGAACTATGTCATGTGGGGTGTCGTTGAATAGGTATTTTAAAATCATCTTTAGGTTCCTTTTATCATTTTTCATTTAAAATAATAGTTTAGGATATATAACGATTTAAAGTTGTTGAACAAAACAATAATTCCCGCTAATGTTGTTACTTATTGATTTTAGTTTTTATTTCAAGTATAAACGATAAGCAAACAAAAAAGCAGTGAATAACTAAAAAGTATAAAATAAAAAAAATATTTAAAGAAAAACAAAAAACCCGACTGCGTAGAAAATAATTTAAAAAATTCGTGACAAAAATAACTTAAATAAGAACTAAAAAGAAAGAAACAAGGCTAGTAGTTTAGAATTCTAATGCAGAACAGAACGACTCACAGTCGGGGCCCCTTGGAAACATTTGATTAGTAAAATTTGAATGGGCCCCGACTGTGAGTCGTTCTGTTCTGCATTAGAATTCTAAACTACTAGCCTTGTTTCTTTCTTTTTAGTTCTTATTTAAGTTATTTTTGTCACGAATTTTTTAAATTATTTTCTACGCAGTCGGGTTTTTTGTTTTTCTTTAAATATTTTTTTTTTTCAAACTGGTTCACCGCCGACTTGTTTGATTGTACATATTATAAAATGAAGTCACTGTTTCGTCCTTGTTGTTTGTATGAACGCGATATACTGTAATACCGAACAGATTTTGGTACGGTTTTTTTACCCATAGATAGTGTGAGGAAGTTTTGGATGTATAATTCACGCAGGCGGCACCGCAGGCGAAATCTAGTGTTAGATGGAATATATCGTATACCAGTAGATTGACGATTATAGAATGCGCTTGTGGCAAATTGTGATTAGAAGTAGGATTTGTGATTTTAAAAAGATTTTGTAGTCTGAAATGTCATGGTTTGGCGAAGAAACTATAGCATACAGTAGTTTTATGCCTAACTAAGGTATGACAAGAAAACTGCAAAGTAATTGTCTTTCAGTCGTGTCCGGCCCCGGTTTTCCCAAAATTGGCTCAGGAAACTAGGAGACTATTAATTCGGAATATTGCGCTTTCTTTATATACCTACTTGTTACCTAGTTCTACAGATCTTAAGATCTGAGTTAGTCTTTTATAGATACAGCTTTTAACTGTAATGCTGTTCTTTATTTTTTAATAATGATAACAAAACAACTTTTTAGAGATTCAAACAACAAAGCAACGTTGTAAAACATCTGCACTAAAGTACGCCTACCTGCTACAATAACTATGAATGTACCGTCGATTATATAAAAATGGGTTTAACTTGAACATATCTGTCGCCTCACCCTACTATATCCACTATCCAGAGCTTGGGGAGGACAGTAATCCGTAATACAGGTATACAGGTACTCCTAATGCAGACCAGTCTCTCACAAAGATAAGATATCCTACCCATACTAATTTGTAATGTAACGATTGTAGTAAACTGAGTGAGAGACAACATTAAATATATTTGTATTTTTATTAAATTCCTTTCTTTCTTCACCCATAACGTTTCACATGTGTGAATCGTTATGGGATCGTACCCCAATCGGAGTCGTGTCGTTTAACTTAAATATGTGCTCAAGTTAATTTACCGCTCAGAATTTACAACGAAACAATTTCAACTTTACGATACAGTTATTTACAATGTTATCAATAAATAATAAGTTGTTTTGTTATTCTTAGCGTAGTTGTTGTTATAAGGTAACTCGATAATAAACTACCTAATTAATTTATTGGGGAACATAACAAGAAATTCAATGATTAGTATATTTTATTGAATGAGATTGTTTGTAAGACGTAGTTGTTTAAGTGGCCGATTTTGCCGTTTAATATTGTGCCCAGGTTCGATTCCCACACGGGACAATATCCGTATAATTTTGATAAGAAATCTTTGATAAGGTGGATAAAATCTGATTATTAAAAGAAAATAAGTATCTTATTAAGTGAAATGCCTTAACAATAGACAAGTATTTTGTTAACTACTGGCATTTGATTATTGTGACAACGAAACCCCAAAAGGCGTAGAGACAGATTAATTCCCCTTCAATAATCCCTACTTCCCTACTAATATTATAAATTCGAAAGTGTGTATGTACGTATGTATGTTCCGTTTTCACGCGAAAGCGGCTGAACCAATTTTGTTGAAATTCAATATAGAGATATATTGGACCACGGAGACGGACATAGGCTACCATATGTTGCAAAAAATAAACTGGGAGGGGTTGTAGGGAGTATAGAAGTTTGTACGGCAGAAATTTTCGTCTTGGAAGTAAGAACGCATGCGCGAATAATTGAGTTCTGCGCATGTGCTATCTGTCAGTACTGTCACATCATACATATTGTCATATTGTGCACGGTGATTACATTGTTTGCATATCTAAACGAATAATTATATACTACGCTCAAACGGCTGAAACTATTTTCTCTACCTCCTAAAATTATAAATGCGAAAGTGTTTATAGATATATATTGGACATGTATTGAAACATGGCTTTGACATTTGTCATGGATACTAACCGAGTTACTTTGTACCATGTTTGTACCCTATAGAGCTTCTGACTGTTTAGAATAATCAGGAATGTCTTCACACAACTTGAGACTGAAAGAAGATGTGTTACCCCGAATTTAACGTGCGTGAAGTCGCGGGCAAAAGCTAGTAATATTATCAATTCGAAAGTGTGCATGTATGTATGTATGTGCCGTTTTCACGCTAAAACGTCTGAACCGATTTTATTGAAATTTAATATAGAGATATATTGGACCATGAAGACGGGCATAGGCTACCATAAATTGCAAAAATTAAACTAGAAGGGATTGTAGGGAGGATATAAGTTTGTACGGCACAAAGAACAATGGCAGAATTTGGTCTGGGTTTATTGTGGCGACCTTAAACTTCATATGAACAAAACAAATTGTTCTTTTTTCTACGATGTATAATATTTTCACGTTGTCTCGTTAAAGCTGGAATATTTTATGATGATAAAAAACATTTCAATTGATTACGAATACTTGATTGTTGCCATAGACAATAGTGTGACAGAAATAGACGTGAGTGCTATATCCGTATGGATTATTAAATAAGTAATCGATACGATGGACCTTTATAGAGTTGGTTTGGTTTAAAATGCAGTTATTTAATATTTAATCAACATTACATCAATAAGCTAATATTTTTGAAGAAAAACAACGTTTAAATCAAATAAAAATGTCACAGCATTGTTTTAATGTTGTACCGATTTCACATACAATCGATTTAAAATGTGCATGTGTGTGCTTTTGTCTTTGGCTGTGACAGTTAGATGTTACAAAATACTTCCGCGTTTTGATGTCAATCTGACATATGTCATTTGATAATTCAAACGTACCTACCTACATTGTTTAACTTTCATACTATAACTGTCCTTTTACCTACATTGTTCATTCTTAACTAAAAATTCAAACACCGATATCTTCTTTTTCCACCTTTCCTGAGTGAAAATATAATCATTTATAGACTCTGTTACTTACGCCAAATTTTTTGCTATATTTTTAATTAACTACTGGACGCTTCAATTTAATTTCAGACATTTTGATGTATGGAGATCTGCCATTGTCCTTTACCTCTTGAAAGTAAGAACGCGTGCGCTAATAATTGAGTGCTGCGCATGTGCTATCGCATATCTGTCAGTACTGTCACATCATGCATAATGTCATATCGTGCACGGTGATTAAATTGTTCGCATATATAAACTAACAAATTATATACAACACAGCTGAAACAATTTTCCTTAATCATAATATGTAAAATCCTTGCGTTACTTACTGACTGACAGATAAGCTACAGCCAAAACTATTGGGCGCAGGAAGCTGAAATTTGGCATGTATGTTCCTTGGAGACCGTAGAGGCCGTAATTAAAAAAAATGTGCATGCATAGCTGCTGGCGTCCTCTAGTCTTAATAGGTATATATGTAAGGTAGGGTCTGTAGCTGCTGGTGAAGGTGCAGAATGATAAGTCCGATCTTGTAGTTGTATAAAGAGAATATACAGGGTGTAAAAAGACCCTTAACGGAAACTGAAATCCCATGTTGTACCAATCACTACGAACATTTTTTACTTTGGCACCATACCTAGGAAATTGCTGGTTCAGGAGATATTGGGGCTCAAAGTTAGTATGGAATGTTTGTAACTAGGTACAAAATCGATGCATTTAGCCCGCCAATATGTTCTTTAGATGTCCTATAACCCCATGGATAAGTAGGTATTTCGAGCATAGCACGCGCGCGCTTTTAATTGCGGTTTAAAAAATGTGAAAACTTAAAAAAAATCGTTTCCCAGGTTTTATTTTTGGTTAGTATGACTTGGCATGATGTCCACAACGAGTAGACTTCGGCTTGGTGATGGGTCTTGTGACACCCTGTATATACAAAGTAAACTTAACCTAAATATATGTACAAAATAAGATTTACAAAGAATGGTAGCTTAAACTACGACACTATTCGCGTGAGCCAATCAGGGCAAAGTACAAAATATTGTAGTTACTCGTGCAAGCGCTTACACGTGGAGAAGAGCGGCGCGCACTTTATAGTGCGGCGTACAACTAGCGGCCGGCGAGGTTTTGCCGCTGACGTGTTTCACTCGCCATTTCGCTGTCTGGCTCCGTGGCGCGTGGATGTGTATAAGGTATATGTATTGCAGCTACATATAAAATCCTTACGTTACTTACTGACTGACAGACACGCTACAGCCGAAACTATTGGGCGCAGGAAGCTGAAATTTGGCATGTATGTTCATTGGGAACCGTAGGGAGGCACTGAGAAGGGATTTCCCGAAATGCCTACGGGATCGGCCAAAACGGGTAAATTTAAAAAAAATGCAGGCATAGCTGCTGCCGTCCTCTAGTAATATTATAAATGCGAAAATGTTCATAGATATATGTATATTGGACATGTATTAGAACATCGCTTTGACATTTGATTGTATGCAAGGTGATGTTATTATGTACGTTTCGGTAGATAATGTCATGGATACTGACCGAGTCACTTTGTACCCTATAGAGTTTCTAAAGTCTTTAGAATCATCAGGAGTGCCTTCACACAACTTCAGACTGAAAGTAGATCTGTGTTACCCCGAATTTAACGCGCGCGAAGCGGCGGGCAAAAGCTAGTTAATTATAAAGTATCACTCAGCTATTTCGTCAAAAGAAATTCAATTCTTTTTAGTCTTGCTTTTTCTTTTCATTCATCTTTCTGAATAACTTGATGAAAATATTTTAATTATCAAGTCTGAACAATTTTGTAATTGTGGAACAATAATCGGTACTATTACCGATTATATTTGTAATCTTGCTTTATACATAATATAATAGATAGATAGCAATTGTCTTATTGACCGATTTCTGGTCACAATTTTATTGTAGCGTTGACCGTGTTCAACTATATTGGGTAAAATAAAATACAAAGATTTCGGTAACAAGAAACAATTTGTTTATTGTTAAAAAGGAATTTACACAACTTTTAGCAAGTTAAATGGAAACCGACTCTAAACAATTTACTATAAAGATAGAAGAAAAGAAAATAGGGTCGCTAGTTTAGGTAACCCACAGGTTCCCTTTGGATTACCTAAACTCGCGACCCTCTTTTCTGTGTGAGTGCTTCCGAGGTCGCAGAGGGAAGAGACTTATCTTCAGGGGCCTAATTCTCGTATTTTTATGTGACATTGAAATAAATTATATTTGGAATTGACTCAGAAGCAGTATTCTGATGACCTAATGTAATTCTCGTATAATTTGAAATAAACAGTTCGTCTTTAAAACATACGATCTCGTTACAATTTATTCAAATATCAGATAATTTAGAAGACTACGCTTTTTGTGACGTAAGTATGACACTGACATCGTATCGAAACTGTATTTAATATATTTAGGAGAATTGGGCCCCAGATCAGCAGCGCAGCAGCAAGAGGGCTCCATTGCTCCATAGGCGAGTGCGACGGTATTTATCAATTTATAGCCCGCAGAGGAGAAGAGCGAGGGGAGGGGGCGAACGGCCAGCCGAGAGAAGAGGGCGAACGACGTCAGCGACGACGTCACACAATTATTTTTCTTTTTCGTGTCGGTATGTGCCATCCCTGGTGTCAGAGCTTTTGGCCATTTAGGCCTCCCACAAGGCTCACGATTTTTGTCAGGAGATAATAAGTGTAACCGAGGGCTTTACGTGCCCGCCGTAGCACGGTAGCGCTCTGTTGTAAACTTCACACAAACAGTCACCCATCAAATTGCCCCCAACCCATCAAATTGCCCCCCATCAAACCCCTGTGAACGTTGCCTAATTATGCCGATCTTTTACGAATGGCAAATCAAGGCATACTACATATCAGTATGGTAAAATAAAATAAAGTTTTATTATTTAGTTTAATTGGTATATTTTAGTTTAGTTTGTGGTGGCGATACAACTTGCCCTCCACAACACACAGATGGCACGTCATGTCGGTAGGATTCTATCTCACTAATTCCGCATTTAATACTATTTGTTTCTTGCTAGGCGTTCCGTTTTGTATTACTTTACACTCATACGTTTAATTACAAACAAGTTTCTACAAAGCAGCTGCCTTTGTTGCATGCCAAGTATTATTTTTAGAACATTTAAGTGACAACAGTAATTTATGCTGATTTACCTAACATAATATATATATATATATATATATATAGTCTAAGGATTTACCTAATCCAAAAGAAGATGGCTACAAGTTGACAGGCAGACAGCTCTTCCCGCCGCCGTTGACGTTAATTAACCGAAGCAATTATTATTCCCTCGAGGCCACATTTTCGCGCGGTTTCACATCAACCGGATGTACGCCAGATATACGAATACTCATGGGAGTCTGATACACGACCGCCCGCCGGCAAAATGCCATATAGCACACAAGTAAAGCTACGTATAAAGATCCCACCTCTAAATGTCGTCTAGCGAATCGCTGCCGATTTGTTTCGTGAGGCGCTTTAACAAATCATGGTGCGACATTTGTTGCGCTAGGCCCCCTTAAGCTCCCCTCCCCGTGGGATCTCCACCTTGTCGTGGTGGAGGGGCTCAGTAACCGTGGTTAGGTCACCCACGGTGAAGCTAAGCGAGGTCCCGGGAGTGGACGCTCCGCGTGGGCTTGACGGAGGCCTGCGCAGGATGCGTCTAAGGGTGCGGGTGCGAGTGACAGTTCTTCTGTCCCTCGCAGTCCGTCGCGGTAGTGGGAGGAGAGACGTGTCGGTGTTGCGTCGCCTCGCGCCCTATCTCCCGCGACCAAATGGGGGCGAACCATCGATGCGTCGCGGTGAGGCAGCAGAGGAAAAAAAAGCCCCCTTAAGCGCTCAATTAATGTGAAAAGCTGTTGAGACGACAGTTCGACACATTCACCGCTTCGACAAAAAAAGTGAGCGAGGGCCGACGCCACCGCAATTAAGTTTAAACCCCAGCGCTGCCTCTATTCATAGTAACGTGACTTTATATTGCTGAAGAGGTCGGTAGAAATATTTTACACGCGCTATCTGCTTAGGTCTGTTAGAGACGCCATAGTACAAGTGTAAGACAGTAGTATTTTGATCTATGAACGATATTTTCAAGTTATGTATAACGTCCTATTGTCCACGGTTTGAGCTAGAGATTGGCTTACGGCCATTTTCAATATTCGATCCATACATGGATTTTGAGATTCGAGATTCGTGTTTGACATATTTTGTATGGAGCTTATGTCAAAAACGAATCTAAAATCTACAGATCTATCAATAGATCGAATATTGAATTCCGTAGTAAAACGGTAATTTTCAATATTCGATCCATAAATGGATTTTGAGATTCGAGATTCGTGTTTGACATATTTTGTATGGAGATTATGTCAAAAACGAATCTAAATCTACTGTCTATAGATCGAATATTGAATTCCGTAGTTAGTATGCAAGGAGACAATGTACATTTTATCGTGTGGCACAGTCCCGTATTAGTCACTGGCAATATAAATCAATTAATGACGAGACAAACAAGTTTGGCAGCCTCTTGCAGAGCCAATATAAAATTGGCAGTCGAGTCGAAACAATGAGCTAACAGCCAAGGTAAGTCTGTAACTTAATTAACTCCCGAAGGCTTCGGCATAATTAACTTTGCAGCTTTCCTGCGAGGGTAAACAGTGAGTGCAGTGCGGGTGTATCAGGAGAGCGTCTCGCAATGATTGTTGATACTGATACTGAGACTGTAATCTCGAGAAGGCGGCAAATGATAAAAAGATTAAATATTTAGATCTACCTCACGAGATTGTCGACATGTGGATATAGATTCAGCAATCATTGTTCCGATTGTCGTTTCAGTGAATGGATTGATCGCCAAGAGCCTCGACCAACATCTAAAGAGGCTCGCACTGGGCAGCTGAATCAAGGCCTTGATTCAGAAGGCGGTTCTTCTCGGTACGGCACGCATTGTGAGGAAGTTCCTTTCTCTGAGGCCCTAACCACCGGTGGCTTGGTCCCTGTACCCGACACCGGTGGGTTTCCGTGGTCCCATTTTATATAGTTAAATTTATCGAGTTATACTAAGGTTTAATTATGTAAAATTAGATTATGTGAATACTGATTAATAAAGAGATAATAATAATAATAATAACTAACCCCTCTGGGGCAGCCGTTATCTCATCATGAGACTAACGCAATCTCAGGGGGCAGAGTAACAGCTTTCAAACATCACCTCATCTTATGATATAAACAAAAAATGTATTACAAGATGAAAAGAAAGCTTACAAACCGCAGGGCAGCTTTGTGGCGAGCTGAATGTGTGTGGCGACACTGCGGTCCCGAATGCTTCAGGGAGTCGGTCAGGGCCTCGTCTCCGGCTTGCTTTATTGGCTGGCCGGAGTGGATTTCCAAGAGTGCCCGCAGGACTCTCAACTCTGGCTTGCCTTGGTCGGCCGGTCAGAGGGAAGCCGCAAGAGCTATTAGCTCGGGGGTGGAAGTGTCATTCTCAAGGGCGTAACTACGGGGAAACCCGCTCCAGGCCTCCGTTGTCACGAGGCCCGCGATGGCGAAACCGGTGCCGCACCGCTCTACACCCCTAGCCACTCGCACCGGTGTTGCCCTCTGGCTGCCTTTATGGCAGACTTTGTTTGCTTTGGGCGGCTGTTTAGAGAGGGCCCATCTAGTGAGTTGGCGAGTCACCACCTGCCACGCGGACGGATGCTATAAGAGTATCACTGGCAGGTGCAGTTTATTACCCATAGTACCATTATTTTAAGTCCATCAAACATCCATCCCCATAACCCAGTAAATTAGGCTCCACATCATCACAATAGTCCTGCATGTCCTGCGGCTAGTCCATAGCTGTATTTAGTAGTGCAGTTGTGGAGGCTCCGCGGCATGTGTCCCATCCCATTTTAGATTCAAACTCTCTACGGGCCTCTGCACGTTGGATCCATATCCCCGTGTAAGCCTTCCAAAGGACCGGTTTTCCTTCCGACACCAAAGTTAGAAGAATAGCCGTGATAAAAGAGAAACATAATAATTAAGTATTTTTATTGAAATAAAAACATGGTACAATTTAAAAAACCCACCAAACTGCATAACAGTTTGTCGGTGGGATTAGCGCTCGAATATTTTTACATATTATTAAAAATTACACAGTGACTTTATAGGCGATACAGAATATCTTACAGTAATATCAAATAAAATTAAACATAAATAATAAAGTACTAACAAAAATTCACAAGTTGAAATCTGTTTCACTCAGCAATACATTTTTCAGTTTTTTCAGAGTTGTTTTTCTCATTTTATTATCATTTGTTCTCAGCCAGTTATGTTTGTTATAGAATAAAGGGGTCAGATATTTACTAGTTATTTTTCCATAATAGTTTCTTACTGAGGGTATTACAAATTTATGTTCTCTACCACTCTTGGTATTATATGTATTTGCCACACATATTTTGAACTTATTCTATTTAGTTGAGTATGACTCTATTAAGGTGAGTAGTTCCGTTCCAACACGTTTATTGTATTATAAATTTCGTCTATCGCTTCAACCGATTTAAAAGTTTTGTACTGCAGCCCTTTGTTATAAAGTTCTGAAGTTTACGATCTCGGAAGTTAGATCCGGGAATGTTGTTTGGCTTGAAATACTCCTGTTGCTGTTATGATACCCAAGGTGGCGATATGATAGCGGTTTATTGTGAACAATAGAGCAGGCGCCATTTGATTATGATGTAGAGGTATGCGAACAATGTGCTTGTTGGTCAGTGCTTGACTAAACTTCTTATAATATTAAAATGATCGCTTTTTACTTAATGCATTTGAATGTAACGATACATAAACCCAAATTACATTTTTTACAATTTTTGTCTGTCTGTCTGCCTGTCTGTCGGTCTGTCTGTCTGTTTGTTCTCGGTAATCTCTGGAACGGCTAGACCGATTTTGACGAGACTTTCACAGGCGCTGATGTACCAAGGAGTAACTTAGGCTATAAATTCCAGGTACGCGAAGTAGTTCCCTCAGGACGCGGGTGAAACCGCGGGAAACAGCTAGTACTAATATAAAGTAACCTATTGAGCGAATCTATACATATAAATAAAATTGGAGTGTCTGTTTATAATATTAAAATAACCGCTTTTTACTAAATGTATATGGATATATACACGGTACCTATACCGAAATGCCACTTTTTACAATTTTTGTCTGTCTGTCTGTTTGTTTTCGCTAATCTCTGGAACGGCTGGACTGATTTTGACGGGACGTTCACTGGCGGATTGCTGATGTTCCAAGGAGTAACGTAGACTATAAATTAACCGGGTACGCGAAATTGTTCCCCCTAGACGCGGATGAAACCGCGGGAAACAGCTAGTAGTTAATATTTTTAGGGCAACTCCCGCGCTATCAATAAATTCTGTGTTACGAATACAGCCAAACAAGAAACGATTATGTAGGAAATATCATCATTTATCAACTTATAGTTATACAAGAAACACCAAAATCTTAAGTAATTCAGCGCAGTAATTCTGAAAACACTTCTAAATTGTTGTAGCTGCGAATAACTTTCATATAGGTATGCTGGGTAAAAAGAATGACGCACCGTAGATGATACGAGTACTGAGGGCCTGGCGGTCGAATTTGCCGGAAAATATATCAATTTCTAGTTTTTTATATTAAAATTATGCATTACGGCAACTTAATATGATGGTGGTATGGGTTCTCTATAGTAGTTTTTGTAGATGTTGTCCCAGAAGCTAGAGCGCTTCTCTAACAAGGCTCCGCGAAGTTCCAGCACCTCTCCCAACGACATATGCGGTGACCTGTCTGCGCCTGCAGCTGGCCACGCCGGTAGACTCGAGTTCTCAGGCACAGGCTTGCTGGAATTGAAGAGAAAACATAAAATGATTGTATTTTGAAAAGCTTGACTACGTAAATCACAGAATGGATCGCATTAACAACCAAGAGGCAATATTGCAATTTAGGGTTTTAAAATAGTATGAGTGTGTTTTTCAGCTAACTCTGAGGACCAATATTTTTTTTTCTTATAAAAATATATTGGTAGCAGAGGTAGGCCTCCCACAAGGTGGTCCGACGATCTTGTTGGGGTCGCGGGCAGCGGATGGATGTGGGTGGCTCAGGATTGGTCTATGTGGAGAGCCTTGGGGGAGGCCTATGTCCAGTAGTGGACGTCTTTCGGCTGATATGATGAAAAAACATAATGTTCATTCGATTGATTTGCTATCACACCTACCCTGTTTTGATAAAGTTATGCCACATTTCACGCATTTTCTTCTTCATATTCATATATTTTTCAGATTCGCCGCTGCCATCACGAATAGCATCCGATTGTGCGCAATGTCCAGCCCCGCGTACATTTTCAGTATATGGCACTACAGGAGTGTCCTCATCCACAAACGAATATTCATATAGGTATACTTCACTATGACCTGCCTCAGCATACAGCTTCACCGACCTCAACATAGGATAACTAAACAAGACATCTGAGAAATAGTCCACATATGATAGTATATTATTATCGTCAACAGGTTGGTCACCAAAGTAAAATTCTTTGATTTGTTTGGCAACTTGCTCTTTTTGGGTTTCGCTTTCAAGCTTCAAATCAGCTGGTAAGAATTCGGAAAAGTTATTATTCATTCCATGTTTCCATGAGTCAAATTGTGATAATCGGAATAAACCTTCCATGTTAGCAAACCCATACAATACAGGCACTTTCTTATAATCACCTCTTCTCAGAATTTTCAGAGGTGGTTCGGTGAGAAATGCTCCATCACCAGTGTCACGCTCTATACAAGGCGAAAACATGAAAGTAGAATCAGGTCTTTCGTAAAACGCGTCTGCCCCTAAAATTTCGGCTGGCAGTGTCTTGTAGAATTTATCTAGTGCAGAGATATCGTCACTTTCTTCGAAATTCAATTTTTTTGCGTGATCTTTAGCTGTTTGTAGAGGATCACTCTGTATCGCAAAGGCAGCAAGATTTGCACCACTCTCTGGTATGGCTTTATGAAACAATCCTTCGGCTTGTTTCGAAATCATTAAAAGATCAACTGAAACGGAGCCTGCGCTCCGTCCTGATATAGTAACATCGTTAGGGTTTCCTCCAAAGGCAGCGATGTTTTGTTGTACCCAGCGAAGCAGAGCGACCTGATCTTTCATGCCAGCATTACCTGGGGCATCTTCAGTGCCCAGGCATAGGAAGCCCTGTATTCCAAGTCGATAATTGAAATTCACGAGAATGATATCTTTGTCTTTCAATAGATTTTTATATTTGTACCTGTCTCCATATCTTAGTTGGAAACCGCCTCCATGTATGATCACGAGAACTGATAGGTTCTTCGATTGGGTATCAGGCACGTACACATTTGCAATGAGGCAGTTTTTGTCCTCTCTCACAGATTGACCAAATTGTGCGCATACAACGTTGCTATCGATGGCGTCTAATGACTCTTTCCATGTTGGCGGTGGAAGTGGACCCTGTAACAATAAAATTGTATAAGAATTTTGTGATCATACATTATGATCATCATCATCATTGTAGCATTATTCCAGTTGCATCCAAGCCTTTGAGCAAGGGATCCGTTTTCTTATCTATTTGCTGTGCACTGTATTCGGTGATTGTCGTGTGACTACAATAATCTCAAAGCATTTTCGGATACTACTTTTATAAAAATAGCTAACATAACCAGACTAACATCACGATTTACCACATAAAAAATCTGAATACATTTCAAATATTTATTTTTTGTTAGAAAAGCGACATCGATATACCTTCTAGTAAAAAACCTTAGATGAGTTATGCGCACTTCAAAAGTGGCGCATAAAAAACAGGCTAAATGGCTCGTTTGACTTTAGTCGTGTACTCGCTGCGGTCGGAAGCGCTCGCTGTTTTACTCGCGTGTGTGTACATGAATGAGATTTTGCACAAGCTACAGTAGAAAAATACTAAAAGTGATTAAATCACTTATCATTCGTGAATATTACAATATTACAACGTTTTATTTACAATTTATAATAAATTCAGTATAATAATAGAGTGAATAAAAAAATTGGCATTTAGCGAGTGTAAAAGAGAAGTAGTATTATGCGTGTTCAAAGACTAAAAACAAAGTATCCAGATGGGATTGTCCCATCTGGATACTTTGTTTTTAGTCTTCGTAATAATAAAGTACTGATGTGTGTTTTTATATTTACGATTCTGAAATGAGAAGATTAAAATGGTTGGACATTGTTCGCAAACAAAGAAATGAGGATGATTGGCAGTCAAATAATTCCAGCAGAATGTGTTCTTTGCATTTTAACACTAGAGTACACGCGTGGGCTACATATGTAGCCCATGGTGTAATACTGTCATATATTGGCGGAACTAGGTATGCCACAGCGCAATCGTTTTGTGTATTCCTCGATTGGTTCTCCCCGCTCCTACTAGTAGAATGCCTATTACATCGGCATAAGAACGTGCGCAAAAATTGCCCTAGAAGTTGGTGGGATACACTTGTGCCCCGCGAGTGCATTTAAGGAAAATAATTGCCCAGTGCATAAGTGTGCACAGTAAATATTGTTTTTTTTGTATTATTATGGCGTATTAACAGTCAATCAGTAACATGGCATGTATAAACGGTCTCATTATAATATAAAAAAAAATAATAACATACAAATAAAAGTGATCTGACGTCAATATTTCTAAAAAGTGTAATTCTATCTAGCAAGATCGTGTCCCAATTGAGCGTCGTATTTCCCAGCAAAATATAGGTACCAAGAGTTATCAAACTGAAAGGCAGGCTACTACATGATTAAAATAACATCCCCAGCGACAACATATGCCTATTCGGGGAGGAGTTGGTTGGTATTTATTCTGCAACGCTCGCAAGCAATGCAGCAAATGTATGAGGCGCATTTATAGTGAATAACAGGAAGGTGTGTGTCCTGAGTGCTCGCCAATAGAACAGTCTATTGCGAATTATTTAATTAAGTGGTTAATACCATTGCTTGTGATAAACTTTAAGGTAATTATTACGATCCTAAATGAAAATAAGACTATGGCATCTCAAGCCTGCCAAATATTGAAGTCTTTTAAGTAGTTTTAGTATATGTTTGATATTATAATTAAGAAAACAAGTCATGATTAATTTTATATTCCATTCTGATTATAATAAAGATGTCTATAAATCAAACAATGAGTTTTATTAATTTGTTTACTTCTTCATAGAATTAATTGATCTACAAATGAACTACATCTGTAGCCCGCGCGTGTACTTAAGGAGTACAAATGGGTGCGTTCACTCTAGTGTTAAGGATGATTATAAATATAGATCAAGAAAAGGAAGAATCTAATTTAAAAAAACAGCACTCCCTTTTTTCGAGCTAATTTTTCCTTTAAATATGCGGGCGAATCGGCCTAGATGTCAAATTTATACGTGACTTCGTTCATGCTTTGACACAACCACCAACTTTTAACCACCGCTTGCATTTAATTTAAGCTATAATAGAAAAATATGTAAATGTCGGTCTGTATTCAGAACACAAGAATAATTCCGAGCTGAATATTACGTCAAAAAGGCAAAAAAAAAATGTTATAAATAAATCACATCGACTTTTTATTTCCCTACCTTAAATAAATAAGTCAAGTTTACTTTGAGGCAAGTTAAATTTACTCCAGACAGACAAAGTGATCGTGTCGCATCGCAGTCAAATTATTCCTTGTGAAATGGTCAGCGTTATGTCACAATGCGCGTCGGTACAGAGAGTATATGTTTATCTCTTTTTCGCGCTTGCGATTAGATGTGCTTTCTCACTTACACTTCTTATCTAATTCTTAGTGTGTTGTTTTGACATATTTATATTAGTGTGCGTACGTTTTCCGCGATGCGTGCCACTCGTAAGCGCCGCGCGCCGGTTGCCTTGCCAGTAACTTTTCTACGGTTTTTAATTTTTACTAGTATATCGATAGAAAAGCGACGTCCACACTAATAATGAACTTCGCTAGTCACCTTTGTTAGAAAAGCGACGTCCACACTATTAATGGACTGCACTGGTCCCTTTTTGGTGAAAACGTCAACGCTTCGAAACAGCAAGACTGTTAAGGCCTACTTGTGCGTCTTCGTTTATCTCTCAACAAACTTGGAACTGGTCTCCTCGCTTACGACCGAGGCGTTTGTAGCCACGTTTGACAGATTTGTATCTCGCAGAGCACGTGGGATAAATTGGTTGTTCTCTCCACCAAATTGTCCACACTGGGGTGGTATATTTGAGGCCGCTGTAAAATGGCCAAGACACACTTGCGCAGGACAATTGATGAATCAGTCCTTACATTTGAGGAACTCGGAACTGTATTTTGTAAGATTGAGGCCGTTTTGAACTCTCGGCAATTGCGCCCGATCTCCTCAGATCCGAATAATTTTATTGGTCACCCACTTGTCGCCTTGCCTGAGTACCCCTATATTGATACGAGACCTAATGGTCTCTCGCGTTTTGACTTGGTACGCCAGATTACTCAGAGCTTTTGGAAACGCTGGAATTTGGAATATTTGCACATACTCCAGCAACGCGTTAAGAGGACCGACAAGACCGATCCACCCAAGATTGGAGACTTCGTTGTGATCAAGGAGGCTAACCCTTCGCCAGATGGCGCAGGGGGCGCATTGTTCGTTTGGTAACTGGGACTGATGGAGTTCCCCGATTTACTGAGGTCTTGGTGGACGGTTTGATTCTGAGGAGGGCGGTTGCAACGTTGTCACGTCTACCAACCGATTAGTGGACAGGTAGGCCGGTCCGGGGCGGGTGGATGTTTGAAATAGATATTGTCTATGACAGTTGACCGAGAATGTCAGTTTAGAAACATTTTTTATGTGTGGTAATTATTTTTTGACTCTGGTCACATTATGAACGAAGAAATCATTGTCATCCCCTTTCGTTTAAAACTTGGTTCTGAGCACACCGTTTGTTTTGTCGCGTGATTTGTAGAATTGACTTAAATTGTGTAATAGCCTTGCAATTACCGCTATTGGATTTCCCCGGCAAAGGTTGCTAGCGATTGATAAATTTGTTATATTGTGACGTCGCGCTGTCACCGTCCGCCCACTCCTCTTGGCCGGCCGCCTACACCTCCGCCCCTCACCTCAGACACTCCACTTCGGGTCTTTAAATACGGCCGTGCAGCGAGGACCACTCTTTTTTCATCGGCTGGACAGCGGCGGACAAAGCTAAGTGCATCACTGCTATCGTGAGCGACGTCGGAAACGGATCCTCAAGAAGAATACCCGAATCACGCGACCCTGGTTCTATCTCTGTAACTGTTCTAGAATTTCCTTAAAAAATTTCAGTTAAGTTCTTTGCTAAAGGCTGTTTTAAATTCTTTACCAAATTAAACTGATTTTTAATTGTAACAATAATTAAGATTTTTATTTAACCACACCAAAGTAGCAAACCACGTTACAGTGGCACCCACGGGAATAAATAAGTAGGGTTTTGTTGGGAATCCGTTTTTGGTAAGACTTTTTTTTTTTTTTTATATATTGTTTTAGTGGTGTTCATTTTTTCTTACTGCACTGGGTAATCTTTTTTATATTATAACTATTTTCTGTTGCCGCGTGTGATAATTAATTGTGTATCAACCGCATAAGTAACAAGTTAGAATCGTTCGACTGCGGCCACGTGTCCTCTAAAGACGCGCCATGGTCACATTCGTCGATCGCATCCTTGTCTTACGATTTAAGGCCTCGCGTCCTCTAAAGACGTGCTAAGGTCACCTTCATTGATCGCTTGCTTTGCGATTAGCTTTTTTTTAATTGCCTACTATGGTAATTAATTGCTACTGGTAATTATTGCTAATAATTACTGCCTTTTCTGACTTAAGGAACGAATTCACACCCTTCTCTTTTCCATTTCTTTTCATTTTTCTACTATAACCTTTGCTTTTGGTTTTGTACGGCGATATAATTATATTTCTATATAGTCGGTATTATTAAATACTTTTACCGCCTACTACGGCGATTATCTTTTTGAATTGAATATTCTTTTCTTTCTTACCAAGAAAGTATCATCTTTATTATGCCACGTGTACCTACCATAGTTGGACTGGCTGTAAATGAACGTACCTAAAGATGCTAGCGTGTTAGATACTAGGTATTTAGCTAAATTTCCGCGGTCATTTGTTAATCAAACATACACGTGACGTATATATATATATATATATATATATATATATATATATATATATATATATATATATTTATAATATATATAAATATTCCTATGATTGAGATGATTGTACCAATAATATATTTCGAATGTGATCACATGCTTTGAATTTGAATGTCCGAATGTCCAGCGGTTATTCTGATCTCTAAAGGAAGGGAATTCCAAAGGAGAACTGAATGGACAGTGAAAGAAAAGTGTACAAGAGCAGAAGTGTGGAAGGGACATAAAAGTAATAACTTGTTAGATGAGCGAAGGTCTTTAGCATGATTGGAGCTAAGATATTGAAAATTAGATTTCAGGTAGGCGGGGGTAGTTGGAGAATGAAGGAGAGAGAAAAGCATTGTGAGAGCATGCACACTACGGCGCTGACGAATGGGCAACCAGTTTAGTTCGGAACGGAAAGTAGACACATGGTCATATTGATAATTAAGTATTTTTACGGCCGTCAGCGGTTTAATTTTATCATTAATTTATCTTTATATGTTTTGTATATTTGAATACAAACCAGACATTGTAAAAACAATAACTAGCTAAGCCAAAATAACAAAAAAATAATAATTGCGACGCAGGAATTTTAAATGTTCACAAGGAACAGTAAATGCATAAATAGATGCATTTGCAAATAACATACCGATAGGCAGTAACGAGAAGATCAAAGAAAAATAAACACTTAACAAAACTAACAACCCATAATTCTACGATAACATTCGTATTTTATACAAAATAGACAAAGATTAAATTTGTTCATTATTGTCAGTGAGCAACCTGCGCGTGACACGTGTATGTTTGATTAACAAATGACCGCGGAAATTTAGCTAAATACCTAGTATCTAACACGCTAGCATCTTTAGGTACGTTCATTTACAGCCAGTCCAACTATGGTAGGTACACGTGGCATAATAAAGATGATACTTTCTTAGTAAGAAAGAAAAGAATATTCAATTTAAAAAGATAATCGCCGTAGTAGGCGGTAAAAGTATTTAATAATACCGACTATATAGAAATATAATTATATCGCCGTACAAAACCAAAAGCAAAGGTTATAGTAGAAAAATGAAAAGAAATGGAAAAGAGAAGGGTGTGAATTCGTTCCTTAAGTCAGAAAAGGCAGTAATTATTAGCAATAATTACCAGTAGCAATTAAAAAAAATTAATATATATTATTAATATATATATATATATATATATATATATATACAAGATGTCACAAGACCCATCACCAAGCCGAAGTCTACTCGTTGTGGACATCATGCCAAGTCATACTAACCAAAAAGTATACCTGGAAAACGATTTTTTTTTAAGTTTTCACATTTTTTAAACCTCACTTAAAAGCGCGCGCGTGCAATGCTCGAAATACATACTTATCCATGGGGTTATAGGGCCTTATGGATCTTAAGAACATAGTGGCGGGTAAATGCATCGATTTTGTACCTAATTAGAAAAATTCCATACTAACTTTGAGACTCGATATCTCCTGCACCAATAATTTCCCAGGAATGGTGCCGAAGTATAAAATGTTCGTAGTTATTGGTACAACATCGGATTTCAGTTTTCGTTAAGGGTCTTTTCACACCCTGTATATATATACACGCTGATTTTTAATTGATTTTGGAGCGAAAGCCATCTTATTACTTATCGTTAACAGAACCTAACCAGCTAATAATATTTGAAATATAAGCTAAAAAAATATTGAGAAAATAAATAATTTAATAGTTCGAGAGCACGAAGTATCACCATTGCCGCGCGCTAACGAAATCCGTTCGATCGTGTCATATACACACATAGTGTACTATGCATTGGTCATTCAACTGCGGCGTCTGCGAAATCCCCCCCCCCCCCAATCCTGCGCGCGCGCCTCGCTTGCATGAGAGGCCCCGTCTGCATTTCAACACGGGGCCAGCCAATAGCGGTGGCTTGACGCGTGCGGAATGCGTCCCTCGTGTCCAATCACGTTCGACTGTGTTTGGGTTCATTTGGCAAGGGCCGGCAGTCTGTAGCCTTGAACTTCAGTCTTAAGAAATTAGGTCAGCGAGATAGTTGTATGTCACGTTTTATCCCATCACTTTGTGTCCGTGTTACGTAATAAATCGAGTATTATGGTTCCTATGTACCTCATTATTACGTGTTTGGAGAGAACACGGAAGAAGCGACGTGTTCGAAGTGTAGTTAAAATACATAGGTGATAAGATAAGGTGAACACAAGTGAAACTAAAAGACAATGTGTGAAAAGTGTCAATTGATTGTGATGTAGGCAGCAGACAGCGAAGGTAAATATTTTTTGAATACCTACTGGGGTTACATTCTTTTAAATACGTTAGAAATACGCAAGTACTAAACTTTTCAATTGTTAAAATCTTTGTCTAGTTATTCAAAAGATAATGTAGGTACCTATGACAAACAACGTAACGTAACTAAAAATTCTTACTTTATCGTGTTTCTTCTAAAAGTTCATTATGATTTCGTGAACCCACAGCTTATTTCAACGATTCATGATTCTTAAGTCCGAGTAATGTACGAAGGAATTATTGAATAGGTATAACTATTTAGTTACATACGTTTATTGTTCTAATTATTTATTACTGCACTTCATGGTTGGTGTAGTGCTTTAAGCGATGTTTGACACAAAACTTTGTGTGATTCATAAATTCTTGTTTCAACTCCTGTGTCCGTTAGTGGTAGGTTTGTAATGTCCCTCGTAACACAGGATTTAGCACTAGGGTGCGGGAAAGGTTCTTAAAAAGAGAACAAAAGAAGAAAAAACATGTGTTTAAAATTGTTGGCATCGTAATTACCTAAATCGTGTTTTCTAAGTAAATTACGTATCACTCGGTCCGCACTAACTACCTACAACCGCTGTCGGTAACAGGTGACGGTGCGGCCGGCGCGCGCGGCGAGGTCACGACCGCGTGGCGCTCGAACATACCTAACCCGAGAGAATCGTGCGTTCCTACGTATTTCCAGCAGTTACTGACTTTTATAACTTTTTTGTTTTAGGTGCTAGATGAATTTTGATTTTGAATATGAATAGAGGATTTTATTTCGGACATGAGGTTTCTTTTTCCTAAACCAATAAAAAATCAGCGTGTATATATATCTTAATATATATAAATCTCCTGTCACGATGTTTGTTCGCGATGGATTCCTAAACTACTTAACCGATTTTAAATTAAATTGGCACACCGTGAGCAGTCTGGTCCAACTTGAGAGATAGGATAGTTTAGATCTTTAATTATAGTCGCAATTTTATTTTATTGCAAATTATTTGTCTATAATTAATTGACAGTCACAATTATCTGTTAACTCCAAAAGATTCTAACAGATGTCGATAATCCTATATTAATAATTTCGTCAAGGAGTACATCGAAACCTTACCTGAATAATAAAACATTAAAAAATAAAGATTTCGAGTCGACAACATAATTATATCCGCAAAATTCGGATTGTCGAGTATTTTGTTAAATTCTAATGGATCTGACAGACAAATCACAGTCGCCATATTGGCTCTATGATATTAGCCCAAGTTTGCTTTGTACTAAGTAGTTTGTATGTGTAAATACTTTTTACAGTTACCTATATAGTATCCGCCCAATAAAGGAGATTTGTGTTACCCCGAATATCTATCTATCTATACTAATATAATAAAGCGGAAGAGTTTGTTTGTTTGAACGCGCTAATCTCAGAACCTACCGATCGGATCTGAAAAATATTTTTTGTATACGATAGCCCAGTTATTTCGGAAGGCTATAGGCTATATAACATAACGCATCGACCCTTTGAGGCCGGGCAAAAGGCTAAAAAGGCTAAAAGATAATGTCGGCTAATCTCAGTAACTAGCAGTTGGATTTAAAAAAATGTTATGCTTATGATAGCCCAATTATTCAGAAAGGCTTTAGGCTATAGAAAATTACGCCACAACTTTTATGGGCTGGACAAAAATAAGAAAATGGTCACACGAGAAGGGGGAGGGTTGGGTCAAAGGCAAAAAGAGGCTAAACGAATAGGATACAATCTATATGGGTATCGTTTTCGAGATTTTCGGGACGCTGATTAATAATATGAAATTGATTTAGTGATCCAAGATGACGGACGGGCAATCAAAGATGGCGGATGTGAAAATTTTAAAAATCAATATTGGTGTCGCCTTCGATACTTTAAGGGGTGGGGAATCGAAAAACAACATCTATTTCGTGATCAAAGATGGCGGATGGGAAATCAAAGATGGCGGATGGGAAAATTTAAAAAAAGTCAATATTGGTATCGTCTGCGATGTTAAAAGGGATGGGGAATCCAAATACAACATCTGTTTCGTGATTCAAGATGGTGGATGGGAAATCAAAGATGGCGGATGGGAAATTTTTTAAAAATCAATATGGGTATCGTCTCTGATGATTTAAGGGATGGAGAATCCAAATACAACATCTATTTCGTGATCAAAGATGGCGGATAGGAAATCAAAGACGGCAGACGGGATTTTTATTAAAGTCGATATGGGTATCGTCTCCGATATTTTAAGGAATGGGGAATTCAAAAACACCATCTGTTTCGTGATCAAAGATGGCGGATAGGAAATCAAAGACGGCAGACGGGATTTTTATTAAAGTCGATATGGGTATCGTCTCCGATGTTTAAAGGGATGGGGAATCCAAATACAAGATCTATTTCGTGATTCAAGATGGTGGATGGGAAATCAAAGATGGCGGATGGAAAAAAATTAAAAAATCAATATGGGTATCGTCTCTGATGATTTAAGGCATGGTGAATCCAAATACAACATCCATTTCGTGATCAAAGACGGCGGATTGGAAATCAAAGATGGCGGACGGGATTTTTTTAAAAGTCGATATGGGTATCGTCTCTGATGATTTAAGGGACGGAGAATCCAAATACAACATCTATTTCGTGATCAAAGATGGCGGATAGGAAATCAAAGACGGCAGACGGGATTTTTATTAAAGTCGATATGGGTATCGTCTCCGATATTTTAAGGAATGGGGAATTCAAAAACACCATCTGTTTCGTGATCAAAGATGGCGGTTGGGAAATTAAAAAATAATTAATATGGGTATCGTCTCCGATGTTTAAAGGGATGGGGAATCCAAATACAAGATCTATTTCGTGATTCAAGATGGTGGATGGGAAATCAAAGATGGCGGATGGAAAAAAATTAAAAAATCAATATGGGTATCGTCTCTGATGATTTAAGGCATGGTGAATCCAAATACAACATCTATTTCGTGATCAAAGACGGCGGATTGGAAATCAAAGATGGCGGACGGGATTTTTTTAAAAGTCGATATGGGTATCGTCTCTGATGATTTAAGGGACGGAGAATCCAAATACAACATCTATTTCGTGATCAAAGATGGCGGATAGGAAATCAAAGACGGCAGACGGGATTTTTATTAAAGTCGATATGGGTATCGTCTCCGATATTTTAAGGAATGGGGAATTCAAAAACACCATCTGTTTCGTGATCAAAGATGGCGGTTGGGAAATTAAAAAATAATTAATATGGATATCGTCTCCGATGTTTAAAGGGATGGGGAATACAAATACAAGGTCTATTTCGTGATTCAAGATGGTTGATGGGAAATCAAAGATGGCGGATGGAAAAAAATTAAAAAATCAATATGGGTATCGTCTCTGATGATTTAAGGCATGGTGAATCCAAATACAACATCTATTTCGTGATCAAAGACGGCGGATTGGAAATCAAAGATGGCGGACGGGATTTTTTTAAAAGTCGATATGGGTATCGTCTCCGATATTTTAAGGAATGGGGAATTCAATATTAGGTATATAAAAATCTATGTTTGTTTGTTCATCATTTATAGACTCTGAAATGATAAGAGATTAAGCGCTAAAAGTCAATGGTAACTTTGGAAAGGGGGCTTGGAAAAAAGGGAATTAAATAAAAACTCTTAAAAAGGCGATACGAAGTTCGCTGGGTCAGCTAGTTATTATATGTATGTATATTGTATATCCTCCTCCTTTAGAACTATTTTGTACACCTACCATGACAATCTCTGCATCACCCTATGGTTGACTGGGAGAGGATGCTTTTAGCATTAAGTCCGCCATTGTACCTACAAATGTATTGGATATAAAGTTTAAATAAATAAATATGTAACATGTTCCTTTTTTTACAAAATGCTATACATCAGGTTATACTTAACCATTTTAAATAGTGCTGGCTTATAATATGTTCTTGTGTTTACGCAAATGTTATTACATCTAACTCAATTTATTCGAAATATTTAATTACAGTTTAATTTAAACTAACTATAACTAAGTGGATATTTACATAAATTAAATCAATAATTTCTATATTTTAATAACTAAAGTGGCTATTTGCACATAAATTAAATCAATAATTTATATACTTTAATAACTAAAGCAAATCAATTGATGTACAAGTTTAAGTAAGTCCCCTTTCGTATTTCACCATCGTCTATTTTAAACCTAAAAGCTGAATAAAATAATTAAATCTTATTCTATTACAGCATAAATATGTTTATAAACGATGGGTACACTTTCATTAACAACAATGTAAGACGCATATCTATACAAAGTTATAATTACCTACATATTTGTAAAAGCCAACAATAGTGCTATTGTTTCTGAGTTGGAGCTCACAAGATAACGCACTGTGTTGTGTTAACGATTTATATAAACATGCTAACATAAAACATGAAAAAATATTATTATATATTGGTTAGATAATTATCTAACCAATTATCTAACTATCAGATAACTATCTAACTGTCTCATATGGCTTTCCAGACCAAACCCCTAGGTTATTTCCATATAAAAGATCTTAAATTAACTCACTACAAAGTTTAAAAATGAAATGATTAATGCTTATCACTAATGATCTAATCACAAAAATAACTTAACATTTTGTTTCAAATATTATAAAAATCTTTAACTCCAAATTACAGCTTAAATATGTACGCAAATATCATTTTACATATAGCTTTAGTAATGACTAATCGTAATGTAAAAAAATATTTTTTTCCCTCATGGCTAAGTGGTTAAAAAGTTGCTATCTGATCGGTCTGTGGTTCGATTCTCGCCTGTGTCTTTTTTGTTTTTATTAGCTATGGTTGTGTATACTATATCATCGATTGTCTCCTGCGGTGATATATTATTCATTACAACCTATTCCGAATTGTGTATTTGCCGTTAATGGCTTTGTATCATGTTCGAAAAGTTGTTGTTTGTCGCTGAATCGTGACAACGGAATGCGGCGCGGCGCCTCGCGCGCGGTGATGACTCACTTGTTTACCTGAGCTGATCGCTCGGCACAAAACTTTCCATCACCATAATTATTGTTTATTTTAATTATAATGAACATATTTTGCTTCTTCAATTCGCATCGAGCGTGTTAATGAGCAATTTGCTTGTGATATTGCCAACTGATCGTAATATTATTAGTTTACAATATATACATTTTCAATTTACTTTTCACTTATCGAACCCGTGTTGTCAGGTGGTGCCTAGCAACCTGAGCTTGGTGGCTACTTACTCTAAACCTCACGTATAATACCTCTTTGCGCGTCCTATATTATTTAGAATACGACTCGCATCGGGAATGAATGTAGGCCTTTTTTTCACACGTATGAATGTGTGTGATGGCTTTCTGTATGGGATGAATGTTAGGTAATGGGAACGTTCAATGCTTGGTAACGTATGAATGGTCGAGGGTTATACCTTTTTTTTTCTGGGTTAGTAGTTGCCTTGTACTTAGCCTACTGACACCACCACTCATCTGTTTCAGGGTCCCGGAATGCAGTTGCCGCCTACCAGCCAGAATTTTCCCTCCCGGAAAATTCTGGCCTAATGCGGGAGTGTGTTACGTCGCGCTGTCACCGTCCATTCACTCCTCTTAGCCGGCCGCCTACACCTGCGTCCCTCACCTCAGACACTCCACTTCGGGTCTTTAAATACGGCCGTGCAGCGAGGACCACTCTTTTTTCATCGGCTGGATAGCGGCGGACAAAGCTAAGTGCATCACTGCTATCCTGACCGACGCCGGAACCGGATCCCCAAGAAGACTACCCGAATCACGCGACCCTGGTTCTATCTCTGTAACTGTTCTAAAATTTCCTTAAAAAAATTCTATTAAGTGCTTTGCTAAAGGCTGTTTTTAAATTCTTTACCGAATTAAAATGATTTTTAATTGTAACAGTAATTACGACTTTCATTTAACAACACCAAAGTAGCAAACCACGTTACAATATATATATTGAACATTGACAATTGTGAATCCTGTGTCAACGTGCCTCGTGCTGCGCGAACAAGTTCCCCAAATAGCCCGCTCCATAATTCAGTCGTTCGTGACAGAACGAGTAAAGGTCTCGTTCATCATACATATTCTTGTCTCCAAAATTTTATTAGTAATTGTGCAATGTTCAATCATCACATCGCAGCAGCAGCAGATTTTAAAAACGAGCGAACGAACGGGTTAAAACAATTAATATAAGACAGAGCGAACGAACTTCTTAAAATAGTTCAGTTTAAGGCAGATAGTTCGCTCGTTTTAAAACTGCTCCTGCTGCGAAGAGCGAAGAGCTGGGAACGAATCACGAACTAAAAGAGCGAACTAGTTCGTTTAGGAGCGGCGAAATAGATCGTTCGATCTCAGTCGCGAACTATCACGCCCAAGACTATATATATATACTCACCTCTGTTTTGGCCAAAATTAGTGTGTGTAATTATCTAAGTTGCCTCCAGGCCACCAGAGAAGCTCCCCAGGTAATTGATTTGTTTAATTCTTAGCGACAAGAATCTTGGTCACATATTTCAGTCATTTGATTGTCCTAAACAGTTGGATGAATATAATTAAGCTTCCACTGCGTCTGCAAACAATTCCCAGTCTGTCTAGGGCAATCTCTGAACAAGTTCATTGACAATAAGGAAAATTTTAAATTATATGCAGTTTATATCACAATAAGTTATCGCTCGCTAAACTGTGAAGGTAAACACAATGTCCCGAGATTCACCATAACGTTCTCAAAATACATGTGAAGACTGCCAACATGGCCAGTGTTCCGCCACACTAACCACACGACCTAAGCCTTCTCGTAGGGAGAAGAGGCCTGTGCAAACCATATCCAACTTCTCGGAAAAGTCCTACCGCTGACAGAAGGACTGTTTATAAACAAGGATGATATTTTAACTCTACAGGTTCATCTATATAAAATGAGATCTACAGACGCCTGTTTCAAGTTAACTTTTAAATATTTTGGTGTTAAAATATATAGATGTTCATGATGTGTTTTAATGGTAGTCATCATTCTCTTAGCGTTATCCCAGTTTCAATCTGGGGTCCGCTTACTAGTATAACCAGATTTGGCTGAATATTAGCTTTTCCACAGAGTGACTGCCTGTCTGACCTCCGCAACCCGAAGGAATAGCTATATTCCATGGTTTAGACTAGTATCAGTTTATTTAGAAGGTACTGACGCCCTGTAACGACTGTCAAAGATCTTCATGACAACCGGGACCGACGACTTAACGTGCTCTCCGAGGCACGGGACAAGCGATATTCAACAATTCAATACGCACATAACTCCGAAAAGGCATTGGTGCGCGCCGTGGATTCGAACCCGATATGTTGGCAGTCTGTTGGTATCTCCACTAGGCTATCGCTGCCTTAATTGTGTTTTAATGGTAGTGTTACATAAAAAATATGCTAGTTATCTATCGGGAGATCGGAACTGTCACTACTTCATACAGTTTATACTGTTACCTAGTTATGCGATCAGAACTGCACCCGATTTAATAGTAGAAAACTGAAATTTCACCATGTATATACTACAACTTCGTACCCATGTACTGCAATATTTTACATTATCAATAAAGTTTTTATTATTTGTTGTATATTTATAGACTTTCATTTTTATAATTAAACAATCAAATTTTTATAAGCTAGGTATTCATACCTTGAATTTCTGTTCCCCTGTAGGAGCCGTGGCGTAGGGTATTCCGTAGAACACGAACAGCTCTCCAGTGTCATCCCGGTGACCTCGCACGGGTCCCTGGGCAGTATTTACTTCCAGCCATTCTTGGTGATCTGATTCACAGACCACAGTTCCCACCAACAGCAGTACTAGATGTGTCCACTGCTGCATATTGACTTAACAATACGCTGCCCGATTGAAAAGACATTAAGTAAGTACTTAGAATCCTGTTTTAAGATTGAAATAAGCGATAAACAACTTTGACTTTACCTTATTTGAAGGAAAACTTATCAGATTTAAGATAATATGACCTTTAATAAACGTATCCTTATAAATAACGAACAACTTGAGGCAGAGAAAACCCTTTTTTTGCAACAACACTGTTTATTTTTATTGTTCCTTTTCCACTCGTCTTCCAACACGTACGGTACCGTATCGTGTTGATGTAGCCCGAATAAAATAAAACTAACTTCTAGTCGTCAACGTGTTACCCACTTAACATATCTAAATGATAACAACAGAAAGCTTATCTTTGAGAATATTTCTCGTAGATGAGATATACGACATGTAGGATATGGTTGACATTATCAGTATAAACTATAAACGTGTTGCCCACTTAACATATCTAAATGATAACAACAGAAAGCTTATCTTTGAGAATCTTTCTCGAAGATGATATATTATAAGACATGTAGGATATGGTTGACATTATCAGTATAAACTATAAACTTGATAGTAGAAGTGGCGTTAAGCACAGCAACGGAAGAACCGACCGATCATGTCAAAGTCATACTGGCGGCACAAACCATTCTATAGATTTTTTATCTACACTAATATTATAAAGAGGAAAATTGTATTTTTTTTGTTTGTTTGTTTGTAATGGATAAACTCAAAAACTACTGGACCGATTTTAAAAATTCTGTCACCATTAGAAAGCTACATTATCTGCGAGTAACATAAGCTATATTTTATATTAGAAAATATAGAGGTCCGTAAGATATTTGGGATTTTTTGAGTAGGCGAAGTAGTTCCCTCAGGACGCGGGTGAAACCGCGGGAAACGGCTAGTATCAGGTATGCAATTATTAAAAAAGAGGTAAAAAAAAAACAAAATTGGAAAGCAAATATTAGCGAAAAGATATTGGTATGTAATGGTTGACATTTTTGTAAATTGGGTTGACATGGAGTAGTTTTAATGAAGCTGGAACCGTAAATGCGCTTGCTAAGAAAACTATAGAAGTACGTCAGAGTGAAGATCTACTTACCGTGTAGCAAGTCTTTGGTACCATTACCATGATGAGATCAAGCCTAATCGACTTACGTACTCACTTGTCAAGCCTGGTCGCGTTTTATGTGATATATTAGCCAGAGTCATAGATACTTCATCTATGATTTTCTTTTTATGATACCATGCTTTGATTTATAACTATTTCTAGTACAGGAAAGCAAATCTAGGCGACGCGCAATAGCTTTTGCGGTATGTTATTCTGCAAAAATAGAATATTTTTATTAAATTATTTAATAATTAGCTGTCGCCCGCGGCTCCGCCCGCCTGGATGTCGGTTATCGCGATAAAAACTATCAAATGAAAAGCATTTTTCTTTTATTTATTGAAAAATCGAATGCACCTTCCTAATCATTTATATGTATTGTATTATTTGTAGCCGAGCGCTAGGAGCACGGCATTTGGAATTTAGCTAAGCGCTTAAAGGTTGAAGTTGCGCAACAAAATAATGTTTATATCTTCAAGTTTTATGAGTCAATAGAAAATGCTCATGAGACCGACCAATTATTGCACAGACATAGTACTTATGTATGTTATATAGCCTTGATAGGCACTTGTGGTTCCACATTTTCAGTTTCAGCACTTCGATTCTTATAAGTGAACAGAAAATGCTCATCAGACTGAAGAACTTTTGCTACGTCATCTGTTATTTCTTTAATTTTTGTTATTTAAAAAAAGACAACTCCCGCACTAGGACTAAATCCTGTGTCGCGGGGAACTTTACAAACATACAACTAACGGACACAATGAACACCCAGACTCGAAACAACAATTTATGAATCACACAAAGTGTTGTCTCGTGTGGGGATCGAACCCACAACACTTCGGCACAGTGTCAAGCGGTGAGGGGGCTGCTTAAACCACTACGCCAGCTGTGCAGTCAATCTGCAAGGGACTGGGACACAAAATCACTAATAGCCGGCGACTTTAATGGGCACCACTCTAATTGGTCGTCTAAAACGGACACACGAGGTGATGCAATATTTCACAGTGCGATTGATAACAACTTCGTCTCCCTAAATGACGGCAGTGCTACACGCATTAAACTGGTTAATGGAATCCTTCAAAAGACTGCGCCGGATATTACTTTTGCCTCAGCTGACGTCGCATTGAAATTTGACTGGAAGATAATAAACGAATGCCTTGGCATTGACCACATAATGATTAAATTCAATATAGAAATGTTATCATCACCGCACTATAGGGTGGTGAGACTTTTTAAGAAATCTAATTGGGCTGAATACAAAGTTAGAATAGAAGAGAGACTGCAAGATACAACACTTCCTTTGGACCTACAATTAGCTTATGATAGTTATATAGATATAGTGGATCAAGCTGCCGCAGATTTTATCCCTGTTTCGAAGATTTGTAATAACCCTCTGAGAGCACAACGTTTTGTGCCTAAGCCATTCTGGCATCAAGACCTGTCTAGACTTGTTGCAGAGAGGCGCTTAGCCTTGGCTAAATTCAGGCAGAACCCAACCCCTGACAACCTCAGTGAGCTACAAAGGAAAGTAAAAACAGCGCGATCTGCAATTCGTCGAAGCAAAGCGAAATCGTGGCAGTCTTTCTGTAACAAATTAGACAGTACAACTTCCTCGAATGAAATGTGGAGACGAATAAGGTGGCTTAAAGGGTATAGGAAATTTAGACCATGCGTAGATAGAGAAAAATCCGAAACATTGTTGTGTAGCCTTGCTCCGGACTTTGCGTCACCTCAAAAACCTAACTTTGTATCATCTGATAATGTTCTGTGTGATCCAATCTCGGTGAGCGAACTGAACAATTGAATCAAGCGGTCTGATACGGCACCAGGTTTGGACAACATCTCTTATTCAATGATAAGCAATCTACCAGACACAGGTAAACAGGTCCTCGTTTCTTTATATAACAGATTTCTAGCGTCTGCTTTCGTGCCGAGACAGTGGAAACAGGCTAATATAGTTGCGGTTTCGAAACCAAGTAGTGTGTGCGGTCAGTCATCAGGCATCAGACCAATAGCCCTTTTGTCTTGTCCGTGTAAAATCCTACATACAATAATAACCCGTAGACTTGAGTGGTTCCTCGAGAGAAAAGGCCTCCTCTCCGAGGAAACGACGGGATTCAGACGCTCAAGATCCTGCCTGGACAACCTATCACGTTTGGTTTCCCGTATACAAATCGGATTTACAGAAGGAGCTCCTACTGTCGGATGCTTTTTAGATATCGACGGAGCTTATAATAATGTCAATGTAATAAGCATGTTAAATATGTTGCACAGTCTCGGTGCGGGTGCTACTTTGTGTAATTATGTATGGGAAGTTTTATATGACAGGGTACTCTCTATTCAAATAAACAACAGAGATTCTATCAAGCGTAATACAGGAACGGGAATAGCCCAAGGCGACCCGTTGTCACCGATTCTGTTTAATATTGCTACTGTTAAAATTTGCCAGAGTATTGTACAAATATTTATTTTACAATACGCTGACGATTTTGTAATTTATAGTTCGAACAAAAATGTATCTCAAGCAATTAGTAATATTCAAAGTGCGGTATTAAGTTTTTGTACTCTAATTAAGGAGATAGGGCTCAGCATTTCACACAGGAAATCAAAATTTTGTATTTTTAGCAGAGGCAGAAGGAATACTAACGTAAATCTAGATTTAGGCAATAATAAATTTATTCAGAGTGTAGATAGTACTAAGTACTTAGGTATGTGGTTAGACAGGAGTCTGAAATGGGGCAGACATATCAACGAAATCAGAGCGATATTGCTTAAGTATATTAACGTGTTTAAAGTATTAGCCAGCAGTAATTGGGGAATTCACCTGAGACACCTTAGACGTTTATATATTTCGATTATTCGCAGTAGACTCGATTACGGCAGTTTCTTATACGATAGTAGCACTAACAGCCATTTACAGAAACTGGAAAGGATTCAAAATCAGGCTATGCGCGTCATCGGAGGTTTTATTAAAACGACACCCATCCACGTTATGCAAAGCGAGTTGTATTTGCCGCCATTACAAACTCGCAGAATGTACCTTGTTGGAAAGTTTTGGATGAGAGCAAAATCTTTCACTAATAATGTAACGATCCAAGCGATAGAACACCTTAACACATGTTGTGAGCAAGCCTACTGGAGAAATAAGAAACTGCCTTTATTGATATCTGCCCACAGAAAATATTTTGATTACCCCATGTATAACTCAGACAAGTTGTTAATATACTTTTTAGATAAGTGGATAACTTATTTTGATTTATCAGAAATTATAAGAATAAATATAGATGGAATTGCCAAAGCTAAAAGATTAACTAATATCACCAGGTTAAGAAATCAGTGTAATACATTTATGTTTAAGGCATATAACCATTATTATCATATCTTTTCGGATGGATCCAGAGAAGAGGCGATCTCTGGAGCAGCTTTTTTCGATCCGCAGCTTGATGTGAGAATGAGATTCAAAATTCATACTAATATATCCATAATGCACACTGAGTTAATAGCGATTTCTGAATCTTTATCTTATATCCTGTCGGTGGCTCATAGCAAAAAAATTGTTATTTTTTCTGACTCCAGAAGTGCGCTTCAACACTTGGCTCGGATATCCTCGAATTTTCGAGGTCTACCGATAGCCTACTCTATCCTGGAAACCATTCGTGAGATTCAGAATTCGGGTAAAACTATTGCCATTCAATGGGTGCCCTCTCATGTCGGTATCATGCGTAATGAGGAGGCAGATCGAACTGCACGCCAGGCACTAAACGACGGTATACGCTATAACTGTTTGTCATATTATAGTGAAGCTTTATTCCTAGTAAAAAATGCATGCCATCAATCATGGTCTGAATATTTCGATGAGCGGGCGCGTTCTATTGGTATTTGGTATAAAACTATACAGTTCGACCTTCCTCGTTACCCATGGTTCGATCAGACTAATATAGATAGGAAATACATAGTTGGGTTGCTTAGATTGCGCTCCGGACACATTCCAACAAATAAGTTTAAATTTCTTATGAAACTGTCCAACTCTCAGAACTGTTCTCTATGTGACAAAGTGGAAGATGTACACCACGTTTTGATGGAATGTGTTCGGAGTACTGCCCTGCGGCGCAGATGTTTGTTTCTTAATGATAGTAATGTGGGAACTTGTAATAGCTTCTTGGCCTCACCGTTGTCAGATGAGGCGAAGAAGCTACTCAAGATATATTATACTTCCTTAGAAGATAGATAAGTTAAAATAGGTACCTTAGTTCTAATATCTTATGTAATAAATACTCACCTAGGCTGATATATATAAAAGTACAATTGTAAGCTTTTGAATTACGGGGGTGACATAGTCAATGTTTGACTAAAACCCCTATATTAAAAAATAAAGAATTAAAAAAGAAAAAAATGTTTGTGTTGTGTCGAACATTATAGTGCTGGACAAACCGTAAGTACTTTTATTTGTGAACCCATACACACACCTCGCGCAACTACACTGGTGACTACAGACTCGAAACAACAATTTGTGAATAACACAAAGTGTTGCCTCGTGTGGGATTCGAACCCACAACACTCGGCGTAGTGTCAAGCGGCGAGGCGACCGCTTAAACCACTACGCCAACCGTGCAGTCATCAATCTGTCATGACATCAAGTCTGTTTATGTTATAGTGTAGATAGGCTCTTAAGATCCCTCATGAGGTGTTTCAAATCTTCGATTTTTATAAGTCAACAGAAAATACTCATCAGACTGAACAACTTTTGCTAAGACGTCAAGTCTGTATATGGTATAGTGTAGATGGGCTCTTAAAGTTCCACATCAGATGTTCGAGATCTTCGAATTTTAATCTTGCAACAGAAAATGCTCATCAGGCGTAATATTTTTTACCAAGCCGCATTTTATCATGTCGGTGTCAGTTTCGGTGGGCTGTTGTGGTTCTGCATCAGGTGTTCCACTTTCCAAAATCAATTTATTATAGCCTATATGTTGCCCAGACTTAATAGCAATATAACAAAAAAAGTTCATTCAAATCCGTTCAGTAACTTCGGAGATTAGCGTGTACTACAGACAAATAGAAAAACTTTTTTTTTTATTCTTGTTCTATTTACTGATTTTTAGCCCAACAGAATATTTTTTTTGTAAATATATTCAACTAGACGTCACTAGCGGTTTCGCCCGCGTCAATTATACATATACATATTGGCACAGGTTACATATTGCTTTGTAAACATATTGACAAAGTAGTAGTACGCATGTTGTGAAAACGATGCAAACCTTTCTCTTAAATCATTATATCTATTAAAAAGAAGTTGCGTAGTTTTTATGATTTAGGGCCGGAACATATCTGACGGAAGATCCGTCGCGTTTTATCGGTCGCGTAACGCCAATACATACAAATGTATAGAAAAACGTTCAACCATTCACACCTGACCGATAATCCCTTAGTACGTCGAGCGTACTATCGGATTATCCGTCGACGTCGCGCGCACCACGCACCACGTGAATTTTGACCTTTGAGTAAGGAATATAAATGGAGAGGGCAAATAGTAGGTAGATATAGAAAAATTACATTATTCACATATATTATTATATTTTACTAGAGGACGCCAGCAGCTACGGCTGCATTTTTTTTAAATTTACCCGTTTTGGCCGATCCCGTAGGTATTTTGGGAAATCCCTTCTTAGTGCACCCCTACGATCCCCAAGGAACATACATGCCAAATTTCAGCTTCCTGCGCCCAATAGTTTTGGCTGTAGCGTGTCTGTCAGTCAGTCAGTAACGCAACGATTTTATATATTAAGATATTTTTATAGACTCACGGCTGTATCCCCGGAGGGGTAGGCAGAGGTGTAATATTACACCCACATTTCGCCATGATTTTTTTATACACATATATACGAAATCGACATAAAGCCACCAAACATCGTGTTGTCTCGTTTTGTCTTAGGGATATCTCTGTCAGAAAAAAGAAATAGCCATAGTTTACTGAATAAATTAATCATGACGATATTTTATTAGAAATGTCATTCGTGCCACTATCGCCATATTTTTCGCCAAGGTTTGTGGTACATCTGCTGTGAAATCGTTGTCTATCGAACATAATAATTTTGTTTTTGTGCATAAATATGTCTAAAAAACCGATATTGGCTCTCAGAGAATATTTTGTTACATGTTTCATACAAGGGTCGTCTTTCGCTTTGCCAAGTTTGCCCACATTAGCATTATGGAATAAACTAATCTGGCAAAAGATTTAAACTAACAAAGGTAACTTACTACAAAAATGTATTATTCTCCTCTAACCGGCTCCATATCGATATCGAATACATTCTGGGGAACAACCCAAATGGCAGCCATTTTATTTGCCAAACGTTTCGTAGGTGTGCACGCTAATTTCGTAGGTGTGTACGCTAAATTCGTAGGTATTGGACATACCATATCCATGTCATTTCCAGATCGGTGATTTTAAGATCGTGAGGTTCCAGGGCCGCCAGACCTTACTTATTTTTTCAGAAACGAAATGTGTAGAATAATGTAGTGTTAGTATGTGCTATGAGAGTACGCATATTTGCTAGCTTGGATCGAGGGCCAATTTTTGGGTAGGTACGAGGTGCTAAAGGTCCACGGGAACAATTTCCATACGTACCTATATAGAAAACATTTTGTGTCTTGCTCTGCAACTGTAGTCTGTAACCCTTCTATATCGTTTGTATAAGTTTTGTGAAAAACCGTAACCAAATCGTATTATGGTCTTTTATTTTTGAACTTCCATACCTAAATCCTACTTCCTACTAATATTATAAATGTGAAAGTTTGTGAAGATGTATGTATAGGTGGATGGATGGATGTTTGTTACTCTTTCACGCAAAAACTACTGAACAGATTTGGATGAAACTTTACAATAATATAGCTCATACATCAGAATAACACATAGGCTACAATTTATAAAGATTTTGTATAATGTTGCCATAATATAAGGAAAAGTATAAACTAAGTCGGCAAAAATCCTGAGCTCCGAAAGCTATTAATTGGAATTTTACCCCCTTCCTGATGATGGATTGCTCTGATATTTGGCATACACTCATATTTTCATCAAGATAAAAGATAATATTTAAATGATTGTAATTTCAAGATGGCCGCCGATACAAAATGGCGGATCATATTATATTACTACACAACAACCTCAATATGGGTATCAAATGAAAAGGCTTGATTGGTAGAATAGAGCTCACTATGAAAAATCCTAAATGGCCGCCGCCACAAAATGGCGGATTACTTATTTTCCACAAATACCTCAATATGGGTATCAAATGAAAGTGCTTGATTAGTAGAATAGAGCTCACTATGAAAAATCCAAGATGGCTGTCGCCGTAAAATGGCGGATTACATATTTTCCACAAATACCTCAATATGGGTATCGAATAAAAGGGCTTGATTGGTAGAATAGGGTTCACTATGAAAAATCCAAGATGGCTGCCGCCACAAAATGGCGGATTACATATTTTCCACAAATACCTCAATATGGGTATCAAATGAAAGGGCCTGATTGGTAGAATAGAGCTTACTATGAAAAATTCAAGATGGCCGCCGCCACAAAATGGCAGATTACCTATTTTCCACAAATACCTCAATATGGGTATCAAATGAAAGGGCTTGATTTGTAGAATAGGGCTCACTATGAAAAATCCAAGATGGCTGCCGCCACAAAATGGCGGATTACTTATTTTCCACAAATACCTCAATATGGGTATCAAATAAAAGGGCTTGATTGGTAGAATAGAGCTCACTATGAAAAATCCAAGATGGCCGCCGCCACAAAATGGGGGATTACCTATTTTCCACAAATACCTCAATATGGGTATCAAATGAAAGGGCTTGATTCGTAGAATAGAGCTCACTATGAAAAATCCAAGATGGCTGTCGCCGCAAAATGGCGTATTACGTATTTTTCACAAATACCTCAATATGGGTATCGAATGAAAGGGCTTGATTGGTAGAAAAGGGTTCACTATGAAACATCCAAGATGGCTGCCGCCACAAAATGGCGGATTACATATTTTCCACAAATACCTCAATATGGGTATCAAATGAAAGGGCCTGATTGGTAGAATAGAGCTTACTATGAAAAATTCAAGATGGCCGCCGCCACAAAATGGCGGATTACCTATTTTCCACAAATACCTCAATATGGATATCAAATTAAAGGGCTTGATTAGTAGACTAGAGCTCAGTATGAAAAATCCAAGGTGGCCGCCGCCACAAAATGGCAGATTACCTATTTTCCACAAATACCTCAATATGGGTAGGCTTGATTGGTAGAAAAGGGCTCACTATGAAAATAGAATGAGAAGTATCAACTAACAACAAAACTAAAAACTTGAAAATAAAATTAACTAAAAAAAAAAATTTTGGGCGTAGCGTATCCAGAGTAAACATTATGATAGAAATTTCACTTGCCCAACGATTTTATATTTGTCTGATCAATACCCCAGATTGATGAGAAGATTGGTGCGATCTGGTAGCTAGAACTTACCGAATTACTTTTAACTTTTAGTACATATTCTAACTACTTGCATCATTTTTATTGTAATAAAACAGTATAACATCAAAAAAATATATATATGTTTTTTACAATGCTCATTCTAGAGTAGTTATCAAATTGTTTTCAAAATTGATAGATTTATTTCCTTCAGTATTTAATGTAGATTAACTTTGTCTTTTACAGTAAGTAGTTTTGACGAGTAGTTAAAAGTTATCACGATATAATATCTGACCTAAGCGCAGCGTCATTAAAAGCGCTTTCTATGAGTTAGTGCGCTTAAGCACAGCGAGGTGGAGGGTCGGTCTGATTGTCTGATATGTACTTTGTGGTACCTAATGCTTTCAGATTTTATTTTTGCTGCTGTTATATTTGGTAGGCATATAAGCTCTTCATAACTTCAAAAATATACTTACATACTAATCTTTACCTGAAGTTCAACGATTATGAAAACAAAAGTAATTTTTCAGTATTATCTGTTTATATGTATGCTATACGGCTAATCTACAGAGCCGTTTGTGATGAAATTTTACATGGATACTGGATAATCTGAAACCCGAGGAAGTACATAGGCCACTCTTTATTAAAATATCATGCTGGCGAAGCCGCGGGCGAAAGCTAGTAGGATATATATTCAAATAACGCTTGTTGGCTACTATAAAAAATCTTCGAAGTCCGACATATCTTTAATAGTCAAACTCGAATTGCAATATAAATAACTACAGGACTTCCGTGACTACATAACATCAGGGAACACGAAAAATGATTAGGTAAAAGAATATGACAGTAAAATATTGAGCTGCCCTGAGTACGGCCCTGCACGAACAAACTTATATGTGTGCATAATAGCCACGCTTTCAGCGAATGTGTGCAGATACGCTCGACGCATTTTCCATCAGATGTGTACCGATTCATTTGACGGAATAGACGCGACCGAAGATACGTTCGACGCATCTTCGGTCAGATATGTTCCGCCCCTTAAGCTTACATAGGGACAGACAGGAAATACTGTGTAGTGATGTACAGATTTTTTTTACTCCCTTATTATATGTATAGATTAAGTAAGTTATCCGTATGTCCAATATCTACTTTGCTAATAACCTGCACGCATATTCTGCTTAAAAACTTGGATCATTACGTGGCTTAATATAAAATTATAGAACTATGATACATTTCGTCACGTTCACACTCGAAAGAATGAAATCTCGAGACTTCACATTTGATTTGTAAGACTTATGAAACCAGTTTTTTTTTAGGGGAAGGGGACTGTCAGACTCTTACTGACTAAAAACCATCCCGTGCTCCTCATGTACCCATGTGTCGGAGGGTAGCGTTTCACCGAAGCATTCCTCGCTACCCCCCGACGGGTATTGGCCCGCCAGATGGTCAGGCGGACCCCGAACGAAACCCCCATGGCGGCGGATGAAGGTGTTGGGCTCCGCCGCCAAAACACTCAGCGGCCGCAGAGGATACGGAGGCGGCAACGCAACACCGCATCTCCTCTTCCTCTGCGGCCCCACCGCGACGCAACGATGGTGCGCCTCCATTTGGTCGCGGGAGATAGGGCGCGCGGCAACGCAACACCGACACGACTCTCCTCCCGCGACCGCACCCGACTGCGAGGGACAGACAGAACTGTCCCCCGCACCCGCACCTTGGGACGCATCCTACGCAGGCCTCACGCAAGCCCCCTCCCGGAATCCCGCTTAGCTTCACCATGGGTGTACCTCAAACCCACGGTTACTGAGCCCCCCCACCACGACAAGGTGGAGATCCTACGGGGATGGAGACTTATGAAACCATGCGTAATTAATATACTAGACTAAAGAATAAATACTTATAATTTATTATTAAAAATAATGACTTCAGCTAACCACGAAAAAATGTATTCTACAGGTGATTTGGGTGGCGGCTGTGGTGGTGGAATAGGTTCCCTATAAAATTTCCCGTAGATGTGATCCCAGAAGCGAGTCCGATCTGTCAATAATGCTCCACGAAGTTCTAATATCTCTCCTAAGGCATGTGTCGTGACATGTCAGCGTCTGCAGCTGGCCACGCAAGGACATCAGGGCCCTTAGGTAAAGGTTTACTGGAAAACAAAACTATTTAAAAGTAAGCGTCATAGACCAAACAAACAGTATAACTAAGTTTATAGGTTAAGTCAATACTGAGAACATAAATGGCTATTTGACTCAAAGTATCAACAATTTTAACTAAGAGGTCGATCTTTGTACCCCTACATAATCTTTCAAATTATTTTTTTGTTTTTATGAAGTTACGCCAAATTTCTCGCATTTTATTTCTCATCTCATGGTATGATTCAGATACAACAGTTTCGTCACCATCGAAATAATGTTTTGCCATCTGCCACAGCAAATGTTTGCGGGCAGTGACTAGCACCACGCACTTTAGTCTTTGCTTTAGTATGTGGCACTACGGGAGTGTGTTTATCCATAAATGAATATTCATACAGATAAACTTGACCATGACCTGCCTCAACATGTAACCTCAATGCTCTCAATAATAGATAAGTAAACATAATATTTGAAAAGTAATTCACGTATGCAAGAACATTGTCATCATCATCATCAATGGCTTTATCACGAAAATAAAAATCTTTGATTTGTTAGGAAGTTTCTTGCCTTTCTTCTTCAGTTTCGAACTTCAAATCAGCTTGCAAGAAGTCTGAAAATGCGCAATACGCAATAAGCCTTCCATGCTAGCAAACCCATGGGCACCATCTTATAATCTATCAGTCAATCTTTCAAAGAGAATTCGAGGGATCTGTGACAAGAAATACCTGGACGCTGAGCTTCAACATGTCAGGCAAATTCTGCAAGACAACAAGCTCCAACTGCCGCGCCATTGTCACAGATCCCAGAAGAAAGAAAAACTAGCCACAGTAGAAAGACAACCTGCTGTCCTCCCATACATCAAGGGCGTGACAGACAAAATTGACTACATCTTGAAGCGAGCTTCAATCAAAACTTACTACAAGACGCCAACGAATATAAGTCAATTATTACCAACAGTCAAGTGTCAGTTACCCTTGCAAGAGGCCGGGGTCTACAAAGTTGACTGTAAATGTGGGCAGTCTCATACATTGGACAAACCAAGAGAAGCATTGGCATTCGACTTAAAGAACATATAGCTGACATAAAACATAAACGCTCAACAAAGTCTGCTGTGTGTGAACATGTGGAACAAGGACCCAACCACTACCTGCGATTTGATGAACCACAGATACTCGCAAAATAACACTGTTTTCTTCCAAGGATGAAACGTGAGCCTATTAAAATTAAAAAACACCCTAATTTCAATAGGGAAGATGGTCGGAATGTTCCTCCAGCTTGGGACCCCGTCATAAGGCTAATGAAACCCACGAAGGACAAAGTCACCAGAAGACCTAAGGACACTGTTAGCTCATTCTGCGTAAATAGTCACACCAATAGTTGATAAATGTTCTGGTACTTTGAGATAACTTATACATTCAAGAAAAAGACAAATATCACCTCAGTCTGCCGTGAATATGAATCCTGTAAAGAATTCGAAACGTCGGCTAGTAATAAATTAAAAATGTCGTTTCTAGATCATTCGGTTTAAATGTAATAACTTAGTGAAACTAATATATCGCGATAGAATCCGTAAACTGTAGTTTAATTTTAATGTGTAACATTCGCGTAAACCCAATAAGATACTATGAAAACATACAGTTCTGCACTGTCATCCAGGCGTCCACGTACTAGACCTTGCGTAATATATTTATTTCCAACCATTATACCTTGACTGATTTATTACCCATCGAAGCTCAGCAATATAAGAATACTAAACACGTCCACAGTCAAATACACACATCAAAAGAGTCTAAGCAACACATACAAAGGACCATGGGCAAAAATGTAAGGACCCTGGTCCAACACACCAACAGTGTTACAATCTATGCCAAATGATAGGATTTGAAGAGTAAAATATTTCATGCTATAGCACCAAGCCGAAATTGAGCGCGATCGTGGTGTATAAACATGACCTTATTTTTTTTTAAATATTTTAATAAAAATGGCAAGTATTTGATCACAGTTTCGCCTGGTGGTTAGTGTCGATGTTTTCAAGATTACTTATATATTACATCAACTCTACTGGTGGAATATGGTTTACCAGCTTCCCAATCATCACCGCATCAAGACCGTGGCAATTGGGAGTATAACTCTGAGACAATTTACGATCCGGGTGAAATGACCACCACACGAAATTTATGACACCGTCTTTGAAAGCGTTGGGCAAAGCCAGGGTAAAATGTTTTTCTTGGATGCTCCTGGTGGAACAGGAAAAACATTTGTTACCACTGGCATACTTGTAGAGGTCAAGAAGGAAGGTAAAATTGCCTTTGCCGTAGCGTTGTTGGGAATCGCTGCCACACTGCTTCCGGGTGGCAAGGCAGCACATGCCATGTTTAAAATGCCCATCGATTTAGAGAGTGCCGAAACGCCTGTTTGTGGTGTGTCACGTAACAGCGATAAGGGACACGTGCTCAAGGATTGCTCTCTGATCGTATGGGATGAGCAGTTAGGGCCGTGGACAGAACTCTGCAGGTCATCCGCAGCGAGTATTTGATGGGTGGTCACAGTTAAGTTCAGTGGCGATTTCCAACAAACGCTTCCCGTGGTGACGCGGGGATCGAGGGCTGACAAGGTGAGTGCTTCGTTGAAACGATATTCGTTGTGGTCACGAGTTCGTACGCTGCGCTTGACCATTAATTTGAGAGCTCGGCTCGGCGTCAATGGACGTGCTCAACAATTCTCCGATGTTCTTCTAAGTCTTGGCGAAGGCACTCTACCAGAGGAGAGAGTTGGCCAGGTGGTGCTTCTAGAGTCTCTCAGTAGAGTTGTATCCAGCTTAGAAGAACTCATCGCTGTGTGTACGGGGACATCAGTTGAATACCGTAATAGCAGAATTCTTGGGTGTGTGAGCGGGCTATTTTGAGGCCCAAAAATGATCAGGCTGTAGCAATAAACAAATGCATTCTCCCGGATATAGAGGGAACTGAAGTTATCTACACCTTTGTAAACACTGTCGTCCAGCAAGATGATGCCACACATTATCCCGTGGAATTTCTGAACTCCCTGTCAGCAAGTGAACTTCCTGACTGAACTTCTGCCTTAAAGTCATCTCGCTCCACAGACACACCATTGAAGCGGAAATTCTTGCGGATTGTGGCGTCGGCGAGGCAGTATTTATACCACGCATTCCCTTCATACCTCATAACTTCCCGTTCCCTTTCAAGTACGTACAGTTCCCCGTGAGTGTTTGCTTCGCGATGACCATCAATAAGTCGCAGGGGCAGACACTGAGGGCAGCGGTTGTCGACCTCAGGACGAGCTGCTTCTCACACGGGCAGCTGTACGTCGCTTGCTCCAGCGTTACCAGTCCTGACTCTCTTTACATTTTGGCTGCGGAGAGCCAGACCACTATACTAATATTGTTTATCGAGACTTCCCATAAGTATGTATTTTTACCCTATTCAGTATTCCTTATTTTCTCCATCTGCTTCAGTCACAACTTATAACTTAATGCAGCAGAATCACCATAAAGTCATTTATTCAAAGCAGGCTGAAAATCAGCACTTTTTGAAGGTCACTTTTACAGTCTCCCTCTATTATTGCACTTTCTGCAGATATGAACGGGTAAATGAATGTTATTTTAAAAGGTATAATCGTAGGTATTTGTGTCGCGGGCAGCAGCTAGTATCACATAAAATATAGCGCAAATAAAATTGATCATAAACGATTTTAAACTTTCGCGATTAGTATACATTATACAAGGTTATATAGCGGGTCTTACTCGCGATAAATCTTATATTTAAGGCATAAATACCTCGGTTTTTTGCCAACGTTTCGGCTGACTTGCTTGGTCGCCACTATATAACCTTGTATTACTTATAGTACCTTGTATAACTTATTCCTTTTTACAGCATCTATCCATTTATTTCTTAGATTCAATTTCCAGTCCGATGTAGAAAATACATATTATTACTATTTTTGCCGTTATTTTTGCAGTTCACAATACAACAACATCTATTATTAAGCATTGTCATTTTACGAACTCCGTCCAAATTGATGTTACTTTCCCGGATTTTTGCGTATTTCAGCCACAGCAAGCGCTGCGATTGCTTTACTATACCCCCACCATGTACTTTGCACATAGCGAATATTCCAATTCAAATTTTACTATTCGCCAGGAGATTGTAATCTTGAATATTTCCAACGTTATTATTGTAATGAGAATAGTTCAACAAATTTAAATCACAACAAGTGCTTCTCAACAGCCAGGGTTTGATCCCTCGGACATCTAACTGATATTCTCAGTCTGAAACCTTTAGACTACGTGAACTGATATGGAGGGTGGTGAAATAGTTGAACATTTGTTTGTTTTGTTTGGTTTCAAAACAAATAGTTCTGATTGGTCGTAACGACGATGTGTCATTCACGCATCAACTTTGAATAAAATTAACGAACTCACTGTTTATATGTTTTCTTTTTAGAACTGTATTTAAACTTTTTATGATAGTTTATTGATAATTTTGTTACTGCACTGCACTTTATTAAAGTATTGTTTTGGTATTATTTTTCACTAATTGTTTTTATTCACGGCACATAAGGAAACATGTATCAATCCGTTATTTAACCACTGCCACTGTCCAAAATGTGCCACAAACGATATATGACGATTATTGGGTAAAAAATTATAAAATACACTTTATACGAACTTATAAATTACGACTTAGTATTTTTTTTTACATTATATGCGCGGAGCCGATGTTTACATGACAGCTAGCGCCATCTGACTTTCTTGTTCTTTTCTTCTTCTTCTTTTCTTTCTCTACTTGAGTCATTGGTCTATGTCTATATAAGATGTGTGCGTTATCTGAATCGGTTACTTTCCCTAGACGTCGCCACGCTGCTACTACATTACGTGATTATCCTGCTTTCTACTGTTATATCTATTGTCCCGCTGGGGGTGAGCATATTCTAGTTATCTGTGTGCCTATATGTTCTGTCTGTAGTACCTGTCTCTCCTAAGCATAACAGCCGATCTAGGGACAGCCATTTCCTGAACGGTTGTTGTGTATTCTATATTTTCCAGTTCTTCCTGCGGGCTGACATTCTCCCTGCGGGCTGACATTCACCCTACGGGTCCACACCTCTATGGGTCTACACCTGTCTTTTCCCTACTGGTTGCTGTTAGCTGCGACCTAAGAGCTGCTGGCGCCGTGCTTTTACCAGCCGCTGCCTACGCATCAGCTCCTACCTACTAGCTTCCTACAGCCAGGGCACTGGCACCTGACTGCACCAGCCTACATCAGCTGCACCGCCTGAGCCTGCCGCTCAGCCTACACCGGCGACCCTACGAGCAGTCTACCCTGCGAGCGTCGGAGAGCAGCAGGAGTCTACACACCAGCCTTCAGGCCAGTGCTCACCTAGTTGGTCATACTTATGTGAGCGGTAGTGAGACATAATAAAAAACCTGTTCCTTCTAGCAGTGTTTCTATTGAACCCCGACAACCTACCTGAGAACAAAACGTTTTAACCTCAATAAAATTAAAAACCCATAAACCTTTGAAATGTTATTACCAAATTAACACATAAATAAATCCTGTTATTTTATATCATAAATATACACATATATTAATAACGAAGCCAAAAGTTTGGATATTAAAATAGTGCCTTGAGAAACACCGTGCCACGACGGTCAATTGCCACATAATTGATCAACAAAAAGGAGGGAAGGAAGCTTTAGTTCTTGTACTGTCGAGAACCAAATATAACTTAACCATTTTATATCAAGTTAGGACATGGAGATCAGATGACAACGAATAGATGAGAAGTTTTTTAAAGACACTATTAAACATTATTTCAGTTGAATTGTTACCTAAACCAAGTGCCAGCACGCTTGTGCCTCATTCTTGTATTTTTTATATGACATGATTAAAATCTAAGGTTTGTATGTAGGTTTGTACGTAACTCTAAGCCGCAAGAATTTCCACAATTAGGAACCATATAATTGTGTGTTCGTAGTCATTTGATTGCCATAATATCCCATTTTATTACTTATTAGCACCAAGACTATGTCGACGATTACTCGAACATTGAATAAAATGGCTATGACATACAGGCGGACAGACAGACAGGCAGACATGGCGAATCTATAAGGGTTCCGTTTTTTGCCAGTTTTGGCTATGGAACTCTAAAAACATAAAACTTGGTGTTTGAAATAGTGCGCATTTGTAGTGTCATTGTAGTCGGTCTGGTAGGTATCAACCTACCATACCCGGGATTGCATCCTATTAACTGTTTCTGCGGTACCGCTAATTCAAAGTCAAAGTCAAAATCATTTATTCATCTAGGTCACAAGGTGACGCTTATGAACGTCAAATTTTAAAGTAAATTACTTAATGCTTCTACATTTACATTTACTGCCTCGTTCGCAAAGCAATAGGTAGAACCACGAGAAAGAACGGGCAATAAAACTCGTGGCCACTCTTTTTAATCGCCAGTGTTATGGTAGGTACATATTTTGTTTTTGTAAGGAGCTGCAACTGTTTCACATTGTAATTAATTACTTGTAAATAGTAATTAGGAACATACATAATACTTAAATAATTAATGCAGTTACAAAATTAAGTGCTGTAGTAGCCTTCCAGTGTGAATCTTGTGTAACAGGAGCATCCACTTACGTCTTATAATGTAGGCAACTCGCGATCAAGAACTATGATGGAAATGTATGGTACAGAAGGTGACGGTAGGTATATGAATACACAACATTTACAAAGATGTTAGTGTACAGCCCATGAATTCATAAAGCCGATGTATCTTTTATGACCAACGTTATAACACAATATTCATAATTTTATTCAATAAAAACAATCTTATCACATATTTAATGTACCATCAAATTATCCATTATGAGTTTTTTTATAACTCTGAACGTGATTTGGGTGGTGATATCGGTTCTCTGTAGTATTTCTCGTAAATGTCGTCCCAGAACCGCGTACGCTCTTCCAATAGTACTCCGCGAAGCTCTATTGTTGCTCCTAAAGACATGTGCGGTGATCTGTCGCTCCTGCGGCCGGCCATTCAAGGAGATTCGAGCCATCTGGTACAGGCTTACTGAAATCGAAAAGGAACATTTCTTCATCATTAATAGAAATAAGAAAAGATAATTGTGTGTTAAAAGGTCTTAAATTATTATTTTATCATGTCTTAGCATTGTGTTCTGTCTATACAGGATAAAAAGTCAAGCATTATTACAATTATTGACATTTCATTATATGATTTTACATGTTGACAAAAGTCAGGCAGCCTAAATTACATTAACATCCCAAATTAAATATAACTGTCACGTTTCGACCAACTCTGGATTCTAAATTGCCTTTTAACAAGCAGAAATCGCTTAGTCAATATGTAGAATTCAAATTAAGGGAAGATGATATTCGGGGCGCATCTAGATTGTTATTTAATAGTGATGTGGTGGCGCCTTGCTCTCCAGACACGCTTGCGAATCTGAAGAGCAAGCATCTAGCGCCTTTCTATGATCTTTCCTACCCTGAAGCTCCCGACAGGGAATCAGAACATCTGATCACTACGGCCAAGGATGTATAAGCAGCAGTTTTCTCCTTCCAAAGTGGCTCGGCAGGTGGCCTAGATGCCTTGACACCATAGCACCTAAAAGACTTAGTGTGTGCAAGTGCTGGGGTGGCCGGCGAGACCCTTCTGAAGGAGCTAACTGCGCTAATTAATATGATGCTCTCCGGTAATGTGGACAATACGATCATTGAAATTTTTTATGGGGCGAACTTGTGCGCCCTAAACAAGAAGGATGGTGGCATTCGTCCCATTGCCGTGGGCAGCACATATCGGCGTATAGTAGCTAAGAAATGCTGTAAATTTTACAGCAGGGAGCTATCCGAAAAGTTCCAACCCCTCCAACTAGGTTTTGGTTCCAAAGGGGTAAGGCTACTTATACATGCCCTTTCTACATTTCTTGGTAATAGTGATGGAGGGATCGTTCTTAAGGTTGACGTGAAATCGCTTTCCATTCAGTGAATAGGTAGACTTTATTGGCACAGGCAAAATAAGAAACACCTAATTTTTTTTAATTTCTTTGGCAATGTTACAGATATCCCACAAAAAACTTTACAAGGATAATGTTATGGATTCAGCAGTGGGGTGCCAACAAGGTGACCCTCTTGGACCAGTCATTTTTAGTTTAGCCATACACCCCATTAGTCGGCAAATAAATTCAAAATGCAATGTGTGGCATTTAGATGATAAGTACCATAATCTAAATATCTGTTTTATAATGAATTGTCGGAAGCTTCTCAGTAGCACTTTATCAACTGTTAGTAGTCTATCTATTTAAATATTTATTTTTATTTGTGTACATTTATATTTATTTTTATTTATTTTTATATGTATTTATGTGTATATGTATATATATGTATATGTATATATTTATGCGTATGTATGGATCTTGTATGTATTTATAGATATCGGATATTCTATTAATTTTACTCTCTTTGTGTAAGTACAGACCTGCCATGTTCATCTCTGCGCCACCTAAAGGTTGACTGGGAGAAAATGCCTATTTGCCTATAGGCATTAAGTCCGCCTTGTGCAATGTATTTTGCAGGAAGTTTTAAATAAATAAGTAAATACCACACATTCTATTTTGAATTTAGTCTAGATTAGAATAAATTCAAAATAATGTGTGGTATTTAGTGGGATTATTGTGAGGGCAATGTAGACAGTATTACAAGACATGGCTTTTCTAAAAAATAAATTTACATCCATTGGCTTAGAAATCAATTATACTAAATGTGAACTTTTTATAAATACAACAGACTCAATGAACAAACATTTGGCAATATCAAAATTTAATAATTTGGCACCAAATATCAAACGAAAAACCTTCTACTACCAAATTGAAAAAACTTCTCTCCGCCTCCTAGGTTCACCAATTTTTGAAGAAGCTTTTGAATCTTTCGTAGAAGAAAAGATACAAAATTTTAGTGATATTTCAGATCGCCGATTCAAAATTTATATTCATTTAGCTTATACAATTATTCGGTATTGCCTTTTCATCCCTAAATTTACCCATATTTTTAAGATCATCACAACTTTGGAAAAAATAGCACTTTTAGGAAAAATGTATCAATTATTCAAACAACTTTAAGAAAGATATTAAATGTGGACTTGGACGACCGAGCCTGGCTATAAGCGTCTTTACCTTTACGTCTGGGTGGGCAAGGTGTTCGTAACATTTCCAGTGTCAGTTTACCGGCGTTTTTGTCTTCGGTTCACAGCACGGAAGAGTTAACTAGGAAAATTTTAACAACTTCACTAGTTGATTCGGAAGTGCAGTGAAATCAAAATCAATAAAAATCAAAATCATTTATTCATCTAGGCCACAAAGTGACGCTTATGAACGTCAAAATTTAAGTTAATTACTTAATGATTCTACATTTACATTTACTGCTACGTTCGCAATGCAATAGGTAGAACCACGAGAAAGAACGGGCAATAAAACTCATGGCCACTCTTTTCAAACAAATATAATGGTGGTCCATTTTATTTTTGTAAGGAGCTGCAACTGTTTCACATTGTAGACATCTACTAGTAAAATTTTTAGTAGCTATTGATATAATACTCAAGCAGTAAATGATGTTCATATGGTAAGCCTCCCAAAGTAAATATGGTGAAACAGGAGCATCCACTTACGTCTTTTTAATGTAGGCAACTCGCGAACATGGTCAGAACTATGGTAGAAGTGAATGAAGCAGAAAGTAACGGTATTATGAAACCAAAGCAATCGACAACCTATTAGTTAGCCCATGACCACGAGTTACCCACATTTTACAAATCCGCAAAGTTATAATGAAAGTGTGGAACATGAATGCAAAATATAGAATGAAATGAGAATATCGTAATTAACTACACTATAAAATAAAACTACTAATTATTGACCTAGTAAAAAGCGAACAACTACTTCCAAGCGCTCCTGTCATCAAAATAATCCTTCAAACTGTAATATGCCTTATTTATAAGATTCTTTTTAACTTCTGCCTGAAACGAACTTAATGGCAAGTCTAAAATATAAGTTGGTAATTTATTTTATATGCGAATACTGAGCCCAATAAAAGAGCTATGCGTTTTGTGCAAACGAAAATACGGAACACATAATATATGTCTATTTCTAGTATTGATATTGTGTATGTCACTATTCATTTTATAAGAATTAATGTTTAGTCTTACATGCATAACACTGGCATAAATATATTGTGACGCTACAGTAAGAATACCAATAGTTTTAAAATTTTCTTTGAGTGAGACTCTTGTCTTTAACTGGTAAATGGCCCTAACTGCCCGTTTCTGCAATATAAAAATATTTTGGATATCAGCAGCTCTACCCCATAACAATATGCCATATGACATAACACTATGAAAATAACTAAAAGAAACCAATCTAGCCGTATCGACATCGGTCAACCTACGAAACTTCTTAACGGCATAAGCAGCTGAGCTAAGTTTCCCTGAGAGATATGTAACATGCGCACCCCATTGTAACTTCGAATCAAGTGTTAATCCTAGAAATAATGTGGATTCAGTTGTTTCGAGTACATCGTCATTTAAAACTATGTTAGGACCAAGGTTTCTGACATTAGGCAGAGCATACTTAACACATTTTGTTTTTTTGGCGTTCAGTACTAGATTGTTTACATTAAACCATTTAGTCACTTGAATGAGTGCACTGTTTATTTCGTTAAAGTGTTCCTTATTTCTATCTTCTTTAAATATCAAAGAAGTATCGTCAGCAAACAGTACAACGTCACAAATGTTTCTCAAGTAAAAAGGTAAATCGTTTATGTAAACAAGAAACAAGAAAGGCCCTAGGATGCTGCCCTGTGGCACTCCTAAATCAACAGGTAAGCCACTGGATTTTGAGCCATTTATTTCAACACATTGGATCCTGTCACTTAAGTACGACTTAATGACATCCAATGCTTTAGTCTGGACGCCGTAATGCCTAAGCTTGCACAAGAGCGTCTCATGGCAGACGCAATCGAATGCTTTCGTAAGGTCGCAGAACACACCAACAGCATTTTGGGAATTCTCCCAAGCACTGTAGATATGTTTGAGTATCGCTACATCTGTTGTCGAGAGACCCTTGGTAAAACCATATTGCTCACCATGAAGGAGGCTGTTTTGATTAAAATGTATTAGTAGTTGCTTGAGTATGATCTTTTCAAAAATCTTACTAAAAGCAGGTAGTATCGATATTGGCCTATAATTACTAGGATCAGTCTTATTGCCGGATTTGAACAGAGGTATTATTCTACTATGTTTCATAAGATCTGGAAAACTGCCAGATTTAATACACTTATTGAATAAATTGCTTAAATATGGAGCCACTACATCAATTATACTTGTCAAAACCTTAACAGAAATGCCCCAGAGATCACCTGTATTTTTAGACTCTAAAGACTTAAAAGTATTTATAATATCGGTAGAACTAATACTATGAAATTTAAATATTGCTTCACATTTTCCTACACTAGACTCTAATAGGTTTTCTGCGACTATAGCTGATGATTTTAATTCTCTAGTAGTAGTAAGTGGTATGCTAGCAAAAAAGTTATTAAATGTGTGTGCGACTTCTTTGTCATTATGAATTAATTTATCATTATCAACTGCAATACCAAAGCTATAAATGCCTGGACAATGGCTTGTCCAAACACTGAATTGCCTACCAACCTTTTCTCCCAGAGACAGTGGGACTTGCCGCTCTGTAACTTAGTAAGAAAAAATATTTTGTCAACAGCTTCTAATGTTGCAGAGCGTGAGACGATCTGTATTGTCACTTGCCTACGTTTGGCTACTCCATGTGTTTCTCCGCATCGGTGCCATTGTGGAGAAGAGGTCGATAGCCTCGGGCACCATGGGCTTTCTTGCCGCAAAAGCGTGGGTAGAATTCGACGACATGCTCATTTGAATGACATAATTCGTCGTACTCTTGTCGCGTCCGGGGTACCAGCAGTACTCGAACCAAATGGTTTGGTACGAGACGATGGGAAGATACCTGGCTAAATGTCGTTGTTGCCATGGAAAATGGGTAAGCCTTTGGTGTGGGACGCAACGTGCGCAGATACCCTTGCGCCATCACATAATCCAAGCACAGCAGGTCATGCTGGCGCTGCTGCTGCAACGGTGGAAACCCTGAAACGGCGCAAATACTGAAATTTAGTCGGAGCCGTTTGGGGTAGAAACGTTGGGCTCATGGGGTCCAAGCGCTCGTATTTTGTACCGAGACATTTCCAAACGCTTGATGGACGTCTCACGTGACCAGAAGGCTGGTTTATTCTTTGCTCAAAGAATCAGCCATCATTGCCATCCAGCGTGGAAATGCTGCCAGTCTTCTGGGCACGTTACCCTATGACAATGATGCGGAGGTATACTACGACGCATAAACGCATCGTGCCTTGCGTTTTATAAGAATATATTATTTTATTTTCTTTTTAATTTAGTTATAGGTTTATAAGTATAGTTTTAGTTGTACATAGTAAATTAGTAATAGTTAGTGGAAATGTAAATAGTTGAAAAATAATTGAATTGTTATTATGATAATGTGGTTGAAATTAACTATATGGAAAAATATAATGTTTGCTACACGTTATATATATCTTACCCTGTTTTTAAAAAGTTATGCCAAATGGTGCTCATTTTGTCCTATGTACACTTGTACTTCTCTGATATTTTAACTTCGTCAGTATCCATAAAGCTAATGCCATCAGACACAGCAACTGTCTGTGCGCAGTGGCTGGCTTCACGTAAATTAGTCTACGGCACCACAGGAGTATCTTCATCCACAAACGAATATTCATACAAATACACCTGATCATGTCCTGCCTCGGCATGTAACTTCGCCGCCCTCAACGTAGAATAAGTGAATATTACATCTGCAAAGTAATTTATATGACGGCGAATTACTTTATTCTTGGCCGGTATGAATACTTCACATCACAGTTCGTTATAAGTTCACACCAAATCAAATCTAACAAAACTGACTATAAGTATTTTGTATTACTGAACACGAAACGAGTGACAGTTTCTAGGCACTTGTTGCCCGCCCGGAGTCTCCAAGAGAAGTGATACTAGTGATAGTTCTGTTGTCGTTGCTCCATTAAACGTCAACCGTCATCCCCCCTCTTCGACTGTAGCGAACGTGACGCGTAGACTCTGTCGAAGCGCGCATTCTTCGCACTTCCGTTTCGTAGTCAATTGACGTCCTATACTGATGACCATTCCGATACGGCCATCCTACAAGACACACGTCCCTGTGTGTTAATCTGTAACAAAATTTTACACGCACAGTATCACATTGCTCGGTCACTCCTGACTTAACCCAGGTAAGGGTTGAATCAAAGCAGTGTTAGGATTCCAATGAAATTTTCTACAAAATTACCTCCTACATTACATTCCTAACTATTATAGGAGCTGGATTCAGAGCATCACTGAGAATACAGTCAATTACCATAGACTCACGTTATAATCAAATCAAATAACTAAAGCTCTACATATGATTCATAACCGTTCAGTAACCTCCAGTTACTAAACCAGGCACTCAACCAGCCACTCAGTTGCCCCCATTCAGTAACCTCCAGTTACTAAACCAGGCCTTACACCAGTCACTCGGTTGCCACCACAGAAATCTTAATAATAAGTCAATAGAAATGCTATCTACTGTCTTTTAATACTGGGACGCGTGTCGCTGGTTCGCAGTTACCAACACATAGACAAACAATAAATACACAGTTTCGCCTACACATGCATTTTGCATACATGCAACAAAAATTAAACCTTTAATGATTACATTATGCAATATTTTCTAAAAACGCATAACCTCAGGAGACGGGACCAATAATAAACGTGTGCGAAAAGGAGAGAATGATATCGCGCGCTCACTCACACTTATGCATAGTGCAGTGCATAACTCGTAATGCTTATATCGATATTTTTCCGTTGAGCTTTCATATCCAAGGAGTCTCGCAACAACAGATAACTAATTTATTGAAAGTGTTTCATTCCTCGACGCACTTTTAGATGATTTATTAATGAGAAAAGGGAATACAATAAAATATAAGTAAGTGTTGGTACATTTTTTATTATTATATTAATCAAACAACTCGCCCTTAGAATTAATTGCCCTGAAAAATGTAAAAAATTATTTAAAAGCTGTCTCTTTAGGATTAATTGGATAGTATTTTTGTCACACGAGTGATTGATTTCCACGGGGTAGCCGGGATCGATCACTCGCCGAGCAATTAAAGAGAGATAATTAGGTTGACTTACGGGAAATAAATAAAAAATATCACCAGGAAAGTTTAAACTCGCGTTATAATTCCAGTTATTCGATACAAAAAAAGAACTGACGATTAAGGTTAACAGAAGAGACAATTATCCAGGGCGTGGTCGACGTTGGCACTTCACAGGTCTTCGGATGGTCTTGTACTCAACTGGCGGTGGGCCGAAGGAAAGGGCCGAAGCCTCGTGACCGCTGTATTTATAGGGCCAGCGCGGAGGGGCGCGAGAGAGCGGCCCACTGCTGTGCGTCACTCGTAGCGAGGCTCGCGGCGCAGGAGCGCGATGTGACGTCACACACCCCCCCCCGTTAGGCCGGGATTTTCCCTAAGGAAAATTCCCTAGCCCAACGGGCGTAGCAGCCCTGAAGATAATCCCTGAAATTAGAGAAAACAAGGGCATGAGTACCTTGAACAAGTGACAACCCTATACGCTAATTAGGATACCTAAATAATAATGACCCACGCTTGCATTCTTCACGCGTACAACGGAAGTCTGAATTTGAACATAAACATTTATCATTCATAATTCATCACACATACCTACATGTAAATGCCGAGGCCAGTGTAATAGCCTAATATTAAAGATAACAATCTATGGAGAAGCGCTTAGGGTAATTATTAGGTAATAATGATTTGTAGATATAAGAAACTTGATCTAGCCCTACGACTTATAAATCTTGGGTTCGGCCTTTGCCACTAGATAAGTAAACTTTTTTAATATAGTTAGGTATAACAACAGATTTTTCGTAAAGATGAACAAAAATAATACAATCCGCAGACACGACCGGACCGCTCAATGTCAAAGGAAAGAAATTAATAAATATTTTGCTCTAATTAATAACTAGAACACGACCAGTAACCACCTTTTGAATGTAAACAATGGTGAGTCATTAGTTAGGCATTTATTTATCGGCGCGTCGCTGAGTGAACGCACGTGCGTCATAACGACAACTAGGTACGATCTAAATGGTAGGTACTATTCGACTGTTCCGAGCTCGCGACGCACGGTTAATCACCATGATCGTTTATAAAGTACCTATAATAACAATTTGATTATGGAATTTATACAGAATTAAGAATAACAACAGAACTTCAGAACAAGGCACGGCGATAAACAATACGCCAATCAAGATGCATTTTAACAAATAGATTTGCGGAAAGAAAATACACATGCGAGAATCGAACTTGTATGCTCGGCTAATAGCGACCTTTTAACCACTTCTGCCACATCCTCCTCTGGTGGGAAGGGTGAAGATAATATATCCTCTGAGGGAGTTTTAACTGAAAGTTTAGCGATTTGTTTTCGGGGATCGTCAGGCTTTGAAACGCCGCGTATTGTGGTCTCATATTCTAATTCCGCTTTAGTTAATAATGAGAAATTTATAATGTAAGCCATTATTACAAAACAATAATAAAAAATCTAAGTATTTACGCCGGCACTAGAAAAAAAATTAAATATCGCCAGAAAATCGAATACCGTGCTAAAAAAAGCTGAAGTACACTAAATTATACAATGGTGTGATGATTGGTCAAGGAAGAAAAAATTTCTTAAAGGTCACTCAAAGGTTGAATCACAATATTCTTTCGCGAACCCGTGGCTCGTTAGTTCAACGGCTAAGCGGTTAGAACCGGTTGGCGGCTCAACACGCTGCCCGCGGTGGAAACGTGATTTTAGACAGACGTTAATTAAATCACTGTTATGTTATTTACACAGTTAAATTGCTTATGGCCAACAAAAATAGATAGAAACTGTACCTGTACGCAATTCACCTTACCAGAATATATGCACACACAGGAGAAAAATATACAAGAGAAAAAGAAATTATTTCACTCACCTGTAAAGTGCCAACTTACGTTTTAAAAATTATATATATAATATAATTAAAAATTCTATTGGGCGCCAATGTCACACGAGTGATTGATTTCCACGGGGTAGCCGGGATCGATCACTCGCCGAGCAATTAAAGAGAGATAATTAGGTTGACTTACGGGAAATAAATAAAAAATATCACCAGGAAAGTTTAAACTCGCGTTATAATTCCAGTTATTCGATACAAAAAAAGAACTGACGATTAAGGTTAACAGAAGAGACAATTATCCAGGGCGTGGTCGACGTTGGCACTTCACAGGTCTTCGGATGGTCTTGTACTCAACTGGCGGTGCTGGCCGAAGGAAAGGGCCGAAGCCTCGTGACCGCTGTATTTATAGGGCCGGCGCGGAGGGGCGCGAGGGAGCGGCCCATTGCTGTGCGTCATTCGTAGCGAGGCTCGCGGCGCAGGAGCGCGATGTGACGTCACATTTTTCATAATATGATTCAGGCGGATATCCATATATTTTTCTAAAACACATTTCATTAATTGAATGACATGATTGTCATGTGGAGACTGGTCATATTGGTGAAAATCAATATCTTCAAATAATTGTAGCCCAACGAAATGACGCATGGCCTTCGTAACAAATTCACTTTTAAACTTTTTATTTGCTATTATCTTGTTGTCAAAGACAATACTTTTAAGTAGTACTTATGTCTTTTTGCAAATCGTTATCACGTCTTTGCTAGGTATAAGAAGACCTCCGTTGTCTTTTAGTTTAATAAATTGTGTATTTTCATTGGAACTCTCGGGCTTTATCAATGCTGAAATACAAGTTTCACATTATTTTTTTTTTATTAAGTAATGGACCACTGATCCTGCTATATATGTGATGACTTCCGCTGCAAAATCAGACATATTACTGATGTTGCAATGTCCATCCTCATCGTCAACAATGTCTTCATTATCCTCATTGTCAGAAAATGGTGCCCTTGTTGTTAAATTTATTTTTCAATTGCAGATGTACAGCTCAAAATTGATACGTTTTCTAGCGCCGTACAGTTACCAATGTCAAAGTCTTTTAGTTCAATGTGTGCAATAAGTTTTTTGTATGTTGACATAAACTGACGAGCTTTGGGGTTATTATTACAACCACCGTGCGCTCTTATGTGGCCAAAAGTGAGCTCTAAGTGATCTTGTGCAAACTTATATGCAGGCAAATACTTTAGCTTTTTTTCATTTTCTACAATCTTTATATAAATCTGCTTAAAACTTTCGATGCAAACTAGGAAACCGATAAATCCCGTTTTTTTAATAGATTTTACCACTTCTTGCCCGTCGTTAAACTATAACTTTTTTATATAAATTGCTACTGTGTCGAGAAATGAAAATATTAGATCTTTATTTCTAAAATAGATAGATTTTTTAAAATACAACTGTTTCATATTTCGTGAGTTTAAAATGTCAAATAATTTATTAAAGTTTCTTAAAAAGTTCGATGTACCGTCCACGTCGATGAAATCCGGATGCTTTAGTTGAGAGCAAAAGTCTATAGCGGAAGCAACACTATCACTCATAAGTTGAGTCGCTAAACGAACTTAAATTTTTTGATTCTGAAAAAAAATGTGCCTACGCCTTAATTTATTTGCCAAATGTAAGTGTTCCTTTTCTTGCAATTTGTTAAGATTTACCAAATTTGACCACTTGACAATTTTTTTCTTATCGTCTATAAACACCTTACTAGACTCAAATGAATTTCTCACTAGCTTCATCATGTGGCAAACGTCTTGGAAAATAAATACCGGATTTTTTGTTACCGGGTGCGGAAAGTGTGTAACCATTTGTTCCAAATCAAATGAACAGCCTAGCTTTTTGGCCATGGCAATGTGAGCTGGACAGCCATCAAACGTCAAAGATATGATATCCATTCCTGTGTTATAAAGTAGCTCTAGACACTGCAAAACTAAATTAGATTTTTGCTCTCCGGATAATCCATCTACAAGAAAATAGCCAACAGGGATTTTCCACGATCCATTAATGGCCGTTACTAAGAATACAAGCGCCTCTTTAGTAATCGTCATGCTCTCATTATTGTTGTTACTATTGCCTATATCTACGTACCCGTGCATTCGATTACCATCCCACTCGACACGTTGCCGAATGGCCATCTCGTCTAATACCAAGTTTCCGATGAGGCCATATTTACTAGCTTCAACCTTAGCTTTGATGGCGGAAAGAGATTCTGTAGTGAAACCTGGTTCTGCATTAATAGACTGATACCATTTTTTTAATGTTCTAACATGAGGCAAACATGTATTAAATTTTTGTCGTACAAACTCATAGGCTTTAGGCGAATAGAAATGTAACGTCATAGCGAAACTTCTTAAGCTGGGCGAATATTTGGTACGCGTGTTTTTACCGGATTTCAATTTTTGATTGTATTTTCCTATCAAATCTTTCATAGTGATGTTCATATTTTCTAAGCACCACCCTTGATCTCCCGTAATTAATCTTTGATCTTCTAAATTTTTGATGAGGTCTTTCAATTTCAAAATTTGTTTGCTATATCGTCTGGCTTTACATTGTAAACGTTTTATTTTTAACCGCTGGTCTCAAATGACGACACGACTTCTAATAATTTCAGAGCGTAATTTCTTATTCCTCGGAGACTCCTCTACTACCTCGGAGAGAGCTTGACCAGAATCACTTACAGGGGCCGTCAATTGCTGGTTACCTGCGGACTAAAAGATACGAATTACTTATCTATGTGATAAATTCATATATTTTTGCGATTGCGGCAAAACCCTAAAGGATAGTATTTTTATTTTGTATTACCGCGTGGAAAGTGAAAAGTATATAAAATCAGTTATAAAATTGATATAAAATATCAATACCAATGTATATACCTACATCAACATTCTCTGGCGATTCACATTTACGTGAAGAAGTTGATGGCGTCACCGTCGGCTTCAAATCCTCTGTTACCTGAAATTTATGTTTATTAGTACTTCCCGTTTTATGAATTTTTCTTGTTCAAAATTACTAGGGCATAGATATAATAACATTTTATTCTTACCGTAATCAGTCTCCATATGTCGACTGTCGGTACAGCTGATTTGATCAAAGTCCGTCTTTTTGTTGACGAATTAAATTGTTCATTTGTGAAATGAGCAGAACAAATTCTGCTATAGTTTGTTGGGAACCAATCTCTTTTTCCAGTAGCAGATATCCATTTATCTTTCCCAGCTTCTTACCGATCGAATTTAATCAACTATCCTTACAATATAATAATAATTATGTATAATTTTACTTTGACATAAAAAAACAAATATATTTTATACATGTGGAACACGTCAATGATACAAGGATATTCAACGCAGACTTCTTAACTTTCCGCCATACATAACAATAATAAGCCTATCTCCTGTAAATTTTATAAATGAAGAAATAGTTTAAAAATACCGATTACCAAAACGGATCAAATAAAATGTTTTTACCACCACTACAACGAAAATCATTGACAAACAATTTTTTTAAACTATTCAGATAATAAGAAAATCCGAAAACCCATCTTTCGTTCCCATTTCGGTAAATCTAGGTATTAAGCCACACGTAATAAATTATCGATATAAAATAGTAGTGGCACGAGCGGCACGACACTAATTCGCGCCGCGTGTTCCTGGAATATACCTACATACCCGCGGCAATATGTCTATTGCGACTTGCGCATGCATATAGTTTCATTGCTGCTTTTAGCAGTTGTAATAGTAGATATGAACAAGCTTAAGTGTTAATGGTTACTAAATTGAGAGAAATATCGTTTTTCTGCGATTATCGTAGTAGTGGTGGTGAAGACATTTGATTTGATTTTAACTAAAAACAACATTATTTCAAAAATAAGATACTTACATATGAAATGTTATCCCTTTATTTGTAAAGTTACAAACTTTGGAAGAATTTCTGCAGTTGGATATGCTGCAAAACACCATGTTTATCTCTCCGCGTCCCAAACAACACAAACGACCGCAACAAACGCTCAACGCGCACTTGTGTTCTACGAGACACATGCGCGGCGACAAGGTCAAGCGTCTTTGCCATTTCTATTGCCTTATTATTATGATTTCTATGGTTGCCACCCATTTATCTGCGCCAATCAAACATCGGAGTCGTCTGCGTACCTACCGTGTACTCACGGACAACTGCCTTCACAGTTGTATTGAATCCGATTTGTACTGATTTACGGCTATTACGGCTAAAAATCGACCTCTGACATTAAATCACACAACCAATCAACATGTAAGCCTAGTTTTCTACTGTCTCGTCAGTATTAAGGTTCACAATTTGCTCTCTATAAGATCGTCAGTTATGCTCCGATCCTCTGGCACAAAGTTTCAGTATCAAAATCAATAATCAGGAAACTCAAAGTAAAACTGACATTTCACTATCGCTGTATCTCTCAAGATATTATTTCAAACCAAGTAAACCATAACATTTAAGCTCTACATTTAAGCTTTACATGTGATCATGGCTATGCATAGCCCAGTAACCTCCAGTTACTCTACTTTCTGCGAACCCCACATGGGAACGCCACTGAAACCCGACCTCCACCAGAGCTGACTGCAATACCGCCTACTCACGGACTACTAAGTTAGTAGACGCCGATTTCTACCGAGCTACGGCTACACGTCAGCCTCTGGTACGGTCCGATCCGATCATCATGTAAACTTAAACACTTTCTTCAATATCAGAACTACTTTGTTTTACCTCAATTTCGTCAGTTGTACTTTGACCTTTAGGTATTTTTCTCAAACTGTCGAGTGCGTACCTATAGTTACGCTTAGAATTAAGGGCTTTGTGATTATAACGATCATCGTAAAGAACTTCTGAGACCTCAAATGGGCCTTTATACTTTAAGATATTTTTATACTTTAAGATATTTCAAACCAAGTTAACCAAAACATTTAAGCTAAGGTCTTTGGATTCTACATCTTCTAAGCAAACTTCTTTAATAAACTACCTTTACTTTCATTGCCAGTTTCGGCCAGATAGGCTTTAGCTATACCAGTTACCAAGCTCCTCAAAGCCACCTACAGACCTCACACAGGCCCCGCGCCACACACAGGCCCCGCACCACACACGGGCCGCGCGCCACACACGGGCCGCGCGCCACACAGGCTATCCTGGTAACCATGCCACACTCGCCACCAGGCCGCGCCGACCACCATGCCGCGCCGGTCACCAGGCCGCGCCGGCCACCAGGCCGCGCCAGCCACCATGCCGCGCCAGCCACCATGCCGCGCCGGCCATTAGGCCGAGCTAGCCACCAGGATTAGCACGGTAGCAGTTGGCAGCTCAGCTGATTCACCAACATAGCAGTGTTAGCAGTCGCCCTCGCTCGCGCCTTGTGGTCGCGCTGGTCCATGATGCCACTTCTGATGACGGCGAATTACTTTATTCTTGGCCGGTATCAACACTTCACATCACAGTTCGTTATAAGTTCACACCAAATCAAATCTAACAAAACTGACTATAACTATTTTGTATTACTGAACACGAAACGAGTGACAGTTTCTAGGTACTTGTTGCCCGCCCGGAGTCTCCAAGAGAAGTGATACTAGTGATAGTTCTGTTGTCGTTGCTCCATTGAACGTCAACCGTCATCCCCCCTCTTCGACTGTAGCGAACGTGACGCGTAGACTCTGTCGAAGCGCGCAATCTTCGCACTTCCGTTTCGTAGTCAATTGACGTCCTATACTGATGACCATTCCGATATATATATGCCAGTACATTATTGTTACTAATAGGCTTATCACCAAAATAAAATTCTCTATTGCGTTGAGCAACTTCTTCTTTTACGCTTTCACTGTCAAACTTCAAGTCGGCTGGTAAGAAATCAGAAAATTTCTTATCCATTCTATCTTTCCATATGTCAAAGAACATCACTCGCAATAATCCTTCCATATTAGGGAATCCATATAATAGGGAAACTTTCTTATAATCCTCTTTACTTATAATACTAAAAGGCGATTCAGTGAGGAAGGCACCATCACCTGTATCACGCTCAACACAGGGGGAAACCCTAAAAGTAGAATCAGGTCTATCAAAAAACATATCAGCCGTTAAATCTCGATTGGCACACTTTTGTAGAACTTTTCTAGAGCATAAATATCATCAACATCTGTAAAGTTCAGTGCTTTGGCGTGGTTTTTAGCGACTTTTTTGGATCCGGCTGCACTGAAAACACTGCTAGATTGGCACCACTTTCCGGTCTCACTTTGTGGAATAATCCTTCTGCAGATTTCGATATCATTAACAGATCTATCGAAGCGGTACCTGCGCTATAACCTGCTAGAGTGACATCATTAGGATTTCCTCCGAAAGCTGCAATGTTCTTCTGCACCCAGCGAAGCAGAGCAACCTGATCCTTCATGCCAGCAGGAAACCGGTTATTCCAAGACGATAGTTGAAATTCACTACAATGATATCTTTGTCTTTCATTAATTTATTTGTCTTGAGCCAGTTGCCAAGACCTACTTAAAAGGCGCCTCCATGCACATATACGAGAACAGAGAGGTTCCTTTCTATGTTGTCAGGCATGAATACATTGGCGACTAGGCAGTCTTCTTCCTGTGTAAATTCGGGCATGTATTGTTTGAACTCAGGTTGAGGACATGCGATTTGATTGTCGATGGCGTAGTATGGTTACGTCCATGTTGGTGGTTGTAGAGTGCCTGCAAAGGCACATTATTATTTATTATTTAGAATTAAGTTTTCAACTTCTTTTTTATTATAAAATTTTCTAGAGAAAAGAAACGGTGAATTTATATTTAAAACTGGTAAAGCTCCTTTCAACTCTAGGAATGCAACGCTTCTTGGGTCTGACTTGGGGCACCACGGTGGCCTCGACGGATATACGTAGCTACGAGGTCCAATAGCGGTGCACTTTTTAGCGCCCGGAAAAAGCTACATATTTACTAGGAGCCTATTCAATACATTTTTATTAAACTGGATATCGTACCTATTACGAATGTGTCAAATATTTATTTTACTTTTCCGTTATTCTATAAATCATCATTGTTTCATAGAGTGCTTGCTTGCTTAGATTACAGCTTGACATAATACAATAAGAAACATTTTAGTAACACTTAGCGATTTAAAAAAAGCAATGTACCTATAAGATCTATCTAATTCTTGACAAACCATCAGGCACAAAATCAATGAGCAAGTTTACAAACAAGCATGCTACCAAATTAGCACGTGTAACTTTACCCTAATATTAAAAAAAAATATATAAAATTAAGAAAACGATTGGTGTTAATATAAATTAATAATCTGTGATTGTACCTATTAAAGGAAACATACTGTTGTTATTTTTTTATTTGATTCTATGTAGCATAACAAATAAAAAGCTGAAATGTATGGTAATTACATTTTATTCTGGGAAGGAATCGTAGCAATTGTCACCCCCCCCGGTGACAACTGAGAAAAAGACTTCTCATTTGTCCACTCTAGTCAGCTTTAAAAGGGAACAGTCGGCACAAATTGTCACCCCGGTGACAACTGGGAAGACAATTCCCAGCTGTACCCCGGGGGACATGGCTAGAGGGGACTACTAGGAATAATTCATTAATTTTAATCCACGACACAAAGACAGCCGGGTGAATTTCAACAAGAGATTTTTATATTTGTCTTTTCGGTAGGATTTTTTAATTTCAATGCTATCTATATATTTTTGTGACAAATAAAGCTTTAGCATATTTTGTAACATTGTGCGTGAATGGACATCAAATATCGTCAAAACTTTCATAAATATTTAAGGATGAATTTTTAAGAGTCCACTGAAATGAAAACTGTCAACAGAAATGATAAAAATGACCACCGAAATGATATACTGTGCACCGGAATTAAATAAACCCACCGAAATGATACAGCTAAGAACAGTCGTGCCGGGCAGCCAAGGTTCCGTACTTTGTGAAGTTTGATTTACACAATTTTAGATAGACACTGAGACAGGACAGTACACATTTATTATAATATCATCATCAATATACAGATTACAGTTAGTATTAAATCATTCTTTGAGGTTATTGCCATCGTTTCTTTACTAATATAACCTTTGGTAATTTTTCTGCTTTTGCCTAATGTCTGTTTTTATTAAACAATCTGTATTGACTGCATTAAACACGACAGGTAGATTGTCGTTGTATAATTTGTTGCAACCCTAACGCGTCAACCAAGAATAATAGGCATCTAGCGCTCAAATACGACGTAGTCAAACTACTGTATATCAGTGTACTGTGCTATTTCCTATTACGTTTGTTCACAACATTTGAAATACGACGACATGGCCGTTCATATCCTTTTTTGTAAAAGGTCAGTGTAATGATGTTTCATTTTGAAACTTATAATTTTGTATTAATTTAGTTCGAAAAAAATACCTTTTTTATTTTGATATTACGGTATTTATAGTTTAATGGAAATATTTTAACTTACGTGTATAAGCCGTGTTTTGATTTATTGTTGCTACGTTGGCGCCGTTCTGTATATCTTATACACAAATATTACGCAACAAATAAACCCGAATAATATATCTTACACTCGAGTTAAAATTATATTACAAAACTATGACTCTGTATTTGACACAAGAATCTCTAAAACTTTATGGTGTTATCATTTCGGCGATAAATTTCATTCCCGTGGACTGTTACTGGTATAACAGTCCACCGAATCTACTGAAATGATAACACTGAGATGATAAAATAGAAGTTAGTTCTACATTTAACTCCGAAATAAAATTATTAAAAAATATTTTTAGTAATCAAACAAAACAGTACTTTGCGGCGAACTAAATACACAATTTGTAAACAAAATAAGTGAATCTAGTACTAGTTATAACGGCCACCGACATTAAACAATTTTTGTCCCCATATTACTGAAATGATTAACTTAATTTTATGGCTGGAAATCACAAAGTCAAAGTCAAAGTCGAAATCATTTATTCATCTAGGTCACAAGGTGACGCTTATGAACGTCAAATTTTAATGTACATTACTTAATACTTCTACATTTACATTTACTGCCCATTCGCAAAGCAATAGGTAGAACCACGAGAAAGAACGGGCAATAAAACTCGTGGCCACTCTTTTTAGTCGCCAGTGTTATGGTAGGTATGTACATATTTTGTTTTTGTATGAAGCTGCAACTGTTTCACATTGTAATTAATTACTTGTAAATAGTAATTAGGAACATACATAATACTTAAATAATTAATGCAGTTACCAATTTAAGTGCGGTAGTAGCCTTCCAGTGTGAATATTGTGTAACAGGAGCATCCACTTACGTATTATAATGTAGGCAACTCGCGCCCATGTTCATAACTATGGTGGAAATATATGTTACAGAAGTGACTGTATATGAATACACAAAATTACTAAAACATTAGTTTATAGCCCATAATCACGAGTTATCTTCATCTTACAGTGCAGTAAAACTTTAATAAAATTAGTGGAACAACAATGCAAATGTAAATGTAGTACCTAAGTTGAATGACCTAATAATACATGAACAGTAATTTTAAAGAACTAGAAATATTATATAAAGATTAACTGAAAAATGCAAAGTATCTATATAATTCTAATTAGGTATAAAGATCATGAGTTGCCTAGCGTAAGTGACCAGCTATCCTTATCACTGAAATAATCATTAATAGTATAATAACCTTTCTTAATAAGGCAGTCTTTTATTTTAGTTTTAAATGTACTAAATGGTAATTCTAAAAGACTACTTGGTATTTTATTGTATATACGAATACCTACACAAAAGAATTATTAACTTTATGTAAACGATGATAAGGGGCATATAACCTATGCCTGTTTCGAGTATTTATGTTATGTATATCGCTTTTTGTGGTAAATAAACCTTTATTTTGCCTAATGTACAAAATATTAGCAAATAAAAATTGCGAGGCTACTGTAAGAATTCCTATAGACTTAAAGCGTTCCCTAAGAGTATCTTTTGCACCTAACATGTATATTGCTCTTACTGCTCGTTTTTGTAGAACGAAGATATTCTGAATATCCGCAGTTTTGCCCCATAACAAAATACCGTAGGACATAACACTGTGAAAATAGCTAAAATAAACTAAACGAGCCGTGTCGATGTCAGTAAGTTGCCTAACTTTTCTGACGGCATACGCAGCAGAGCTGAGCTTTCCTGCAAGACATGCTATATGTGCACCCCATTGTATCTTATTATCTAATGTAATACCTAGGAACACTGTAGAGTCTACTGTGTCAAGTTCCTCCCTATCTAGCATAATATTAGGTCCCAGTTGTCTTACATTAGGTAAAGCAAATTTAACGCATTTAGTTTTCCTAGAATTAAGTACTAGGTTATTTGCTGTAAACTATTGTGTAACTTGTAATAGTGCATTATTTACATCATCAAATTGATTTCTATTCCTATTTACTTTAAAAATAAGTGACGTAACATCTGCAAAAAGTACAACATCACAGATGTTTTTTAAATAAAAAGGTAAGTCATTAATATATACAAAAAATAGAAAAGGACCTAAAATTGAGCCTTGTGGAACGCCTAGCTGTATAGGTAATTTAGAGGATGTAGTCCCATTTACATCGACACACTGAAATCTCTGCCGCAGGTACGAATCGACAACACTAAGTGCTGTTTTCTCTACGCCATAGTGGCGAAGCTTACGCAGTAGCGTGTCGTGCTGAACGCAGTCAAATGCTTTAGATAGGTAACAGAACACTCCAATAGCATTCTTTGATGACTCCCAAGCACTATAAACGTGTTTTATGAGAGCAACACCCGCATCAGTAGTGGATCTACCTTTAGTAAATCCGTTTTGATCTTTGTGAAGCACACTATTTAAATTAAAGTGGTTTAGTAGCTGCTTTAAAAGAATCTTTTCAAATATTTTACTAAATGCCGGCAAGATAGATATGAGCCTAAAATTATTAATTTCATTTTTACTGCCAGATTTGAATAAGGGTATAATTTTACTTAATTTCATCAAATCCGGAAATACGCCTAGGTCAAAGCATTGATTAAAAATTATAGATAGGTAAGGCGCAACAGTCTCAACTATAGTACCTAAAATTTTAATTGAAATGCGCCAAAAGTCGCCGGTATTTTTAATATTAATTGAATTATATGCGATCAATATATCTTGCGGGGTAACGTGCTCGAATCTAAACACGCTCTTGCATTCAGGTACACTGCTAAGCAAAAAATGTCCAGCGTCTAAAGATGATGATTGTAAATTGATTTTGACTGCACGGTTGGTGTAGTGGTTTAAGCGGCCGCCTCGCCGCTTGACACTGCGCCGAGTGTTGTGGGCTCGATTCCCACACGAGACAACACTTTGTGTGTACCATAAATTGTTGTTTCGAGTCTGGGTGTTCATTGTGTCCGTTAGTTGTATGTTTGTAAAGTCCCCCGCGATACAGGATTTATTACTAGTGCGGGAGTTGTCTTTTAAAAAAAAAAAAAAAAAACAGCTAGTAGTTGTTAAAGGTATGCTCGCAAAGAAACTATTGAACATATGTGCTACTTGAGTTTTATTGGTGACTAATAAATTGTTTTCTTTAAGTTCAAATTTGTTTTCCCGTGGTCGTGCTCTTCCTGTTTCATTATTTATAATTTTCCAAGTTTCTTTAATTATATTTGTTGAATGCTTAATTTTACTATTAATAAATTTGATTTTGCCATAATACAAACTTGTTTAAAAATTTTTAAGTACTTTTTACATAATCTCGAAAAGGTGTGTCAAATCTGTGTTGTTTCATACCATATAATTCAAACAACTTGGCTCTTCTTTTGTATATACCTATAGTGGCCCACTGGTTAAAAGATCCCATAGTACCCTTTAGTGTGACTGTTTTACTCTTGAAGGTATTTTGAAACTCATTATTTACTAGTCCAAAAAGTGAGTTATAAATTGTATTTGGATTTTGTGAGTTCAATATTGAGGAACACGTTGTGACCGGTGCGTGCGCGCCGAGAGCTTGAACCGGACTGATCCGAAGTGAGGAAAGGTGAGAGAGGAGCAATTACTCAATGTTGACGGGGCTATTCTACTAACACTTACTATACTCTGAAATGATATTTTTTTTCCAGAAAAAGTTGACTGCCTGTCAAATGTATGAGAAACAAGATAATCAACCAAAAATAGTTTTATTTGATCGACTATATTATAATTTAATGATATCAAAATCGATTTCAATCCATATAATGATTGTACTTGCAGGAGAAGGTACTTTATGAGTGAAATTGGGTTCAGGACAGGCCACCGTGATGATTGACATTTTTGTTTAGGTGTAATTAGAGGCTAGAACTTAATGGTTTTTTTTGCCAAGATAGAAAAGTAGTTACTTTACTGAGAAAACATATATAAAATAAAAAAACAGCACATTGCATTACCGTTCTCTGGTTTGCCGTATAATTTTTTTGCTTGGGCAATCCACCCAGCCGAGTCGTTTTTTCGTTTAGTTCGCCTCTATTCTCTTCTGCGTTTTTGAACGGGTCCTCGTGATATATTTGTCTATCTGTGTCATCGAAGCAAACGCATGGACCGAATAATGATGTAGATTTTTTAATTGCAAACTTGCTTCATCGATCGTCGATATGGTCACTGTTACAATTATGAATATGTAGCGGAGTAGTAGTATCAAATCGTCCAGGAACCAATATAAATATAATTATACAGAATTGCATCCAAAATGACTGAGCCGTTAGAAGTTTGGTAACCTGCATATGTTAAGATTATACCCAAAATAAACCCATAATTAACCATGTAGAAAATAAGTGTTTGTTCACTGTCAAGTCCTCATACAAACAACATCGATAGAGGGTGATTATAATAATGATTGTTATCTATTATTACCTATAGAAGATAAACACTCCATATTGTTATCTAAAGTAACATTACGAGTTTGCTACTGAATAGGTAATATGAGATACTAATTTAATTAAAGTCAGGTACGGTTCCTACATATTTCACAGCAAAACTTGAAATGAAGTCTTTTGTAAAATAAAAAGTTTTATATCTATGACAAGAGGATGCTACATTCAATTTTTTTTTAATTTAGCCGTATTTTTCGTTGCTTCGGGCATTTTGAGAAATACCTTCTTTTTGAGCACCTCTACGCTTCTTGAGCCCGATAGTATCGGGTGTGCGTTGCACTTGCATGTCAGTCAGTAACGCAAAATTTAGAGATGTATTTTCAAACTAAGAGGATACAAGAAGTGGCCTGCTATTTTAACTTATTGACACACAGACTACGTACATCCTAATTTGATTCGCGGTGGCACTGTGAGTTAATAGGAGGATTTGACCTACTACATCATCCTAGGTAGACGAATTGGTATAGGGTTTGATGTCGAATTTTCCGTCTCTTTGCAAAGATTCGAGTATTTTCCTTAATCGATTTTTACGACACTCAGCGAATGATATGTGGTAGCACTTTGTATTTTTAATCATTCCTCATAATTTAAGAGTCGAACCCATATAAATCATGATAGATTTTGCGCTTGATGGCTGTAACAATTTTTAAAACCTTTGACGATTTCTTTTTAAATTATATGTTGGATGGCGCGCGGCGCCAGTCATAACTTTATTGCTCGTATTGTCAATATATTGAATTTTACTGTTTTAAAATCCAGTTTTGTACTATCTGTCATTATTAGCTTTTTATAATGATTTCATCAACCTATAACCTCATAGACAAATTTTAATCCCGATTCGATAACATCGTTTTTCGCCTAACGCAACCAAAACAGTGGGCGGTTAATCAGTGCGACATGGGTTTGTTTCTAGTTATATGAACTTTCTTGTTATGAAATTCATTAATTAATTACTGCATACTTTTTATCTATTTTTAATAAATAATTTACCAGTTTAGTTATCACTTTGGTTGATTTATTAGAGGCACACGTCAAATCGTCATCATGATTTGACGCGTGCCTCTATGTCATGATCACTATGTCTCACACCTGCAGTCAAACAGAAATATAAAGATATCCGGTAGAAATATAAATAAAATAGCTAGTAAGTAATTGGGTCAATTCTGTCTTGTAGTTCTGTCACGCAAATGCATTGTATTTTTTAATAGAATGATATGTTTATTTACCTTGAACTTGTTTTCGCCGGTTGGAGCGGTAACATACGGAATGTTATAGAATCCAAACAGTTTTCCAGAGTCATCTCGGCGTCCTCTCACCGGTCCTTGTACGATATTAACTTCCAACCATTCTTTTGGGTGTTCATTCGCCGCTGCTACTGCCGCTACGCAAAATAGTAATAGATACGTCCTCCGCCTCATAGTGATAAACAATTACTGGCGATTTGTAACAAGATAATGCTTTTTAAAGCTAAACAAATTATTTGTTTTTTTAATTCATACTTATATTTATTTATGGCTTAACAGACCAGTGTTTATTCATAATGACCGGTGAGCAAGACGCCGCTATGATTTTTCCACTCGTTCAGTGTATGGGTGTAATTTATGATAATACTAAAGGACGCCAACAGCTACGCCTGCATTTTTTTAAATTTACCCGTTTTGGCCAATCCCGAAACAACGATACATGCGAAATTTCAGCTTCCTGCGCCCAATATTTTCGGCTGTAGCGTGTCTGTCAGTCAGTCAGTAACGCAAGGATTTTATATATTAAGATTTTTGCGTTTAAGAATAAATAAAATTGTATACCTATCATTTGTGTGAAAGGTATACAATTATATAATTGTAGTGCAGGTCCTGCCGTGTACATTAGGCTCACTTCATCTGATTCGCCGGATTGAAGGCTTGATCTTATTTATTTTGCGTGAGTCTGTGGCCAACTCTGATATTGGAGTTCATGGGCTACCCGAAAGCCTCCGGCATGGCCAAACGATTCTTGTCCCGAAGCAAGAATCAGAGCTTTTTAACGGACGGCTTTACGGCTGTTGGTTTCCTTTGCCGATCATTTACGAATGGTAACGTCATGAACGCTATTTTGCCTGTTAATTTTAATGTTAAGAAAGTCCCTGCACTACGCGTCGTAATTATTTCATGTAATCTAGCTATAAGCAATACTACTGGATAAATTAATACTGTTTAAAAATATCGATGAATGATAGGTTTTTTGCGTTACATCTATATTCTGAATTTATAAAACAATGGGCTTTGTTACCATAATCTTACTCCGTTTTAAGACAAAGAGCGTTTATGATAATTGTGAATAGTATTATAAATAATATTATTAGGGATTTAACCTCACTGATATAAAATAACTCGATTACAGAATGGTACGGCTATTGTGAAGATAATACTCTTTGCAGTGGCTTTGCTTTTGAAAATATATTATGTGGTGGTGTGCGTTAGCTGCGTTTAGTGTTGCGGCGATCAATAATACTGTTATAGTATATGACAATGTTTGGCTCGACTTGCATACTTCCCAGGGACCCGTCCGCGGGCACAAGGAACTGGATGACGTATTTGTATTCTATGGTATTCCATACGCCACTACGCCTACTGGAGAAAATAAATTTAAGGTGATATGATTTATTTTACCTTATAACTAAACCGCTGCAAAATGTAGTGATGATTAGACGAATGAATTTGATTTGATAAGATTTGAGAGATGCCTAAAGAATCCTAATGCTACGTTAGTGAACCTGCAAGCCAGATACCTACTTGTCTGCCAAAGGTGTTAGCGCAATAGGATTTAAAATATCTATTTCTTATAGGTGTTTATGCCATTACTCATAATTTGTTTTTATGTAAAGTTACCAAGTTGGCTAGCAAGTTAACATACATAACTTTGTAAAGGGTTTCTCTCAGCTAAGGTCAGTCGTCATGCAGAGAGGAGAAGTGTTTTTAAAAAAACTCGTCTAACCAGACTGCCATAGCTTGGAGGAATCTGAGTAAGCAGGTCATTTGACAATTATAAAAGAAATACAGACAACAATATCCATAATCCCTTATCAAGCAACAATTTGGTTCTGATGTATGGGTGTTTATTCAAATATCGACAAAGAATGGTAAAATATAAGAATGAGTTTTAACAGCACGACAAATATTTTTTTAGAAAATCACTTTGAACTTACGTGTATTGAAAGATTGTTTATCATACAAACATGCATTATGCTTACACATAGGCACCTTCTCCACCACCGAATTGGACGAACATGTACGTTGCTCTTGATTACGGTACCATTTGCCCACAAGCAGAATATGTCACAGAAATTATGAAAGGAAAAATCATTGAAGATGATTGTCTCGTGGCCAACGTTTACGTACCTGATACTCAAGAAACCAACCTTCCAGTAGTTGTTTATATTCACGGTGGAGCCTTCCAAGTAGGCTTCGGTGATCGACAAAGAGCAAAAAAATTGATGTCTAGTAAAAAAATAATTGTCGTTACATTTAACTATCGTCTCGGCATCCAAGGTTTTCTTTGCTTGGGGACAGAAGATATTCCCGGTAATGCTGGCATGAAGGATATGATAGCTCTGTTACGCTGGGTGAAAAAGAATATCCACGCCTATGGCGGCAATTGCAATGATGTCACAATCTCCGGTTATAGCACGGGTGCCGCTGCTGTAGATCTGTTGATACTCTCAAAATCTGCTGTAGGACTATTTCAAAGAGCTATAGTTGAAAGTGGCGCTAGCCTTGCTGAGTTTGCAGTTCAGATAGATCCACTAGATAATGCTAAAATGTATGCTAGATTATTAAATTTCAGCAATGAAAGTATTAGTGAGCTGGAAACGTTTTACAAAACTGTGCCATATATCTTACTTAAAACAGATAACTTTTTGACAACAAGAGATTCCACTTTTATTTTTACGCCGTGCGTCGAGCGTGATGTAGGTGAAGAAATGTTTCTTCACGACTCTCCAATGAATATATTAAAGAAAGGAGACTATATTAAAGTTCCTATGTTGTATGGATTCACTAATATGGAAGGTTTAATACGTGTGCCTTTATTTGATTCTTGGAAATACGCAATGAATGATAAATTTTCATTATTTCTACCTGACTTAAAATTTAAGAGTGACGCGGTGAAGGAATATGTTGCGGAGAAAGTGAGGAAATATTATTTTGGAAACAAACTTATAGATACAGATACGATTTTGGAGTACGTTAATTACTTTACAGATATTATGTTTGCGTCACCTGCGTTAAGATCAGTTCGTTTTAACCTAAAAGGTGGTAATAATCAGATATATCTGTATCATTACTCTTTTGTGGACGATAATGTACCATATGTTCCGTATACTAAAGTACGCGGTGCAGATCATTGTGCTCAGTCAAAAGCGATATTTGATGACACCGACTCAACCAAAGGAACTGCCGAATATAACAATATGAGAAAACTGATGAGAGAATTGTGGCACAACTTTATAACTACGGGGTGAGTATTTGATAATAACACTAGGAATTCCCTGAATTTATAAACAATGTTGAACAATGAAGTAAAGATCACTTTTTGGCAATGATTTTCGATCATCAAATTCATAAAACAGGTGTGAAATATAAAGTGAACATGAACTCTATTCAGCTTTGATTGTTATTGAGAATCTAGAAAGATCATTTAGTTAGACGCTAAACTAGCTCTATCTCGATTATCTTCGATCCATATAACATCACTTTAATTTCATACAACTCAAGTTCCAAAACAGTTTTGTTTTTATGACGAATACAAGTTAATATTTTTTTAAATTTGGTCTGATTATTCCAGTTATTGATATACTAAATTGGCTTAATGAATCTAACATAAGTCGTTTTGTTCTTTTTAGTAAACCAGTGCCAGAAAACTCGTCTTTGCCTTTTGTTTGGCCGCCAACAGCTGTCAAGAAGCCGGTGCACATGTCTTTGGGAAATGTGGTAGAGTTACGTGGCGAGCTCTTAGGAGAAAGAGGTCGTTTTTGGGCCAACATCTATCAGAAGTACTACCTAGCACCTAGGCCCCCGGGACTTTTTCCGTCTTTATCAGAAATGTCTACTAAGTCACGTTATAGATATTGGTAATAGATAAGGTGTGACTGTATGATGAAGATGATCGTCAAACTGTTTTTTTTTAATGCACATTATTGTATAAATTTCATTAAAAACATATTACGTTCTTGCAGTATCTACGGTATACGGTGGTAAACATTAAATTAACGTTTATAATTAGTGTTATGTCTCACTTGAATCTAATATTTGTTAGTAAAGCTTCTTTGAGGACAAAACTAAACATGTCTCCTATCACAAAACTAAAATTTGTAAAATCATTAGATGTTGAAATATAGATATACATATACGGAAAAGCTACATATTTCTAACCTCAATACATCAGATAATAGTTACAAATACCAATAAATTTATGGATGATGGCAATCATACAGATGAGACTTAAATTACTTGCTATACTTAATTATAATTCATCGTGTCTCTAAAGCAAGCAAGCAAGACGACTAAAAACGTCTTCTTCAACACAATAATAGCATATCATTACCACAAGTAACATGATTATCATCAACACGATTAGCAATAAACAAGAGATAGTAATTTAAGTGTTTACGAGTAAAATCGCTGAATCATTATGACTGCATTATCTGATTGTAAATACCTATAGTTAGATATTATTTGTATTCTAGGTCTAGTAAAATAAACCACAGACTTAAAAATATACCATCGCAGTCGTTGTTCAATTCAAGGGATAAAATATAGTTCGTTACTTAAAAATTGTCTCGATGATACAATGTCGCAGATAAAGTACGCCTATTGTAACGTTTATATAGGATGCACTAATACTGTAAACAATAATGCTCTCTCGATCTCTTTTCTGCCACTCTTTGGCAGTCAGCTGCTAAATATTGTTTCATCTCATGAGCTATATACACTTGTTCGACTTAATAACCAATAGTACAACATGAAAGTCTCTAGGACTCTTTGTTTCTAATCAATGATCTTAAAATTATACTTCTTTTTAATGTACATTATATAATATTATTATTAGCTATTATCATTAAATAATTTCTCTCAGTTACAGTCTCAGCCTGTACACCACACTACGCCCGCAGTTCTTCATGAAAAGCCACGACACGCCCGCGATGCACCAATCCGTCGCTGCCCTCAGCGCACGTGGAGTGCGCTGAGGGCAGCGACGGATCTAATTCATCGTGTCTCTAAAGCAAGCAAGCAAGACGACTAAAAACGTCTTCTTCAACACAATAATAGCATATCATTACCACAAGTAACATGATTATCATCAACACGATTAGCAATAAACAAGAGATAGTAATTTAAGTGTTTACGAGTAAAATCGCTGAATCATTATGACTGCATTATCTGATTGTAAATACCTATAGTTAGATATTATTTGTATTCTAGGTCTAGTAAAATAAACCACAGACTTAAAAATATACCATCGCAGTCGTTGTTCAATTCAAGGGATAAAATATATTTCGTTACTTAAAAATTGTCTCGATGATACAATGTCGCAGATAAAGTACGCCTATTGTAACGTTTATATAGGATGCACTAATACTGTAAACAATAATGCTCTCTCGATCTCTTTTCTGCCACTCTTTGGCAGTCAGCTGCTAAATATTGTTTCATCTCATGAGCTATATACACTTGTTCGACTTAATGACCAATAGTACAACATGAAAGTCTCTAGGACTCTTTGTTTCTAATCAATGATCTTAAAATTATACTTCTTTTTAATGTACATTATATAATATTATTATTAGCTATTATCATTAAATAATTTCTCTCAGTTACAGTCTCAGCCTGTACACCACACTACGCCCGCAGTTCTTCATGAAAAGCCACGACACGCCCGCGATGCACCAATCCGTCGCTGCCCTCAGCGCACTCCACGCCTGGCTTATACCACTCCAGATGCAAAGCACCCTAAACCAGCACGACGCAGGGTCCACGCCATCACAAGCCCTCGTAGTGCTTCGCCATCAACACGTAAGGTGTATGCCAAAACAAACACACGTTACGTCAGTCCTATGCCGCTTCAGACTCGTAGCAGTATCATTACAAGTCCACGCTATGACTTGGTTTCGCCACATCTGATTCACACCACGCCAGACGTTCTAGGCTACGTTAGGCCCAGGCTACGTCACCCTTCAGCGATTTCCACGCCGTACCTACGTCACAAGGTCGCTACTCGGACTACACCTCGGTACTACGACACTCACGCCACGGCTATGCCACGACGAATCTTTACCAGCACTTCACCTAAGCCTCGTCCATGTTGCACGCAAGCTACGCCACATCCCATCTCGCCACTACGCAATTCAGTAAAGCTACGCCTAGGGCAACCAATGCGTACGTTATGTTGACAGCCATATCCCACTAGTAACCCAAATATATCGATATTTTACTTACTTAATTTTACTTTCTATTTCTAGTTATAGAATAATTTTAAGGTCGAAAATGCTAACAATAAATAAAAAAAACTGCGATAGGCAAACATTTTGTGTTTTACCCTAGTTAAGTCTACCAAACAATCCTACAATAATCATCATTTTATTACCCATCACAAAATCAGTAAAAGAGCCTATTATACCGACATTCCATCACATTTATAACTAGATTTTTTTTTCCAGAGAAACTGAATGAAAGATAATCCAAATGTGATAAGTACCTAATACTAATACCTAAGATCTTTATACATTTTCTGCAACGAACGACTTAGATCGTTTTGAACTTCAGGATCATTCCAAGATTTAGTACTATTAAACAATTGTGGAGGAAGAAAGGTGTGGTGTTCCTCCAACTAGAGGGAGGATCCTCTAACTTGGTGATCTTGCCTGGTGGACTGTCAGTCCTACGGACGTATTTGAGAAGTTGTATATATGCGTCGTAGCGCGCGAAAGTTGATAGCTCGGTTCAGGATTTTCGAATTTGGCGAATCGTCTTCGATAGGTGCGGTCGTGTCGTAGTAGTTCCGTCGTCATTGGTTAGATGGCGCTGTGATATGTGGTATGTGCTATGTAGCTGATCGCTACATAACTCCCCCCCAAGGCCGGAGGTCGATCTTGAAGGTGATGGGTCAGTTGTCGATGCTTCTGAGGAGCGTGCCAGTGCCAGTGTAGAGTAGATAGTTCCAGTGGGTCGGAACTGTGCGCGGTGCGCGGTGAGCTATCCTAGTGAGTCGGGATAGTGGCTTCGCAATGGTCCCACGGTGAGTCGGGGAGAGGTTGCGAAGGTGCTGCGCAGTGAATGTCCCACGGTGATTCGGGGAGATGCTGCGAGGTTGCTGCGTAGTGGCTGCGTAGTGGCTGCGTAGTTGCTGCGTAGTTGCTGCCAAGTGATTGCGTAGTGGCACTGCTGCGTGGACGGGAGCGATGTACGCTGCTTACGAGGACCGTGTGTGCAGTGTGGTGTGCCTAGACGCTGGAGTGGCTGCAGGGAAGACCAGGCATGCAAGCCTGCATGGCCTACGGTTGGACCCTGGCGATGATGATGAAGATGCTGGCTGGCGGCGACTTGATTGCTGACCATCAGGTGAAGTGCGGAGTGAGGCGAGGTGGAGATGACGATGCTGATCTGACCGGTGAAGGCTTCTTTAGATCACGTCGGGAACTGCTGGTAATCTGACCGGTGCGGGTTGCTTCAGATCACGTCGGGGTCACCAATGTGGAGGAAGAAAGGTGTGGTGTTCCTCCAACTAGAGGGAGGATCCTCTAACCAGGCTTGGTGATCTTGCTTGGTGGACTGTCAGTCCTACGGACGTATTTGAGAAGTTGTATATATGCATCGTAGCGCGCGAAAGTTGATAGCGCGGTTCAGGATTTTCGAATTTGGCGGATCGTCTTCGATAGGTGCGGTCGTGTCGTAGTAGTTCCGTCGTCATTGGTTAGATGGAGCTGTGATATGTGCTATGTAGCTGATCGCTACACAATAATGAGCAGGAAGCTCAGTAATCATTTGGTCAACCGAGCAGCTCATGTCAAGCCGAGACAAACGTTATTGCGCAAAATCTTGTATACAATTTTATCTCACATGACGGGCAAAGTTTATAATATAATGTCTATATAATGTTGCTTAGGCTTATTTATTTATAACAATTATTAAATCAATAACTGCTCTTAAGTGTTTAGCTATTTATCAGTCCGTCCTCTACGCCTAGAAACAATCCTGTTATCTGAACTAGTCATAACAAGCGAGTATGAAGCGGTGGACGTGTTTGGTTGTGTGTCGCGGCAGCTACGACGGGAAGTGAATCACACAAGGAGGAATGGTTGGAAGTGAATATTGCACAGGGAGCGGTGCAAGGACACAGAGATGAAACTGGTGAACTGTTCGTGTTCTATAATATACCTTACGCCACGGCCCCTACGGGTGTAAACAAGTTCAAGGTATAGTCACAAATTATAAATTTATTGTTTTTGTCAGTCTGCCAAAACTAGGTAAATATCAATTACCGTTTAGTTATTCGATGAACATAATCTTTTTTTATGCCTCTACCTTCGATGTTTTGTAAGATATGAATAAGAAACACCTTTTTTATTAATTCATGTCCTTCAAATAACGGCTTGTCCTGCAAAGAGCTTTCTAATATATAAATCTAGCAGTTGCTTTCGGCTTCGAGGCATTGAGTTGCAAAATTGGTCAGTCAAGTTAGACATATTATACATATTATTATGTGGCAAATGCCATATATATACAATAAACAATCTACATATAAGTCAAAGTGAATAAGAATATAAACACAAATAAAATAATTACGTAGTAGTGAAGCTCAGGAATAACAACGTTCAGTTTTGAAGTACTTCCTTAGTAGTCTCGGACCTTCCTATATATATTCTTGGGACATTCACAGTATTCTTATACAATTTTCGTTACGAGAAGAGAGGTTGTCAATATGTTAGTGACAACAAATATAACTTTCTCATATGATTTTAGTGCACGTACAGTATTTTTTATCTTAGCAAAGTTTCCAAGACATTGAAAGGCGCGAGTATTTTTTACAGGACAATTACAAATTAGTTATTATGAACTCTGATCAAGGTATGCTTTACCCCTACCAAGTATTTCCATTTCTTAATTATATTGTGGATTTTAAAATTTACTAGAGGGTTTGCAACTGCGCGTGCACATTTTATTTGAATTTAAAGAGTTTATTCCCGATCCCATGGAAATTTTCGAGAAATCCCTTATTAGTGCGACTCTACGGTCACCTAGGAACACGCTATTTAATTTAGCCTCGTTCGCCCTGTACTTTTGACTGTGCCTTCTATGTCAATCAGTCAGAAACGTAAGAATTTATATATACAGATTTCAGCCCTCCTCGTACCAAAATATACTTACAAATGTAAAATTATGAACAACGAACTAAAAGTACTACAAAAATAACTGGCAAGTACAACAAGAAGTACAATTTTACTATTATATTCCTACAGGCGCCGCTTCCACCACCAACATGGACAGAATCATTCGATGCCACGGACAGAAAAGTAGTATGTCCACAGTTTGTCTTTATGATTGGACCTATGATGGATGAAACACTAGTACAAGCAGAAAATTGTCTCATTGCAAATGTGTATGTGCCCAAAACCGAGAAGAAGAAGAGAAACCTGTCTGTTCTAGTGTACCTACGTACACGGAGGCGCGCTCCAGTTAGGTTTTGGAAACATACTCAAGACAAAGAATCTTATGAAGAACAAGGACATCATTGTTGTGAATTTTAATTATCCTGTTGGAATCCACGGTTTTCTATGTCTGGGCACTGAAGATGCTCCCGGTAACGCCGGGATGAAAGATCAAGTTGCTCTACTCCGCTGGGTACAACAGAACATAGCGGCCTTTGGTGGCAATCCTAACGATGTTACGATAGCCGGCTTTAGTGCCGGCTCCGCAGGTGTAGACCTCTCGATGATCTCTAAATCTGCAGAAGGTCTATTCCATAGAGTCATACCAGAAAGTGGCGCTAATTTAGCTGCGTTCACTGTACAATCTGATCCTGTACAAACTGCAAAAGATCTTGCCAGAACACTGAATTTTTCTAATTATGATGATATTTATGCGTTAGAAGAGTTTTACAAGACACTACCTTACGATATCTTGACAGCAGATATGTTTTTTGACAGAACTGACTCTACTTTTATGTTTTCACCATGTGTTGAGCGTGATACAGGTGATGGAGCCTTCTTAATTGAATCACCTCTAAGTATACTAAGTAAGGGCGATTACAAGAAAGTGCCTCTGTTATATGGTTTCGCTAATATGGAAGGTCTATTACGTATAGATAATTTCAATATGTAGAAGGATAGAGTGAATGAGAAGTTTTCAGACTTCATACCGGCTGACTTAAAGTTCGAATCAGATGATGAAAAAGAAAAAGTTGCTAAACAAATTAAAGACTTTTACTGTGGTAAAAAACCAGTAAGTGAAGAGAATATAATAGCTTACGTGGACTTTTTCTCAGATGTGATTTTCACTTATGCTACGCTATGGGCAGTAAAGTTACACGCGAAAGCGGGACACAACCAAGTATATTTGTATGAATATTCGTTTGTGGATGAAGACACACCTGTAGTGCCCCATACTGATAACGTACGTGGTGCTAATCACTGTGCTCAGACAATGGCTGTTAACGATGGTACTGGCAAGAAATTTACAGATACGCGAGAAAATGACATATCTGAAGAATTTAAAAATATGAAGAAGATCGTACGAGAAATTTGGCACAACTTTATCTTATCTGGGTAAAGTATAATTATGCCTTAATAGCTTTAGCTTATTATAAAAGACCCTTGTTTTGATAGACTTAATTTGGAGATGCTTCTTTGCACAAAAATGCAAAATCATTGCTCACCACTTCTTAGCAACATTAACTATCTATAAGGAACACTTTATGTAACTCAATGATCTATTTGTAAAGTCAGATACTTAGTTATGATATGATTTTATCGATGTTATTGTAGAGATTATAATTAGTCTTAATAAACCTCTTTTATCGCTTAATATTAGATTACTTGAAATACTTAGTCATGAACATAATAATATCATCATATCTGTACATACTGAATACTCGTGCTTCTAATTCCTGATTATACAAAAAAATTGGCCTTCCTATCTACATAATAGGTAAACACATACACAGGTAATAGCGACGACGGAGGTCAATACACCGAGCTGATTTTTAAAATGCATGATTACGAAAAATATTTTTTAAGTTTTTGTGACTTATTTCTTGATGTATTTGTATTCAGTTATAGTAGTATATTCATCCCTAAAAATATTTTGCAAATGCAGTACTTACACAATATCATGAAAATTGAACTACAACTTCAATAACTGATATAATATATCATTCAAAGTTTATTTTCGTATTTCAGTACACCCGTGCCGAAAGGATCATCATTGCCAGCTTGGCCGGCAGCAGGCGCGAACAGGTCACCTTATATGTCTATAGGGCAAAAGCTGGAACTTAGAGGAACTGAAAGAAAGGACTCTCTTCTGGGACAATATCTACGAAAAGTACTACCTATTCCCTACCTACCTAGTACTACCTATTCCTATATCATCCTGGAATGATGATGAAGATTTTAGGATGATGATGACTGTGTAAATGCTAAATTTACCTATGTAAATTACTTTAAATATTAAAATCATTGTTTTAATTGATTTATGTTATTATCACATGACGTTATAAAAAGATGAATATTATTATGCAATAATGTTATCATGGCTAATGGTCGAAACTGGGCTGTAATTTGGCTCTGATCACTTTTTGGCCAAAATCTTGTGCGCAGATTATATACCTACAGTTATCTCCACGCATTGCTACATACTCGTACACGCAATACACGCAAGCTGCTTTATAACAACGCTGCCACCAAAATTCTGACTGATTTACGCCCATTTTCATATTCGATCCATACATGGATTTTGAGATTCGAGATTCGTGTTTGACATATTTTGTATGTAGCTTATGTCAAAAACGAATCTAAAATCTATAGATGCATCTATAGATCGAATATTGAATTCCGTAGTTAAACAAGAACAAATTATAAGCGATGTATTGAAATCTAAGGGTTATAAACTTAATGATAGCCTATGTGTACAAATCACACGAGTTTAAACATAATCTAACCTGTTTCGAGTTTCCACATTCAAAAAAGTGTCGACAGATAAAATATTAAGAATAAAAGCGCGTCCCATTTCCGCTCACGGCACGGTACACGTCACGTCCCAGCACGGTACACGTCACGTCACGTCACGGCAGTTAAATTATAGAATTTCTAATCTTAATTAATATAAAAAAAAATACCAGTAATTATTATAGCTAAAGCACACATCACGGCACGACAATGAATAGTCAATTTATAAAATACTAGAGGATGCCCGCAGCTACGCCCGCTCATTTTAATTTAACCGTTTCTGCTCATTAACATATACTCTAACGATAGACGGAGCATTGCCTATAAATATTTTGTTCAAAATATTATCTAACGTATGACGTATTGACGTCTAATCGTACTAGCGCAACACGCAGGCGCAAGCAGCGCCAATGACTTACAGTTTCTAGTTATTATTATAGCCAGTCAACAACAACCAGTCCTGGCATCTTACCAATGAGTATGCAATAGTTCTCTAATGCTACTGGCTGCTCATTGACATTTGCAAGGACTATTTACATCACAAAAGAGATGTTTTCTGCCTACAATTTTTCATCACCATAATGAGAATAGTTTATTTATGAAAATAAACATACATACATAGACTCACGCCTGTTTCCCGGAGGGGTAGGCAGAGACTACGGAACGCCATTTGCAACAATCCTGACATACCTCTCTTGCTTCATTCACTTCCATCAAGTTTCTCATGCATGCTCTTCTGTTTAGGGTACTTCTGACCTGTCCTTTTCTTAGGATGTCTCCAATCTGGTCAGAGAACGTCCGCCTAGGTCTAATCCTATTATTTAAGTAAAATAATAGAATCTATAAATAAATTCAGTTATTTTTATTACAAAATAGAAAAATGTGTTCGTGGGCGTAAGTTCAAGACTTGCCTTAGTTGACTCACGAATAATCTATTTTTTAAACTTTATATTTATCTTACTATGAGAATTGCTTAAACATACCTATCCTAATATATAAGACAGGATTGTTTCTCAATCTGTAAAGATGCCCTTGCTGATCACAGAGTTCTAAACCTACACATATGGCAGATGGCGCTATGCGCTACCATGAGGAAACCAACTATTAGAAAAAATTCTATGACGAAGTGGCCTGAGTAGCTTAGTCGGTACCATATCGACACGATTCGTCGTGGTCGCGGGTTGAAGATCTGCCTCAAAAATTTATTTTTATTTTATTTATAGACTCACGCCTGTATCTCCGAAGGGGTAGGCAGAGGTGTAATATTACACCCACATTTCGCCAGGAATTTTTAGGTCCCACGTAATAGGGGACGAGCCTATTGCCGTACCGGGCACATTACCAGACTCCGTGCTGCTACTGAGAATTTCCTAACGGAAAAACCCAATAACACTTTGCCCGACCCGGGAATCGAACCCGAGACCTCCCGATCCCACGCGCACATATATACCGCGAGACCAACTAGGCAGTCTATATATTTTTATAGCTTTATATAAATTTCAATTAAATTTACTCTAGCAAGAAATGCTCAAAAATATATTTTAATAACGATTGAATTGCCATTTGCCACCAAACACAATTCATTTTGTGGTTTTTTGTCTATTGGTCGGATCTGTTTTGGCCTTATGGTTCAATATTATTTGTGCGTATTTTTCTATAACTGCACTATTATGTGCCCAGACTTAATAGCAATACAAAAAGAAAAACATACAACCAGGCAGATTTTTTTGTTATTTTTGCTCCACTTACTTTGCATGAGTTTTCGATATCTAAAAAAACCAGATGACTAAAATCTCCTAAAGTTTATTAATGTATAACTTGTTTGCCTAAACGTGTAAGAAAAGTAGAATATCTAAGTGGAACAGTAGTGTGATGATATTTTAACCGACTTCAAAAATGAGAATCTTTTCAATTTTACAGTATTTTTATGTACGTCCTTTTACGTCTGATTTTTTAATAAGTGTATCGATTCTGGTGCTGTTGTATCCTGAAATTGAATCAAGATTTGACTATTAGTTTTTGGGTTATCCTTAATATAGATTTTACTTTATATTTTTGTGCAGCTTTTGAAGTCGGTTTTTTAAACGTAGTTTTAAAAAACGTATGTTATGGTGTACCAAATTATACCAGAAAAAATAGAATGAACGAGTATGTATATCGCTTGTAATATTGACTTTTTCATTCCAGCATCTCTGCGAAAAATATGCAAATACTTTCCATGAGGAAATCAGAACTCGAATAAATAAACGTCGCGATTATAATCCTGAGAAGGGGAACCAAAAAAGTCCCAAAGGATCAATGACAGTACTTATTACTTACACATTTACCGGCCACGATTTTCAGATCCCATTGAAATAGGGACCGATGCTATTTCCATTTACTGGGGGCAATCATAACGGTCCCCACATTTCGCTCCAATCGACGGTCTAGTTAAGTTGAATTTAATACAATTCGAGCCTACATTTGTGACAATGGACAGATAAGTACTGATTGAAATGAAAGGGAGCTGATTTTGTTTTTATTTTCTAGCATTGGTTTGTTAATATTGAAGTAAATTTATTGAGATGTAAGATGTGTTTATAACGATAAAGAATTGATGATATATATTTTTTCTTATGGCAGCTACAGTGGAGATACCAACAGACAGTATTGCAGATGACATCAGGTTTCATTCCATTGCGAGCACCACTGACTTTTCAATATACCTACTTTCATTCTTATCAATCTGGCAATAAGAAGAATTGACTCAGTTGTTAATTTACCTTGAGCGTATTACAAAACTGCGAGCGCTTATAAACAGACGACGGCGGCGGCGTTTGTAAAATGCTGAATCATCAAATTGCCTGCGACATAGTTACGTATTGTTAATTAATAATCACGTGTATTGCAATAAGTGATTTAAATATTATATAAGCTTAATAAGTATTAGACGTCGCAAGTGAGCTGATACTAGTAGTACTGATAATAGTTGAGGATGACGATAAATTTTATTATTAACCGCATCGGCATTGGTATAATCGCATGTCATTTGCATATTTTAGTAGGCATGATAACAGATTATACTAAAGTTGTCACGTGCTGATTGTACCTGATTGGCGCTATGATGATAAACATTTGTCTTCAATCAAAAGTAATCAAATCGTTAATTCACTTAGGTAACAAGGTGATGCTCTTACTTTTGTTGAGAAGATTTTTTGCAAATCACCTGATCTGATGATATATTCTGAGCCTGCAGCGGAGCTTTAAACTGGATTCCGCCTCGCAGATAACTTAAAGACCTCTTTGTGATTAAAGTTTTATTACTGTGTTTTCAATCGCTTTGTTCACAATCCAAATATAGTATTGGCCATCTTTAGAGTGAGCTCCTGGATAATGAAAACTTATTTTATTATAGTGATTAGTTCCTGCTTCAGGTAAATGTTCTACCATTGTTCTTTATTTGTCGGCATGATGTCAAATTTTGTTTTCGGAGTTTGATTCGGCTTCTCCTACACACCAAGTCTTCTAAATTAAGGAACCAAGCATGATTCGAATTTATCCATTTAGTTAATAATAAATCATGTCATACCGCCCGAAATCTGGCGGAAGTAATCTGCAGTTATTTCAAAAAAAAATTTATGATTGATCCATTCTAGTGGAAGAGATCTCAGACTACGAAAGTATAAATGACTAACATGTAGTGTTTATTGGTATCAAACATAACATTACGCAAATTACTAAAATTTCTTTAGATAATCGATAAATATATTATTCGATTTTAATCTGTATTATTTTTCTTTAATCTAAATGATATTGTTAGATATTCATATCATATTATCATATCATATTATCATCAGTGTTATTCAACATATCATCATATTATCAAGTTAAAAGATTATGAAAGTAGACTATTTGTTATTGTCTTTTATTTATTCGCTAGCTTAAAATAATAATATTTTATCACACTCACACAACACCAAGCATAGCTTGTACTTTGGGTACTAGATATTTTTTTTTTATAGACTCACGCCTGTATTCCCGAAGGGGTACGCAGAGGTGTAATATTACACCCACATTTCGCCATGAATTTTTAGGTCCCACGTAACAGGGGGCGAGCCTATTGCCGTACCGGGCACATTACCAGACTCCGTGCTGTTACTGGGAATTTCCTAACGGAAAACCCAATAACACTTTGCCCGACCCGGGAATCGAACCCGAGACCTCCCAATCCCACGCGCACATTTATGCCGCGTAACCAACGAGGCAGTCTAACAGGGTACACGAGGGTACTAGATAATGGATAAACATATTACATACTTCTTTTTGTTAATACATACATATTAAACATAGAAACACCAAGACCAAGCCAAACATCCTTGTTCACGCACACAAATTCCGCTACAGCAACCGGTAGACAAAATGATAAGAATTAAGCTTCAGCAAAGTGCGCGTTGCATATTATTGCGTGACTTTGCACTTATGTACGTCACACGTAATTTGCATGCGTTTTTTGTACAAATTTCTGCTGCGCAGACAGGCATGAAGAATCCCGATGCTTCAAGCACTTTTAGATCGTTCACACTAGATGCATATCACTTACAGCTGTTCCATCTTGTAAGATGGAAGAATTGCGATTCTCCTTCCAACACCAACACTGGATGTATCCAGTGTTGGTGTTGGAAGCAGAATCGCAATTTCTCGCAAATGCTGTTACGTCTTCACATGAGCTAAATTTGTACGAAAATGCATGCAAAATGTTAAGCCCAATTTAAAATAATACAGCATTTATATTATTTATAAGTTTACTTAAGTCCTTTTGCCAGTGTTAATATATTTGATTATATTACTTCTATAAAAATAAAGATACAATTGTATAGATATGATTATTGCGAGCTGTGTCAGCTCCAGTGCGATAATAATTTACGTTAAAATGTAAATAAGTATACTGCAAGTTATTATGAATTTTGATAATAAAAGTTCAGCAGAAGAGCCTCTTGGAGGTACTGGTACTCGGTAATGTTCTTCGAAAATTTTATCCCATAGAGCAACTCGTTCTTCCAATAATTTACTTTTTAATTGTATGGTTGGTCCAAGGGACATATAAGGCTCTCCTTCAGCATTCGCAGGCGGCCATATGACCAATTCCGAGCCTTCAACCCAAGGAGAACTGAAACATAAAATTTATTCCAATGACAGAAAACCCGGAGCAGTTTTAATAGAAAAAAGAAATGTCACTAGTACATACCCCGTCAAAATGAAATTCAGCCAGTATTCTCGCATGATGGCCTTCATTCGTATATATTCAGGCGTTGCATTACTTTTGTCCACATCAGCAACTGCCGCAGTTTGTTCGCAATGATTGGCACCTTTAGTTTCTGTGTGTGGTATTTGCGGAGTATTTTCATCCACAAACGAATATTCATACAGATATATCGTGTCGTTCAGAGAGTTCACACGATGTGAGAATTCTTTCAACGTAGGATAACCAAATAAAGTATCAGTGAAATAATCTATGTACGCTAGAATAGTTTCTTCCCCCACTGGTTTATCGCCAAAATAAAACGATTTTACTGTGTTTGCAACTGTTTCTTTAGCTTCTACACTTTCGAAATACAATTCACCGGGTAAAAAATTTGCAAATTGTGCATTCATTCTATCTTTCCATGTTTCAAAGTGATGAAGGTTCATTGTGCCTTCCATATTAGCAAACCCAGTAAGTATTGGTATTTTGTTGTATTTGCCCTGTTTTATAATGTTTATTGGAGCATCTTCAAGAACTCTTTCTTCACCTATATCTCGTTCCACACAAGGAGCAAATAAGAGCCCTGCATTTTCGTTGTTTGTAGTAGCGTCATTTCGTAAATATAGCATTTCAATTGATATTGTTCTGTAAAACTCTTCTAATTTGTTTAAATCATTAACATCGGTGAAATTCAATAATTTTGCATGGTTCTGAGCATTGACGATGGAATCTCCTTGGACACCAACAGCGCCAAAAGTTGCGCCACTATCCATGATAGCTTTCTTGAATAAACCATCAGTTATACTAGAAATGGTAAGAGCAGCAACTGAACCAGCTCCAGCGCTGCAGCCAAATATTGTTACATCATCGGGATTACCTCCAAAGTTAGCAATGTTTGTTTGAACCCATCGGAGTAGTGCTACCTGGTCTTTTAACCCGGCATTACCTGGAGCACCTTCCGTTCCTAGACATAGGAAACCGTGAGCTCCAAGTCTATAATTGAATGATACTACGATTAGCCTTTTTGTTCGCACTAAAGTATTAAGCTGCTCAGCATTGCCAAATCCATATTGGTACCCTCCTCCGTGGATGGAGACCAAGACAGAGAGGTTGGACGCGTCTGTATCAGGCACAAACACGTTTGCTACTAGACAATCCTCTTGCATCGTCAGGAAGCCTCCCGCCTGTGGACAGACGATACGCCTGTCGACGGCATCGAAAGTGTGCATCCATACTGGAGGGGCTAAGGGTGCCTATACGAAGAGAAATAAATAATATCAAAGATTAGGCTTGCATGTCTGTCCGTGTGGTGACGAATTAAGAATACCGAATGTCACCACCCCATATCATCCCATGGGTGTCCTAAGAGCCGACAGAGGGAGCATATTATGCAGAGAACAGCACTGTAAGAGAAGGAAAACTTGATACAAACCCTAAATAACACATTTGGCCAGCGTGGAATAGTAGGCCATTTCCTCCTTTCAAAGGCTCTCCTTTAGGCCTCTGCCTTGTCCAGCAGTGGACTGTTAAAGGCTGGTAATGAGGCTTGCATGTCGTAAAATATTTCATCACTTGTGTAATGTACGATGTTAATTCATTGTGTATGACTTGAGATTTGTTTGTTGGCAATGTTGGATACTTTTATTAAAAATATACATAGCAAGTTATCACATTTTATAGCCGCTTTTACGCCTAAAAAACTGTTATAATTGAATTATATGAAGCAAAACATAAATGGCAATACTTTGAAAAGCCGGAAGCGTAACCCAGCATATAGCGTAGCTATTTAAACTCATAAATTACTATTGAGCTGTTCATTCAATCAATAATAACCGAATTCATCAAAAATAATATAGAAATGCGAGAGCCTAAAAGCTGCAAGTTTTCTTCTTTAGATTCATAATGTAATTGTTAATATCGAAAACATCAGGTGTATGTTTTTTTGTACATTAACTGCAACATTAGCAATTATTTTCTCCTATTGTATGGCTAGATTTAAATTGAATGTACGTCATCAACGAGATTGTACACGTTGCTTCAGTCAAATCGTATGAATATATTATTGTATACCTATACATACAAGTAGCATAAATTAAGTCTCACCTTGAATCTATTGCGTCCTGTGGGTGCCGTGGCATATGGGATGTTATAGAATGTGTAGACTCCTTCATTCGGATCCAGGCGTCCACGCACTCTGCCCTGGGAAATATTTACGATCCGGTATTCATCAGGACTCTCCGAAAGAACCCCTTGCGCCAAGAACAATAACACCACGTACAGCCACATTGACTTACAAAGCAAATAGCATACATACCAAATATTCTAAGGCAAAATGTTTTTATACATGCTTTCTTCGTATCTTAACAAATATCATCCGATAAAGCTAATTAAAATATTATCGCCTCAATGATAGCAATATTTTTGACAATCTATACTGATTACGATAAAGCTGAAGAGTTTGTTTGTTTGTTTGGTTCAACGCGCAAATGTCAGGCACTACTGGTCCGATTTGAATAATCCTTGTTGTGTTGGATGGATAGCCCATTTATCGAGGAAGACATATGTGATAAGGCTTATTAATTATAACATAACGCTAGCTTAGCCGTGGCCTCAGCTAGTTTTAAATAATTTTATATTTTTATTTATAGTCTCACGCCTGTATCCCCGAAGGGGTAGGCAGAGGTGTAAATATTACACCCACATTTCGCCATGAAGTTTTAGGTCCCACGTAATAGGGGGCGAGCCTATTGCCGTTACCGGGCACATTACCAGACTCCGGGCTGCTACTGAGAATTCGGAAAAACTCAGTAACACTTTTGCCCGACCCGGGATTCGAACCCGAGACCTCCCTATCCCACGCGCACAATTTTGCCGCGAGACCAACGAGGCAGTCAGTTTTAAATAAAACTAGCTTTTAATAAAATAAAAGGAATGCAATACTGCATATTTGGGAAAGTGGGTAGGTATTGTAGTTATCGCATAGAGTAGCATATTCGTTTCAGTGATTTGATATGATAAAATGCATTGCAAACATTTATCATATATTTATATCTTTATCATTATTTATCACTAATAAATATATGATTGTATTGCAGTACTTTAAGGAATGTGAAACAAAATAAATGTTGTTTGTCATATTAATGCTCTGGCAGCACATTTTATGAGCTGTCTGGACCAGGAATCGTTTTCTCCTCTCCAAAGATATATACCTAATACGTCCGGCCAAAAGTCCCTCAACGCTCAGCCTGAACATATGTTTAGTTTGTTTCTTTTTCTATTGCAATAGTTGGGGTGGGCAATCCGAGGGTGCGTGGTGGATTCCTCTTTCGTTCCATTAGGTGACTATCAAATAATTATGAGTTTGTTTCTCTATTAAATATTGCTCTGCGATATAATTATCTCATGTGTAGGTATGTAAAAATAATGCATGTCAACAAACAGACATCATGTATATGTATAAAGGTAATATCAAAGAGCTCAGATATTTACATAGAGGCGAATTTCTTACGGGCGCTCTGTAGACAAGCTTCTTGTGGCCCAAATTGCCGCTTGGCGGCGCGGCTGTCGCGCTGTGACAGCTGTCTCTACGAGTGCAAGAGAGACGAACGTTCCTCCTATGTATCTGAACTACAAGAGCGAGACAGATGGAGCACGACGCTAGCACCGCCAACGGCGCCAACTACAAACTACACTGGCGACAGTCGCCACTTGGAATCGGCACACGAAATACTTAAAAAATGCGCTTCTATGTAAATCTATATTCAGTGGTAATATTAAATTTGACGCCATATGGCGGTCATCAATTACTTTACTATAAAGATTAACGTCTTGATAGGTAAGCATGTACTAACGGAGCTTGTATATAACCGGTTAAAAACATAGAAAACATTGTAGTATGTAGTAGATACTACTCTAGTAAGGTGGTCTATAGTAATGATGTGGTGGTATGCGTTATTCGTGTTGTGTGCTGTGTCAAATGTGGAAAATGTGGCAGATTGGCGTTTAGTGAAGATTGCCCAAGGTCCTGTACGAGGTTACAAAGAGTCTGACGGGGTGTACGCCTTCTATAATATTCCGTATGCAACTGCACCCACTGGCGACCACAAATTCAAGGTTAGCTGTAGTATCATTATAGCTGCTGCTTGTATGCATATTATAAATTAAGTCAACTTTTCGTTTGCCTGTTTGAATGAACGCTATAAGCACAAAATGTACCCAACGGACTTTTGTATGATTTTCAGGTAATGGCGAATTTACTTGTAACAGAACAGCGAACATTCGCCCTTTTTTGTTTTGTTAGTAATAAAACAGTAATTGCATTATTTGACATGTAAATGTCTCAGTCATAGTAGAAAAAGAGACTTCCAGCTTAAACATTAATATCAAGTTGATTCTATGCCGATTCCAAGGTAAGGCAAACAATTATATTGATGGTGATGTTATTAAGTTGAACATTTTTGGTAATTTTGTAATCAAGTATAAGGAAAATCGCGAATCACGTTTTCATTAAAATGTAACTCAGAATAAGTTTACTTAAGCCTTTTGGCAGTGTTAACATATTTAATTATAACATTTCTATACAAATAAAGATACAATTTAAAGTTATGATTATTGCGAGCTATGTCAGCTCTAGTGCAATATTAATTTACGTTAAAATGTAAATAAGTATACTGCAAGTTATTATGAATTTTGATAATAAAAGTGAAACAGAAGAGCCTCCGGGAGGTACTGGTGCTCGGTAATGTTCTTCGTAAATTTTATCCCATAGAGCAACTCGTTCTTCCAATAATTTACTTTTTAATTGTATGGTTGGTCCAAGGGACATATAAGGCTTTCCGTCATCATTCGCAGGCGGCCATACGGCCAATTCCGAGCCATCAACCCAAGGAGAACTGAAACATAAAATTTATTCCAATGACAGAAAATCCAGAGTAGTTTCAATAGAAAAATAAGATAAAAGTCACTAGTACATACCCAGTCAAAATGAAATTCAGCCAGTATTCTCGCATGATGGCCTTCATTCGTATATATTCAGGCGTTGCATTAGTTTTGTCCCCATCACCAACTGCCGCAGTTTGATCGCAATGATTGGCACCTCGAGTTTCTGTGTGTGGTATTTGTGGAGTATTTTCATCCACAAACGAATATTCATACAGATATATCGTGTCGTTCAGAGAGTTCACACGATGTGAGAATTCTTTCAACGTAGGATAACCAAATAAAACATCAGTGAAATAATCTATGTACGATAGAATAGTTTCTTCGCCCACTGGTTTGTCGCCAAAATAAAACGATTTTACTGTGTTTGCAACTGTTTCTTTAGCTTCTACAGTTTCGAAATACAATTCACCGGGTAAAAAATCTGCGAATTGTGCATTCATTCTATCTGTCCATGTTTCAAAGTTATGAAGTCTCATTGTGCCTTCCATATTAGCAAAGCCAGTAAGTAATGGTATTTTGTTGTATTTGCCCTGTTTTATAATGTTTATTGGAGCATCTTCAAGAACTCTTTCTTCACCTATATCGCGTTCCACACAAGGAGCAAATAAGATCGCTGAATTTTCGTTGTTTGTAATAACGTCATGTCGTAAATAAAGCATTTGAATTGATGTTGTTCTATAAAACTCTTCTAATTTGTTTAAATCATTAACATCGGTGAAATTCAATAATTTTGCATAATTCTGAGCATCAACAAGGGGATCTCCTTGGACACCGACAGCGCCAAAAGTTACGCCACTATCCATGATAGCTTTCTTGAATAATCCATCGGTTATACCAGAAATAGTAAGAGCAGCAACTGAACCAGATCCAGCGCTGCATCCAAATATTGTTACATCATCGGGATTACCTCCAAAGCTAGCAATGTTTGTTTGAACCCACCGGAGTAGTGCTACCTGGTCTTTTAATCCGGCATTACCTGGAGCACCTTCCGTTCCTAGGCATAGGAAGCCATGAGCCCCAAGTCTATAATTGAATGATACTACGATTAGCCTTTTTGTTCGCACTAAAGTATTAAGCGGCTCAGAATTGCCAAATCCATATTGGTACGCTCCTCCGTGGATGGCGACTAAGACAGGGAGGTTGGACGCGTCTGTATCAGGCACAAACACGTTGGCTACTAGACAATCCTCTTGCATCGTCAGGAAGCCACCCGGCTGCGGACAAACGATACGTCTGTCGACAGCATCGAAAGTGTGCATCCATACTGGAGGGGCTAAGGGCGCCTATATGAAGAGAAATAAATAATATTAAAAATTATGCAACACTTAAGGATAGCATGTCATAAAATATTTCATCACATATGTAATGTATGATATTAATTCACTGTGTATGAAAAATGTTTTGCATATTGGGAAATGTATTTACATTAAAAATTAGATAGCAAATCATATTTTATAGTCCCTTGAACGTCTAAAAAACTGCTATAAAAAATCATAAATGGTAAACCCAATAAATCTAGTTACAAGGCAACAACCTTGTAACTAGATTTATGAGAAGCTGGAGGCCCGAGCATATAGCGTAGCTATATAAACTAATCAATTACTAAAGAGCTGTTAATCAATGTCATTATACATTAACCGAATTCATCAAAATAATATAGAAATGCGAGAGCCTAAAAGTTTTCTTCTTTAGAACCATAACGCAATTGTTAATACACTACGCGCTTTATAATGCAGCCTGAACATACAAGCAGTAAAAATTAAGTCTCACCTTGAATCTATTGCGTCCTGTGGGTGCCGTGGCATATGGGATGTTATAGAAAATATAGACTCCTTCATTCGGATCCAGGCGTCCACGCACTCTGCCCTGAGAAATATTTACAATTCGGTATTCATCAGAACCCTGCGAGATAACCCCTTGCGCCAAGAACAATAACACTACGTACAGCGACATTGACTCACAAAGCTAATAACATACATACCATTTACTCTGAGGCAAAATGTTTTTATACATGCTTTCTTCGTATCTTAACAAATATCATCAGATAAAGCTAATTAAAAGATTATCGCCTCAATGACAGCAAAAAATATTTTTGACAATCTATACTGATTACAATAGCAGCCCGGCCACAGCCTACAGCGGCGGCGGCAGCGGCAAGCGTTTTCGATGTACATGGCGCGCTTTGCTTCGCCGCGCGCGGTGGTGACCGACGCACTGTGGGCTGAAATCAGCGTTTCATAGACATTCAATTTTTTTTTTTAAAGTGACATTTTTTTCACATGGAATGCTGGAGGAATCTAATTACATGCCTAAAAATATACTCTTCATGAAATGGGTACGTAAACGGAAGTTTGAGAATTTTTTCTTTAAAAATTTGTATGGAGACAACATAAAAAAATACGATAACTCTGCTATCGCACAATTGGCCCTAATTCCCTTCTAGGGGATTAATCCTTGAATTATTTATGATTTTTTGGCATACTCGGTATCACGGCCTCAGGTGCGCCTTTTTTTTTTTAAATGAGCATTTTTTTTTATATGAGGCAATTTCTTTGGACCAATTTGACTTAACATAATATATATGAATATGACCCGGATATTTGGATCATATTCATCTATCTTAAGCCAAAGAAATTGCCTCATATAAAAAAAAAAGCTCATTTTTTTTAAAAAAAAAAGCGCACCTGAGGCCGTGATACCGAGTATGTCAAAAAATCATAAATAATTCAAGGAATAATTCCCTAGAAGGGAATTAGGGCCAATTGTGCGATAGCAGAGTTATCGTATTTTTTTATGTTGTCTCCATACAAATTTTTAAAGAAAAAATTCTCAAACTTCCGTTTACGTACCCATTTCATGAAGAGTATATTTTTAGGCATGTAATTAGATTCCTCCAGCATTCCATGTGAAAAAAATGTCACTTTAAAAAAAAAATTTGAATGTCTATGAAACGTTGATCTCAGCCCACAGTGCGACGTCGGCTCAGAGTAAACGCGCCATGTACAATCAAACAAGTCGGCGGTGGAACAGTTTGAAAAAAAATCCCTTGGCTCGCTCATAGAAACGAGCACACTACAAACTGGTTTTGTATACGAGTGTCAATGTGTGTATAAAGTAGCACTGGAAGCGACGATGTCTTGCTGAGCGATTCTCGCCCTTATGGTGGTCTAGCGGGAAGTTGTTCGACTGTACATCGAAATCGCTCGTCGCTGCCGCCACCGCTGTAGGGTGTGGCCGGGCCGTAAATCTGAAGAGTTTGTTTGGTTGAACACGCAAATGTCGGGCACTACAGGTCTGATTTGAATAATTCTTGTTGTGTTGGATAGCCAAATTATAAAGGAAGGCATATATGGCTTATTAATTTTAACATAACGTTAGCCTAGCCGTGAGCTCCGCTAGTTTTAAATAAAAGGAATGCAATATTGCTTATTTGGGATAGTAGGTTTATTATCGCTTAAAATAGCATATTCGTTTCAGTGATTTGATATGATAAAAATGCAAAATATTTCGCATATCTTAATCATTCATTATCAGTAATAAATATATGATAGTAGTGTTTTGTAGGCACTGAAGTACTTTAACGAATGTCAAACAAAATAAATGTTGTTTGTCATATTAATCTCTGGCAGCGCATTGTATAAGCTGTCTGGACCAGGAATCGTTTTCTCCTTTCCGAAGAGGAGGATGCGTCCGGCCAAAAGTCCCTCAACGCTCGGACATATGATTAGTGTACTATTTAAGTAAAAGTCGGTGACCTTTATTGTTATTGCTCGACTCTCTTATCAAAGATCAGATTTTTAAATGAGCACCGTAAAACCGGCCAACATTGCCCTTGGCGGATATCTTTGCCCGAACACGAAAAATAACTAAAATCTTGAACTGTAAATAAATTTAAATAGCTGACAACATTATTTAATCTTTAGGGTAAATTTGAATATTTTCCTGACAACACTAAACATTAGGTACTTTGCTATGCTAAGTTGTTTTTTCACTCAGTTGTCGGCGAGACATGTTAAAAGTAGGACTAGTGTGAGGTGGTGCCAAAATCTTGTTTTACGTTTTTACACACTAACAGCGTACGACATTCAATATTCGAGTAATAATAAGTACCAAGCTTCATTTCTATGCTAGTTTGTGACCTTTAAAACATAAAATCTTCTAGATAATGGGGCAATGATTCCCAAACTTGCGTGAACATAGGAGTGACAACATTGCCCACTGCAAAAATCGTGTTAGGGTTGGCACCCATTATATCTAGTATTTTTTTATTTAAATTCTGTACCTAGGTATTGGAAATCGGTTGTCATGCTGTGGGCATGTGATGCAGAGGAATGAGAAACGTGTTAGGTACGGGGAAGTTCTGAGTAGGCATGAGACGAAAGAAATTTCTGTCCAAAGTACTCGAGGCATGTGTTCATAAACAGTTCACAAATTATATTTACCGCAACTCCCTTATCAGCCCTTTTCAATCTGGCTTCAGGCCTGGGCACAGTACAGTGACAGCTCTCCTTAAAGTGACTGACGATATTAGGCGTGGAATGGAGACACTAAAGTTACAATTTTAGTGTTCATTGACTTCTCCAACTCGTTTAATACAGTCAGTCATGATGTCCTTTTGTCTATCCTTTCTTATCTTATGGTCTTTAATAAATATTTTAGCTTTAATAAATAAATAAATAAGCAAATTAATTATTTATTACATTAATGTGTGACAACCCTAGCCCACCGTTTTACTTTGTTTGAAAAAGCAGCTGGTGTGTAGTGTAACATTGCCCACCTCAGTAAAATTAAAAAAAATAACGTTTTTGATTATTGATCACGAAGGATGGCAACTTTGTACAATTCACTAAAACATACTTTATTTTCAAAGCTTTAGAACTGATAGTTTTAGAGAAAATAAGGTTGAGCAATGTTGGACGGTGGTGCGTATAATTTTGCCCGGCTCTTTAATTGCCTTTTTCTAGGATTCTGTTAAAGCTAGAAGCTCCACATTTCGTGATTTAATAGTAATTGTTACCATGATATACTTGATTACGAGTTCTGGTGATTATTTTTTTCATAATCTCAAAAATAAGTAAAAATGTGGGCAATGATGGCCGGTTTTACGGCATTAGTATTTATAAAATTGTTTCCGTTACTGACTAACTAATAGACCACGCCCAGTCAGAACTATTGGGCGTAAGAAGCTGAAACTTGGTATGTTCCTTGAGGACTGAAGGGGTGCACGAAGAAGGGATTTCCTGTGATGATATCACTATACACTGTCATAAAAATTTGTGCTGAGCCTTATCTTTCTAGTACTCGTATGTAGTACTATTTCTAGTACAAATTCTTTGCAGTATGAATTTCCTACTAGAAAATCCAAAAAACTTCATGCTGGCCTCAAACGCATTCAAATAAAATAACACGTCCTTCAAAATATCGTACCTCTCAATGTTCAATGGCATCCATACAAAAAATGTTACAGCCCATCTTTACGTATGTAGTATACAAAACGGTTGTGTTTTATTTGTGTTTGTTCCTATATAATTCGTCTGTACGTAAGTCACTGAACATCTTCTAAACGCCGGGCATAGAGATATATAATATAGAGATGATATTTCAAACAAAATGACTGTCACTCATTGTCACTCAGACTGATTGACTACGCATGCGTGGGCAGGTGTTTTCGTCATAGATTATGAATGTATATATACGCAGGTGTGACAAACTGTTTATTTTACCTACTTGATATTTCGTGGACACAGAAAAATACAATCAGATATTTTCAGACAGATAGGTACTTAAATGGATTTATTTAGCAATACAATGTAAATGTAGTTAGATAGCAAAATTATTCTTTATTTAAAATTATTATAAAACTATATTTTCTCGTACAACTACGTACGATGATTCAGGATGGAGATGTTTTTATTGATATTCTACCTGCTGTCACGAAATTTCCCTTGCTATAGGAATATTTTTTCGTTGGCGACAACAGCACCCGCTTGTGTACCATATATGGTTAAGTAATAAGACCTACTCGTATGTAGGTAACATCAAAATACAAGAAAAGTCGTCAAATCGGTAAAGAAGAAGACAAACAAACATTTATTTTTCGTTCTCTGGCATGTTATATACTTATAATAAACATCAGTAAAATAGCTCACTTGTGGAAAGTAACTCCTGAAGCTTTATTTGTATTTTTGGACGCATTTTTACAGGAACGTAGAACACACGCAATCTATGAATTTATAACTATATTATTTATAATATACTAGAAATAATAATAATTACATACCAACCTTTAACAAATATTGTAGAGCAAAAAAATATTAAGTCGGTATTAGAGATTCTCAAAGGAATTTGTCTAGTCTGTAATTTTATTCTATGACGAGAACTGTTGACTACTTGCCGTATATATCTGTCTCTTTTTTGCAAACGCAATATCGTGCATATGTGAAAGTGACAGATAGTGCAATGGACTCGCCCTCATTTATTCATCATGAACTTGCCCACAATGGACTTGCCCACAGTGGACTTGCCCGGTGCACGAAAATTGATAATATTGCCTAGTAATTGCGTTGCTAAGATGTTTTATGTCAAAAAGTAGATTACTTTTCAATGAATACAACAGATTTGCACAGAATAATCACTGAAAACTTTCTTATTCCAATAAATAAATAATTTCGTAAGCCAGATTGACAGAGCGCGGTTTCGTCGCTCACTAGAGAGTTGTCAAACGAACTAAGAGCTGTATAGTTCCCGCACCATAAGTCAGTGGAACATTTTCTTTGTACAGAAGGGCGCATCTAGTGCGTTAGTACATATAAATCTATGACGCCGGGACCGATTTTGTGGACACATTTTAGTTTGATTGAGTGTATCGCTGGATGGTTCAGATTCAGTATTAGATCGGGTTGCAGGATTAAGAACTGAACAAAGATAACGGGACCGTTAGTAATATTATCTTACTATCCTGTCAAAATACAAACGTATGGTTTAAAAATTGGAGTATTTCTAACATTTGTACAAGTTATATGTGAAGTTTCAAATCTTATCCCAATTTACGAATACATTGTTTTCCCATAATTATTTTCATTTGCCTGGACTTAAAAGGGGACCTCTGAGTTCGTTTCGGATGTTTCTTCTCAGTTTGATCATGTGGAAAACACAGGCCTCATCCCATCTGTCCTAAAAACATACTTCGTTTAAGTAATAGGTATTTTGTAACACCTATGAATAAATAAATCATTTGACTTTAAAGTAGTTATGTGAGTTTGTTTCTCTATTAAATATTGTTCTGTGACATAAGTAATTATCTCATGTGTAGGTATGTAAAAATAATGAATGGCAACAAATAGACATTATGTACATATGTATAGGTAATATTAAAAACACCATATTACCGTGTTCATCTATTACTTAATTAAAAAAGATTAACGTCATGTACTCACGGATCTTGTATATAACCGGTTAAAAATATAGAAAACATTGTAGTATGTAGTAGATACTACTCTAGTAAGGTGGTCTATAGTAATGATGTGGTGGTATGCGTTATTTGTGCTGTGTACTGTGTCAAATGCGGAAAATGAGGCAGATTTGCGTTTAGTGAAGACTTCTCAAGGTCCTGTACGAGGTTATAAAGAGTCTGATGGGGTGTACGCCTTCTATAATATTCCGTATGCAACTGCACCCACCGGCGACCACAAATTCAAGGTACGCTCTAATATCATTATAGCTACTGCTTGTATACATAATTATTATAAATGAAGACAACTTTTTGTATTGCCTGTTTGAATGAACGCTATAAGCACAAAATGTACACTAGGGTATTTTGTATGGTTTTCACGTAATGGCGAATTTACTTGTAACAGAACAGCGAGCATTCGCCGTCTTTTGTTTTGTTTGAACTGGAGAACGAGTTTGTGTCTCTGAGTTTATTTCGGATGTTTCTTCTTAGGGCAGTCAGTCAGGAAACACCGGCCTCATCTAGTATAAATATTTTTTTAAATTATGACTTTGTTTAAGTGTTTGTAATGAACCTATGATCAAATAAATGATTTGACTTTGAACAGATCCGAAAATTGTTACGAACACTTTCATAATCTTTTAAAGCTAACTCTCTAATTTGTCTGGTTGTGGCAGCAATAAATCATTTTTCATTTCATTTCATTTTTATAATTAACAAAACAAGATCGAGCAAATTTACTGCCCATTCGCTAGAACGCCCGCCTGAACGTCCGTTAGAATGCTCAGTACCTAAAAGACTTTTGTTTTACTATAGATAGACTTATGCCTGTTTCCCGAAGCGGTAGGCAGAGACTAAGGAACGCCTTTTGCAGCGATCCTGACAAATATGTCAGGATCGTTGATGATGGAAGAGATATATCTTGCATCATTATGTAACATTCGCAAGAATGCTCTATTACAGGTGAATACTCAAGTGTATCAAGACCATAAAGATAGGAAGGATCAGGTGTTTAATTAACGCGGGCGAAATCTAGTACAATAACGTAAACCATTAAAATGGTTCATCATCATCAACCTTTTATAGTCCATTGCTGGACTAGGCCTTTCCTTTGAAAGGAGCCTACTATACCACGCTGGCCAAACGGGTTGGTATAGGGTTTGTATCAAGTTTTCCTCCTTTTTCAGTGCTGTTCTCTCCATAATATGCTCCCTCTGTCGGCTCTTACGACACCCATGGGATGATACGGGGTGGTGACATTCCGTATTCTTAATCCGTCACCACTCGGACGTAATAATGGTTACCTATACTTTAAATAATAATGTTCCGTTGAACATTGAATCTATTATAATAGTACATTTTATATTGCTGTGCAATGTCTAAGCAATAATAATATATGTCCAAGCGTTAGCGCTTATGTTTGTACGTATTATATAACGTTTTAGTTTTCTCAGAATAATATTGAACAATAAATAAAACAACAACAGTACTTTTCATTGCCATTGTGTATTCAGTGTTGCCATTTTGTTTCATTGTTATTTTATTTTCAGTTACTTTTAATTCATATTAAACATTCTAATATCCAACAATTCGTTAATTTTGGGTTAAATATTTTATTAAAGTCTTTTTACTAAGCAATTCAAGTTCCGAATGATTGACAATGTTAACATTAAGCACCTGCTGGTTTATATCAGTAGAACAACTACACTTACCTACGATTCTAATTATTGATATTGCAATTTTGTTTCACCAGGCACCTCTACCGTCACCACAATGGACGGAGCCATTGGATGCAGTCGACAAAGGGGTGATATGTCCACAAGCAGATTTCGGAGCGGAAATAATTAAAAGCAAAACGATGCAGGAGGATTGTCTGATAGCCAATATATACGTTCCTGATACAGAGGAAAAGAATCTCGCAGTAGTCGTATACATTCACGGAGGAGCCTTCCAAGTAGGATTCGGCGATTGGCGTAAAGCAAAATCCATGATGGCTACTAAAAAGATTATTGTTGTAACTTTCAACTATCGGCTCGGCATTCACGGATTCCTTTGCTTGGGGACTCAAGATGCTCCCGGTAATGCTGGTATGAAAGACATGGTAGCTATGTTACGTTGGCTGAAAAAGAATATTGCCAGTTTTGGCGGTAACCCCGATGATGTAACCGTATCAGGCTACAGTGCAGGCGCTGCTGCTGCAGATTTATTGATACTTTCCAAATCTGCAAAAGGACTGTTTAAAAAAGTAATAATTGAAAGTGGAGCCAGTCTTGCTGAATTCACTGTTCAGTTAGATCCTATAGAGAATGCTAAAGAACACGCAAGATCTTTGAATTTCACGAACACCGACGATCTTAATGCACTAGAAGAGTTCTATAAAACTGCTAGTGATGACACACTGACAGCAGATAACTTTCTCACAAGAAAAGATTCTACTTTCGTTTTCGCACCATGCGTAGAACGAGATACCGGTGAAGAGATGTTTCTCCACGACTCTCCATCAAATATATTAAAGAGAGGAGACTTTATAAAAGTTCCTATGTTGTATGGATTCACTAAAATGGAAGGATTGATGCGTGCACCTTTCTTCGATTTCTGGAAGTCTTCCATGAATGATAAGTTTTCAGACTTTTTGCCTCCTGACTTGAAATTTGAGAATGATGACCAGAAGAAAAACGTTGCGAAGCAAATAAAAGAATATTATTTTGGAGACAAACTTGTTGATACAGACACTATTATAAATTACGTAGAATATTTCACAGATATCATGTTTGCTTCGCCTGCGTTGAGATCAGTAAGTTTGAATGTGAAAGGTGGTAATAATGAGATATATTTGTATCACTATTCTTTTGTGGAAGAGAATGAACCATACGTGCCCCATACGACTGTAAGAGGAGCGAGCCATTGTGCTCAGTCTCGGGTTATCTTCGACGATGAAGAACCAGTCAACAACACCGTCGAATTTAATAATATCAGAAAAGTAATGAGAGAAATGTGGCTCAACTTTATTTTAACAGGGTGAGAAAACGAACATGTTATGCGATTTATGCTTTTAGCTTGATCTTAATTTTAGCACTCTACTTGTCTTTAAGACTCTTGTTATACTCTTTACAATCATCAGCATCAGCTTCTTGTAGTCATACGACTTTTAGTTAATATTAATTATATAGGTTTCTCCTAATTTGGCTCACAATGACATAGGAGGAAGTTTGAGTGTTTTGCCTACAATACTGCGTTGCCCAGACGGGTTGTCATCGCAGAGGTTATAATGAGTATTTCCTTATTCGCCTCTACCGCATCCACGGAATGAAACGGTGTAGTGACACTTTGTTTATATATTTAAAAAAATATTTTGTATAGCAATTATCACAACCACGCTTTTTCTACTACGTATGAGGTGAGATTTGGACAGTGAACGAAATATAGGCGCTTGCTATAAAACAGGTACAATACCATTTGCCGATATCATTGACAATGGAATGTTTACCATAACCATGCTCTAATATTTCGTCAACAATGTTAAGTAGTCTTAAGTTCCATCAATTCAGAGCCAAGCAACATGTAATTTGCTCTACAGATGTGAATAAAAAGTGCTAAAAATTAATGTTTGATATTTCCAGTAATCCAGTACCAAACGGTTCATCTTTGCCGTTAGTTTGGCCGCCGACAGGTGCAGACAGGACACCACACATGTCTTTGGGTCCAGTGGTGGGAGTCGCTGATGTTCTTTTAGAGGAAAGAGGCCGATTCTGGGACGAGATCTATCAGAAGTACTATTTTGAGCCTATACCACCAACCATGTCGCTGTCAAACTTATGAAGATCTGCAGTGATTGTGAGAATACAATAATAAAAGATAATTTCTTAAATAAAATTCAGATATGCTTTATATTTTTAATTTATTTCGTTGTATGACAATTTTAGTGTTTCGTAGTGAACATCAAGAGAACGATTGGGTTGACAGTTTAACTAGCCCTAAAGAGATATGCGTGTTGTGACGGATTCCAAATACAGAATGTCAAATGGGGTACCATTTCATTCTGTGGCGTAAGAGGTGACTAAGGAAAACCTACGAAGCTAGTAATATCTTTGTAAAGAGTTAGAGAACTTGTATACTGTGCGAATATCCTTATATGTTTGTGGCCTGGATATTTATTAATTTAACTTTTAATAACTTATAGGCAATTTTTCACGTGCAATTAACATACATCGACAAATTGCAAAAAGACTCATCACTGCAAATTGGTAGATGGTACTTATTTGTATACCTACTTCTTCTCTTCTTTTTCCATGTTGCCACCTCATTAACATGCATGCATTGCACCGCAAGCCTAAAAGCTATGTGATGCGCTGATCTGGTGTAATGGGCACGATGAGCATGACTATAAGTTAATAAAACATTTCCCTGTAAGAAATGTGCCCAATATCAGCCGCTTGGCCTTATATTTGGATGGCCGTGACCACTATGGAGACCTGGATTCTCTCTTTGCATCGTTGGATGCATTAATATAGCTCTATGATCTTAAGCTTTATAGACCATTCGTCAAAATATTGTATAAAAACTGTTTTTGCGTTGCCGTTAGTTGAGAATGACGAAGAGCTATCAAAGACCTACTCGTCACAGGAATAAGAAGAAGATGAAAATATATTTCTTGGCGTTAAAATAAATTTATACGGAAATAATTTTGATGACAGTGTATTTCAGATTTGGATTAATAAAGTTTTGCCCCCTGCCATGTGGTGATCGAACTAGTAACATTCCGAGTAATGTTATATGGTGAGGTAACCACTTAAACAACCACTTCATCCGTACAGCCAAAATTGGCACTTTATATCCATGTATATAATTATACTTACATTAGGAAACAACGCATTTAACGTTCAAGGATAACCTTGAAGACATTGAAAATCGCGCGTCGCATCGTCTTGAATAAAAGATAGTAATTTTCTCATCAACATTTTGTATTAAACATAGTAATATTGTATCGTGGGTACCTAATTGATGTAAGAGGACTCTGGTACGTTTAATATTATGTCTCTTTGTAGGTATGCTATTAGTTTCTCGAACCTGGCAATAATTATGCATGTTACCTATAGTCTGTAGATACTTTTCGATTTCCTTAATTTTTTGTCATAACCTGTTAACAGTGAATGGATCCGATGAATCTATGAAAATTGGAAATAAACAACACAATCTATTCAAAGTCCAAAATGCTGCCCTTTGCATTTTGTGACTCTTTAACGACCGATCCCAATATTTGATCTATCCATGGTCTACTGAAGACTGGCTACTAAAGATACTTGACATAATATAAGCTTCATACTACATATGTCAGATAATTATGTCATTGTATGTCTAGTAGCTAAATCCGTGGATAGTTCAAATATTGGCACCGGCCCTTTTTATTAGTTGTTATTCCGAGTTCGGATGTCATCATCCATAATCGTAATATATAAAATCCTTGCGTTACTTACTGACTGACAGACACGCTACAGCCGAAACTATTGGGTGCAGGAAGCTGAAATTTGGCATGTATGTTCCTTGGGGACCGTAGGGGTGCACCAAGAAGGGATTTCCCGCAATTCCCACGGGGTCGGCCAAAACGGGTAAACGGTTGCAGGCGTAGCTGCTGGCGTCCTCTAGTTTGTGACGTTATAATCGTCGCGCTGGCCCCTACCACTTCTCCTGCTGGCCGTTCCCCTCCCAGCGGCAAATAAATACGGTGGCGTGACAGCGAACGCCCTCTTTCGGATTCTCGACGCCGCTGAGATAAGTGCTGCCTTCTCTGCTGGAGCACCGCAGCCTCGTCAGCTTGCCTGCCTACCCTGCCCTGAGTCTTAGTCTTAGCTCTTAATTTAGTTGCTACCGGGTAAATTCTGTGTAACGCTTTCTAGCAATTATATTTTGTAACGAACAAAATACTGTATTTAATGTATCTCTCTACACACACGAACAAACGTTACAAGTTCCTGTATATAAACTGTCTCACTGCTGGATACCGGTCTCTTCTCTTCATGCAAAGGTTATGACACTAAGGCCATAGTCCACCACGCTGCGCGCTGGCAAAGTGCTGGGTGACTGCACATGTCTCTTTTGAGACCATTATAGAGAACTCATAGACATGCAGGTGACCTTATGCCTCATTATGTTTTCCCTCGCCATTTAGCAGAAGGTGCTTTAGCAATTGAATACGCAAATAACTTCGAAAAGTCATAGGTGAGCTCCGTGGATTCGAAGCCAAGAGCCTCTGCGTATCAGTCACTTCACTAGGCTATCGCTGTCTTTTAGAGTTGAGTCTGGATGTACTTAATATTAATTAATTTATTAATCCATCCACCAAAATTATAATTGTATAGTTCTAAAAGATGTGTATGTTCTAGCTTATAAAATATAATAGGTGCCTATACTAAGGTGGACCTGTGTCACAAGGCCGGAAAAAGTAATTCCCGTTATTTAAACGTTCTCAAAGTACTACAACGCCACACAAAGCTGGTTTTACACAAGGATTTTTTCAAAAAAAAAAGTTATTCATCTTGGAACCTTTTAAATAGCTATTTGAGCTTCATAATTAACATATTCACCAAAACAAGACCATTTCAGTTCTGATATACAAAAACACGCCCTTTTTGTATATGCCAAACGCAACGTTCGACTAAAACCCCATCAGATACAAGTTAACAATAATTCTTATCACGACATTTGAAGAAATCACACCATCGTATATTTTTCCTAAATACTTATTCTCACGTACGGCGTTGTACACATCAACAGATAAGCTGGTCTGCGGGTTCACCTAAAACTTGAATTAGGTGCCTACGCTATTGTTTCGGTTTACTAATGTTTACTATAATTTAAAATGCCATAAATTCATATGCCATGGTATTTGCCATAATTTCATTAGAAATAACGCTTCAGTTGCCATTATCGTGAAATGACATAAAATGACTTTCACTCATTCCATTGGTCATAATCGATCAAGTGTCCTAATAATTTAAATCCGTAAATGTATTTGCTATAATTTTCGTTTTCTATAATGCCATTTTAATCAACTTCCACATTCTCCACACTAGTTTAATAAACTAAGGTTGACGGAGCCCTGCTTCGCAGGGCTCCTATTTTCGGATTAAGGTTCAAAAGAGAACCTAACATAACCTATTTAGTTACTTATTACAGTCGCACGTAACCCTAGGTACTCGAAAGCAATGACGCACAAATTTGACATTAGCTGTCAATATCATTCATACAAGATGGCGGTTGCGTTTCGTTTCACGCTTTTCACATAAAACCTAAATATCGCTTTTATTGATTCCACTAGTTTAATAAACTGAGGTTGACGGAGCCCTGCGAAGCAGGGCTCCGTCAACCTCAGTTTATATATTCACAGATAGATATTAAACATACGACACACACAGATAAAGCTTTTTTTTTTTTTTTTTGGCGGTAGGTGTCAAAAAGTCAACACATAGTCGAAATTTAAAAGATTTTATTTAATTAGTTTAAAGCGTTTTTATGTACAAACTTTGTTTAAACTGTGTATTGTAAGCCATAAATACACTGTACTCACATTTGTAGAGGAGTTACATAGCTTAATGTAAACATAAATCTGCAAGTTACACCACCTGCCAGCACCACCATCACTACACATTCACATCAAGTTTACTATCAAAGGAAGCACAAGTACATTCGAGCTGAGGCATCACAATGTCGGAACTGACAAACATCAAGACCGCACAGAACAATCTTGAAGAAATGTTCAATAAGCGGATGGCGGAACTTGAGGCGCAGCTTCAAGGAGGTACGGCGAAAGACACGGTCGCGAAGGTGGCAGAAGAGTTCCGGACCTTCAGAGAGCTCATGTCTGCAATGCTTAGTCTTCTACGGAAGCAGATAACAGAGTGCTCCCAAGCTATCGATGTCATTGAGAACAGGCACAGACGTAAAGCACTGTTATTTCTTGGCGTGCCTAAGGCAGAAAAGGAGGACTGTAGGACTTCTGTGACAGACATTCTTCAGAAAATTGAGCTCCCAAATGTCACCATGGATAACATCAGTGTTTTTCATAGAATCGGTGCATCCAGTGAGGGCCATCACCGTCCAATCCTGGTCTGGTTCTCTGGGTTGGATCAGAGGTCTGCAGTCTGGAGAGCCAAGACCAAACTAAAGGGTACTTCAGTGTCCGTAAAGGAATTTCTAACGAAGTCAAAACAGGCGATTTTTACTAAGGCTCGGCTGCATTTTGGAATGCGAGCGTGTTGGACCCAGGACGGTGTCATCGTTGTCAAGGCGTCGGATGGCACTCGTCATAAAATATGCACCACTGAAGAGATGAACAGCCTTCTGCAGAAATATCCCAAGCGTATTGATACCGCAGCCGCGGGAAAGAGTGGCGTCGCATCTGCGGGTACGTCGAACGCAGCCTCCAGATCGCGTAAATAACCCTTTATTATTTATCCGTTTCTCTGTTTGTTACTGTTTGTTTATTTCACACATGCTACTGTTTTCTGTTTAGCCTTTAGTTAGTTTGTTTTGTGTTGTAATTTGTAAACGATGTTAGACATACAGGTGACACTGTGACAGATGTCAGAATGTATTTTAACGTACGTTCGGAAACCGTTCACAACTACGTTTAGTTATTTTATTCTCTTTTTTTTTTTTGCTTTTGTATGCTGGCGGGTGGTGCAGAGAGGACTGTGCTGCCTATATTATTCACTCATATTTTTAGTATTTATTATATTTATCAGTATTTTATATTTATATATCTTTTATATTTAAATTTATGGACTTTGATACATATTTGTCGGCCAATGAGTCAGCTACCTCATCGGACAATGAAAGTTTCTGCTCGGCTGATGGCACGTTGAGCGAATGTCTGCTTAAGTTATTTACTAATCAATCATTTTTTAATGTATGCCATATAAATGCGCAAAGCATACCCAGCCATCATAATGACTTGCTGGAAGCATTTTCGGGTTCAAATGTGCACGCCATCTTGGTTTCGGAGAGTTGGCTAAAACCAGTTCTCTCTTCTACTTCCTACTCTTTGCCCGGCTACATCCCTATCCGTAATGATCGAGTCGGTAAAAGAGGTGGTGGTGTTGCAATCTACCTGCGCAGCACCTGCTCGTTTAAAATCCTAGCGTCTTCTTCAACTACTTCTTCTGCTGCGGAATACCTATTTATTGAGGTTAACGCCAAGGGTGCTAGAGCTGTTCTTGGCGTCGTCTATTGTCCCCCCTGTGCCGACTACTTCTCCAGTCTCGAACCGATTCTGGAATCTTTAGGGTCTCAGTATGCTCATCATATTGTCATGGGTGATTTCAATACCGATCTCCTCTCCCGTCATTCCTGCCGTTCCCGTAAGCTACTCGACATAGTTCAGTCAGCCAGCCTCCACGTATTGCCATTGCAAGCCACTCACCACAATGATAATGGGGAGGATACCTGGCTGGATTTAATGCTTACTTCTGCTCCTTCCCTAGTCACATCCCATGGCCAACTTCCTGCACCTGGATTCTCCCGTCACGACCTTATTTTCCTGTCATACCGTCTGAAACCTCCTAAATCCCCGCCTAAAGTTCTGCACATGCGTTGTTTTGGTCGTATGGATGTTGAGAAGCTGAAGCAAGACGCTTCTATGGTAAACTGGGACAGCTTAGTATCCGCCACTACGGTGGATGAAAAAGTAGATATTTTTAACGCCGTTGTCTGTGATCTTTATGACGTCCATGCCCCCGTGAAACGGGTGAAATTGAAGCGTCCGCCAGCACCCTGGATTACAGAGGGTGTTCGGATGGCAATGCGCCGTAGAGACCGTGCGTTTAGAAAGTACAAGAGAGATCGATGTGTGGAAAATTGGGTGCTTTTTAAGTCTGCAAGAAATCGGTGCAATCACATGGAGCGCAACGCCAAACGCCGACATATCCTCAATAATATATCTTGTTCATCGCCTGCTAGTACCTGGAAGTTCCTCGGAACACTAGGCATTGGCAAACAGCGGCGTCTTGATTTTCATGGGACTCACGACTTGGATGATATCAACCGATATTTCACCACTACTGCTTCGCTGGATCACCAAGTCGTGAGTCACACTGTTAATTATTTAGCGGGGTTACCTCAACCCAACATTGATTCCTTTTGCTTTTCTCCAGAGTCTCCAGACGACATCAAAAAGGTCATCCTATCCATAAAATCGAATGCTGTGGGATGTGACAATATTAGTCGTCGTATGATCACGACGATCCTTGAACATCTACTGTCGGCGATATCCCACATCATTAATTTTTCCCTAGTCTCTGGTACTTTTCCCTCCCTGTGGCGTAAGGCCTATATAATACCTCTTCCCAAAATCCAAAATCCCACTCTCCCTGAACACTTCCGTCCTATTTCTATCCTACCCTTTATGTCTAAAGTGCTAGAGGCCTGTGCGCACAAGCAACTTTCTCATTTTATTCAACACAACAAGTTGTTGAGTCCTCTGCAATCAGGCTTCAGACCTGGACATAGCACAACTTCCGCCCTCCTTAAAGTGACTGGCGATATTCGTGAGGCCATGGAAAACACCAAAATTACTGTTCTGGTATTAATTGACTTTTCAAATGCCTTCAATACCGTCAGTCACGATATCCTATTATCTATCCTCTCCCACCTCAAGGTCTCGGCTGTAGCTGTGGATTGGTTCTCAAATTATCTTCGAGGTCGCCGGCAGTCGATCCACGTCGATGAGTTATCGTCGGCATGGTTTGATACTACTTCTGGCGTTCCTCAAGGCGGCATTCTCTCTCCTCTTTTATTTTCTATTTTTATAAATCTCTTAACTCAAAATCTTCAGTGCGCTTACCATTTGTACGCCGATGACTTGCAGATTTACTCCCAGGTAAGTGTGGAACACATCATTGAGGCGATCGACAAAATCAATAACGACTTGAACGCTATATTGTCCTGGTGTCGCAAGTTTGGGCTAACCGTTAATCCTAGCAAGACCCAAGCCATCATTGTGGGTAGTCAATGGATGTTAAAAAGACTAGACTTATCGATCCTGCCGCCCATAACCTTTAACGGAACCACCGTCGATTTATGTCCTGCTGTTAAAAACCTTGGGCTTCACATAGACACCACGCTGAATTGGCAAGTCCAGGTAACTCAGTTGAGTCGAAAGGTCACCAGTGCTCTGCGCGCTCTGTACCGTCTAAGGAACATACTACCATCCGAGACAAAGACAATGCTTGTGCAGACCTTAATCTTCCCCCTCATTGACTATGGTGATGTATGTTACTTTGACCTGAATGCAGACCTCCTTGATAAACTTGACCGTCTTCTAAATAACTGCATTCGATTCATTTTCAATCTTCGCAAGTATGACCATGTGTCTACTTATCGTTCCCAACTAAAGTGGCTTCCCATACGTCAGCGCCGTAGTTTGCGTGCTCTCACTACCCTCTATACTATTCTTACATCTTCAACCTCTCCCCAGTATTTATCTTCCTACTTCCAATACTTATATTCCAACCATGAACGAAACCTCCGTTCATCTCATAATCTTCTCCTCACAGTACCTCCTCACAACTCTAACTTTCTTCATTCCTCTTTTACTATTCAATCTATCCTTCTCTGGAATGCCCTCCCTCTTGAAATCAGGATGGCCAAGACGAAGAACACTTTCAAGTACAAGGTGAGGGAGCTCCTATTGGCTGAGTCGGCGATTGTATCTTAAGTCGTTTAAGTTCAATGTGGTTTAATATGTATGTATGTGTTTATATATTTATAGTATATATATTATATATGCCTTTGTGTATTTATGTAGTTTTATAATCTATACTAATATAATAAAGCGGAAGAGTTTGTTTGTTTGTTTGTTTATTTGTTTGTTTGTTTGTTTGTTTGAACGCGCTAATCTCAGGAACTACCGGTCGGATCTGAAAAATTCTTTTTGTATACGATAGCCCAGTTATTCCGGAAGGCTATAGGCCATATAACATAACGCTTCGACCCTTTGGGGCCGGGCAAAAGGCTAAAAAGGCTAAAAGATAATGTCGGCTAATCTCAGGAACTAGCTGTCGGATTTCAAAAATTGTTATTGCCTATGATAGCCCAACTATTCCGAAAGGCTATAGGCTATATAAAATTACGCCACAACTTTTAGGGGCCAGACAAAAATAATAAAATGGTTAAACGAGAAGGGGGAGAGTTGAGTCAAAGGCAAAAAAAGGCTAAACGAATAGCATACAATCTATATGGGTATCGTTTTCGGCATTATCGGGACACTGATTAATAATATGATATTTAATTAGTGATCCAAGATGGCGGACGGGAAATCAAAGATGGCGGATGGGAAAATTTTAAAAATCAATATGGGTATCACCTTCGATATTTTAAGGGGTGGGGAATCGAAATACAACATCTATTTTGTGATCAAAGATGGCGGGTGGGCAATCAAAGATGGCGGATGGGAAAATTAAAAAAAATCAACATTGGTATCGTCTGCGATGTTAAAAGGGATGGAGAATCCAAATACAACATCTATTTCGTGATCAAAGATGGCGGATGGGATTTAAAAAAAAAACAATATGGGTATCGTCTCCGATGTTTAAAGGGATGGGGAATCCAAATACAACATCTATTTCGTGATTCAAGAGGGCGGATGGGAAATCAAAGATGGCTGATGGGAAAAATTTTAAAAATCAATATGGGTATCGTCTCTGATGATTTAAGGGATGGTGAATCCAAATACAACATCTATTTCGTGATCAAAGATGGCGGATAGGAAATCAAAGATGGTGGACGGGATTTTTTTTAAAGTCGATATGAGTATCGTCTCCAGTATATAAAGGGATGGGGAATCCAAATCCAACATCTATTTCATGATCAAAGATGGCGGATGGGAAATCAAAGATGGCGGATGGGAAAGTTTAAAAAAATCAATATTGGTATCGTCTGCGATGTTAAAAGGGTAGGGGAATGCAAATACAACATCTGTTTCGTGATTCAAGATGGTGGATGGGAAATCAAAGATGGCGGATGAGAAAAAATTAAAAAATCAATATGGCTATCGTCTCCGATATTTTAAGGGGTGGAGAATCCAAATACAACATCTATTTCGTGATCAAAGATGGCGGATGGGTTTTTTTTTTAAATCAACATGGGTATCGTCTCCGATGTTTAAAGGGATGGGGAATCCAAATACAACATCTATTTGGTGATTCAAGATGGCGGATGGGAAAAATTTAAAAAAACAATATTAGTATGGAATGCAAATACAACATCTGTTTCGTGATTCAAGATGGTGGATGGGAAATCAAAGATGGCAGATGGGAAAAATTAAAAAATCAATATGGCTATCGTCTCCGATATTTCAAGGGGTGGAGAATAAAAACACAACATCTATTTCGTGATCAAAGATGGCGGATGGGTATTGTTTTTAAATTAATATGGGTATCGTCTCCGATGTTTAAAGGGATGGGGAATCCAAATACAACATCTATTTCGTGATTCAAGATGGCGGATGGGAAATCAAAGATGGCGGATGGGAAAATTAAAAAATCAATATGGTTCGTGATTCAAGCTGGCGGATGGAAAATCAAAGATGGCGGATGGGAAAGTTTAAAAAAATCAATATCAGTATCGTCTGCGATGTTAAAAGGGATGGGGAATGCAAATACAACATCTGTTTCGTGATTCAAGATGGTGGATGGGAAATCAAAGATGGCGGATGGGAAAAAATAAAAAAAAAACAATATGGGTATCGTCTCCGATATTTTCAGGGATGGAGAATCCGAATACAACATCTATTTCGTGATCAAAGATGGCGGATGGGATTTTTTTTTTAAATCAATATAGGTATCGTCTCCGATGTTTAAAGGGATGGGGAATCCAAATACAACATCTATTTCGTGATTCAAGATGGCGGATGGGAAATCAAATATGGCGGATGGGAAAAATTTTAAAAATCAATATAGGTATCGTCTCTGATGATTTAAGGGATGGTGAATCCAAATACAACATCCATTTCGTGATCAAAGATTGCGGATAGGAAATCAAAGATGGCGGACGGGATTTTTTTGTAAAGTCGATATGGGTATCTTCTCCGATATTTTAAGAGATGGCGAATCCAAATACAACATCTATTTCGTGATCAAAGATGGCGGATGGGAAATATGATAATATAAAAAAGTTATTATTGGTGGTGAAAAAGTGGTAGTGGTATTTGATGTTCGATGCAGATAATGGCTATGTTCAGTGGATACCTCTCCTACGGGACCCTTCATGGGTGAGTCAGACTTGCACTTGATTTAATAATTTAATAGCCATAGTATTTAATAGTATTAGTAATTTTATCATATCCCTAGATCAGTGATCTTACCATATCACTCATATACCACCTTCTCATCTCCTTACAATAAGTTAGTTTTTCTACCCTAGAAATAATTTATATGGCAAAACAACTTTGCCTAGCAATTAAGAGATTAAACACTGATGTTCTTGGTAACGTTGTTCTGAATAAGTTGGAAAAGAGTTAAAAATTAATATGAAATGTAAATACATTAAAAAGGCGATACGGAGTTCGCCGGGACAGCTAGTATATCTATATCATGTATGTTTATATTATACTAGCTGTCCCGGCGAACTCCTCTTGCCATATAAATTATTTCTAGGGTAGAAAAACGAACTTATTGTAAGGAGATGAGAAGGTGGTATATGAGTGATATGGTTAGATCACTGATCTAGGGATATGATAAAATTACTAATACTATTAAATACTATGGCTATTAAATTATTAAATCAAGTGCAAGTCTGACTCACCCATGAAGGGTCCCGTAGGAGAGGTATCCACTGAACATAGCCATTATCTGCATCGAACATCAAATACCACTACCACTTTTTCACCACCAATAATAACTTTTTTATATTATCATATTTCCCATCCGCCATCTTTGATCACGAAATAGATGTTGTATTTGGATTCGCCATCTCTTAAAATATCGGAGAAGATACCCATATCGACTTTACAAAAAAATCCCGTCCGCCATCTTTGATTTCCTATCCGCAATCTTTGATCACGAAATGGATGTTGTATTTGGATTCACCATCCCTTAAATCATCAGAGACGATACCTATATTGATTTTTAAAATTTTTCCCATCCGCCATATTTGATTTCCCATCCGCCATCTTGAATCACGAAATAGATGTTGTATTTGGATTCCCCATCCCTTTAAACATCGGAGACGATACCTATATTGATTTAAAAAAAAAATCCCATCCGCCATCTTTGATCACGAAATAGATGTTGTATTCGGATTCTCCATCCCTGAAAATATCGGAGACGATACCCATATTGTTTTTTTTTTATTTTTCCCATCCGCCATGTTTGATTTCCTATCCGCCATCTTTGATCACGAAATAGATGTTGTATTTGGATTCACCATCCCTTAAATCATCAGAGACGATACCCATATTGATTTTTTGTTTAATTCTCATCCGCCATCTTTGATCACGAAATAGATGGTGTTTTTGAATTCCCCATTCCTTAAAATATCGGAGACGATACCCATATTGATTTTTTTAATTTTTCCCATCCGCCATGTTTAATTTCCTATCCGCCATCTTTGATCACGAAATAGATGTTGTATTTGGATTCACCATCCCTTAAATCATCAGAGACGATACCCATATTGATTTTTTTAATTTTTCCCATCCTCCATCTTTGATTTCCTATCCGCCATCTTTGATCACGAAATAGATGTTGTATTTGGATTCACCATCCCTTAAATCATCAGAGACGATACCCATATTGATTTTTTTAATTTTTCCCATCCGCCATGTTTGATTTCCCATCCGCCATCTTGAATCACAAAATAGATGTTGTATTTGGATTCCCCATCTCTTTAAACATCGGAGACGATACCCATATTGATTTTATAAAATTTTCCCATCCGCCATCTTTGATTTCCTATCCGCCATCTTTGATCACGAAATAGATGTTGTATTTGGATTCACCATCCCTTAAATCATCAGAGACGATACCCATATTGATTTTTTTATTTTTTCCCATCCGCCATGTTTGATTTCCCATCCACCATCTTTAATTACAAAATAGATGTTGTATTTGGATTCCCCATCCCTTTAAACATCGGAGACGATACCCATATTGATTTTTTTAAATTTTCCCGTCCGCCATCTTTGATTTCCCATCCGCCATCTTTGATCACGAAATAGATGTTGTTTTGCGATTCCCCACCCCTTAAAATATCGAAGGCGATACCCATATTGATTTTTTAAATTTTCTCATCCGCCATCTTTGATTTCCCGTCCGCCATCTTGGATCACTAAATAAATTTCATTTTATTAATCAGCGTCCCGAAAATCTCGAAAACGATACTCATATAGATTGTATCCTATTCGTTTAGCCTGTTTTTGCCCTTGACCAAACCCTCCCCCTTCTCGTTTGACCATTTTATTATTTTTGCCTGGCCTCTAAAAGTTGTGGGGTAATTTTATATAGCCTATAGCCTTTTGGCATAATTAGGCTATCATAGGCAATAACAATTTTTAAAATCCGACTGCTAGTTCCTGAGATAAGCCGACATTATCTTTTAGCCCTTTTAGCCTTTTGCCCGGCCCCAAAGGGTCGAAGCGTTATGTTATATAGCCTATAGCCTGCCGGAATAACTGGGCTATCGTATACAAAAAGAATTTTTCGGATCCGACCGGTAGATCCTGAGATTAGCGCGTTCAAACAAACAAACAAACAAACAAACAAACAAACAAACAAACAAACAAACAAACTCTTCCGCTTTATTATATTAGTATAGATAGATTATGTACCTAACGTATTTATTTTAATGTATCATTTAGATCTATAATATACTTAGTTATAATTTATATTAGTTCAAATTAGTTTTCATTATATTACACCTACTTCTTTTCTCTCTGCACCACTCTAAGGTTGACTGGGAGATAATGCCCATGGCATTAAATCCGCCTTTATACTATTGTGTATATAAAGTTTTAATAAATAAATAAATAAATAAACATTGCACTGTAGGTACAGACCCCGCCCCCGGCGTGCGCGCATCGCAACGCGGGGCTACAGGGGTAGGGGCGGGGGTCGGTTGCAATTTGCCGCTCGTCACTCCGACAGCCTTTAGTTAGGGATGTCGGAAGTGAACAAAAATATCGATATATCGATGTATCGATATTAATAAAAATATCAATATCGGTGTCGATACCTACAGGAAAAATATCGATACATCTATATATCGGTGAATTTTTAAAACAATTGGCTGTTTTCTAATAATAATAATTTAGTATTTAGTTTAGGCCTAGTCAATAATATTAAAAGGTATTTTTTATACATAAAATCTTCGGACGCGGCTCTAACCGCATGAATTATAGATACATCTAAACCTTCCTCAGGAATCACAGTATATTTAATATATACTGTGATTCCTGTAGATTCCTGTAATAAGTAATAGTTGAAAACCGTGAAATAATCCGTATGGTACCTAATCAAAGTTCATCGCGCTCATACAGACAGACAACAAGGAAAGAGAAAATATGTATGTATGTACTAGCCTAGTAGTACTAGGCTAGTACAAACATACATATTTTCTCATACATAGTTACTTTATTTTATAAAATGGATAGATAGGTATTTGTCACAGACAACTAGCTTAATCAGCCGCTCAAAACCTAGACACTGAATAAAACGGCGCCTGAATTCAGCCATGCAATCAACAGTACAGTTTTTACAAACAATAAAGTTTATTTTTGCTTTCTTACTATATTTAGGATTTTGGATTCTAGCGACTTCTATTAAATTGATAAAAAAATAAAATATATCGTTTTTATACAATTTTCGATATTGCAAATTTTGTATCGATTTATCGATATATCGAAATAAAATATATCGGTAAAAAATATCGATATATTGAATTAAAAATATCGATACATCGATATATCGATACTTTTTCAACAAGCCTACCTTTAGTCTCGCGAAATTACGTCAACGGGACGCCCGTACGTCACGTTCGACCCCGTCACTGTACCCGTGTCGTCCACGTCGCGCGCGCTTTGTAATGGATCGGCATTATGAATATTCCAATATTGAGTTCGCGTCTATGGTGCGAGTGTATTACATGTCTGGTGAAAATGTGGAAGAGGCGAGGCGCATGTATTCGTTACCAGACCACCTGGAATCGTTGCGCACGCGAGGTATTCACTCACCCTAACGCTATGGCCACACTACCGTGATATGCTAATAATTATTGCCATAATTTCAACAACTCCTAGGTGTAACCACGATTTATGGCCATAATTTTACAATGCCAATCAATATGGCATATGGCGGTAGGCAATAGCTCCGGCGGCGGTCTTTTTTCGCACATCAAAGAAGATTACCGCAGTAATTAATGCGTTTGTGGCCACACTACCGTTTGTTCAGTATGCAACACGAGTTCGACGACGACGCACGTATCTACCGATATGGAGTGGTCAAATGAAAAAGCGCTCGAATTTTTGGAATTATTCCAATCCGAACCGTCTCTTTGGGATACCCGACAGAAAGCTAAAAATTTAAAAGATTCGTGTTAAAATAATTGGCACTCATAAAATACCAAACAGCTGCAGCTTCAACCGCCATCTTGAAAAATTATATTTTTACCGCCTTGTTTATTGACATATCTCGGTAAACTCTAGTGTAACCACACGACTTCACGCAGTAATTTAAACGGTAATTTATTGCCATAATTATGGCGGTAACAGCCCGGTAGACGGTAAGGTAGTGTGGCCGTAACATAAGTGCCATCACCAAACACAATCCTGACTGTAGTACAACGCCTCATAGACATCGGTCAGTTTAGAGTTCCCTCACACGCAACAGCTTGAGGTCGCCCAGCAGTGTATTCAGTGCAGTTTGAACAAGAAATTCGACATCGTAATTAATTAGTGTTTTTCTAATTAGCTATCATTAACAAAAGACAATGTGTGAAAGGTGTAAATTGATTGTGATGTACGAGTACCTAGGCAGCAAACAGCAAAGGTAAAAAATTTAGTTTATTCATTATTGAATACCTACTGTGATTACATTTTTATAAATACCATAGAAATACGCAAGTACTAAACTTTTCCATTGTTAAAATCTTTGTCTAGTTATTCAAAAGATAATGTAGGTACCTATGTCTAATAACGTAACGAATAATTCTTAGTTTATCGTTTTTCTTCTACTAGTTCATCATGATTTCGTAAACCCACAGCTTGTTTCGACGATTTTTGATTCAAAGTCCGAGTAATGTTCCAAGAAATTATTGAATAGGTATAGCTATTTAGTTACATACGTTTATTATTTTAATTATTTATTACTGCACTTCATGGTTGGCGTAGTGGTTTAAGCGATGTTTGACACAACACTTTGTGTGATTCATAAATTGTTGTTTCGACTGCTGTGTCCGTTATTGGTAGGTTTGTAATGTCCCTCGTGAGACAGGATTTAGCCCTAGGATGCGGGATGCGGGATTCTTAAAAAGAGAACAAAATAAGAAAACAAATGTGTTTAAAATTGTTGGCATCGTAAGTACTTAAATCGTGTTTTCTAAGTAAATTACGTATCAATATCAGTCCGCACTAACTACCTACAACCGCTGTAGGTAAACAACAGCTGACGGCGGCGCCCGGCGCGCGCAGCGAGGTCCTGACCGCGCGGCGCTCGAACACTACCTACTCATAAACAACCGTGTGTTACTACGTATTTCCAGCAGTTACTGACTTTTATAACTTTTTTGTTTTAGGTGCTAGGTGAATTTTGATTTTGAATATGAATAGAGGATTTTATTTCGGACATGAGGTTTCTTTTTCCTAAACCAATAAAAAATCAGCGTGTATATATATATATATATATATATATATATATATATATATATTGTTTTTTTATTGTAATAGGCGGCAAACGAGCAGGCGGATCGCCTGCTGGTAAGCCGCCCGTGGACACAAGCAACACCACAGGAGTCACAAGTGAGTTGCCGCCCCTTTGGGTTGAGAAAAGGGATAGGATGAGCAGTGGGATGAGGGAGAAGGAATAGGGTATAGGGCCTCCGGCACTCTCACTCACCGAACGAAACGCAACAGTTTAGGTACTGTTACTTTACGTCAATTTTCTGTGAGAGGGTAGTACTTCCCCGGTCGAGCCGGCCCATTCATGCTGAAATCAGCAAGGCTCTACTACCTAGAATATATATTTTTCTTGTGTGCTTGTGTATGTCACTAAACTCCTCCTAAACGACTGGACCGATTTTGATGAAATTTTTTGTTCAATGAGACTTGAGAATGGTTTAGATTCACAATTCAGTGCCTACAAAATAAATAAAAAATCTAGAGAAATAAAATATGGCGGTACGAAGTTCGCCGGGTCGGCTAGTATAGTGTAGTAGTGTATTATCTCATAAACCGTGTTAGCTAGAAAGCTGAAATTCAAAAATTATGTATTTCGGTTGCCGCTATAACAACAAATACTAAAAATAAAAAATTGAAAATATTAAGGGGGATCCCATACAATAAACGTGGTTTTTTTTGTATTTTTTGCTCAAAATTACTCACGTTAACAGGTAGTTAACATTTTCATAGAATATGCAGTTGTATATTCCCTTTCAAAATAAATAATTAAATAAAAGTAAACAATAAAGAGGGGCTCCCATAAAACAAACGTATTTTTTAAGTAATTTCTTACTCGATCTTAATAAACAGGTAGAAACTTAAAAAGTTTTAAGTATACATAGAACAAAGACATGATTTTCTTTCATAGATGATGGTACGGAACCCTGCGTGCGCGAGTCCTTTTCGCACCTGCCCAATTTTAATAAATATTGATTTCTTTACCTTAAATAAAATCTGTTCTTGTTTACATCAGTCAGAATTTGGCCGGCAGCGTTGTAACAAAACACAATGCGTGTATGCGTGTGTAATGCAGAAATACGTAGAGATTGAACTTCGTAGAAGTTTTTGCGCACAAGATTTTAAGCAAAAAAGAGATCAGAGCCAAATTATAGCCCAGGTTTGAATGCTAGTTATAATAACATTATTGCATATTCGTCTTTTTATAACGTCATGTGATAATAACATAAATCATAGTTAGAACAACAACTTTAATATTTAAAGTAGATTACAAAGTCATCAGCATCCTAGCGTGTTCCCGGTCGCGATCGAAGACCTTCGTCTTTGGAGTTTGGCGTTCCAGGGGGTAATGTCTTACATTCACACAGTATGTATAAAAAAAGTTACTTATAACTCTGTACGTGATCTGGGAGGTGGTTGGGGAGGGGGAATAGGTTCACGGTAGTACTTCTCGTAGATTTTGTCCCAGAAGAGAGTTCTTTCTTTCAACAGTACTCCTCTAAGTTCCACCTTTTGCCCTATAGACATATAAGGTGACCAGTTTGCGCCTGCTGCCGGCCAAGCTGGTAATGATGATCCCTTCGGCACGGGTGTACTGTAACACAAAAATAAACCTTGAATTATATATCCGTTATTGATGCTATAGTTCAGTTTTCATGGTTTTGTTTATGTACTGGTTAAAGACTTTAGGGATACAGTATATATAGATAGGAAGGACAATTATTTTTTCATTATCAGGAATTAGAAGTACGAGTATACAGTATGTACAGATATGATGATACTATTATGTTCATGACTAAGCATTTCATGTAATCTAATATTAATAGATAAAATTAAGGCTGATTATAATCTCTACAATAACATCGATAAAATCATATCATAACTATCTGTCTTTACAAATAGATCCTTGAGTTACGTAAAGTGTTCTTTAATAGATAATGTTGCTAAGGAGTGCAATGATTATGCATTTTTGTGCAAAGAAGCATCTCTAAAGTTTTTTAAAACAAAGATTTAAGGTTCAGAGTCACCATAAAGTATTAGGTATGAGGTTTTTATTGTAATAAGGTAAAGTTTTTGTTAACAGACCACTTGACGTCAATGATACTAGTAAAAAGTGTATTTTTTGTGATCATGTAGTAGCGTGTTACTCTTAAGCAATATATCTTACCCAGATAAGATAAAGTTGTGCCAAATTTCTCGTACGATCTTCTTCATATTTTTTAATTCTTCAGAGATGTTATCTTCCCGCGTATCTGTAAAGTTTTTGCCAGTGCCATCGTTAACAGCCATTGTCTGAGCGCAGTGATTGGCACCACGTACGTTATCAGTATGGGGCACTACAGGAGTGTCTTCATCCACAAACGAATATTCATACAAATATACTTGGTTATGACCCGCTATGGCGTGTAACTTCACTGCCCATAGCGTAGAATAAGTGAAAAACACATCTGAGAAAAAGTCCACGTATGCTAGTATATTCTCTTCACTTACTGGTTTTTTACTAAAGTAAAACTCTTTAATTTGTTTAGCAACTTTTTCTTTTTCATCATCTGATTCGAACTTCAAGTCAGCCGGTATGAAGTCTGAAAACTTCTCATTCATTCTATCCTTCCACATATTGAAAAAATCTATACGTAATAGACCTTCCATATTAGCGAAACCATACAATAGAGGCACTTTTTTATAATCACCCTTACTTAGTATACTTAGAGGTGATTCAATTAAGAAGGCTCCATCACCTGTATCACGCTCAACACATGGTGAAAACATAAAAGTAGAGTCAGTTCTGTCAAGAAACATATCTGCTGTCAAGATGTCGTAAGGCAGTGTCTTGTAAAACTCTTCTAACGCATAGATATCATCATAATTAGTAAAATTCAGTGTTCTGGCATGATTTTTCGCGATTTGTACAGGATCAGATTGTACAGTAAACACAGCCAAATTAGCGCCACTTTCTGGTATGACTCTATGGAATAGACCTTCTGCAGATTTAGAGATCATCAGGAGGTCTACAGCTGCAGAGCCGGCACTGAAGCCGGCTATCGTAATATCGTTAGGATTGCCACCAAAGGCCGCTATGTTCTGTTGTACCCAGCGGAGTAGAGCGACTTGATCTTTCATCCCGGCATTACCGGGAGCATCTTCAGTGCCCAGACATAGAAAACCGTGGATTCCAACGCGATAATTAAAATTCACAACAATGATGTCCTTGTTCTTCATAAGATTCTTTGTCTTGAGCATGTTTCCGTAACCTACCTGAAACGCGCCTCCGTGTACGTACACTAGAACAGAAAGGTTTTTCTTCTCGGATTTGGGCACATACACATTTGCGATGAGACAATTTTCTGCGTGCACTAGTGTTTCATCCATCATTGGTGGATTCAGAAAGACAAACTGTGGACATACAATTTTTTTGTCGATGGCGTCGTATGTTTCTGTCCATGTTGGTGGTGGAAGCGGCGCCTGTAAGAATATAATAATAAATTTATACTCCTTATTTTACTTGCCAGTTATTTTTGTAGTGCTTTTAGGTTGTTGTTTATAATTTAACATTTGTAAATATTTTTTTAGTACGAGGAGGGCTAAAATCGGTATATATGTCGCAGGGATTTAATCAAAAACGTGATATTATAATTTCACTAGTGAAATTATAATTACAAAGATTATAGTCAAAACCGACTGGATCGCATAATTTCACGGGCTTTTTTCAGTGATATTGTAATTTCACTGGCTCGCAATAGTGATATTATTATAAATCTAGGTTTATTATGAGTGGGTGCGCCGCATATTCTGATTGGTCAATTGACTTAATCAGTCGCACAGACTTCCGAATGTACTACAATAACCACTCTGATGAAACGAAAAAAGCGGCACTTTAGCGATGTTTATAAGGTTAAGGTGACGGAGCCCTGCTTCGCAGGGCTCCTATATTTGTGTTCAGGATCACAAGAATACTTAACACAACCTATCAAGTTGACAAAACCTTCATTTCGAAAATCACGATCTATTTATTTTTGAAAAAGTCTCGTTCACTCGCGAAACTTAATAGGTTATGTTAGGTTTCTTTGCGACCCTTTATCCAAAAATAGGAGCCCTGCAAAGCAGGGCTCCGTCAAATTAGCTTACTTGACATTGCTATATCTAGTTAGAACCTAGTAACAAAATTTAAAACTTGGTTTTCAGAAACTTGTCTCTTGTTTCCTAACTCTATGTTTAATACAGCTAGTAACGAAAACGAACAAATCAGCCATCGCCCTGATAATCTAACGGCTTTTTTAAATCAGTGTTACTGTCAAAATATCACTGCCTTATAATTTCACTGTATCGGTCTAGTGAAATTATAATGGCACTGAAATTAGCCCGTTAAATTGTAAGTAATACAAACCATTGACTTTAATCTGTGTAATTTTAATGTCACGGTTTTTGCTAAATACCTGCGACATATATAAAATTCTTCCTTACTGATTGGCAGACAAGGCACAGCCAAAACTACTGGGCGAGCGAAGTTAACATTTGAATGAAATTGTATGTTCCTAGGGGACCGTAGGGGTGCACTAAGAAGTGATTTCTCGGCATTTCCACGGGATCGGGAATAAACTCTTAAAATAAAAATAAAATGTGCAGGTGCACCTTTTATTTTTATTTTATTATTTTTATTATCCTCAAGTAATTTTTAAAATCCACAATATATTTAAGAAATGGAAAAACTTGGTAGGAGTAAGGCCAGGCTGTCCAGGCAGACCATGGTGAGAGTCTATAATAACTAATTTGTAATCGTCCTGTAAAAAATACTAGCGTGATTCAATGTCTTGGTGTATTTGCAAAGATGAAAAATACAATTAAGAAAGTTATCATTAACATATTGGCAACCTCTCTTCTTGCAATGAAAATTGTATAAAAATACTCTGAATGTCCCAAGAATTATATATAGTAAGCAAGGTCCGGGACTAATAAGGAAGTACTTCAAAACTGAACGTTGTTACTCCTGAGCTTCACTACTACATAATTATTTTATTTGTGGTATCCTGTTTATATTATTATATACTTTGACTTATATGTAGATTGTATAAAGCCCGACATTTGCCACATAATGATATGTCTAATCTGACTGACCGATTTTGCAACTCAATGGCTCGTTACTTGAAGGACAGGAACTATTAAAAATGGTGTTGTTTTTTTTAAATATTCATATCCTACAAAATATCGAACGTAGAGGAATAAAAAAATGGATTATGTTCAACAATAAACTAAACGTTATTTATGATGTTTTGGCGGACCGACTAAAAAAATTATTATGTAATTTGTTACTATACCTTGAACTTGTTTACACCTGTAGGGGCCGTGGCGTAAGGTATATTGTAGAAAACGAACAGTTCACCAGTGTCATCTCTGTGTCCTCGCACTGGTCCCTGTGCAATATTCACTTCCAACCATTCCTCCTTGTGTGATTCACTCCCTGTCGTAGCCGCGACACACAACACAACCAAACACGTCCACTGCTTCATACTCGCTTGTTGTGACTGACTCAGATAACAGGATTGTTTTTAGGCGTAGAGGACGGACTGATTAATAGCTAAACACTTGAGCGCAGTGATTTGGTTATATTTCATGAACAGTGCTTTTCAGATTATTTTAATAGTGATGTACCATTGATTAATTTGTTATAAAGAAATAGGCCTAAGTGATATTATATTATAGACATTATGTTATAAACCTTGCCGGTCAAGCAAGATAAAATTGTATTCAAGATCGTGCTCAATTGGTTTGACACGAGCTGCTCCGTTGACCAAATTATTACTGGGCTTCCTGCTCAGTATTGTTTAAAAGCACTAGGTCTCGAAATGATCCCGAAGGTCAAAACTATCTGAGTCGTTCTGTTGCTGAAAACCTAAAAATGTTCTTAGGTATAAGTATTAGATACTCATGATATTTGGATTATCTTTCGACCAAAAATTTTCATTCAAAATTAATATTCAGTTTCTCTGGAAAATCTAATTATAAATGTGATGGAATGTTGGTATATGTACCTGATGTTAGTACCTGATGCGCTATGCGCTTTTACTGATTTTGGGTTAGGTTATAAAATTCATTTTTGGAGAATGACCAAAACTGGGCTATTTTGTGGCACGTTTGCTTCTAAACCAATCATTTATGGAAAATCTTCTTAAATTTTTTATATTTTAATTTTATGTTAAAGTGTAATGGGGATTTTTAGTTCTAAAATAAATGTATCTGCGTTGTTCCGGTCGTGACATCGCCATTTCATAATTAAAACTCATTAAGCATATTTAGGCAAATGTTTACAGTTTCTTGCAAACTCCTTTTAATAGGGAAAAAGTACATTCACAATGCAAACAGTGTAACATAGCAAAAGTTAAAAAGAGTGGCCACGAGTTTTATTGCCCGTTCTTTCTCGTGGTTCTACCTATTGCATTGCGAACGTGGCAGTAAATGTAAATGTAGAATCATCTAGTAATTAACTTTAACTTTTGACGTTCATAAGCGTCACTTTGTGGCCTAAATGAATAAATGATTTTGAGTTTGAGTTTGAGTTTGAAAGTTCTCATAAGCAAAATAACACCAAAATCTTATGATATTTTGAAACATGTATTGTGGTGAACTATTTTCTATAAGTAAATAATATGTTTATCCTTTTTACACGAAATAATTTTTTTGTACAATATGTTTTGCATTTATCGAAAATATGGGAACATATTTTTATTATACTGGCATACATAATGTCTTACGTCACATATTTTGACATGAAAACAGTCAAATTGCTTTTTCACCTATGCCTATATTATATCTCTATAGTACCTATTATAGTCCAGTCACTTTAGGCAAAAAACGGGGTCAATCTCGGAATTTGAGATAATAAGCTGGAAACTTGTCAGCTTCATTTTGGCGTTCTAAAAGTTGTCTCAAAAGTCTCATATTATCTCGTGTCTGCGTCGTAAGTTATTCGAGGTCAAAGGTCACGAAAATCGTTTTTTTTGCAATTATCTCCGTTTCTATGATTCCAATCACTTCAACACCTATTATGAAAATTGAAGATAAAAAAAATTGCCACAACTTTTGTCTCAACTCTTTTTCTATACGCTCAACCCTTTTTGAGATAGAGAGCGGAGAGCACCCAGCGCTCAGGCATATATATATATATATATATATATATATTCTAATAAATGCCGGTAATATGATTAAATCATATCATCATCGTCCTAGCGTTATGTCGGTTGCATCCAAGACTTCAACGCCTAGGAGCTCTGGGTCCGCTTACTAGTCTAACCAGATATGACAGAATATTAGCTTTTTCATAGTCCGACCGCCATAACCCAAAGGGATAGCGATATTGTATGGTTTAGACCAGTAAGTATCGGTTTATTGGAGGGTACTGACTCCCCGTAATGACGTGCGATGGTGAAAGGTTCATGACAACTAGGACCGACAGCTTAACGTAAGTACTCTTCGAAGTACGGGCGATAATTAACTAATTTACTACCACAGATATGAGAAGTATCAGATGTAACGCACGGCACAGTTGCGTGCGGCCACTAAAGCAAATACAAAATTGAAAAGCGAATACAAACTCGTCTCAGTGCGCTACGAAGCATCGTACAGTTCACGCGTCACGATCACGTCAACTTTTAAATTCTCAAAATGCCGTCTTGTGGTCTTTAAACACTGTAAAAGTAGTTCCTAAAAACAAAAACAGGAAAATGGAATATCTTTTCACAGGTAACTATTGATAATTTGACTGTTTTGAATTTAATTTCGATAAAATTCGTATTTGTGCAAGAAATATGTAAGTGTTGCCAGTTTTTGTCGACGCCGTTTTGCCTGAATTAGGGAAAATGCACTTGTCAATTGATTATGTGATAATGATTGTCATGTTAATGAAAAATACATTACCGTATTATAAAAGTATACTGTAGATATATCTTCTTTCTCATAAATATAGTAATAGAATTTCAATTTCCATTAGTATATACCTTACATAATATTGTTTTGAGTTCGATCCCCAAACGATCCAAATATTCGTGTACACCCTGCTACTCGTCAAGCTTATAAACTTTGACCTTTGCACCGTTCTTATGGCGTAAAGAATAAGTATCAAAATCGTACAGCAAATGTTTAGCTTGACTTGGCGCCGTGTGTACATACATACTTATGGCGTAGGGAATAAGTATCAAAATCGTACAGCAACTGTTTAGCTTGACTTGGCGCCCTGTGTACATACATACTAATGGCGTAGGGAATAAGTATCAAAATCGTACAGCAGTCAGTAACTGTTTAGCTTGACTTGGTGCCATGTGTACATACATACTTATGGCGTAGGGAATAAGTATCAAAATCGTACAGCAACTGTTTAGCTTGACTTGGCGCCGTGTGTACATACATACTTATGGCGTAGGGAATAAGTATCAAAATCGTACAGCAACTGTTTAGCTTGACTTGGCGCCGTGTATACATACATACTTATGGCGTAGGGAATAAGCATCAAAATCGTGCAGCAACTGTTCAGCTTGACTTGGTGCCGTGTGTACATACATACTTATGGCGTAGGGAATAAGTATCAAAATCGTACAGCAACTGTTTAGCTTGACTTGGCGCCCTGTGTACATACATACTAATGGCGTAGGGAATAAGTATCAAAATCGTACAGCAGTCAGTAACTGTTTAGCTTGACTTGGTGCCATGTGTACATACATACTTATGGCGTAGGGAATAAGTATCAAAATCGTACAGCAACTGTTTAGCTTGACTTGGCGCCGTGTGTACATACATACTTATGGCGTAGGGAATAAGTATCAAAATCGTACAGCAACTGTTTAGCTTGACTTGGCGCCGTGTATACATACATACTTATGGCGTAGGGAATAAGCATCAAAATCGTGCAGCAACTGTTCAGCTTGACTTGGTGCCGTGTGTACATACATACAATTTATTTCTCAACTAATCGACGCCAGCAGCTTCGCACGCACATATTTTCGTATTTCTCGTTTTGCCTGATCCCGTGGGAATTTCTAGAAATCCCGTCTTAGTACACCCCTACGGTTCTCAAGAAACATACATGCTAAATTTCAGCTTCATGCGCCAGAGTAGTTTCGGCTGTAGCTTGTCTGTCAGTCAGTCAGTAACGCAAGGATTTTATATATATACAGATTTACGAAGTAGTTAAAACTTAACTCGGCACCTACATTCAAGAAATGTATTTACAAAAGCATTAATTAAATCCATGGTAAATTCTTCAAAACCGCAAATGAATATAAGAATATTACATAACTATATGCAAAATACTGGGAGATTATTCATAATCTGGCAACTTTACACACACATAGACGCGCGTGTCCGTACAGTGCCAGTCGCCAAAGGTCACGCACACATAGCTGTCAACGTGCCACACTTAGTTGGACGAATACGCTATATCTGATACTTCTCATATCTGTGTTTACTACTATTAATATGATTAAATCATGTAACTATCACAACACTTAACCTCAAAATATTTGAAATCTTTAATGTCCGATAGCTAAGAACTACCGCCGAATATCGTATTCATTTTTTCCTTATTTAATTAGGAGTATATTTGCTATATTTTACCGGTCAAGTCATCGAGAAGCAAACTTAGCCCATCTTCCATACAAATTTGGTCATTCTCCTTTATTCATCATGAAACTTCATTATTTAACTTCATTTCTTTCTATAGTTTTCACTAAATACCATTCACTTCACCTTTACCATATGAAGCATGATAAGGTAGTAATGTTGGACTTTTCTAAATGGTTATCTATATCTTACTCAAAATTATTGTAGGATTGTTTAGTAGCCTTAACTCGGGTAAAAAACAAAATGTTTGCTTATCGCAGTTTTATTTTATTTATTGAATGCGTTTTCGACCTCAGAGTTGTTCTACAGCTAGAAGTACAAAGTAAAATTAAGTAATTAAAAAATCGATGTATTTGTAATACTAGTGGGATATCGCTGTCAGCATAACGTACGCATTGGTTGCCCTGGGCGTAGCTTAACTGAATTGCGTAGTGGCGAGATGGGATGTGGCGTAGCTTGCGTGCAACGTGGACGAGGCTACAGTGAAGTGCTGGTAAAGAGTCGTCGTGGCATAGGCGTGGCGTGAGTGTCGTAGTGCCAAGGTGTAGTCGTAGCGACCTTGTGACGTAGGTACGGCGTGGAAATCGCTGAAGGGTGACGTTGCCTGGGCCTAACGTAGCCAAGAACGTCCGGCGTGGTGTGAATCAGACGCGGCGAGACCAAGTCATAGCGTGGACTTGTTATGATCGTGCTACGAGTCTGAAGCGGCATAGAACTGACGTAGCGTGTGCTTGTTTTGGCATACACCTTACGTGTTGATGGTGAAGCACTACGAGGGCTTGTGATGGCGTGGACCCTGCGTCGTGCTGGTTTAGGGTGCTGTGCATCTGGAGTGGTATACGCCAGGCGTGGAGTGCGCTCAGGATAGCGACGGATTGGTGCATCGCGGGCGTGTCGTGGCTTTTCATGAAGAAGTGCGGGCGTAGTGTAGTGTACAGGCTGAGACAAAGTAATTTAAAATACATTAAAAAGTAGTATATTTTTAAGATCATTGATTACAAACAAACAGTTTTAGAGACTTTCATGTTGTTCTATTGGTTATTAAGACGAACAAGTGTATATGGCTCATGAGATGAAACAGTATTAAGCAGCTGACTGACAAGGAGTGGTAGAAAAAAGAGTGAAAGAGCATGATTATTTACAGCATTAGTGCATCATATAGGATGCATATAAACGTTACAATAGGCGTACTTTATCTGCGATATTGTGTCATCGAGACAATTTTAAAATAACGAAATATATTTCATCCCTTGAATTGAAAAACGACTGCGATGGTACATTTTTAAGTATGTGGTTTCTTTTACTAGACCTAGAATACAAATAATATCTAACTATAGGTATTTACAATCAGACAACAAGGTAATTCAGCCAGTGACAATTTTTTTCAATTCAGTCATAATGATTCAGCGATTTTACTCGTAAACACTTAAATTACTATCTCTTGTTTATTGCTAATCGTGTTGATGATAATCATGTTACTTGTGGTAATGATATGCTATTATTGTGTTGAAGAAGACGTTTAAATTAGTTTTGCAAGACTTCTGCTTGCAAAACTAAAAACGTCTTGCTTGCTTGCTTTGGGGACACGATGAATTACATTTATAACAAGTAATTTAAGTCTTATCTGGTTGATTGCCATCATCTATAAATTTATTAGTATTTGTAACTCTTATCTAATGTATTGAGGTTAGAATATGTAGCTTTTACCTATTATTATTTATGTACGACCGGTTGGCGCTGCGGGAGTGTAAGTGACTGCTACGCCGAAGGTCGCGGGTTCGATTCCCGCTCAAGTCAAACATTTGTGTGCATGAACATGGATGTTTGTCTTGGTCTGGGTGTTTCTATGTATAATATGTATGTATTTGCAAAAAATAAGTAGGTATATATGTATGTTTATCCATTATCTAGTACCCATAGTACAAGCTTCTGCTTAGTTTGGGACTAGATGATGTTGTGTGAATGTGGTAGAATATTATTATTATGATGCCGTTTATTAAATATTTTTCTCACAGTCACATTTTACATACTTAATAAATATTACACTAAGAAATAAATTAAATATTTAAAATGGGACCACGGATATATTATTATTATATATCTAAATTGCAACATCTAATGATTTTACAAATTTTAGTTTTGTGATCGGAGACATGTAAAGTTTTGTCCTCAAAGAAGCTTTAGTAACAAATATTAGATTAAAGTTAGACATTAACACTAAAATTATAAACGTTAATATTGTGTTTGCCACGCAGATACTGCAAAATCAAAATATATGTATTTAAGGAAATTGATACAATAATGCGCACTAAAAAAACAGTTTAACGATCATCTTCATCATAAAGTCACACCTTGTCTATTACCAATATCTGTAACGTGACTTAGTAGACATTTCTGATAAAGACGGAAGAAGTCCCGGCGGCCTAGGTGCTAGGTAGTAGTTCTGATAGATATTGGCCCAAAAACGACCTCTTTCTCCTAAGAGCTGGCCACGTAACTCTACCACATTTCCTAAAGACATGTGCACCGCCTTGTTGACAGCTGTTGGCGGCCAAACAAAAGGCAAAGATGAGTTTTCTGGCACTGGCTTACTGAAAACAACAATTTGACTATTTTAGATTCATTTAGCCAATTTAGTGTATCAATAACTGGTATAATCAAAGACCAAATTTAAAAATATTAACTTGTATTTGTCATAAAAACAAAACTGTTTTGGAACTTGAGTTGTATGAAATTAAAGTGATGTTATATGGATCGAGCATAATCGAGATAGAGCTAGTTTAGCGTCTAAATGATCTTTCTAGATTCTCAATAACAATCAAAGCTGAATAGTGTACAAGTTAGCTTTATATATTCACACTGTTTTATGAATATGATGATCGAAAATCATTGCCAAAAAGTGTGTGATCTTTACTTCATTGTTCAACATTGTTTAGAAATTCAGGAAATTCCTAGTCTTATTATCAAATACTCACCCCGTAGTTATAAAGTTGTGCCACAATTCTCTCATCAGTTTTCTCATATTGTTATTTTCGGCAGTTTCTTTGGTTGAGTCGGTGTCGTCAAATATAGCTTTTGACTGAGCACAATGATCTGCACCGCGTACTTTAGTATACGGAACATATGGTACATTATCGTCCACAAAAGAGTAATGATACAGATATATCTGTTCATTACCACCTTTTACGTTAAGACGAACTGATCTTAACGCAGGTGACGCAAACATAATATCTGTAAAGTAATTAACGTACTCAAAAATCGTGTTTGTATCTATAAGTTTGTTTCCAAAATAATATTTCCTCATTTTCTCCGCGACATATTCCTTTACCGCGTCACTCTTAAATTTTAAGTTAGGTAGAAATAATGAAAATTTGTCATTCATTGCATATTTCCAAGAATCAAATAAAGGCACACGTATTAAACCTTCCATATTAGTGAATCCATACAACATAGGATTTTTTATATAGTCTCCTTTCTTTAATATATTCATTGGAGAGTCGTGAAGAAACATCTCTTCACCTACATCACTCTCGATGCACGGCGTAAAAATAAAAGTGGAATCTCTTGTTGTCAAAAAGTTATCTGTTTTAAGTAAGATATATGACACAGTTTTGTAAAACGTTTCCAGCTCACTAATACTTTCATTGCTGAAATTTTATAATCTAGCATACATTTTAGCATTATCTAGTGGATCTATCTGAACTGCAAACTCAGCAAAGCTAGCGCCACTTTCAACTATAGCTCTCTCAATAGATCTACAGCAGCGGCACTCGTGCTATAACCGGTGATAGTGACATCATCGCGATTCCCGCCATAGGCGTGGATATTATTTTTCACCCAGCGTAACAGAGCTATCATATCCTTCAAGCCAGCATTACCAGGAATATCTTCTGTTCCCAAGCAAAGAAAACCTTGGATGCCGAGACGACAGTTAAATGTAACGACAATTACCTTTTTAATAGACATCAATTTTATTGCCCCTTGTCGATCACCGAAGCCTACTTGGAAGGCTCCACCGTGAATATAAAACAACTACTGGAAGGTTGGTTTCTTATGTATCAGGTACGTATATGTTGGCCATGAGACAGTCATCTTCAATTATTTTTCCTTTCATAATTTCTGTGACATATTTTGTTTGTGGGCAAATGGTACCAAAATCAAGAGCAACGTACATGTTCGTCCAATTCGGTGGTGGAGAAGGTGCCTATGTGTAAGCATAATGCATTTTTGTATGATAAACAATCGTTCAATGCACGTAAGTACAAAGTGATTTTTTCTGAGAACATGTTTGTCGTGCTGTTAAAGAACTTAAAGATTCATTCTCATATTCTACCGCTCATTGTCAATATTTGAATAAACCTCCATACATCAGAACCAAATTGTTGCTTAATAAGGGATTGTGGATATTGCTGTATGTATTTCTTTTATATTGTTAAATGACCTGCTTACACAGATTCTTCCAAGCTATGGCAGTCTGACATTGTTTTTAAAAACATTTCTCACTCCTATCTATATTACGATTAACCTTTAGCTGAGAGAAACCTTTTACTAAATTATGTATGTTTACTTGCTAGGCAACATGGTGACTTTAAAAAAAACTAATTATGAGAAATGGCATAAAATACACCTATAAGTAGTAGATATTTTAAAACCTATTGTGCTACCAAATTATCAGACAAGTATCTGGTTTACAAGTTGATGGATATACCATCAGGATTTCTAAGTATGGAATTTTATTAATTTACATTATGGAGCGGGTTGTCTTATCAACTGTAAACGTTGTTACTAATTTCGCGATTCTATAATAAGGTAAAAAAAAACATATCACCTTAAATTTATTTTCCCCAGTGGGCGCAGTGGCGTACGGAATACCATAGAACACAAATACGTCATCCAGTTCTGTGTGGCCGCGGACTGGTCCCTGGGAAGTATGTAAGTTGAGCCAAACATTGTCATATATAAGATTATTATTGATCGCCGCAGCACTTAACGTAACTAACGCACACCACCACATAATATATTTTCAAAAGCAAAGCCACTGCAAAGAGTATTAGCTACACAATAACCGTACCATTCTGTAATCGAGTTATTTTATATCTGTGAGGTTAAATACCTCATAATATTATCTATTTATAATACTACTCACAATATTTATCATTAACGCTCTTTGTCTTAAAACGGAGTAAGATGATGGCAACAAAACCCATTGTTTTATAAATTCAGAAACTAGATGTAACGCTAAAAACCTATCGTTCATCGATACTTTTAAAGTGAAAAAATAATTTATCCAGTAGTATTGCATATAGCTAGATTACATAAAATAATTACGACGAGTAGTGCAGGGGACTTTCTTAACACTAAAATTAACAGGCAAAGTAGCATTCATGGCGTTACCATTCGTAAATGATCGGCAAAGGAAACCAACAGCCGTAAAGCCGTCCGTTAAAAAGCTCCGATTCTTGCCTCCGGACAAGAATCGTTTGGCCATGGCGGAGGCCTTCGGGTGGCCTATGAACGCCAATATCAGAGTTGGCAACAGACACACGCAAAATAAAAAAGATCAACCCTTCAATCGGGCGAATCAGGTGAAGTGTGCCTAATGTACAGGTTCGTCCACTAGTGGGCAGGGCCTGCACTACAATTATATAATTGTATACCTATCACATATCTGATAGTTAAACAATTTTATATATTCTTAAACGCAAAAATATTATCATAAGTTACAGTATACACTAAACGAGTGGAAAAATCATAGCGGCCGTCACTCAAAACATTGCGCTAGGTGGCAGGCGAACATTACTCCTGCTCACCGGTCATTATCAATAAACACTAGACTGTAAAGCCATAAATAAATATAAATATGGTTAAAAAGCATATAATTTGTTCAGCTTTAAAGTGCATTATCTTGTTACAAACCGCCAGTAATTGTTTATCACTCTGAGGCGGTGAACGTATCTATTACTATTGTGCGTAGAGCTACGGCGTCGAATGAAGACTCAAAAGAATGGTTGGCAGTGAATATCGCTCAAGGACCATTGATGGACACCGAGATGACACTGGAAAACTTTTTGCCTTCTATAACATACCGTACGCCACCGCTCCAACCGGCGAAAACAAGTTGAAGGTAAATAATTTTGCAATTTGCCTTTGCGTGACAGAACTACTCGACAGAATTGAGCCAATTACTTACTCACTATTTTATCTATATATAATACTATCGGTAGTTTATCACATAATGAAATAATCGTTATCTTTATATTTGACTGCACGTGTGACGTATTGATCCACAAATAGCCTTAATATACTTATAGTCTTTCGACTGTGGGCCAAGGAATTTCGACTGCAGTTCATCCATTTTCTCCTTCTCCTATCATATGGTTTGGTTGGTGAGGAGATGGTAAGTAAAATAATCGTTGCATATCACTTCAGTTATTATTGTAAATACTCACAGTACAATCAATAATCATAGAAAACAATTACAATTTCTATCAAAAACTAGCGTCCACCGTTCACGTAGCTGCGAGCGCCTGTTCAGCTGTTTTCTGTTTGACTACAATTCAAAAAGTGCGCGGTGTTCGCTATGGGAATGTCATTCTTCTATTCGGCCGGTATCAACCTCAAATAAGGTTGTAGTATTTGAGGCCACCAATGAGGCTTGCCTACACGGCCAATCCTGACAACCGCACGACCTCGTGCGCATGGTGTCCAGCATCTACAGGACGTGGCATTATTCCTCCAGACCTGTTCAATGAGTAAAGATGCACATTAACATTCGCTCGGCCTTTCCTGACCAGAATAAAATTCATCGCTATTGCGTAGTAACTGGGATTGGGTGCGCGGAGCCCCTTCATTCAACTACCAACCATGGTACAGGCGTAGTATGGACCACGGCACCCTCTTGGGGTACCAGCTCCTACCGACCGAATACCAAAATGCTACATAGGCTTATCAGGCTCAGCTGACTAGGCCCTTTCAACTAATTACCAGAGTGCGGACCGGGCGTACTAGGCCCCTTTCGACCGACTCAACCATGGACCGGGCATCAGTATGCCCGGTCCATGGTTGACAAGGACCCAGTGGTCCTTCCGATCGACTCAAACCATGGGCAGGGCATACTGGGCCCTTCCGATCACTCAAATCATGGACAGGGCATACTGGGCCCTCCCGATCGACTCTCAAAGCGTGGACCGGGCGTACGAGGCCCTTCCAACCAGCTTTGCTACAACTATACAACACACGTACACGCATACCTTTACTCAAGTCACCATTACTTAGCGAGTCGTCCTACGGTGCGGAGACTATCGACGCTGGCAGCAGTGATGTCTTCTCATCAGGAATGAACGCTGTCTCACCATCGGTTTCTTAGGACTCTGTTCAGTTTCATTACCATTAATCGCAGGCACTTCATCCTCATCGAAGATCTTGGTTAGAGTAGTAAATATTTCTACCAGGTCTTCAAAATCCCTGAAGCATACAAGTTTTAATAAGCCTACTTGTGAACAAGGTTAAAGCTATTGATGCTTTACTTTTATTCATAGAGACTTATCCAAACTCTAGTTATGACGAAGTGTTACTGTACATTTTTTTGAGTCATATTTCATGCACTAGCTATATAGTAGATTGTATGACAAGGGAGCAAAATGGTATTTTTACGGCGAGGGCGCTATTTTGAACCACGAGCGGAGCGAAGGATTCTAGAATAGAATCCCGAGCGTAGCGAGGGATTTTAACGTAGAATCATGAGCGCAGCGAGGGGTTCAAAATATTGCCCGAGAGAAAAATAATTTGCTCTCGAGTCATATACTCTACTTTTCATCCCCTTTCTATGAGAAAATAAATAACAGAAGGTGTTATATTTATGAATATATTTAATAAAATTAGACCTGTGAATATAAGTTAAAATTAATTTAAATTTACGTACCAGCCAGTTATTCACACAATTTGCGTTCGATTTCTATGAATGATATACGTTCCAAATTCAAATCACTTTTCCGCCCGCTAAATGAGGAACAAAGCGACACTTTTCGAATAGAAGGGATGAAAAATAATGTGTGACTTTACAAACATACAACCAACAGACATCCAAGTACATCTAAACCACCATTTGTGGATTACACACAGTGTTTCGTAAGGGGGCTGAACCCATAACACTCAGCACAGTGTGAAGCGGTTTTTGAGGACCACACAAAGTGTTGTCTCGTGCAGGAATGAACCTACAACACTCGGCACAGTGTCAAGTGGCGAGATGGTCGCTTTACCACTACGCCAACCGTGCACTATTCGTGTAACGGATGAAGATGATACATAGGTAGTAGGTACGATGACAGATAGTGGATTGATTTTAAGCCGCACATGTGCCCACTTCACCTGACCGTTGACTCCAACAGAGCCTTATTCGTGCTAGGTTCTGAATATGAGGAGCCTGTTTCTGCTTTACCTGTAACCAATCAATCAGCCTACCGCAGTCCACTGCTGGACGTAGGTCTCTTCTGAACACACGCCACAGTACACGGTCTTCAGCCTTCCGCATCAAGTCCAACCCAGCTAACTTTTTCAGATCGTCGGTCCACCTAACACGGGGCACGCGTCAAATCAAGATGACGATTTGACGCGTGCCTCTAATAAATCAACCAGACAAAGTGATAACTAAACTGGTAAATTATTTATCAAAAATAGATAAAAAGTATGCATTGATCAATTAATGAATTTCATAAACAAAAAAGTTCATATAATATCTTTTTGGGTTTACGCGAATATATACACATTGAAATTAAACTACATTACACACACTCACACATTGGACAGGAGCTAAAGGACATATAGCTGACATAAAACATAAATGATCAACAAAGCCTGCTGTGTGTGAACATGTAGAACAAGGAACTAACCACAACCTGCGATTTGCTAAACCAAGGATGTTCCAAGGATGATACGTGAGGCTAATGAAGTTAAAAAAATCGTTCAAGTGCGAGTCTGACCCGCGCACCGAAGATTCCGTACGCATTTTACCTTATTTGAGGTTGGTGCTAATTACGCTAGTCCTCTAAATCTGTATGAGCGCCCATACAACTTAGAGGACTATCTTAAATGGAGTCTACTATGTATGTATGGGGACACCCTTGAATTTTCCACTTTTTTATTTTTTGTAATTTTTCCTTTATTTGTGCTGTAAGACCCTGCTTTTGGTCAAATTTCATGATTCTAGTTCAACGGGAACTACCATATAGGTTTTCGACCCAAAACCTAGAGGGTACTTACGGTTGACCTAGAATTGTCGATTTTGGTTAAAACCAAGGTGTTACAGTGCAAGTAAAGAAAAAATCCGAAAATTAAGAAAAGTTGAAAATTTAGGTTAATTTTGGTACTTACAAGTTTTCGTAAAATCTAATTTTGACCATATCTTTTTATCGCGTTGACCCAGGACCCTGATTTTTATACACCTAATAGGAATTATAGACCTCAGTATCTGGTATAAATTTCAATTTGCTAGGTCCTCCCCTTCCCGAGAAAATCGGTGGTGACACACGGACAGACAGACAGACGGACAAGAAAGTGATCTTATAAGGGTTCCTTTTTTTACCTTGTGAGGTACGGAATCCTAAAAACACCCTAATTTCAATAGGAAAGGCAGTTGGAATGTCCCTGCAGCTTGGGATCCTGTCATAAAGCTAATGAAACCCAAGAAGGACAAAGTCACCAGAAAACCTAAGGACACTGTGAGCTCATTCTGCGTAAAAAGTAACACCAATAACTGAAAAATGTTCGGGTACTTTGACAAATATCACCTCAGTCTGCCGTGGCCATGAATCCTGTAAAGAATTCGAAACGTCGCGCGTCGGCTAGTAATAAATAAAAAAATGTAGTTTCTGGATTATTCGTGTTTAAATGTAATAACTTAGTGAAACCAATACAACGCGATTAAATCCGTAAACTGTAGTTTAAGTTGATATAGCTAGAAACAAAATCATTAAAACAATATTTAGCACTGATATAACCTGCTTAGAACGTCTACCTCTACATATTTTCAGTTAAAAAGCATTAGGCGAAAAATATGTTCTCAAATCGTAATTAGCATTTGTCTACGAGGCTGTAGGTTGATGAAATCATTAGAAACGGCAAAAATGTACAGAACTTATTTTAAAAACAACAAAATTCAACATATTGAAAATCCGATTACGGCTGACGCCGTCCTTCACAAAACGTTTTAAAAATTGTAAAGCGATCAAGCGCAAAATCATATATCATATAATTATAATCTTAATATATAAAATCCTTGCGTTACTGATTGACTGACAGACAAGCTACAGCCAAAACTATTGGGCGCAGGAAGCTGAAATTTGGCACGTATGTTCCTTGAGGACTGTAGGGGTGCACTAAGAAGGGATTTCCCGAAATACCCACGGGATCGGTCAAAACAGATAAATTAAAAAAAATGCGCAGGCGTAGCTGCTGGCGTCCTCTAGTATCATATATGGGTTCGACTCTTAAGTTCATTAAGTATCTGATTTCTTTTAACAATTCTATTAGAAGATGGATTAAGAATACAAAGTAGCTACACCATATCATTCGGTAAGTGTCGTAAAAAGCGATTAAGGAAAATAAACGAATCTTTGCAAAGAAACGACATATTCGACATCAAACCCTATACCAATTCGTCTGCCTAGGATGACGTAGCAGGTCAAATCCTCCTATTAACTCATAGTACCACCGCGAAGCAAATTAGGATGTGCATAGTCTGTGTGTCAATAAATTAAACTAACAGCCCACTTCTTGTATTCTCTTAGTTTGAAAATACATCTCTTAATTTAAAACCCTTGCGTTACTGACTGACTGACATGCAACGCACAGCCGATACTATCGGGAAAGAAGCGTAGAGGTGCACTAAAATAAACTATTTCTCAAAGTTCCCGAGGCAACGAAAAACTCGGCTAAATTAAAAAAAAAATTCGAGCGTAGCTGAGGCATCCTCTTGTCATAGATATAAAACTATTCATTTTACAAAAGTCTTCATTTCGAGTTTAGCTGACAAATACATATGTACCGTACCTAACTTTAATTAAATTATCATCCCATATTACCGATTCAGTAGCAAACTTGTAATGTTATTTCAGATAACAATATGGTGTTTATCTTCTATAATAATAGATAACAATCATTATTATAATCAGCCTCTACCGATGTTGTTTATGAGGACTTGACACTGAACCAACACTTATTTTCTACATGGTTAATTATGGGTTTATTTTGAGTATAATCTTAACATATGCTGGTTACCTAACTTTTAACGGCTCGCTCAATTTGGATGTAATTCTGTATAATTATATTTATATTGGTTCCAGGGCGATTTGATAATACTATCAGATGCCTCGATTTAAATAGCCTCCGCTACAGATACAAAATTGTAACAATGACCATCTCGACGATCGATGAAGCACGTTTTCAAATAAAAAATCTACATGATTATTCGGTCCATGCCTATGCTTCGATGACACAGATAGACAAACAGATCCCCAGGACATGTATAAAACGCAAATAGAGGCGAAATATACTCGGCTGTCTTTGCGTCGTGGATTAAAATTAATGATGGTTTGTCAAGAATTAGATAGATCTTATAGGTACATTGCTTTTTTAAATCCCTTAGTAATTTGTTCGTGTTACTAAAAGGTTTCTTATTGTATTATGTCAAGCTGTAATCTAAGCAAGCACTTTTTCAAACAATGATTTTGTATTGTATAACGGAAAAGTTAAATAAATATTTGACACATTCGTAAAGGGTACGATATACAATTTAGATAAAAATGTAATGAATAGACTCGTAGTAAATATGTAGTTATTCCGGGCGCTGAAAAGTGCACCGCTATTGGACCTCGCCGCTACGTATGTCCGTCAAGGCCACCGTGGTGCCCCAAGCCTGGCCCAAGAGGCGTTGTATTCCTAGAGTTGAAAGGCATTTTAACGACTTTACCATCTTTAAATATAATTCAACGTTTCTTTTCTCTAGAAAATAATATAATAGAAAAGGAATTGAAAACTTAATTCTAAATAATAAATAATAATTTTACCTTTGCAGACACCTCTACCACCACCAATATGGATGAAACCATACTACGCCATCGACAATCAAATCGCATGTCCTCAACCTGAGTTAATACAATACATGGCTACATGCCCGAACTTACACAGGAAGAAGACTGCCTAGTCGCCAATGTATTCGTGCCTGACACCAAAGAGAGGAACCTCTCTGTTCTTGTATATGTGAATGGAGGCGCCTTTTAAGTAGGTTTTGGCAACTGGCTCAAGACAAAGGAATTAATGAAAGACAAAGATATTATTGTAGTGAATTCGTCTTGGAATAACCGGTTTCCTTTGTCTCGGTACTGATGATGCTCCCGGTAACGCTGGCATGAAAGACCAGGTTGCTCTGCTTCGCTGGGTGCAGAAGAACATTGCAGCTTTCGAAGGAAATCCTAATGATGTCACTCTAGCAGCTTACAGCGCAGTTTTCGCTTCGGTAGATCTGTTAATGATATCGAAATCTGCAGAAGGGCTATTCCACAAAGTAATACCGGAAAGTGGTGCCAATCTAGCAGTGTTTTCAGTGCAGCCGGATCCAATAAAAATCGCTAAAGACCACGATAAAGCACTGAATTTTACAGATGTTGATGATATTTAGAGTCCGTGTGGTGACAGATTAAGAATACGGAATGTCACCACCCCATATCATCCCATGGGTGTCGTAAGAGCCGACAGAGAGAGCATATTATGCAGAGAACAGCACTGTAAGAGAAGGAAAACTTGATACAAACCCTATACCAACCCGTTTGGCCAGCGTGGTATAGTAAGCCAATTCCTCCTTTCAAAGGAGAGGCCTAGTCCAGCAGAGGACTGTTAAAGGCTGACGACGATGATGATGATATTTATGCTCTTGATGAGTTCTACAAAAGTCTGCCATGCGAGATATTAACAGATAGCGGATATGTTTTTTGATAGACCTGATTCTACTTTTATGTTTTCCCCCTGTGTTGAGCGTGATACTGGTGATGGTCCTTCCTCACCGAATCGCCTTTTAGTATTCTAAGTAAAGGGGATTATAAGAAAATACCTCTGTTATATGGCTTCGCTGACATGGAAGGATTATTGCGAGTGATGTTCTTCGACATATGGAAAGATACAATGGATAAGAAATTTTCTGATTTTTTACCAGCCGACTTGAAGTTTGACAATGAGAGCAAAAAAGAAGAAGTTGCTAAACGCGTTAGAGTATTTTACTTTGGTGATAAGCCTATTAATAACGATTATGTACTGGCATATTATATAGATTACTTTTCAGATGTAATATTCCCTTATTCTACATTGAGGACGGCGAAGTTACATGCTGAGGCAGGACATGATCAGGTGTATCTGTATGAATATTCGTTTGTGGATGAAGATACTCCTGTGGTGCCGTACACTAATTTACGTGGAGCCAGCCACTGCGCACAGACGGTTGCTGTGTCTGATGGCATTAGCTTTATGGGTACTGACGAAGTTAAAATAACAGAGAAGTACAAGAGTAAATAAAGGGCAAAATGCGCACCACTTGGTATAACTTTGTAAAAACATGGTACAGGTAACATATATTGCGTGCAGCAGTCATAGTATGTTACCGCATAATTTTTTTTTTACCGGCAACTCCCGAACTAGGAATAAATTCTGCGTCGTGGGGGCTTAACAAACATACAACCAACGGACACAATGGACACCCAGACTCGAAACAGCAATTTATGAATCACACAAAGTATTGTCTCGTGTGGGAATCAAACCTACGACACTCGGCGCAGTGTCTAGAGGCGAGGCAGCCGCTTAAACTACTACGCCAACCGTGCAGTCTTTGTAGCCGAATAGTTTTTATTTCAACCAAATTATCATAATTGTAATAATGGTCGACTTTTTATCCTGTATAGACATAACAAAATGCTAAGACTTGACAAAATGATACTTTCAGACTTTTTAACAAACAATTAGAAGAAAAAGAAGAAAATCTTATTTAGATTAAAGATGAAAAAAAATTACTTTTCGATTTCAGTAAGCCTGTGCCAGTTGGCTCGAGTCTCCCCGCGTGGCCAGCTGCAGGCGCGGACAAATCACCGTACATGTCTTTAGGAGAGACAATAGAACTTCGTGGAGCACTATTGGAAGTGCGTAGTCGGTTATGGGACGCAATATATAAAAAACACTACAGAGAACCGATACCACCACTGCAGCCACCCAAATCTCGTTCAGAGTTTTAGAATAAATAAGTTATAATAAATAAAGTGATGGTACACAAAGAACAATGGCAGAATTCGGTCTGGGTTTGTTGTGGCGACCTTAAACTTCATATGAACAAAACAAATTGGTTTTATTTTCTACGATTTTTAATATTTTCACTTTATCTCGTTAAAGCTGGAGTATTTTATGATGATAAAAAGCATTCCAATTGATTACGAACTAGGTACCTACTTTATTATTTGATTGTTGCCATAGACAATGGTGTGACAGGAATAGACGTGAGTGCTATTGATCCGTATCAATTATTAAAATATAATTATTAAAATGCAGTTATTTAATCTTTAATTAACATTATATCAATAAGCTAATAATTTTTGAGGCAAAACAACTTTTAAATCAAATAAAAACGTCACAGCATCGTTTTAATGTTGTATCGATTTCACATAAAATCGATTTAAAATGTGCAGCTCTGCTTTTGTCTTTGGCCGTGACAGTTAGATGCTACAGAATACTTCTGCGTTTTGATGTCAATCTGACATATTTTCATTTGATAATTCAAACGTACCTACATTGTTCATTCTTAACTAAAAACTAAAACACCGATATCTTGTTTTTCCGGGTTTCCCGAGTGAAAATAGAATCATTTATAGACTCTGTTACTTACGCCGAATTTTTTGAAATATTTTTTATTACTGTGCGCTTCAATTTAATTTCAGACATTTCGATGTATGGAGATCTGCCATTGTCATTTGTGATCGGATTGTATTTTGTTGAATAAAGTTATTAGTTTATTGCTATTGTAAATTGTGATTGGCACAGAAGATACACAGAGAGGGACAGAAAGAACTGTCCCCCGCACCCGCACCTTTGGACGCATCCTGCGCAGGCCTCCATCAAGCCCACGAGGTGCGTCCACTCCCGGGATCTCGCTTAGCTTCACCGTGGGTGCCCTAACCATGGTTACTGAGCCCCACCACCACGACAAGGTGGATATCTCACAGGGGGGGAATGGTTCTACACCTAAGACGTATTGACCAGCGATAACAATAAAAGCAAAAAATATAGCATAGTTACTTTACCATGGTTTGATACAGTTACAATATGTGTATATCGGCCTTTTGACGCGCTTGGTATTCTTGTGTTACGGTAGCTTCACTTCTACGTATTGTTATTATTAAGAATGGTCAAGAGTATTATCAATATTTTATGCGTAACATGAGTATGAGAACACATCACATAGCCACTGATATCACGTCCATCCGTTTGGCAGAACCTAACTGAATTTCATTTGGATAACAATAGCACTACTGAAAATACGCGAGTCTCAACTCACAAAATAACGTTCGTTAGGCCTCACCATAAGGGTGAGTCATCATTCATCGCTTTTCAGCGCCGAGTGTAGTGGCGTCGATTCACACAAAACTATAGATTAAGTGATGCACAAATTGTTGTTTCGATTTTGAGTTATTTGTTTTGATTGGGTATACTTCATAAACATTAATGAAGTCGACTGTAATACATGATTCATTAATAGAGTGGACGTCGCCTTTCTAACAAAAAAGAAATATACAAAATATTTGTATTCAGGTTTTGAATGAGATAAATCGTGATAATTACTATTAGACTGGTTCTGGTAGCAAGATTAATAAAAGTAGTATCCATAAAATGCTTTGAGATTATTGTAGTCACACGACAGTCGTTCTGTAAAGCTGCAAATAGATCAAGAAGCGGATCGTGCGCTCAAAGGTGAAAATCTTGGATGCAACTGGGATGACACTAGGACGATGTTGATGATCATAATGGAAGAATACAAAATAATTAGAATTGTCTCATTGAATATTTAGTTGGTTATGCTTCTTATATAATTTTATTGTTACAGGGTCCACTTTCACCGCCAACATGGACAGACCCATTAGACGCCATCGATAGTAACGTTGTATGCGCACAAGTTGGTCAATCTGTGAGAGAAGACAAAAACTGCCTCATTGTACATATGTACGTGCCTGATACCCAATCGAAGAACCTATCAGTTCTCGTGCACATACATGCTTTTCAACTAGGATATGGAGACGGGTCCAAATATAAAAATCTTCTGAAAGACAAAGATATCATTCTCGTGAATTTCAATTATCGACTCGGAATACAGGGCTTCCTACGTTTGGGCACTGAAGATGCTCCTGGTAATGCTTGCATGAAAGATCAGGTTGCTCTGCTTCGCTGGGTACAACAAAACATTGCTGCCTTTGGAGGAAACCCTAACGATGTTACTATATCAGGAGAGAGCGCAGGCTCCGTTTCAGTTGATCTTTTAAAGATTTCAAAACAAGTTGAAGGATTGTTTCATAAAGTCATACCAGTGAGTGGTGCAAATCTTGCTGCTTTTGCGATACAGAGTGATCCGCTCCAAACGGCTAAAGATCATGCCAAAAAAATAAATTTCGTGAATAGTGAAGATATCTTTGCACTAGAAAAATTCTACAAGACACTTCCAGTCGAAACTTTAAAGGCAGACGGGTTTTTCGATAGACCTGATTCTACTTTCATGTTTTCGCCTTGTATAGAGCGTGACACTAATGATGGAGCATTTCTCACCGAACCACCTCTGAATATTCTGAGAAGAGGAGATTATAAGGAAGTGCCTGTATTGTATGGGTTCGCTAACATGGAAGGTTTATTCCGTTTACCGCAATTCGATTCATGGAAACATGGAATGAATAATAACTTTTCCGACTTCTTACCAGCTGATTTGAAGCTTGAAAGCGAAACCTAAAAAGAGCAAATTGCCAAACAAATCAAGGAATTTTACTTTGGTGACCAGCCTGTTGACGATAATAATAAACTGTCATATGTGGACTACTTCTCAGATATGTCTTGTTTAGTTATCCTATGTTGAGGTCGGTCAAGCTGTATGCTGAGGCAGGTCATTATGAAGTATACCTATATGAATATTTCTTTGTGGATGAGGACACTCCTGTAGTGCCATATACTGACAACGTACGCGGGGCTGGACATCGCGCACAGTCGGATGCTATTCGTGATGGCAACGGCGAATCTGGAAAATATATGAATATGAAGAAGAAAATGCGCGAAATGTGGCATAGTTTTATCAAAACAGGGTAAGTGTGATTGCAATTCAATCGAATGAACATTAAGTTTTTTATTCAAAAAAATAAATTGAGCCTCAGAGTAAATTTGAAAATTTTCAGCTATATGCTCATCATCATCTCTATCATCAAAAATTATCAAAGCAATATTGCCTCTTTGTTGTTAATGCGATCTATTTTGTGAGTTACGTAGTCAAGCTTTTCAAAATATTATCATTTTATGTTTTATCTTCAACTCTAGCAAGCCTGTGCCAGAAGGCTCGAGTCTGCCAGCGTGGCCAGCTGCAGGTGCAGACAGATCACCGCACATGTCGTTGGGAGAGGTGCTGGAACTTCGCGGAGCTTTGTTAGAGAAGCGCTCCTGCTTCTGGGACAACATCTACAAAACCTACTATAGACAACCCATACCACCCTCACATTAAATTTCCCTATTACATACATAATGCCACTTATACAATAATATTATCCACAGCTACAATATTATAATTTTTACTTGATAGTGTTTTTTGGATATCTATTATTAAGGTCAAATTTTAGTATAGTTGTTAACATTTTGGTTTGGGTATTTTAGAGTGTACCTGTTTTTTGGTGTTTCTTGTTTAATTATTTGTTAATCAATAAATACTTTTTAAATGAGAGTTTCGTTGTACTGAATTCTTTATTGAGCTATGTATTTATACTCACATTTAATTCGTAATTAAGATAGTAAATTATGTGACTCGTGATGTGACCTATTTGATAAGAATAATTATGTTGCGCTCGAATCTTTGGAACTCATTCTAAGCAATTTGTGCTCTCAAACGTTGGGAAAAATACACTAGAGTGAAAGAAAATTATTTTGTGAAATAATTATTTCTTAATAATCATTTAGTATGAATGTAATTACATTCATACTACAAATATTTAAGATTTACACAAATACACAGTACAAAAAAAGTAAATCAGAAAAGTCTTCTAAACAACGAACACTTGAAACGTTTGTTCTGCATTCGAATAACGTAATTAACGACCGAATTATAAAGAAGAATGGCAAAATCAGTGTCGCTTATTTATGAAAGCGAGCATGAATGAATTTATATACATTTTATAGAATGATAGCTGTAGTTTATTTTATTAGTTATTATTCTTTTTTATTCAATGGGATAAAACAAATATCTAATAAAGAAATATTTTGTTACATCTGAAATGCACATAGCAATAACTAAACGTCAAAAGCGGGATTTTAAAAGAATCATTAAATCCTCTTTTATGAAATCGTTAGAAACCTTAAAAAGAAAAACGACGAATCGCGTGAATTTCTTGTCATCTGTCATTGATACAGTTGTCACCTACGGTTGTCACAGATCTTATGAATGAATGTCTGTATTATATTTATTTTACGCATTTTCGCATTGTTTTGTTAACTTTTCTTAGCTTAGCTTTCGTTTCTGCTTTCAGTTAAGCTTTTGCATCCTGAGTGTTGAATACCTACTTATGGTGTTACACAATTATGTTGTTGTGATTCTGGACATACCTTTGAGACAAAAATCTAATACGTATTGTTATTTTGAACAGATTTTTTTATTTGTGTAGAATGGGATTTGATGTTTATACATTATGTGCATTGTATGATATCTGGGATATATTTGTCGTCAAGCTATTATTCCGTCACCAGTTCAGTTTTTCGAAGAAGTCGGAGGCATTTTAAAATGGTTCAAATGTTAATAAATGCTTTGTTACCAAACATATTTTATTTTATTTTCAAACATATTTACTATTTTATGATACAAAAATAGGGCTGATGAAACGCCAAATCAGTAAAGTACCCCTAAATGCTAAATAGCGCGAGAGTTTGCAAAGTATAATAATTAGTGTAAGTTTGCTGGATAGAATATAGAGCAACATAATTACAGCGAAGTGTGATATACCTATATAATTATAAAGAAAATCTTAGAAGTAAGTGTTGGTAAAGGTACTCTCAGATAATTTAACATTCCAATCACAGTTCTGTTATGCTCATGATACCTACGTATTAGGAAAGAGCTCAAAATATTTACATAGGTAGCTCCTTGAAACGTCACCTCATCGTCACCTGACGTTAGTCATTAGCGTTCTGCGCAATGTACGTTTATTCACTGTACTGCACATACGTGAACTTATAACTGTGACAACTGTGACATTAGTGACCACAGATGATATACTATAACCATATTAGTGACTCACTTCAGACCTGCCCACACTAAATGCGCGAGGTGTAACTTACAACTCTTTAACCAAAGAGTATACAAATACTACGTAAGAAGAGGCGGATGTGCCATAGATCATGCGAGTGTTGAGGTTTTAGGTGGAAGAATAAGCAAACTCTGTTATTTATCACAAATCATATTAAATATATTCATAAAATATTACCACGACACAATCTACATAAGAAGAAAATGTAACCATAGTTACCAGTCAACATTACTAGTGTGGAGACACGCAGCTAGTGCTGTACATATCTCAACACTCCTCCTAAATGATAACTTGGTTTACAGTTATTATTTAATACACAACTATATATCTAACTTAAATAAACCAACAGTAAACTAACCAACTGAGAATTAGCATAAGAACTTATCAATGCATTTATAAAACTTGTCTTTGCTCAAACTTTTAGTCATAACATCAGCTAAATTTTCATTGGTGCAAATATGTTCAATACTGATCACCTTATTGACAACCAAGTCTTTTATGTAATGAACCCGTATATCAATATGTTTTGTACGCTTAGAATTCTCGTAATTTTTGGCCATTGATATCGCAGTTTTGTTGTCAACAAGTAACACGGCATTCACATCACAACCTAAGTGTCTACATATGCCTTTTAAATTAACTATTTCCTGTGCTAATGATGCGGCAGCTACGTACTCGCTTTTGGCAGACGATAAAGCTACACATTGTTGCTTTTTTGAAAACCAAGCAATGGGGTTTTGCCCTTGTAGGATAATACCACCGCTAACACTTTTTCTGTCGCTTCTATCTCCAGCCCAATCGGCATCCGAAAATCCGTATAAATTTTTGTCATTTGTCTTTTTAAATAATAATCCCATTTCCTTTGTTTCTTTCAAATAACGTAATACTCTTTTTCCAGCTTTCCATAATTCTTCATTCGGTTTATCTAAAAATCTGCTCAGATATGATACTGCAAATGTTAAATCCGGTCTTGTTGTTACGGTTAGATAAATTAGACTTCCTATTAGTTCTCGATACGGTACATCTAAAACTTCTGTATTATCCTTTATTTCTATATTGTAATTTCTTTCCATGGGAGTTTTAATTCCGTTACATTCATCCATTTTGAATTTAGTTAATATCTTTTCAACCATTTTTGTTTGTTTCAGTTCTAAAGTATCTTTATTTCTTTTAACTTCCATTCCGAGAAAGTTCTTCATTTCGCCCATATATTTTGCGTTAAACTCCTCCTTAAGTGCTTTAATAGTATCTTCCCCGTTTCCAATTATCAGGATATCATCCACATAAATTAGCATCCAGCCGTCTTCTTTGTAATATAAACAGTAATCATATTCTGATCTTTGGAATCCGTTAGCTTTCGCGAAGTCGTCAAGTGTTTCATTCCAACACTTTGGTGATTCAACCAACCCATACAATGCTCTCTTTAGTTTTAATGCTGTTTTATTATTTTTTATTTGTAATCCTTGGGGTATTTTGATATATACATCAGACTTCAATTTTCCATTCAGGAATGCAGTTGGAATGTCAAGTTGAATAATCTTTAAATCATCTTGTACAGCTTTTGATAAGATCATTCTTATAGTAGAATGTCTAGCAACGGGTGCATAAATGCAGTCAAAAATATCTTCTTTCTTTTGTTGGAAGCCTCTAGCTACCAGTCTTGCCTTTTTTGTTCCATCGTCTTTTTGCTTAAATATCCATTTTGTATCTATGAGCTTTCTTCCATCGGTTATTTCTTGTTCTTCCCATGTTTCTAATCTTTGGAGTGCATCTAATTCTTTATTAATTGCGGTTTTCCATTCTGGTTCTCTTATAGCTTCTTCGAAAGTTTCTGGTGCATTTGCACTGAGACATATAACAATGTTAGTTTCATTTATGTTTTCTACATTCGTCTCGTAATCTTTAAGATAAGCAGGAAATTTTATCGTTCTTTTGGGTCTGGTTCTTTCTTCTTCAGTTTGATCGTTATTCATTTCTGCATCTTTAAATTCATCTTCCTTTTCTACAATATCTTCCTTTTCTGTATTGATTTCTTCTTCTTTATCTTGAATATACCTTACTTGTTTCACTTCTTCGTTATTTTTGAACTTAATGTCGCTTTCATCAAATCTTACATCCCTGGATAGAACTATCTTATCTTCTTCTGGATCCCATAATCTGTAACCAACGGTTCCATAACCTACCATTCTTGTTTCTTTTGCTCTCTTGGCTAACTTGTCCGGTTTGGGTACTATAGTTGCCCAAGCTTTGGAACCAAAAACTCTCAATCTCGATAGGTCGTTTTTACCAAAAAATATTTCGCTTGGTGTCTTGAAGCATATGGCCCATGATGGCGATCTGTTCAATTGGTAAACTGCACATTGTATCGCTTCGCACCATAAATGTTTTGGCAAATTAGTTTCCGCCAATAGAGTCCTCGTTTTGTCACATAATGTGCGGTTCATCCGTTCTGATATGCGATTATGTTGTGGCGTGTAGGGTAAAGTATATTCTAAACTAATCCCTTTATTTCTGCAAAAAAAATTTCAAACTATTACCAGTGTACTCTCCACCATTATCGCATCGAATTCTTTTTACTTTATTCCCCGTTTCGTTTTCAATTCTTAATACATAGTTCATCAGTCGTTCTGTTGCTTCAGATTTGCTCTTCAGGGGATACACTACGCAAAAATGAGAAAAATCGTCAATAATCGTCATAAAATATTTTTCACCATTAGGTCCTTGTTGTCTGATCGGTCCAGCTATGTCTGTGTGAAGCATTTCGGCTATCATTCTCGTTCTAGGCTTTGGGACAGGTGTGAATGGGCTTCGGGTGGCTTTACCTTCCATACAGGGACTGCAAATTCTCTCAGATACAGGTAAGTTTAATATATTAAGACTTTTTCTATTCAAATGACCCAAACGTTTGTGCCATAGATCTGCTGCATCACTAGCATTACAGATTTCGTACTTACATAATTCGGCTTGTAACTTATACAACTTTCCTTGCACGTTGCCGCATAAAAATGTCTTATAATTAAATATTTTAACATTGTTTTTATTAAAGTTTACATTAAAACCTGCCTCGACAATCTTTTTCACTGATAGTAAATTGTATGAAACATCTTTCACAATTAGAGCATCAATATTTATCTTATTATTTTGATATTTTATTTTAAGTTTACCTCTTTTATTAGTTGTAATACATTGGCCGTTAGCTACGAATATTTTTACATGTTTATCTAAGTACGTAATATCCGTCATATAATTTTCATATTTTTCATTTATTAAATGATCCGTACATCCCGAGTCTACAATTAGTTCTATGCTACCACACTCACTCACATTAGCAATAATATCGCTAGCAACGAAACCTATTTCTTCGTCTTCTGTGTCTGCTGCTGAAGCATGTTGATACTTTGCATGTCGTGCACTTGAAAATCCTCTAAATGAGCGTCCACGCGCCTTTGGATAGCTCCGTCCTCGTGTCAATGACCGTCCTCTACTCGGCCCTTGTCCTCGTCCTGATCCTCTGCATTCAAACGACTTGTGTCCACGTTTCCCACAGGAGTGACACGTGAGGAAAGCATTATTCTCATAACTTTCACTATTTCCGTCCATTTTTAACTTTGTCTCCATATCAAGTAGTCTTGCTTTAACAAATTCTAGGTTCAGTTGTTTCTCGGATGCCATAGTCTCTATTGATGTAATTACTTGATCGTATATTTTTGGAAGAGAAGACAGCAGATAGCAAATTTGGTCTTCTGCATCGACGTTAACGTTAATAGCCGCTAATTCGCTAAGAATTCCTTCAAATTTTAGGAAATATTGCTGTAAGTTACTTTCATTGTCATAGCGCATTGTTATAAGCTTCCGTTTTAAATAAAATTTGTTACAGACTGTTTTTCGTTCAAATATGGCTTCTAATGACGTTAACATTTCTTTGGTTGTATTTGCATTCTTTACAATGTCAATATATTTGTCGCACAGACATTGTACCAAAATTGATTTTGCTCGTGAGTCATCTTTCAAAAATGATACTAGAGCATCTTTTTCCGTTGGTATCTCTTTTAATAATACATTGCTTAATTGTTTTTCTTCCAGCAGTAATTTTAGTCTAAATTTCCAATGACTGAAATTTGAATTTTCAGTCAAAATCGGCAGAAGAGACCCCGCAGCTGTCATCTTTCTTTCTTATAATTTAGCCGATATTATTTTTCGTGGATCGCAACCCAATATATTTTTGTTTACTTACTGCACGCGATCTGCTACCATGTTGAGGTTTTAGGTGGAAGAATAAGCAAACTCTGTTATTTATCACAAATCATATTAAATATATTCATAAAATATTACCACGACACAATCTACATAAGAAGAAAATGTAACCATAGTTACCAGTCAACATTACTAGTGTGGAGACACGCAGCTAGTGCTGTACATATCTCAACAGCGAGACTTTCAGCTTTGTATGAAACGTGCAGGGAGAACTCGTACCAACATAAAGATACTAATAGACATCGTTTTTATGTTGTCAGCATTGTCATATTCGTCAATATAGGGATGTACCCTCTAGTGATTAACGAAAAATCGATATCGATAATATTCGGTAAGAGAAATAATTATAATTATGTTTCGACTAGAATTATACTTTTCCAACACAAATAAAAGATGTATATAATATTTATGTGTTTATTCAAATAAATTAGCCTATTCTATAAATCTATTCTAGATTAGCGAAGAAAATACGCAGAACTAAAAGATATATGTATGTATATGTAATGTAAAGGTTTTCATCATTTCTTCTGTAATAGGATTTAAAGAAATGTCTATAGATACAAGGCACAGCTGTTTTTCTGACTTGAGTTCCCTTTTTTTTTAAGTCTTTCGGCTTAAAATGCTTGCCACACACATAGTTCAACTGATGTAATTTTTCAATGGGCACATAAATCAAGTCTTGGTTTCCAGTTGCAGCTACCCATTTTTACAACTAAAAAGAAAAAAAAAATAGATTTTTTAGCCCTTGTGCCAATTTCTAATAACGAATTATCGATAACTGACAGGCAGCACTATTGTTTACCTACAAAGTACTAGGATATGAAACTTTAGAATATTTCCTTATTTTTTATGTTTCATTGAAATATATCACATTATATAACATTATAAATATTCATTGATTTTTATCTAGGGACATTTTGCCATAAATAACTACCCTTTTTTCATTGCTTGACCAGCATGTTGTTGTATGCCATATTTCGCACGTTATTTTGCTTGTTTTCATTGCGCTCCTTTCAATGCTAATCAAATAAATATAGTAACACTAACACTAGAAGTGTAAAATCACATTTATTTGGTATACACAAAGCACTTTTACAGTATGTTTTTTACGTTTTATAAACAAACTACATAACGCGGCAAAGTTCAATCTGGATAATAATGTGACAGTTGTGACATTTGACACTATTGACAGCCAAGGCGGTGATGTACGTATAACCCGTCTAACTTTGAAAGAATACTGTTCCAAGGGTACATAGTGAAGGATGCTATCTTCACGTTTTATACATATAATAGTAGCCATTAAAAAGATAGCACGTTTCATACATTCGGTTTTTTCTTAGGAACTTGCGCCAGGCTGTCTTTAACTTCATTTTCTATTAAAATCCCATAACATAAAAATATTCTGTAATTACATTTTACTTAATAGGCATTAGATCTATCGTTTTAAAGTATTTGTACTAATGCTCGCGAAGTCTTAATGCGACACTGATAATGTACGGTGGTTTGCCATTGTTCTTTGCCAATTATGGTTGATAACGACCATTTTAGGATCATATAATGTACCTATATAATTGTATGAAATGCTTTGCTCAGATCCAAACAGTATTATCATATAAAATTTACGGAGTCAGTCACAACAAGCGAGTATGAAGCGGTGGACGTGTTTGGTTGTGTTGTGTGTCGCGGCTACGACAGGGAGTGAAGCACAAAAGGGGGAATGGTTGGAAGTGAAAATTGCACAGGGAGCGGTGCGAGGACACAGAGATGACACTGGACAACTGTTCGTGTTCTTCAATATACCTTACGCCACGGCTCCTACGGGTGAAAACAAGTTCAAGGTACAGTAACAAACGGTTTTAAGAAAAGTCAAAACGTGCGATAAAAATAGCTACCTATCTATGTATAACTTCAGTTGTCCGGGGTTATCGTTTAAGTGCTTAAGTAATTGTAATACGACTTTACTAGAAGATATTTATCAACATTTAGGGAAATAATACGAACACGAAGTATTCAGCGTGAATACTAATACCCATTAATTGCAAAATAACTGGCCCAGTAGATGCTGCTCTTCTCAAGAAAAAGAACATAACATGGATGTAAAAACGGGGAACAGCTGGTTCATAATATAGAGCGAGGCGTATCTTCTGCCTGTATTACGTGATCTGATTTATGAATTCTCTTTGATTAATTACCTGCTATAGTTAGTCGCTTATTGTGAGCCTTTATTGTTTTAGGCTCCTCTTCCACCGCCAACATGGACAGAGCCATACGACGCCATCGACAAAGGCGTCGTCGTATGCGCACAATTTGGTCAAACTGTAAGAGAAGATCAAAATTGCCTCATTGCAAATGTGTACGTGCCTGACACCCAAGCAAAGAACCTATCAGTTCTCGTGCACATACATGGAGGCGGTTTCCAAAAAAATATGGAGACGGAAGAAAATATAAAAATCTTTTAAAATATAAAGACATCATTCTCGTGAATTTCAATTATCGACTTGGAATACATGGCTTCCTATGCCTGGGTACTGAAGACGCTCCTGGTAATGCTGGCATGAAGGACCAGGTTGCTCTGCTTCGTTGGGTACAACAAAACATTGCTGCATTTGGAGGTAACCCTAACGATGTTACTATATCAGGAGAGAGCGCTGGCTCCGTTTCAGTTGATCTTTTAATGATTTCGAAACCAGCCGAAGGATTGTTTCATAAAGCCATAGCCGAAAGTGGTGCAAATCTAGCGGCCTTTGCGATACAGAGTGATCCTCTACAGACAGCTAAGGATCACACAAAAAAAATGAATTTCGAAGAAAGTGACGATATCTTTGCACTAGAAAATTTTTACAAGACACTTCCAGCTGAAACTTTAGGGGCAGACGCGTTTTACGAAGAACCTGATTCTACTTTCATGTTTTCGCCTTGCATAGAGCGTGTTACTAGTGATGGAGCATTTCTAACCGAATCACCTCTGAATATCCTGAAAAAAAGTGATTTCAAGAAAGTGCCCGTATTGTATGGGTTCGCTAACATGGAAGGTTTATTCCGTTTACCACAATTCGATTCATGGAAACATGGAATGAATAATAAATTTTCCAAATTCTTACCAGCTAATTTGAAGCTTGAACACGAAACCGAAAAAGAAGAAGTTGCCAAACAAATCAAAGAGTTTTATTTTGGTGATCAGCCTGTTGATGATAATAATATACTGTCATATGTGGACTACTTCTCAGATGTCTTGTTTAGTTATCCTTTGTTGAGGTCAGTGAAGCTGTATGCTGAGGCAGGTCATAACCAAGTATATCTATATGAATATTCTTTTGTGGATGAGGACACTCCTGTAGTGCCATATACTAATAATGTACGCGGGGCTGGACATCGCGCACAATCGGATGCTATTAGTGATGGCACCGGTGAATCTGGAAAATTTATGATTATGAGGAAGAAAATGCGTGAAATTTGGCATAACTTTATCAAAACAGGGTAAGTTTATGCAATCCAAACGAATGAACTTCAAGTTTTTTAGTTAGTAACTAATATTTATATAATACATTCAGGTTCGAAGAAGTATTGGACCTCAGTCTAACATGAAAACTCACTCAAGTTTATTAACTTCAGTGCGTTTTCATGTATGTCTGAGGTGAGATAAATAGTGACCTCTAAATGTAATTTAATGTAATACCTTTATGTTTTATTGTCGACTACAGTAAACCTGTGCCAGAGGGCTCGAGTCTTCCGGCGTGGCCGGCTGCAGGCGCAGATAGATCACCGCACATGTCGTTGGGAGAGGTGCTAGAACTTCGCGGAGCCTTGTTAGAGAAGCGCTCTTGCTTCTGGGACAACATCTACAAAAACTACTACAGAGAACCCATACCACCATCATATTAAGTTGCCGTAATGCATACATTAAATATTAAAAAAAAATGAAAAAATTAGTATGTTTTCCGGCATATTCAACCGCCAGACCATAAGTACTCGTATCATGTACGGTGCGCCATTTTTATAACCAGTATTCCTATATGAAAGTTATTCGCAGCTACAACAATTTAGACGTGTTTTCAGAATTACTGCGCTGAATTACTTAAGATTTTGGTGTTTTTTGTAGAACTATAAGTTGATAAATGATGATTTTTCCAACATAAGCGTTTCTTGTTTGTCTGTATTCGTAACACAGGATTTATTCCTAGCGCAGGAGTTGCCCAAAAAATATTAACTATTCGCTCGATAGGTACTTTACATTACTATTCTAGACAATATGGTTACATAATTACCTTATCATAAAATTGATTAAGTTATTGTTTGAATATTAAAGGTCAACGCTCATTAGAGCCACCCGGCACCCACTCCGCACGGCGTCCACGAGTGGACGTCGCGCGGTCAACCAGCGGACCGCGCGCCGTCAATGAGTGAACGCCGCGCGGTCAACGAGAGAACGTCGCTCGGTCCGCGCAGCAAGCATGCGAGCAGCGAGTTGCCACTGAGCCGTCCACGCGCGGACGGCGTGTGGTCCACCCGCCGCCCGCTCGTGGACGGCTTACGACAGAGGCGATCCGGTGACGCTACGGAGTTGATGTAGTGAGCGCACACCCATACAAATCCATATAAAGAATACTAACCGCACGAGGCGAGGCGGTGCGGAGTGGGTGCCGGGTGGCTCTAATGAGCGTTGACCTTAACACGTAGCCCTCATCTTGAGGTTTTGAAGTGCAAAGGCCAACATATTCACGTAGTTCAGTATTTAATCCGTTTCGTAAGGGACGGCTATAGCAAGTCGGTATAAATATACCGACTTGCTATAGCCAACCATATTAACTGCATCCAAGCTTACCAGTATAAGAGTTACTGCTGGATTCTTGACTTTAGAACAATGTGGAAATTCACTTTGAATATTAAATACGATAGTTTTACCGAATAGTAAAAAAGCGCTCCGCTAAAGACACATATGCGTCTGACTCATAACAAATAACCCATATTAAGCAGTGATTTTAAACTGCACATGGACTTGTTAACCATGTATTGCGCCAATTTGCTCCAAGTTGTGACAAAACAAAATATATTATACCAGATAACGTTATTGATGACATAGTTTTGATTACCACTTATTACGATAACCTCTGTCTACAGATAGTACCTACTTATCAAAATAACACAGATAGGTTACTCAACTGAAATCCGACATTGACGTAGGCATGTCTCATAATCAGAGCGAATGCCGTTTGGCTAGGGCCTCTGAGGCTCTGATATCTACTTTCGATAACGCTTGGTTGCCATGGCAACACAAGGAATTCCTTCTTCGATGACCACGTGATATACCGAAGGCTTATGTCAGTTCCATACATTTTTGAACTTAGCGATTAGCGATATCGTTAATCGAATGCCATTTGGCTAGGGGGGCTGAGCAGACACCCACTGAAGATTGGAAAAAGTAACCTCATAGACTACTATGGCCATATTTCTAATGTCCAAATTAACAATACTTGTTATCAAAGGCTCTTTCACTCAATTTCTCGGTTGCATATTAGAAAATCAAAACTTTTCTGAGCAAATTTCAAAAGAACAACGTATACATCAACAAAGTTTAAAATAACGATGGTCATTTGATCAAAAGTTCAGCTGACCAAAGTCTGGAATATCAATGTTTATATTATTTATTACACTATTGACCAAATCGTTTAAGTACAAAATCCCTAGTGCTAGTGCCTAGGGTTAGGTGCAACGAACTAAGTAAATAGGTGATGTTAGGTTCTCTTTTGACCCTTAACCCAAAAATAGGAGCCCTGCGAAGCTAGCTAAGGGCTCCGTCAACTTAGGTCACATTCTTCACACTAGTTTAATAAACTGAAGTTGACGGAGCCCTGCTTCGCAGGGCTCCTATTTTCGGATTAAGGGTCAAAAGAGAAACTAACATATCCTATTTAGTTACGGCGTATTGGTCTGGAGTAAATAGTACCACCAGAGCCTGCAAGGGAGTTGGTGTAATACTATCTGCGTGAATGAATGAGTGTGTAAAAGAGTTTGAATGTGTAAATGCTAGGCTACTATGGATGAAATTGAAAGTAGGACTTACTCGTGTCTTTATTATTGGGGTGTACAGCCCGGTCAATATAGTTACGGGTATGTCACAGCAAGAGCAAGACGAAAGGCAGAAGTTTTGGGAGAGTTTAAGAGAGATTTTGAGGAAATGTAAGGATAACGAAAGATTGATCTTGTAAGGGGATTTCAATGGATGGGTGGGAATTGTAAAACGAGATGGATTTGAAAAGGTGTTAGGTGCATTCGGTGATGAGAGTGTGAATGAAAATGGAAAAGCACTGCTTGGGGTATGTTTGGAGTGGAGCCTTTGTGTGACAAACACCATGTTTGATCACAAAAGGATACATATGTATACGCGTGAGGCGAAAAATGTTAGAAGAAGTATGATTGATTTTGTAATAGTAGATGAACGATTGAGAAAGAATGTGTTGGATACAAGGGTGTATCGAGGTATCGGCATCCACACAGACCACTTCTTGGTGTTGAGCCGGATAAGTGGGCTCTTTAAAGGATGGCGACACCGAGAGCATAACGAAAATAGAGTCTTGGAAAGAATAAAAGTTGAAAATCTACAAGTGAAAGATGTGAAAGATGAGTATAAACGAAGATTGATAGCAAGATTTGAGAGGTTCGATGGCATAAATGATATGGATGAATTGTGGCAGTCCTTTAAAGAAGAGGTAGTATGTGTAGCGTCTGAAGTATGTGGTGTGATCAAGAGAAGGAAAATACGAAAGGTTAAGAATATGGTGGGACAAGGATGTACAATAAGCAGTGTCAGAGAAAAAGAAAGCTTGGTTAGATTGGTTGGCTGTCAGAGCAAATGAAAGAATGGGAAAAGCAACGAGTGAGGACCTAGACGAAGCAAGAAAGGCGTTTGTTAGGTCAAAAAGAATAGTGAATGAAATGGTTAAAAGGAAAAAAGAGGAAAAGAAAGATGAGTTTGATAGCAGATTATCTGACGATTTCCGGAGAAACATTAAGTTTTTCTGGAAATCCGTTCGTGCAGTTCGAGGAAGAACTCAATCCTCAGAATACACATCGATCAGAGACAAGAATGGAAGGATAGTGAATGGTGAATCGTGCATGCTGAAGAGATGGAAAGAGTATTTTGAAGGGTTATTTGAAAGAACGGCGATAGAGACACCGATCGATGAAATGAATGGTAACGATAGTAATGATGAAAGCGTTATTGGCGTGGATGAGATCGAGAAGGCACTAGGAAGTATGAAAGTAGGTAAGGCTGCAGGATATGATAGGATTACAGTCGAAATGCTGATGGCTGGACAGGGCATCATAGTTGGTCAGTTGCAGCGGTTATATAACTTGTGCTGGAGCACCGGCCGAGTACCTAATGACTGGGCCACAGCTGTAGTTGTGCCTCTTTATAAAGGAAAAGGCTCGCAACAAGACTGCAAGAACTATAGAGGCATTAGCCTTCTCAGCATTGTTGGCAAATTGTATGCAAAGGTACTGATTGAAAGAGTTATGAAAGTAACCGACAAGAAAATATGGGATGTACAAGCGGGATTCCGAAAGGGTATGGGATGTACGGATCAGGTTTTTTCCTTACGAAGCATAGCCGAAAAGTTTTTGGCCAAAGGTCAAAAGGTCTATTGCGCATTCGTGGATTTGGAAAAGGCTTACGATAAAGTGGTGAGGAATGAAATGTGGTCGGTGCTGTCAATGAATGGGGTGGACAGCAGCCTCATTCGAAATCCCTTTATGAGGATTCTAGAGCTTGTGTGAGGATAAACGGGGCATACACTGACTGGTTTACCATCGAGAAAGGTGTTAGACAGGGATGTGTAGCGTCGCCGTAGCTGTTTAACCTCTTCATGGACAGTTTTTTGCAAGATTTAAAACATAGTGACTGCGGATTAAGGATGAATGGGTTACTCGTCAAATGCCTCCTTTATGCTGATGATCAGGTAATACTTACATCTTCAGCGGAGGAGTTGCAGGAGATGGTAACAATCATGCATGGTGTGTTAGAGAGGAAAGGGATGAAAGTGAATGTAAGTAAAACGAAAGTTATGGTTTTTGAAAAGGAGGAATGCGTTACGGCTTGTAATGTATTGATCAATGGACAGCGAGTGGAACAAGTGAATCAGTTTGTTTACTTAGGTACGTTGTTTACAAGAGTAGGTAAGAATGAAAAAGATATTGAAAGAAGAGTTAATGCAGGTAATAGTGTGAATAGAGCTCTGAAGGCGTTTATGAACAGTCAAAACGTGTCCAAAAGGCGCGTTTGGCTGTGCATAGAGGGGTGTTAGTGCCTACCCTTATGTATGGTAGTGAAAGTTGGGTATGGCAGAAGAGACTTGAAAGTAGAATAAATGCTGTAGAAATGAGAGCACTGAGAAGTATGTGTGGTGTGTCTTTGACCGACAGAGTAAAGAATTGTGTAATACGCGAGTGGTGTGGGGTAAAAGAAGATGTAGTGACAAGCATCGAGAAAGGCATGTTAAGATGGTTTGGGCACATGGAGAGGATGGATGACGAAAGACTGACAAAGAAGATATATAAGGCAAGTGTGAATGGGACAGGACGAAGGGAAGGACCTAGGCGGACGTTCTCTGACCAGATTGGAGACATCCTAAAAAAAGGACAGGTCAGAAGTACCCTAAGCAGAAGAGCATACATGAGAAACTTGATGGGAGTGAATGAAGCAAGAGAGGTATGTCAGGATCGTTGCAAATGGCGTTCCGTAGTCTCTACCTACCTCCGGAAAACAGGCGTGAGTCTATGTATGTATGTATGTAGTTACTAGAATTACAGTCGGACCCATGGGCGTCGCCAAGTCGTCTATTTGTATTTTAATCATAATTTTTGGAGAAATTAATGTGTTAAAATAATGATGTACTTCAAATATAAGTATACCTACATTTAAATTAATAATTCTTAATAAGAAATCATTTGTGATTATAAAATTTGATTAGTTATGATTTGAAATTTTAAAATTACATCTAGCAACTTTTGATCAGTCGTTCATTTGATGTCACATACATTGGGATTCAAATTTTTTTATAAATAATCATTTGGTCATTAAAATTTTGTTATTTCGTTTATTGTTCTTTTGAAATTTGCTTGAGAAAGTTTTGATTTTTTAATATGCAACCAATTTCTCAATGTTGATGTAAAAGAATTTAGCTTTCCTACTACCTACCATATTACGTGAAGCAACATAATAATATTGCTGCAAAATGTAATAATATACAATCTCTTTTTGGTTACCCCGAGGTGTGAGTGTATAATATGTATTATATAAGTACATACATGTTTTATGTTTGAACAATAAATCATATTACCTACTTGTAACGAATTTGATATTAATTTGGTCGCGGCTCGCGACTCATCATCGATAAGGTGCTTTCCTCAATTGTTGATTTACTACTGTTTATAGTATATTATTTAAAGTTGCGACATATTTTATGATAATTTAAATCAGATTGTATTGTTGATTATTTTGATTAGTATGGAAAACTTAATATTATTGTGAACGGAATCAAATGATTCACTCAAAACCAAACAGTGAGTCAGTCACAACAAGCGAGTATGAAGCGGTGGACGTGTTTGGTTGTGTTGTATGTTGCGGCGGCCACGACAGGGAGTGAATCACACAAGGAGGAATGGTTGGAAGTGAATATTGCACAGGGACCGGTGCGAGGACACAGGGATGACACTGGTGAACTGTTCGTGTTCTACAATATACCTTACGCCACGGCTCCTACAGGTATTAACAAGTTCAAGGTACGGCAAAACATAACAAGTTATATAATTACTAAGTGATTACATATTTTTGTTTTGTTTCCATTTGTGACTCAGCACGTGCTTGTTATAAATATTAAGGTACTTCTTAGACAGTTTCTTTTTTACTAATTAATTAAGTTTACCTACTAATTTACATTGATGGCATAGTTTTGTTTGGTGTTATCTTCAAAAGATTTGTTCGAATAATGTGTTTATATAAATAAACACCAGTGTCTAGCTTAGGTTTATAAAATTATATATAGTACCATTGAGGGCTCTCAAGATTGTCAGCTAGTTTTATGTAAGGTGTTAATAATTTTTGTAACAGCTTATCAATAGAACTCAACATAACAAATAAGGCATAACCGAAATATTCTTAGTCAAAAAAAATCCAATAAGTGTATAATTATTGAAATGTACGTGAACCATAAAAACGTAACTATCGCAATATTTTTGTAGCAATAAAAATTATAGAAATAATATATTACAAGGCGTGCCTTGTAATATATTATTTCTATAATTTACTCGTGAGTAAACATCGTTAAAATTTATTAAAAAATACGAGTAATAACTTTTGAGGTTAAGTACCGTAAACTGAAGATGACCGTGACCGCGGTGTACGACCAAGGTCGAACCAGTTTGTGGCGAATAACTTTGTTTTGTCATTTTTTGTGCGATGACCTAATGGTCTTCCAACGAGTTCAAATTTGAGATTTCACGGTTAATTTTCTATTAAATATATTTATTTTCCTCATCAACATTGAGTACATTATTGCATAAAAAGGAATACATTTGAAACTGAACACTAAGTGCCCCTTAACTTAAATTAGTACCCACTTGGTATATTATGCGTAGATGCAGTTAATGATATTGATAGTACACAACAGTAACAGAGAGGCTTGGGCTAGTTTTGTTTATTAAAGAATGTAATAGAAAAACATTGTTTGTGGACTTTTTCTGCCTTCCAGATTAAATTGATTTCCAATTTCTGACCTTCCTATTTTTGTCTTACAGGCCCCTCTTCCACCACCAACATGGATGGAACCGTACGATGCCATCGACAAACATATAGTGTGCCCACAGCTTGAACTCAAAGCTTCCATGCCTGATAATTTAAGGCAGGAAGAGAACTGTCTCATCGCAAATGTGTACGTGCCCGACACTAAGGAGAAGAATCTCTCTGTTCTAGTATCTGTACACGGTGGCGGTTTTCATATAGGTTTTGGGGACTGGCGTACAGCAAAAAACCTCATGAAAAATAAAGACCTTATTGTCGTTAACTTCAATTACCGTCTCGGCATCCATTCCTTTGTCTCGGCACATAAGACGCTCCTGGTAATGCTGGCATGAAAGATCAGGTCGCTTTGCTTCGCTGGGTACAGCAGAATATAGCAGCCTTTGGAGGCAATCCTAATGATGTCACTATAGAAGGATGCAGTGCGTGTTCTGCTTCTGTAGATCTCCTATTAATTTCTAAAGCCGCTGAGGGACTTTTTCATAAAGCGATACCAGAAAGTGGTGCCAATTTAGCTTCTTTTGCAATACAAACTGATCCCTTACAGAAAGCGAAGGATCAAGCCTTAAGGTTCAATTTTACAAATGTCGATGACATTTATGAATTAGAAGCGTTTTACAAGTCGTTGTCTGTTGATGATTTATTAGTAGATATCATGGCACCTACACCTGATACAACTTCTATGTTTACACCTTGTATAGAGCGGGACACGGACGGAGCATTTCTAACTGGATCACCTCTTAGTATACTAAGTAGAGGAGACTATAAAAAAGTACCTATTTTATATGGATTTGCTAATATGGAAGGACTGTGTCGTATAGCGTAGACTGTGTCGTGTAGTCTTTCATATAATGTGGAAAGACTTAATGAACGAAAAGTTTACAGAATTTTTACCTGCTAACTTGAAGTTTCAATCAGAAGATGAAAAGGAAGAAGTGGCTAGGCAGATTAAGGAGTTTTACTTTAGTGACGGGACAGTTGATGACGATGATGTACTAGGATATGTTGACTTCTTTTCTGATACTATGTTTCTTCATTCTTCACTATGGGCAGTAGAACTACATACATGTTAAAGCAGGTCACGATCACCTCTATCTATATGAATTTGAATTTGTAGATGAAGCGACTCCTGTAATACCACATACCGACAACGTCCGCGGAGCGGATCATTGCGCTCAATTATTAGCCCTTATTGATGGCAAAAACTTAACAGATTCAAGAGAAGATGACAAATCTGAAGAATTTAAAAACATGAAGAAAGTAATGCGTGAAATTTGGCTTAACTTTATAAAAACAGGGTAAGTTAAATATATCAGTAGTATTTGTATTTCTTGTTGGTACTTGTAGTTTCATAAGAAGGTATTTTATATTCTTTAGATAGACATACATACATACTTATACTCACGCCTTTTTCCCGTCGGGGTAGGCAGAGACAACGGAACACCACTTGCTTCTATCCTTACAAACCTCTGGCGCTTCCTCTACATTCATTACTCTTTTCATACATGCTAGCCAGTTCCGGGTGCTTCAGACCTTTCCGTTTTTCAGAACGTCACCAATTTGGTCGACCAATGTCCTACGAGGTCGGCCGCGACCGGCTTGCCCATACACGTTTGCCATATATATTTGGTGCGTCATTCTTTCGTCACTCGCTCCACGTGTCCAAACCATCTCAGCATTCCTTTATCAATTCTCGTCACAACTCTTCTTCTCAGGCCACATCGCTCACCGCGATAGATCACCGCGCGCGCACTGTGCCTTCGCCTTCGGTAATATATTTAACGTTTTATAAGTCCATATGTATTAAGTATTTATGTATAATGTATAAGTACTATTTTTCTTTTTCAATTATTTATGATTTAAATACGTTTCATAGTTATTTATTTAGTCTATCTATAACAATTTCCGATGCTTATGTTTATTGTTATTATATATTATTATTATAGTATCTGATGTCACATGCGTGAGTCACAAAAGGGCCTGATTGAAAATCGGCGCCAGGCTTTTGCCTAGCATAATGTCGAATCAGGTCCTTTTTTTGGCTGCACGCAAATATCTTTACTACTTCTATCCTGCCTATTTTCCTTTGTTATGTATTTTTCTTGTTTTCTTTTGTTATTATTTTTGTTTTCTTTATTTTTATCTTATTTGTCAATTTTGTTTTGTTCTTTTTTTTCTCTTTTTCGTGTATTTATGTATAGATAAAAATTTGTGTGAAGCGAAAAATAAATATTTCTTTATCTTTATCTTTATTCGGAATTCTATCAATCAGTTTCAGCCCACAAATACTATGCAGTGATCGCATCTTAACTGCTTTCATGCTTTTTCTGCCATACGAACACTCACTACCATACATCAGCGTGGGCACAAGTACACCATGCCACCACATAGTCTGTTCATAAAGGCGTGCAGCTCCCAAGTTTATCAAGAATTGGATAAATATAGTTTCCATCACGAAGCGTTTCCTATTTTTCTCTCTTATTTAGGAGATGTTATCACTCCAATATTAGGTTGGGTCAAATGAATGATAAACCTATATTCAACAACGGGTTTGACGATGGTCTCTGCTTCGATCCTCAGTTACACCGGGCACACACCTTTGACTTTTAAGGTATGTGTGTATTAAAATTGTTAATTATCGCTTGCTTGAAAATGTGCCTGATAGATGGCAATAGGCTCACCCCCTATCACGTTGGGACCGAAACATAATTTGCGAAGTGTGGGTATGTAATCCACCTCTACCTACCCCTTCGGGGCTAAAGGCGTGAAGTTATGTTATGTTATGTGTTATGGGTTTTGCATTGATCGTGATTGCGAGAAGACTAATATAAGCTCAACAGTACCATCGCAAAATACCTGCGGGTTCGGGCAAATAGTCCCAGATTTTCGACATTATACTAAATTATTTCCTGTCTTCAAAGAAAATCGATAAAATGTTGAGAAATTATTTATTGTCTTAGCATCCTAGATTGCAATTTATAATTTACATTACTAGATTACGAAAGAACAGTTTGATTCCAATTTTATAGTTGCAATTTTTCTCGGTTTTTACACAAATTCGTGAGGCTATGACATATTTATGTGATAATTATGTCTAAGAGTCTCAAGTAAAACAATGAATAATTTGTATTTCAGTAAGCCCATACCGGAGGGATCATCTTTGCCCGCATGGCCTCCAGTAGGCGCAGATGGGTCACCGCACATGTCATTAGGCCAGAAACTGGAACTTCGAAACTCGATGCATCCTGAAAGAAATCAGTTCTGGAAAGACATTTACCAGAAGTACTATAGAGAACCAATACCACCTCCACAGCCACCTCCTAGACTTCGTGCCGAATTATAAAATATGTGTTTTACATGTCTTTATCAGTATTAAAAAAAAAGAAACAATCTTAAGATATTGTGATACCTATCTGTGTACTTTTTCATTTACTTATTTAACCCTTTCAAGGACAGTAAACGAGACACGGTAGAAGTTTTAATCTTATGATGTCTATGGATGTCAACTGTTCTTCAACGTGTTAAAAGTGGACTCGTTACTACCACCATATAGACTATGCACTTTGCAAACGTACATTTATGATCCAAAAAACATTAAGTACAGTTTTTGCTATCACAGTCAAGAATATTAAAAACCTACTGTACAAAATATTTAAATGACAAAAAGTGCGAACCATTGAAAGACCTTACCGACGAACCCAACCTGTTTAAGAAATAAGTAAACTGCTTTTTTTGAGCAGTACTTACTTGATTTACAAGGAACACTGATACGAATATTAACATGATATCTAAAGTGCAAAAAAAACATTCCGAGATAAAGAATAAAGAAATTGTCTTGGGATCCTTAATAATGTTATGTTATTGCAGAATAATTTTAATTGTATATGTATCTTGTTACTTGTAAGATATTAAAATATTATCAGAATTAACAGAACATCTTGAGTTTGTCATGACACAACAACAATGCTTAAAAGGAATTGTTTTAAAAATATCTGTGATTTGTAATTTTGACTCACTTAAATATGTTCAAGATTTTATTTGATTAGAAAGCACGACGGATTAAGATTTTACAAGACATTTCACTATCCTATTTCAACCATAGGTGTCGAAAGAGGGGTCTAAAGAAATCAACAAAGTAAATTATAGTAAGTATCTTTGCGAAGAGTTGGAAAACTCAACATTAAACACTATACCAACCCGTTTGGCCAGCGTGGTATAGTAGACCAGATCCTCATATTGACTGACTAGCTATTGTAAAACAAGTTAGGAGACTTAAGGACACGCTTAAATTGAGCAGTAGACTGTGAAAGGCAGGAAAAAAATATGTGCGATCTATGCCCGTATATAATAAACCGCTAACATATCGCCACTCTGGGTGCCATAACAGCAACAGGAGTATTTCAAGCCAAACAACATTTCCGAATCAAATTTCTGAGATCTTAAACATCAGAACTTTATAACAAAGGGCTGCAGTACAAAACTCTAAAATCGGTTGCAGCGATAGACGAAATGTATTATACAATAAACGTGTTGGAACGGAACTACTCAGCTTAATAGAGACAAAACACGACTCTGGTCACGAAGAGAGCGCGTAACTCAGCGAATTGTTGTGAATCCTAAGATAATATTACAAAAATGTTCGCACCCGAGAGACGGACGGGCCTCTTCACAGTTTCATCGGCGGGTTATAAATCAGCCCTCCACTCCTCATCCTGATACACGCACACTACACTTACTGTTTACTTGCGCCCGAAAGCTGCAAAGTTAATTATGCCGAAGCCTTCGGGAGTTAATTAAGTTATAGCCTTATCTTGGCTGTAAGCCCATTATTTCGACTCGACTTCCAATCTTATATTGGCTCTGCGAGAGGCTGCCAAACTTGTTTGTCTCGTCATTAATTGATTTATATTGCCAGTGACTAATACGGAACTGTGCCACACGATAAAATATACATTGTCTCCTTGCATCCTAAGCCGATTTCTAGCTCACACTCTGGACAATAGTACCTATGGTCTACTTTATTGAAAAATGTGGTTCACACCTGTATTATTGCGTTACTAACAGACATAAGTAGATAAAATTTACATTGTCTCCTTGCATCCTAAGCCGATTTCTAGCTCACACTCTGGACAATAGTACCTATGGTCTACTTTATTGAAAAATGTGGTTCACACCTGTATTATTGCGTTACTAACAGACATAAGTAGATAAAATTTACATTGTCTCCTTGCATCCTAAGCCGATTTCTAGCTCAAATCCTGGACAATAGTCTACCATATTTGAAAATGTGGTTTATAGATTAAAAAGAAAGCGTGTGTAACGTATGTGTAAAATATTTCTACCGACCTCTTCAGCAATATACAGTGACGTTACTATGTTTAGAGATAAAATAAAGCTATGTAAGTGCAGCGCGTCTCCGGCGGCGTCGCGCGATCTACTGGGCCAGCGCTGGGGTTTAAGCTTAATTGCGGTGACGCCGGCCCTCGTTCACTTTTTTTGTCGAAGCTGAGAATGTTTCGAACTGTCGTCTCAACAGCTTGTCACATTAATTGAGTGCTTAAGGGGGCTAGCGCAGCAAACGTTACACCGTGATTTGTTAAAGCGCCATACGAAACAAAGGGTGCTTGTACGCGGCGCATGTAGCTTGAGCATGTTGAGGCACTTGCGCGGGTTACATGCACCGTAAACATATCGTTTAAAACAATGTGCGGGTCCAGCGACTCGAGCATGTACCAAAGCGAGCCACCCGCGCAAGTAATTCGCGTGCTCTGCGACGCGCGCGGGTCACTCGCGCATGTTATCTGTTAAAATTACATTTTTAACATATGATTTTTAAATAATCGTTCGTCGAGACATTTGACGCGATTCAAGTCATAAAGCTACCGCGCAAATAGCATGCACATGTAGCTCTTGACCACGAACAAATAACTTGTACATAGGTACCTACAGCTTGCGCAAGTAGCCCGCGTCTTTACTTGCTCCAGTTATTTGCACCATGTACAAGTACAAGCGAGTAACTTGATCAAGTAGCTTGCGCATATTACCCACGCGTGTAACCCGCACCTTTACTTGCTCCAGCTACATGCACCGTGTAGAAGCACCCAAACCGGCAGCGATTCGCAAGTTGACATTTTACTTTTTGTTTTTCATTTAGTTATGAGTTGCTGAGTCGCCGCTCATCCGCTTGATTAATATGATATTTCCGGAGGTGGGATCTTTATACGTAGCTTTACTTGTGTGGTATATGGAGTTTTGCCGGCGGGCGGTCGTGTGTCAGACTCCCATGAGTCTTCGTATATCTGGCGTACATCCGGTTGATCTGAAACCGCTCTAATGTGGCCTCGAGGGAATAATAATTGCTTTGGTTAATTAACGTCGACGGCGGTGGGAAGAGCTGTCTGCCCGTCAACTTGTAGCCATCTTCTTTTGGATTAGGTAAATCAGCATAAATTGCTGTTGTCACTTAGATGTTCTAAAAATAATACTTAGTATGCAAAAGGCAGCTGTTTTGTGCAAACTTATTTGTAATTAAACGTATGGTATAAAATAAAACAAAAATGGAAAGCCCTGGCAAAAAGATAATAGTTTTGAATGTGGAATTGAGACAGAACCCTACCGACATGACGTAGCCTAGCCTAGACCTAGCCTTGTATCCCAAAATATACCAATAAGACCTTATTATATTTTACTATTCTGATATGTAGTAGGTGTATCTTGATTTGCCATTCGTAATAGATCGATCAATAAGACAACAGCTATTTTTTTAATTTTACCATAAATTACTATTATGATCCGTAATAGTCCACTGAACATTGTTGCCGCAGTTAAAACAATTTTACCTTAACTAAAATATTTTCTTATTTTATTCAGACAGAATGAAAGGATGAAAAACATTTTAATAATATTTATTGTAGGACCAAAAATAATTGAATTTCTTTTTACAAAAGAGCTAAGTGATATTTTATAATTAACTAGAGGACGCCAGCAGCTACGCCTGCATTTTTTTTAATTTACTCGTTTTGGCCGATCCCGGGGGAATTTCGGGAATCCCTTGTTAGTGCACCCCTACGGTCCCCAAGGAACATACATGCCAAATTTCAGCTTCCTGCGCCCAATAGTTTCAGCTGTAGCGTGTCTGTCAGTCAGTCAGTAACGCAAGGATTTTATATATTAAGATTATTGAAAACATATTGAAGGGGAATTAATCTGTCTGCAGGTACGCCTTTTGCCGTCACGGTAATCAAATGTCAGTACTTAACGGCATACTTGTCTATTGTTGAGGCATATTACTTAATAATTCAATTAATCATACTTTTATTTATATAATCATAATTATATTATTCGTATTTTATCTACCTACTTAATAATTTATTTAAATACAACGACCGCACTAGGAATGTATCTATGCTGTCGCAAGGGGCTTCGCAAACAGTCAACTAACGGAAAACACGAAACAACAATTTGTTGATTACACGAAATTATACGGATACTGTCCCGTGTGGGAATCGAACCTGGGTGCAATATTAATAAACGGCAAAGTCGGCCACTTTTAACTCTGTCTTACCAACAATCTCATTCAGTAAAATATACTTATCATTGAATTTCTTGTTATGTGCCCCAATAAATCAATTAGGTAGTTTATTATCGAGTTAACTTATTTACTTGCCGTGTGGTTGACGGCATAGAATACAAGTGTCACCACCCCCTATCTTCCCGTGGGTGTCGTAAGAGGCGACTAAGGGATAACACAATGCAAATACCATCTTTGCGTAGAGACGGAAAACTCGACATCAAACCCTATACGACTGCCTCGTTAGTCTCGCGGCATAAATGTGCGCGTGGGATCGGGAGGTCCCGGGTTCGATTCCTGGGTCGGGCAGTGTTATTGGGTTTTTCGGTCACGAAATTCTCAGTAGCAGCACGGAGTCTGGAAATGTGCCCGGTACGGCAATAGGCTCGCCCCTTATTACGTGGGACTAAAGTATATCTGGCGAAAAGTGGGTGTAGAAATACACCTCTGCCTACCCCTTCGGGGATAAAAGGCGTGACGATATGTATGTGTATGTATGTATGTGTAACTTATTTACATACTTTACATACTATTACAACTACGCTAAGAACAACGGTCGGAAATTTATTAAAACAAAACAACTTATTATTAAATTATTTATTGATAATATTGTAAATAACTGTATCGTAAAGTTGAAATTTCGTTGTAAATTCCAAGCGGTAAATTAACTTGAGTACATATTTAGATAAGCCGACACGACCCTAACACGCATTCGATTTTTAACATGTGAACACTCTGAAAGATAGTTGCATGATTTAATTTTCTTTCTTTCGGTTAATAGAGTGAGATAGCTAAAATAAGTAATTAAGACTGTAGTTTTTTATTAAATCGATGATGCAAAGTTATTATAGCATATGTATATTTCAATTTGCACACGCATTATTATGCTATGATACAACATAGGTATGCAATAAAATATCTATGCCTTTTCTTTTTCATTTAGAATCAGGCCTCAAGTGACAAGCATGGTATGCCAATCCCAGTTTTAGGTTCCGTTAAACTAAATCTTCTTTCTCTTAGCGTTATCCCAGTTTCAATCTGGGGTCCGCTTTCTAGTCTAACCGGATTTGGCTGAATATTAGCTTTTCCACGGAGCGACTGCCTGTCTGACCTCCGCAACCCGAAGGGATAGCGATATTCCATGGTTTAGACTAGTGTCAGTTTCTTAGAAGGTACTGACGCCCAGTAACGATTGTCAAAGATCTTCATGACAAACGGGACCGACGGCTTAACGTGCTCTCCGAGGCACGGGACAAGCGATAATTAACAATTCAATACGCACATAACTCCGAAAAGTCATTGGTGCGCGCCGTGGATTCGAACCCGATACCCTCTGCATGGCAGTCTGTTGGTATATCCACTCGGCAATCGCTGTTCCGTTAAACTAAATAACCAATTTATATTCCAGAATTTGCAACATTCCAACTATTATCTCTTTGCTTCCAGGGCCGATTTTGGGAAATGGCAATTTCACTACAATCTACATGTATTTTTACAACCTCTTTAGAAGAAAGAGATCGAACCGCACTCTATACTTTCTTGGGCTAACCATTCCATAAAACCATTTAAAGCGCAATTATGCTTTGGGTACCTTTTAGCCTGCGAACAATTTCGTCTAATATACGGATCATATCGCCATCGCCATCGTGTCGTATGCTGTAAATTCGTCTTCCCTGTAGCATCACATGAACGTGTAGCATAAGATAAACAGCAGCGCCGGCAATATTTTATGGCCTTCCAGATACTTTTGGCAGAGTATCGGGTGTCAAATAAATAACAAGTTAGCGAGCCTTCATACTTTCCTAATATATTTTCATTTTAAAATTATGAACGTAGAAATACACGCATGGTACGTAGATTATGTTTACAGAATGCGTGTTTTGTTTATGGTTTATTTCATGTTGATGTATGTTCATGCATTTTGTCATTATGAGAAGAGATAGACCAAAGTCGACAACAGACCACTGACCAAGAGCGATGCCGAACTTCACATGTCTTTTGAGAACTTATCGAAGAACTCTGTAGCAGCAACGAAAAGTCGGTGGTGCGCGCCGTGGATTCGAAAAAGATACCGTCTGCACGGCAGTAGGTTGGTATCGCCGCTAGGCTATCGCTGCCTTTGTATACTACGAAATCAAACGCACAATATAAATACAAAAAGAAACTTACACCAAAATACCTCACATCCCTTACGACAAAGCCAACAAAAATATTATTAACTAGAGGACGCCAGCAGCTACGCCTGCATTTTTCTTTAATTTACCTGTTTTGGCCGATTCCGTGGGAATTTCGGGAAATCCCTTCTTAGTGCACCCCTATGGTCCCCAAGGAACATAAATGCCAAATTTCAGCTTCCTGCGCCCAATAGTTTCGGCTGTAGCGTGTCTGTCAGTCAGTCAGTAACGCAAGGATTTTATATATTAAGATATTGATACGTTTAACCAATATTGGCGATAGTGAGGGGTAAAACTGGCGCGTCAATCAACACGGTGACGTATCACTAGGGGCTTATTGGCCCCATAACATGACAGCCTACCTGCCCCTATACATAAATAATACGCCCCTCTATCGCAGAGATAATGTAGATGTACGGAACAACGATATCGTTACGTTGGTTAGATATATTATACTAGTTGTGCGTATTTTCATCGCGCTAGTTTCAAAATATCGTGGTGGTACAGACGGGACACAGCGGTGTCATATAATATGTAGAGAGGAAAATTTGGAAGTTATTTCAGTTACTTATGACTACTATATTAATTAATTCCAAAATTCTTACACAACCTTAATGTGGAGATGCTTAATTTGTAAATCGTCGAAGAGCATCATAGACAAGTCTAATGGAGCCCGAGCCAACGATAACAAAATTTTAAAACAGGAAACATTTTGACGTGTGACGTACATTCATTGGGGGGTCTTCTTGGGCTATGGGGGGGCTGATACGTCATTAACGTTAATATAAAATCGTAGCATTGGCTTGTTCTCATGGGACTCCGGGATACATAGATCCATTGATCATTCAATATTTAATATCGGATGAGTCGTAACACGCAATATCCGGTGTCTCTGGACGCGATATGCATGCGGAACGGAAATGGGACGCGTTTTTCTTCTTAATATACGTATTATGTTGCGTGTCTTTTTTTTATCTGTCGAAACTTTTTTAAACGTGGAAACTCGTGTTAGATTATGTTTAAACTCGTGTGATTTGTACACATAGATAATCATTAAGTTTATAACCCTTGGTTTATTAGAAGTAGAGATGAGCCTGATTTTAGTCTTTATGTGAAATAAACATCAGTCGTGCTCTGATCTTCAAGCAGAACACACGTACATATTGTTTTTTCAAAAACCATTTTGCCTTCAACCGCTTAAACGGTTGAAAGCTTTAAGCATATCTCTTCAAGCAAGTATCCGGGTCGCGACAGACCCTACAGTGAGTGAATCACGTGGCAAAAGCAGCAGCAGCAGCAACAACACGAGCAGCTAGAAGATCAGGCTGACTCAAGCCTCAAAATCAGCAATGCTCTTGTGGTAAGCATATACTCTGTTTATTCCCGAGATCCCTTAATTACTCTCCTACCACAATCAAAGCATCGTGGGGGTGTACCTGGTGTGAAAATTTCTGGTGCTATATAAGTAACATACTTTATCGCTGATCTATTTTCAATCTCCGAGATTATCATGGCTCAAGGAAAGAGTATGGTTGATGATTAATCCCTTACATTTGAAGAGAATAAAATAGAGATCGAGTACTAAGCTTTCGCAAAACTCTTACCCACATACGATGGGAATAGCCATAGCTTTTTATATAGCAAATGTAGAAATGTAATGAAAATGCATTCGAACTAGTACATAATACTGATGACATGAGCATAACTTCTTTAATTAAAAAATAAATTAAATAGAAAAGTTGCTGAAGTATTTTCTGAGAACACAGGTGCAAGATCCTGGATAGAAATTAAATAGGTACCTTTAAGAAAATCTGGCGAATTGAGCACAGCAACCCAACTTGTACATGCATTAACACATGTCACAAAGAATAACACCTCATTAGACGCCTTTGGTAATAGAATTTAATTAGGATCCTAATAACCGAACTAATTACAGCTGAACCCGAAAAATAATCCAATATGAACAGATTGCACTAGACACATTCCTAAAAAGCTTAAGCCCTATATAATCTCTATCAATTAAAATAATACACGTAGAGAACCTAGATCAGGCCGACATACAAGTAAAACAAGAGGAAATAGTCCTCAGAGACAGACGACTACAACAGGATAAAGCCCCAAATAGCCCCTAATAATAAATCATGAACTTTAATGTAAAATGATAAAGATAGCCTTAACAAAAATAAAACAATATAGACTAACTCGGAACACAATAAAAAGAAAATCATTTCGAAAGCTAATATGAAAGTTACCCGCTAAAACTACCCTTATCTGTAAGAACATTTTTAACTATTATAGATAACTTTACGAAATACGCCCAAGCAATACCGCTAACCGCTTCAGCTAGCGTCCGCATAGCTGAAGTCTTACTCAGTCTATTCTACACTAACAACATATTCCGATTCAAAGCTTGATAACGAAATAATGTCAGACATAGTTATGTGCCATACATAATATACACATACATTTCACAACACCTTACAATCCCAATTCTAATTCACCAATAGAAAGATGGCACTCCACACTAGCAGAAATCATTAGAATACAGCGTTTAACAGAGAAAGACGAACCAATCAACCTCATAAAATACGCGATAATAGCTTATAACAACAGTGGATAGGGATTTATACCGGGGATCCCGGGTTCGATTTCCGGGTCGGGCAAAAGTTTTACTGAGTTTTCCCGAATTCTCAGTAGCAACACGGAGCCTGGCAATGTGCCCGGTAACGGCAATAGGCTCGCCCCGTATTACGTGGGACCTGAAAATTCATGGCGAAATGTGGGTGTATATTACACCCTAACCTACCTACCCCTTCGAGGATACAGGCGTGAGTTCATAAAAAAAAGTAGTCAATCCGCAACGGACTTTACTCCCTTTGAACGGACAAACGGACAGCAGAAATCCATTAGAACTACACTGCCCCAAAGACTTCTATCAAGAATATGTTACTAAACAAATACAAATGATATAAAATACTCAACAACAAATAAATAACAAATTATTAAGCGAAAAACAACAAGTAATAGAAAACATCAACAAAGAAAAATTCAAAGTAGGCGACATAGTCTATAAACAAATAGCCAAAACATCAAGTAACGATAAACTCGAACCGAAGTACCTCGGATCTTTTACAATAGTATAAGGTCCGAGATACTTCTAGATCCATACAGCCAGAACAAATCGCGGAAATCGTAGGAAATCATATGAACGCTAAAAAAAGTAGAGTCCACTACAGCTTATTAAGGCACCTTGAAAATGTTTCAGAAACGCCATCGTCTGCTTTGCAGTTGCGCTCGCAGCAACGACAGCAATCGTACAGCCAATAGATAAGCATAATGGCATTCTAGTATTAACTGAAGCAAAAACCCAATATCAGATCGACACGTATCACCAAGCGGTTATCTATAACACAACAAAACTTAGAGATATATAAGTAGATATATGTAGTAATTACTATATACTCTATTAAAACTAAATAGGTCAGTAGATTTTACAACTATCTTTAAGCAAGTCTACCTCATAGAAAACATAGAAATTAAGTTACTTGAATACAGATTCGTTACTTTAGGTTTTAAGACAAGTTACTACCAAAAACGAGGCGATTGAAAAATAAATGGTTTAGGTTCAGTAATTAAATTAATAACAGGAAACCTTGACCAAGAAGATGCTATTAAACTCGATTACGAAATAAGGTCAATAAAAGTATTCCTAAATAACAAAAGAATTAATCAGCGTAAAAGTATAAACATTATGCAGAATTTAATGGAAGATTACGAACGGAATTGAAATATAATCAAAAACAGTCAAATAAAAAAATACAGGGCTATAGATAGATACATGGCGCAAGGGACTGAATTTAAAACTAATTTCTTAACAGCAACCATATTCAACCAAATTGAAAGCTCACTTCAGCAGCTTTACGACACACTAGAAACCCTAGAAAATGCAATAACATTTTCACACTTAGAAAAGATACACCCGAGCACAATTGGCGTTTCTTATCTAATCAAAGAACTCAACCAAATATGAAACGATATTACCAGTAATTTAGCATTCGCCACAAGTATTAATAAATATACAATTGTGGGAAAAAACTATTCAAATTAAGCAAAGTAAAAGCACAAATGAAACATTAAACTTCATATTAGAATTACCTATAGTTGCAGAACAGCTATACAACCTCCTACACCTATATTCTATCTCTAACAACAACAATATTATCCTCATACCCAAAAACACTTAACTTATCTTGGGAAATAACGAGTTTGCGTATCCCCACGAGCCCTGTAACAGCATAACAGAAGATGAAGTAATCTGCAAGCAACTTGAATTGAAAATCTTACTACATTCAGCTGTTCCGGTTGGCTATGGACAGAGAGGAGTACAAAAAGCTGACGGCCAACCTTCAGGAACGAAGAGGCACCAGAAGAAGAAGAACTACACTCCAACGATTGCATAGCTCAACTAATACAGCATAAAGAACCAGATAATTGTATTCACGCCACAGCAAGTTACGAAAACAACATCATCCAGCAAATCAAGGACAATAGCTGGATAGTAGTTATGAAACAGGAAGAGGTTATAAAGACCATTTGCAACTATGATGTCCAATACCAACGCATTAAGGCTGTTTTCTTGATAACAACAGACAAAAGATGCAAAATTCAATAACAAGATAGAACTATATCGACTTATCAAAGGTACATTAACATTAGAGAAACTATACCACTACCCCGTCCATACCAAACAACATACATGGCACCGATTAAGTTAAAACTGGTTAATATAACCTTAGACAGCTATGAGAACCAATGTCTCCATCCTCGAAGAGCCGAAGGTCACCAAGCGCCTGCTGACTACGTGCCAGGAAAGGATCCGGAGTTTCTTTGGGCACATAATGCGATTCCCATTGCACAGTCTGGAGAAACTCATCATTGTCGGACAAATGGAGGGGAAGCACGCTAGAGGAAGAGCACCAGCTAGATGGGTGGACCAACTCAAGGAGGTGACTGGAGGCCAGATACAGCGAGCGGTACATATGGCGCAGAATCGGACCGAGTGGAGAAGATTGACATACAGTCACGATCCTCAGCATTGAGGGAACGACCAAAAAGAGATAACATAAATCTATTTATTTATTTATTGAAACGAACAGCGTTACAATCGTATAACTATACATAAAAATATCCATATTAAGGCTAATAATACATATTATCTACACATCCTAAAGGATGCTCACGCCACTCAGAAGAAATTACTATCCCCGAAGAAGACAATAATTATACCATCAACACCTATCATCCATAACAATGTACATCCTGATACTCTTCATTGGAGTCAGAGTAGCTGTCTACAAGCTGTCGTGGAAACCTAGTTCGGCGCAAATCACAGGTCAGCAACAACCTGAACCTGAGTAAGCCCAGCTTCGGTCGCAGCCGCCGTTGCGCCTCCATCTTAAGGGTGGAAGAGTTATGTCCTCGTAACAAGGTCATTACACAAGGACCACTTTTGTTTATTTAAATAATTAGGTAATAATATTAATTCACACATGACTGCCTGGTACTTGATACAGGAATACATTATCATTAAGTTTATAACCCTTTGTTCATTAGAAGAAATTATGAGCCTTTTCATAGTCTTTATGTAAAATAAACATCAGTGTTGCTCTGCTCTTCAAGCAGAACACACCTACATCTTGTGTTTTAAAAATCTTTTAGGCTTCGCCCACAACTTAATCATCATCATCATCCTAGCGCTGTCCCGGTTTCGTTCCAAAACCTGCGCCTTGGAGCCCGAGGTCCGTTTATCGCCCACAACTTAATTCGGGTCAAAAGTCACAAAAGTGGGAATTTTGCGATTTTCAGCCAAACGGTATGGTAATTTATCGTGATATTAGCCCAGATTAAAATTGTAGATCAGACTAAATATATGGCTAACTTTTTATGAACTTACAAGACACAACTTTTCAAAAATGACTTTCTCGAGTGATAAAAAAAATATTTTCGTATTAAAATGGACAACTGTCAGTTTATCCCTCTGCTTTCAGTTTATCACTCATTAGTCATTTGGCCGGAGTCCTTCATTAATCTCGATCATTTATCACCCCATAACTGTCCACTACTCAACTTAAGCTCTCTCTTATTTCTCTATCAAATGATGTTTACCCTGAGAGCAACAAAGTCGGAGTCGACGAAGTGCGACGCACATCTATTTACGTATAAGAATAGCAGTAAGAAAAATTCATCGATTTTAAAAAAAAATATCATAAGAAACCCTATGTATACATCACGCTAAGAGCCAAAGGTGTGGAACAGTAAACCCCATCTTTATAATAGGGTTATACCCGCGGTCTTAGCTAGTGTAATATGAACCATTGAATATAGATAAACTTACATAATATTAAACTTCGTTTTTTATTTATATTTAGACACATGTCCTAAAAATCCCTATGCAATCAGAACCTTCTCAGCGTTGTTCGGGTTCGCATCCTATACTTTATCCTAGAGCCCAGGCTCCGCTTGTTAGACTTACCTACAACATTCACAGAATGTTTCCTTTTCTACTTTTCTACGGAGCGACTGACGTCTGACTTGCGCAACCCAAAGGGGTGCTAAAATTTAATACCTAGGTACTTATTTGTGATTTGTCATCACAAAATCTTCACCGCCTAATAAGTTGATTCTTCTTTCATTCGCGCAGTAAATCTTCGACAACGGCGCCTTGTCTTTTGATTCATAAATAAATAACATTTGTATTGAAAGTGAAGTCAGCACATTCGCGTTAAGATTAAAACATTCTAAATCAATCGACAAGTTCTGTAGTACTTGAGAAGTTAATTTAGTACTTGTACATTGAATACATATTTGTAAATCAGATCATAAGTACTTTTCTTTAATACAAAATTCAAACGTTGTACGAAACTAATAAACTGACTACCAAGTAATAACATAACATATTATTTGAAGGAAGCAACATTAAAAAAAAGTATTCTTCTCCTTGCGACATAATTTTCCAGGCAGCCTATGTAATCTTTTCTACTACCATGTATAATTCGTAAAAAATTTGTTTCACCAAAACAACAAGTACCTGCAGATTTGTGCAACCTTATCACGGACTGTCACCATCAGGTAGGTCTCCTCGTCTGTGTATTTTTAGCAACAAAAGCAAGAAAAGTATTCATATAGGCACTTCCCTAAAAACATTAGATAACTTTTGGAAAATTCAATAACGTAAACAAATTATAATATGCTACGATTAAAGCTACAATTCTGTTTGTTTACGACCTAAACAGAGCCTACCTATATAAAAAAATATTATTTCTTGGCAATAGCACGGGATTTCTACTTGTTATGATAATTACCTATTCCGAATTGGCCACAAACATTCTCCCCGTGCCTGACAAAGATGGCAGATTAAAAAAAAAAGCACCGTGATCATAAACAGGCGTGCGAGTGAGTGAGCAGTTGAACACGGACGTTCTTTATTTAAATAGTATGTTTTAAGGTTGTTGAACTGTATCGGACTAGCTACCTTATGCTCTAAGTACATATCTTGTATCAAGGGAAAACACATTATTTATGGTGCATTTGTTTGAGCGGGTGATGATGCGGGTGGTTGTTGTTCATGGGACAGTTCTATTCTTGAGTCGGCAGTATCTTTTATACGCTAGTCAAGACAGTACACAGAGATGCTAGGAAGCTACGAAGTTTAGACATGTGCTCGGTCGAGGTGGAAAGCATAACAGTAGCGCCCATAGCGCTAATAAAAGATGGGAAAAGTTAAACAGCTTTAGCAGACCATCAGAATGCTACTGAGCATCAGAAACAACAGAGCATGTAAAGCCATTTCATTTCATTTATTCACAAACAATTATACAATTGTGTTTGAATTTTCACATAAAAAAATTCGGGCAAGTGCGAGTCTGACTCGCGCACCGAGGGTTCCGTACGCATTTTACCTTATTTGAGGTTGATGCTAATTACGCTAGTCCTCCAAATCTGAGGTTCTAGTACCAGTTTGCACTCGATCGTCACGGTGGACGATAGCCTAGATGACAGGAACAATTTCCATACATTTTCTAAATGCGCCCCCTAGCGGTCTCTATCGATCGCTTCTCTCCATAAGGGGCGCTTTAACTCTCTCTGTACGAGCGCCCATAAAAAGAGTACCTACTATCTTAAATGGAGTCTACTATGTATGCATGGGGACACCCTTAAATTTTCCACTTTTTTTTTGTAGAGGTACATAGGAGATAATTATGGTCAAAATTAGGTTTTTGCGAAAACTTGTAAGTACCAAAATTAACCTTAATTTTCAACTTTTTGAAATTTTTGTAATTTTTCCTTTATTTGTGCTGTAAGACCCTGATTTTGGCCAAATTTTGTGATTCTAGTTCAACGGGAACTACCATATAGGTTTTCGACCCAAAACCTATAGGGTACTTACGGTTGACCTAGAATTGTCAATTTTGGTCAAAACCAAGGTCTTACAGCACAAGTCAAGGAAAAATTCCGAAAATTAAAAAAAAGTTGAAAATTAAGGTTAATTTTGGTACTTACAAGTTTTCGCAAAAATCTAATTTTGACCATATCTTTTTATCGGGTTGACCCAGGACCTAATTTTTATACACCTAATAGGAACCACAGACCTCAGTATCTGGTATAAATTTCAATTTGCTAGGTCCACCCGTTTCTGAGAAAATCGGTGGTGACACACGGACAGACAGACAGACAGACAGACGGACAAGAAAGTGATCTTATAAGGGTTCCTTTTTTTACCTTGTGAGGTACGGAACCCTAAAAATAGTTATAAAAGTCAAATCAAATTAACTAAATAAAAAAGTAAAGAATATTGATTAACTAAAATTAAAATAGCATATCAAATCAAGTTAATTAAATAAAAATGTCAACAATATTAATTAAATAAAATTAAAATATCAAATCAAATTAATTAAATAAAAATGTCAACAATTTAAATTACCATAACAACTCAGTTTCTTATGTTGGAGTCTATAAAATCTAATACCGAGTAATATGTATGCTCCAACAAAAAGGCCTTAAGTTTTCTTTTAAACATATTCGTATTATACACAAGATCTTTTAATTCTGTAGGTAAGCAATTAAACAGCTTTATCATTTGAAACTGAACACCATGTTGTACAATATTTAAATTTGGTCTTATGTTTTGTTTCAAATGTTCCCTTCTCGTACTTTCTCGGAGTAGCCTTTCTTCCTCAGTTTCATACTCATTGATATGCTTTGATAAATAAGTAAGAGTTGTTAGTATATACAAACTAGGCACTGTTAGTACAGCAAGATTTGAAAAATATTCCCTACAAGATTCTCTTTGAGAAATACGGTTAATAGTTCTGATGGCTCTTTTTTGTAGAATGAATGCTCTGTCCCTATTATATCTAAAACTATTTCCCCAAAATTGTACGCTATATAACAATCTTGACTCCACTAAGGCATGATATACCGTTTTTAAGGTGGCAACATTAACTTCGTCTCTTAAACTTCTTAGTGCGTAGCAAGCAGAAGAGATAGTTGCGTCAATTGTCTTCATTTCTTCCTTCCAGTTTAGAAAAGAATCTATGTATACCCCTAAGAATTTTACTGAGTTTACAAGTTCTATTTTATCTCCATTTAATATTATATTTAGGTTATCTGTGTCTCTAACCGTTGATTTAAATAAAATAATGTTTGTTTTCTTTGTATTTATGATAAGCCTATTTGCAGTAAACCAATTGTGGAATAATTCAAGAGATGTGTTTATTTTTAAATTTAAGGTTTCTAACGTATTTGAACTTATAACGGCATTAGTGTCATCCGCAAATACAACAAGACCAACATCAGACTTATATTTGCTTAAATAATTTAATAAGTCATTGGTAAAAAGTATGAATAAAATTGGCCCTAGAATAGATCCTTGCGGGACACCTGTAATGACATTTTGAATATGAGATCGGTATACCTTTTGACACTGGTTTTTGTCTATCTCCTTAATTTCAACATACATTTTTCTGTTATGGAGATATGATTGAAATAATTGTAGTACCTTGCCTCTTATACCATAATGCTCCATTTTCATTAGTAGCAGCTCATAATCCACTGTATCAAAGGCGGAACTCAAGTCCAGTAATATTCCAGCTACCTTCATTTTATTATTAATGTTTTCTAATACATCGTTAATTATAGTGATAACAGCGTCTGCAGTACCTACACTTTTCTGATAACCAAATTGTCTTTTATTTAGTATTTTGTTTATATAAAGATGATTAACTAGACGACACTTCACCAGCTTTTCAAATACTTTTGATAGCGTTGGCAGCACAGATATTGGTCTGTAATTCTTTGGATCAGTTTGTAAACCTTTTTTATACAGTGGGATTATCTTTGCTATCTTTAGTTGTTCGGGAAATACACTAGCTTCAAAACATTTATTAAAGAAATTTGAAAAAGGTGTAGCCAGTATTTTTATCACAACTGATATTGGTATCTCATCAAATCCGCTAGAGCTTTTATTTGGCATTTGTCTTACTATTTTCATAATTTCACTAGGTGTGACCGGAGGTAATATCATGTCATTTATTACCTTATCTGTACCTTTTTCTAAAAAATATCTAGAGTCTGTTTCGTTTAAGTTGGTTGGGCTGGGCTTATAAGTAAAAAGAAAATGTTTTGCGAATATGCTTGCTATGGCACCAGGGTTATCAACCACATTTCCGCTTTCATTTTTCAAAATTATATTTTTATTTATTTTATCCTTCGTCTTATTTCTATGTTTATTGACTACCTGCCAAATTTCCTTGCTTACATTATTAGCGTTTTGTATTTGTCTTGCAACCGCATTTCGCTTGGCATTTTTCACGACTTTCCTAAATAATCGAATATAATTAATCTTATATTTGATAATGCTTTTATCATTACAGTTGTTAGAATTTACGCATAGGAACCGTTTCATTTTGCTTGATATTTTTATGCCTTTTGTTACCCATGCAATACCCATATTCTTATTTGAAAGCGATAAGCATCTACGCCTCTTTCTGAAACTACATTGAAAAATGTTATTAAATTTAAGCAAAAAGCTATTTATGCCCGTCGTTGTCCAATCATTATTTAATATTAAATGTCGAAAATTATTATGGTTAGTCTTAGAAAATAATCGTTTGTCAATTTTAATTATATTATGTCGATTTAATTGCTGAATATTACTAAGAATTAATTCACAAAAAAGTCCCGCATGGTCGTCACCTAAGCTATTATAATCTATGTCAACATTTTTAATACACTGATTGTCAAGATTTGTTATAAAATTGTCAATACATGAACTTGAGTCTTTACGGACAAAAGTTGCAGTGTCTACGAGAGGTTTAAAGTTGTAGCAGCGTAAGATACTTATAAACTCTAATTTCTTTTTATTTTCTGACATAAGATTGATATTAAAATCGCCACAAATTAGGCACTTTCTATGTAAAAAATAGTCCAACATTTTTTCGAATTTGTGAATGAAGTCATCGAAATTTTTGTCATCGGGACACCGATAACAGCAACAAATATATAAACCAGTTTCAATATCTTGCGTGCAACACACCTCAAAGCTTTTTGGTGTATATAATCTATTTATTTGTAAACAATTTACAACTTCTTTACTGTTTAGACCCAAGATTACACTGTCTCCACGCTTTTTATTCGTTCTTGTATTGTATGTAACAAGCTTGTAGTTAGGTAAACTAAATATAGGTGCAGATACAGGGTTTAAAAAATGTTCAGTAATGCATATATAGTCTAATTTGATCTGCAATAATTGAATATATAAATCTAATTCATCTTTTTTGTTAGTTATGCCACATAAATTTTGATGGTAAATGTTTAAATTAGTTGTATCAATCGTTATGACACCGCTACTAGTATTTGATGTTTGTTGTATTTTTTATTGTCATTTGATGTTAACAAAGCATTATCCTCGAAAAAACTCGCAATCAGAAAAGTTAGTTTCTGTTTGAGTTGAAGCATCTACACCTGATGTTTTAGTACATGTGTTATATTCCGTCTGTACAAATACATTGCTATAGTTTTTTATCACAGGTTTACATAAGTCAACTTTGCTAAACTTAGAGAGATACAATGAGTAATCGATTTTATATTTCAAACGCAGTATTTCTTTACATAATAATCTACTTGCGACATTTTTATTGCAATGGGCTGAGGAATAATTGTCAGTTAAGTTCATATCAAATGATACATATTGAGTGTTTCGGAAATTATAACAAATATGTCTTAACAAATTATTTAACATGTTGACATTCAAATACCTATTTTTATAGATTTTCCCTATTAGAATATTTTTGTTCTTCATTTGATTAAAAAAATTATACAGAACTGATTGAACTTCTATAGGAATGTGATCGTTTGATCCTGCTCAAATTAACACGTAATCCGAACTAGTAAAATCATGACACATTGTAACACATGGTTTAAGTATTTCGGACAAAGGTGCATAAGGCTTTATAAACGATGTGATTTTAAACGTATTTCCGAGTATGTTTTGTATTAATTTTCTTAAACCGTAGCCATTTTGATCGGCGAATATAAAAATTCTGTGCTTGACACTGGTTAGTTGTTCGGGTTCCATCTCATGTTGATTTATTTTTGAGCTGTGTTCGTAGTTCATTAATGCCAACTGACTAATATTTATAGTGCCACTCAGCTGTGAATCCACAATTGTTGCCATGTCTACATTTCCAACATTTTCTTGATTTTCATTATTTTCCAAGCGAAGACTGGGCGTAGATTGTTGCGTTGTGATGGGCTGCAAATTATGTTCCGAGATTTTGACGAATGCGTCACTATTTCCATTCAAGCTGGGGGTCTTAAAATTGTTAATGGGTTTGCTGATATTATATTCAGATTGAAAACCAGGTTCTCCCACAAGACATATTGGCAGTTCTCTTGAAGATGTCCTCGGTAAACTAATTTTCATATTCGTATACCTAAGTCGGTTTCGGTACTGAGGTGAGTAAAATTTTATTGGTGTATTATATGTATATTTTTTTGTATCGCCGAAGCCAACAGATTTAAAAAAAATCAATTTTTTCTGTTAATCATTTAACTCCTTTTTTAAATTTGTGTTCTCAATATTTAAATTATCAATTTCAGCATTTGCTATTTGCAACTCAATGTTCAACTTATTTACTTTTTCCGACAGGTCGGTAAATTCTTCGTTAGTTATACTAATATTAGGTTGACTTTGGCATGATATATCCATGTCAAATTCACTGTCATTAAAATCCAGAAACTTTTTGTTCTCTCGTCGTTGTGTATTTATGTTATTGTAGAATTCATCCATGATTACCTATTTGTCAACTAATTTCTTGATATACTTCCAAAAAGTGTTTGGTATATTGAGGCTCGAACCGTGACCCGAGAATCAGCGGTCGCCGTCGGTCGGATTCTTGTGTAGTGGTAATAATTGTTCGACTAAGCTAAATAATCTCCGACTTTAAGCTTCGACACCAGAGTTGGCTAAACACTCATACGAAAAAACTCTGTATACAGTTTTACTATTATGCACTGCTTTGCGATTGTTGTTAACGGTTAGTAATATATATGGGCGCAAATTAATATATAATGATTATATTGTTACGAAAATGTTAATAATATTTAAGATTGATATTTAAATAACTATTTGTGAACACAGAACTGAGAACTTCACTACTTTACAATATTAGACACTGTATTGGCTGCTTAACTGTTATAAAGATTGGGTATTTAATTTATCGCTTAGTTATTAAGATAACTCCAGAAACATTCAAAGTAAAATCAATTAGTATTATATAACATTATTCTGACACTTATTTTTACGGTAATAAATAACATGCGTTTATATTTGCATCCTGTTGATAGCGCCATCTGTTGACAATGTTGTAAAGCAGCGTTTAGTTAATAAAATAAATTTGTTATTCGTGTAAAATAAATAATTTGGTGTTGTGTAAAATTCATATATTTTTTTACTATTCATAATAGTACAGTAATTTCAATTATATGTTGAAAAGGAGTTGTTAAACGTTACATTAAGTGTAGTGACGGTTAGTTTATAAAAAGGACTGTAGTTCGCATTTTAATTCAATTCTGTGCTAGAAATCAACTGATAATAAACCAAGTAATATTACGTGAGTGTTTTTATTATGGAGTCTGGACACCATAACCCTGGCTTATCGCCGACATATACCTCCGTGTGTTATTTTTTATTTATTAGCATATAACATGACTCAAAAAGTAACAATATAAGAGTATCTTTGTTTCAATATTTAAGCTTGTTTATCACGATTTTCATCTTTATCAAAGAACGAGAGCGAAGACATATAAATCAAAATAATACTGCGAGGATTTCTCCGCGTCTCCGACTCGCGAGATATCTCGGAGTCAGACCACAACACGTAACAAAGCCGTAATCCACCATATTGGACATGTGCGTGGTACCGCATTAAGCGTAATATATCTCAACACTAGTATTTATGTGGCTGCGAATGTTTATATAAATAATAACTGCAGGACAATGATTTATATATCTAGGTTTTCTGTTGGTGCTTTGGCTAGAGTTCGAAATCATTACCTATAATGGGAATAATATTCATATATTACTGTTCTTAAGAAATAAACTTCTCTCTCAATTTTTGAAAGCTATTTCTAGAAATATGAATATTAGTGATGTCTATTTAAGATAAAATTTGTCGTGGGTTTCACGACAGTATATTTTTCCCCAGGACTTCGCGTTCACGAGCGGCAAAATCGGTCTTTTAGGGTCACTACAGCAGAGGCGTGATACTGAAGTTAGAAAGAGTATGTTACTAGAACCATGAAAATAGAAATACTAGAATCTTTGTATTACCTATAGCACGCTTTAGCCATGAGCATACATCGTTACATGTCTTGTCTTTTATCCTATACTGTTCTGCATCATCATCATCATCATCATCCTCCTAGCGTTATCCCGGTTTTAACCCAGGGTCCGCTTTCTAGTCTAACCGGATTTGGCTGAATATTAAGCTTTTCCACGGAGCGACTGCCTATCTGACCTCCGCAACCCGAAGGAGTATTATTATTTTAGGAGTACTAACGCCCTATAACGACTGTCAAAGATCTTCGTGACAGCCGGGACCGACGGCTTAACGTGCTCTCCGAGGCACGGGACAAGCGATTATTAAGAACAGAATACGCACATAACTCCGAAAAGTAATTGGTGCGCGCCGTGGATTCGAACCCGATACCCTCTGCATGGCAGTCCATTGGTATCTCCACTAGGCTATCGCTGTATCCTATACTGTTCTGCATCACATTCACCAAATACCTACCCATAATCTCTAGCTTTCTCCACAAAATAACCATGTTCACTATTCCACTAGCCATCACACAATCCTTTCCCAAAAGCACACACACACACACACTACGGACGTCAAACAAAACAAATCCAGCTCAAATGACGTCACATGAAAAAGCTCGTTAGCGCGTAATTTCCCCGCGTAATATGAAACATGATACACGAGTGCGCGCCTATACAACCTACATGTATGAGGATGAGTGCTGTTTATGGCTACGCTGTAGGCGCAAAGCCTCTTTGATTCGCAATACAGTACAAGAGTACATCTAATACGATTACTGGCCACAGACCGAAGAGAGGGTTCCTTTTAAACATTTACCTGTACATATAACGTAACAGCTTCAGAATATACGCCCTGATAAGTTACAAAATATACGTTGAGTGATTTGGTTAGAGTAATTGAATTCATTTTGTGAGTCCAGTCTAACAGGCTTCACATGTCACCAGAATAATTTGGTCAGGCTTCTAGGTTCAATAATATTATCAGACGAATAGGTTTTCATAAAATAAAGCAGATAAACTCATTGTTTGCTACATTGTACTTTAAATTGATATAAAACATCGAGACGCTATTTTAAACAACGTTTAACACAATTTGGTAGTGGTAGAGAGTTTAGTGTATTCCTATTACTATTGTGCTCTGCTAGAATTAATAATGTCTAGTTTCACCAATGACTGCAAACGCGACGAGACCAAAGTTTAAGGATCCTATTTTCTTAGAAACAGGCACTACATACTATACTTTTATAGCTACGTCCTACAATTTACAGGCACGCTGCTTACCCCACAATTACAACACCAAAGCTTAAACAGTTGACGACTATTGACAAATAGCATCAATATAGGTCAGTGTGATAGCAGAGCCACTCGATCAAAGATCAATGAAGCTATAAAGACAGTTTACGCGGGCAGATTGCGAGAATTTCCCGTGACGGTTCAGGTAAGGCTCACAACCACCACTAAAAGGTTTTCAGTGTCGTTCATCGGACACGTGATTCATTTTGAATACAGGACTCGTACGGATCGGCTGCGCAAATGTTTCTTGTTTATTTTGATTTTATAGGGTACGTAGCTCATAAATGTTTTCAGTAAGAATGATTGTTAAGTGGATTTTTGTGCAATAACATGATAATAATTCTTCCTGAAAAGGGAGGCAACTCTAGCCAGGCTAAGAAATGGTTCTTGGTGGCCTGACGGATATTACTTGCATCGTATCGCGTGGGAAACTTCTTCAGGATCACCACTTCACCAGTCGTCTCTAGTCTTCGTCGTTCTGTCGGTGTCCATTACATGCCGCCAGTGTTTATATTTTAGCCATTGTATGATAGACTTGATTCTGCTCGCAGCTCCGCCTGCGTGGGTATTGATTATCGCAACAAACTCTAGCTTTATGGTCTACGTCCTCTTATGCTCCGTAGCTTTTCCGAGAAAGAATAACAAACATCCATCCATCCACCATCAATCACCACACCACCACATCTCCGTGTTTCAAATAGTACTAGGATGAAATCAGTTGTAAACATGTATACATAACTACCATTAAAATTATAACTCTTTGACAAGTATGTCATAAATGAGGAATGATGAGTTTATTTTATATTCAGTACCAGGATCAGGTATGAGTATTTTAGTATGAGAAAAGCATTGTGATAATAGGTATAGGTCAGACAGGGAGGCTAAAGGTTATAGAGTTAAGCTGATTTTCCACCAGAGTGGCGAGACGAGGCGAGGCGAGGAGAGAATTGAAATTTGTATAGCAAATTTTCAATTCTCTCCCAGCGCATCTTTGGTGGAAACAGTGTGGATTGGCGAGAACATGCGAGGCGTGAATTGAAATATTTGTTTGTGTAAAAATGAACCGTATTGTTTCCGACATAGAGTATAAATTAACTTTGCAACAGAAACACGCTTCTCGCGATAGAAATTGCGTGTGTATTGCAAGACGAACTCAAACAGCACTGTACCTATATCTTTATCTAATGAAGCCTACGGGCGGCGCAGCGGTCACGCGCGAGCTCGCGATGGCAATTTTTAGTGGAAATGGGTCAGTGCGATTTCAATTCTCTTCTCGCCTAGTCTCGTCTCGCCACTCTGGTGGAAAATCACCTTTAGACTAGTCTAGACAGGGAGTAATTATTTATTAGCTTCTGTCTGGGGTGAGCAATCGTCCGCTTAATTAAAATGTTAATAGAGCTGTACTTACTTAAAATTCTAATGGGTATTGATTGGATATAGATTGTAGGCGTGTTAGATGTAATTATTCTACCTGAGGTTGGTGTTGCTGCATAACTGAAAGAGCCTACGGTAGTTCGCTTTTAACATATTGATCTCAGGTTCTATAGGTCATAAGCCCCAATTCTTAATATTGCGCCAATGACGTAAAAGCATTCCTAAGAAAGTAAATGTAATATTCACATACGTTCATATTCGTAGTTATGAGGCCATATAAATATTTATTGTTTTTAATGTCTATGTAATCTATTTTCTAAATTTTCCGACGCGAGCAGTAAGATCATCGCCCTGCTATCATGTGGCACCAGTCTAGCGGATTAAATCCTGTGATGCTAGAGAGTTTTCAAACAGTTAAAAAACACACCCAGAGACAAAGCATCACATAAAATGTTGTCCTGTTTGGGAAGCGAATCCATAACCTATAAGGCGGTCGCTGACCAAAACGATCCGTGAATTTCGTGACAGACTCTAATAGATTCCTCTGAAGATTGGCCATCGAGCGTGCGACAATTACGGCACTACTAAAGTTTTTTAGCATTTACATGCGAAAGACGTAATTATTTTCAGTCAGGCTATTTTACTAAATCACCACACTTTAATTATGCATGTGTAACCCCAGCTTTATACTAGTCATGGGATTTCCCTACACAGTCAGGGCTTCTAAGGTGGAAACCCCCAACAGGACTAAGTAAAGTGTTGTATGAAATCATGAACTGAAAATGTGTATATATGTAAGTACTCTTATAAAGTATGCAAGTATGTATTCTGTTTGACAGTCTCGACTCGACTGAGAAAATTCGTAGAAAATATAAGTATAAAAATAAGTCCAAGTAAAATACACTAAGCAAATAATATATTTGCAAAGAGACGGAAAACTCGACATCAAATACTATAGGTACCAACCCGTCTGGTCAGCATGGCATTATAGGACAAATCCTCCTATTGATTGACTCACTCACTCAGGCTTAAGTCCAGTAGTGGACTGTGAAAGGCTTTGAAGGAAATAAATCCTCAACATTTTCTTATTCTTAGTAAGTTAGTAGGTTGGTAATAAACTCATTGCTTCGTAATAAACGAAGTCGTATCGTACTTGATAGCAAATCATCCATGTTACAGCACTATCCCTGTAGCTTACCTGCAAGACTAGGAAATAATCCATAGACTTGAGTTATGAGCTTTGATTCGACAGCCCAAATCCATTCATTTGCCTTCCCTATAACGTTGGCTTTTCGCAGTGATTCATATTACACAAAGCCAAATTACCCGAGACGGGACCGCCATTTTTTTTTCAAACAATTTGAATAACGCTCACGTTTAAGCAAACGGCATTGGACACGCAACTACGTAGTAATTAAATCGACAATTAACCACCCTCTGTAATAAAAAACCAAAGGCGGTACATAATATTAATTTTAGTCGTTTAATGGCTTTCCCTGGACGGGCATGCGGGCCAAACCAATATCCAACACGAACACCCGTCTTACATCGGTGATCGACGGAATGATGAATTGACCCTTCCACTAATCAGTTCAATAGATATATAATTACATTTTATAATACTCTTGACGCTATTGTTGTAGATGACCGCTGACAAAAATGTTTATAAAGCACAAGTTTGCCCGCGTTAATCAGAAAGAAATAAACGAAAAAAAGATTTAGTCTGCCGACCAAACACTTAAATCTACTTAGACGTAAAAGTAAAAGTAAATAAAATTCTCTAAAAGATTTGCAGCTTTTTAAATGTTTAACTCATCAATACAAATCAAACTAGCTCAAACTCGATGGGGTTGTATCCTTTTATTGCGTAGTTCCTGTTGGCACCTTCCAGCACCAACAATAAGTGGACTCAATTGTATGCAGGTTTGATCGCTTGTCGCATATAACAGTCGCTTGTATACTCGACATTGTGTTTATTAATTTCACCATCGTCTTAGCGTTATCCCAGAGGCATCCAAGGCCTTGAAGTTTGAAGAGATGTCTTTTTCAAATAAAAAAATTAATTCGGAGTCCGCTTACTTAACTAACCAGATTTGACAGAACATTAGCACTTTAACCGAGTGACAGCCCCTAAACGTCGTGAATATTATGAACTACAGTTTACTACAGGGATAGCAGCTCCGCTGGCTCATATTTTCTTTAACTTCACTGTTTCTAGAAATTTTGGAAAAGCCCTTGTCAGTGCACCCTACGGTCCCCAAGGAACGTACATACCAAATTTCAGCTACTTGTGGCCAATAGTTATGGCTGTGCGTCGTCTGTCAGTCAGTCAGCAACCAAGGAATTTCATTGAATGAAACACCTTCATCCGCTGCCAAGGCGGTTTTGTTCGGGGCCCGCCTGACCATCTGGCGGGCCAATACCCGTCGGAGGGTAGCGAGGAATGTTTCGGCGATACCCGACCCTCCAACACACGGGTACATGAGGAACACAGGTTGGTTTTTAGTCAGTAAGGGTCTGACAGTCCCCGTCGCCCTTCCCCCCCCCCCCAGGGCGGAGGGACTCCATGAGGATTTTCCAACCCGACAAAAAAAACTCTTTACACTGGCGTCGAGTTCCAATGTGTACGACTTTAACTTTCAGTCAATTTGTTCAGTTGGATGTAGGTTTTAGTTCCATAGCCATCTTTGTAACTCTCGTTATGAAACCAGTTATGAGTTACATATTCGTTGCTCGATATTGCCAAACGATGAAGCACATTTTAACTTATTTCATTGATATATTAAGATATTGAGTCCATATCTAAAACTACGAAGCTTTCGTCGATTGTACTTAAATAAATATACCTACACGACTTTTACGCACACTATACACACACTAATAGTGACCAATAATGACCAGAAATTAGTTGAGTTCTCTAACTTATTAAGTAATTATTCTAAGTTAAAGTGCTATTATTACGATTATTTATTGTCAATTGTCGAGAAGGACAGCGGCCCATGGGCTATTTCCTAGCGCTTTCATTGTTTCTAATTGTTTTTACTTCAAATAAGTTATGCTTTTACAATTCCATTAAGCTTATAATAATGGTTTAAATCATTTATTCCCAAAAAGACAATTACGCCACTTACATGAGAATACAAAATAACATTTAGTTTAATTATCTAATTAACCGCAATAATGCATGTATAAAGTAAAAATATAGGTTAAAGATAGATTGATAGGTACTAATATTAATTTATTGATTATTTCTTAATGTAGGCACTTGCAATATAAAGCTTTGTAAAATCAAAAAAAAAATTGTATGCGTATTTTCCGGAATGAATTTTAGGTCACAAGTTGCCACTAAAAGTCCCAATTTGGACACTCGATACTTTTTGCCATTAGCAAGCTGTTACAAGAGGGCCTTCTCGAAACAGTTTCCTCATACACCTTTTAATTCCCGTCCGACTATTTCTGTTGTTAATATGATTACATACATTACCCATACACTTGTACAAATTACGTCCCGTCACGACACACTTTGTACGTAGCTAATAGTCGAGCCTTGCGCAGTCATCATGATTCCAAAGTTACTGAATCTAACGCCATTGTGAACAAAGGCGACCGTTTCTTTTTCAATTACTTTTTCTGATAAAGATCTCAATTTTACTCGTGGACATGGATTTGTAATAGCGTAGTAAAGTTTTATTTATTATTTACAAGTTTTGCTCGTAGCTTTTTCTGCGTAGTTCGTTTTCCTGGTAGCTATGTTTTGTCAGTCACGCTATTGAGCGAAATATATGGGCTCATATTTGGAATTGCGTCTCTAGTTACTCCATCTTTCACCGTACCTTTCCTTTTCCTGAAATATATTTTTATTATAATCGCACACATGTGTTAATAATCACATATATATATTATACAGTGGGTATTTGCAGCCAGTGTGCTCTATTTAGGTACTCAGAACTAGTCTTATAGACACCATTTACATATTATCGTGACCCGAACGTTTGCAGTGTATACGATTTCTAAATCCATGTACACTTATGGACACCCTGTCGGTTAAGTGGTTAGTTAGAGTAAATTTTTGAGGAAATCAATATGATTACAACGCCAGCATTGTCTTCTGGCAGTGTAAGAAGATGATAGGCAAACGCTGGGGCATATCCCCCAAAATTGTCTTATGGCTTTATAAGACAATAATACGTCCGATGATAAGCTACGGCGCAGTAGTGTGGTGGCCTCGGACCAACCTAACAACGGCTGCCAACAAGCTTCAAAAGCTTCAAAGACTTGCATGCCTAGCGGCAACGGGCTGCATGAAAACTACACCTACAGCGGCACTCGAAGTGTTGCTGGACCTGCCTCCATCGCACCTGTTTATACAACAGGAAGCAGCGATGACGGCGGTCCGGCTAAGAGCTCTGAAGCTCTGGAAAGACACCAACACACCGCACACTAGCAATTTAAATACACTATTTAAAGAAGTTCCTCTCACACAAGCCATTGGCGACCAAATACCGAAACAATTTGTGTTCGACAAGAAGTACAAAATCCAACTGTACGAGGATCTACACGAAGGAGCGGTTAATCACAACGAGCTCACGATCTTTACAGATGGGTCTAAGACGGATACAGGTACGGGTTCAGGAGTATTCTCTGAGGACCTAAACATCAACATCGCAGCACCACTGGGAGCCTACAACACGGTCTACCAGGCCGAATGTTTTGGCATAATCCTAGCTGCCACAGCAATCATGGCACGTGAGGTAAGGGAACGATCCATTAGGATCCTCTCAGATAGTAAGGCGGTCCTCTCAGCCCTCAAAAGCCATACTATCACCTCGGCACTCACGCTTGAATGCCACCAGAAACTAACAGAGGTAGGTAAACAAAACAAATTAACACTGCAATGGATCAAGGGCCACAGTGGCTCAAGAGGGAATGACGCAGCCGACGTACTTGCCAGAAGAGGGGCCACTTTAGAGGTGGTGGGACCCGAGCCCATTATTCCCCTCCCTTCTGGTTTTTATCACAACCTGGTAAGAAATAGGACCAGGACCCAACACAACAAGTCCTGGATTGGTATTGAAACATTTAGGCAGGCCAAGGAGGCTCTTCCCGCAGTAGACGGTAAGATAGCCAAACAAATCCTCCGGCTGTCCAAACAACAACTGCGGACAGTCACGGCCGCCTACACAGGACACGGATTCTTTAATAAACACCTATTTACTATGTATCACCGACAGCCCGCTGTGCAGGGCCTGTATGGCAGCAGACGAGACGGCAGCCCACCTGCTCCTCGACTGCCCTGAGGTCGCACAGTACAGGCAGCAGTACCTGACGAGATACAGCACCCTGAGGGAGGCAGTGGGCCACATCAAGAGTCTGCTGGCCTTCCTCGAAGAGCTGGGGTGGCTCGAATGAAGACACCATTCCCACCCGCACGCAAAATACGCGCCAAGACGTGGAGTTGCGGAAACAGCCCGTGCAATCAAGTATCAAGTAAGGTCGCGCTAGATTTACCAAAGTATTTTATACCGAATGAAATTCACTCGAAGCAGTTCCTTACTGTTTACTAATCATCAATATGTGCGTCAGTCGCCGTACCTGCAATAGTATTGTACATGTATTAACGTCTTAAAACACATCATTAGGAAAACATAATATTAAGGGCATTCTCAAAGGTTTTACTCTGAAGCAATAAACGCGTGGAGACAAATTCCAAGCCCGCCATACCAAGTTTAATGAAGTCGTACCAAGAGCTTGAACAAAATGACATACCTACCAGTAACCGCAGTCCAGTAAACCATAGTTTAGGCGTCCATCAACCTCACCCACCACGTAAATGTCTAATAATAAACAAGGGGACTTAGCACGAGTTTAAACACTCCAAGACTCATCGCAACTCCATCGACCATCGGTATTATGATTGGGCGACTGCGGGCTCTAGACCAATCAGAACGCCAAAGGCGACAATGCTGTTGATATCATCAACATAAAATGACGCACACTAGTTCTGTGAATGTAATTTAGTGAGTTCTTGTAGCGGGAACATCGAGATACAGATTACACTAGAAAAGACACTTAGAACAAAATTTGTAGGTAGAGCCACAGTTGCGAAGCGGCTCACCACTAACCAGGGTAACCAAATCCATTCTAAAAAGTGCCCCGATGGCTGCGGTGTCCCACTGCACGCTGTCAAGTATCATGTAAGAGAAACTCTATTTTTTACTCGCTACTAGCAAATTCGTCCGGGATTTTGGAGCTACGACGACGTATGTAATATTTATGACCACGAAACTCTTAACTCTCTATGTTGGCCATGGCCAATTTGGCGCCACCAACTTTGTGCGCTTAAAATTTGTTTGACTGCTTTCGTAATCCAGTGGATAGCGTATAGGGCTGCTGATCTGGGTGAGCCGAGTTCTAATGGGTTCGGTAAAAAATGTTCTAAAAACTATGAACTGGGTTTGGAGGAGTCTGGCAATGTGCGTGGAATTGCGATAGGCTCGCTTCCTACTACGTGGAATCTAAAAATTCATAACATGGCTAAACGTGCGTGTAATATCACACCTCTACCTACCCCTTCATGGGTACAAGCGTAAGTCTAAAGAAAATATACTAGTTAGCTCGGCTCTTCTGGCCTTTCTTGCGTCTTAATGACCGAGAATGAACGCTATGCATCCTAATAATAGCCCCAAGCTGTTAATGTGTTGTTGATATCAACAATCGTTACGTTTACAGCTGAGTACAAACTTAGATTTAATATGTTCGACTCGCTATAAACATAAAGCGATAACTTGTGTCATTACAGGGATTAAGTTTGTTTATACTGCGGATTTATTTACAACGTTTTAAAGCTTTCATGGATTTAACTGGTTCAGTCGTTTTGGTTACAATGACTGTTGGAAATTCGATCGTCAAGCAAACGTAATAATCGATTTTAAACTTTCGCGATTTGTATACCTCATACAATATTATTTAGCGGATCGGAGGTATTTATGCCTTCAATTATCGCTACTAAGACCCGCTAAATAATATTGTATGATGTCAAGCAAATGTATATCGAAATAGCCAATATTTTTTTAAATAGGTAGTAGGAAGACACATTTCTATAGGTACAACATCTAGTACCTATCTATATTTTTCACTTACAGCTAATCAATAAATCTGTTTCGGATTGTATAGTTGTATAGTAGATATATGGGAGCCTACATTATTGTACATACCTCTCATCGTTCCTATTCTGTGACTTGACGACCTATGACTTGGGACTGTTTGCGATAATTGGGATAGTCCGATCTGAATATTATTATGACGATGCGATTTAATTATGATTTCCTTGCTCTTTGCGTCTTTATTAAATATTCTCATCTATTGTGACTCACTGACATGGTCGCTTACTATGAGCCTTATCCGAAAACTCAGAGTCACTTAGAGGGCGATGGAGAGTTTCCCTGCGAGATCGCATCAGAAATGAGGAGCTCCGCAGAAGAACCAAAGTCACCGACATAGCTCTCCGAATAGCCAGGCTGAAGTGGCAATGAGCAGTGCACATAGCGCGAAGAACCGATGGCCGTTGGGGCAGGCGGGTTCTGGAGTAGCGACCACGTACCGGACGACGTAGCAGGGGTAGGCCACCCGCAAGGTGGACCGACGATCTGGTTAAGATCACGGGAAGCGGTTGGATGCGGGTAGCTCAAAATCGGTCTGTGTGGAGAACTTTCGGGGAGGCCTATGTCTAGCAGTGGACATCTTTAGGCTGACATGATGATTGTGACTGACAGGCACTTAAACTAAATCCAGTCAGTTGGTTTTGTAATAAGGCTATATAGGCATCAAACTTTCATAAGTATATATATGTACCTAGGTATAAACGATATAAGTGTAGTACTAGACAGATTAGCCATTCTGTCGCGCAAAGAGGTTAAGTACCAGTAAGGCTCCGTTCGCACACCGGTGTAAATTCAAACGAAACATGCAGATATTGCGCTACAAGTACACTCCTTACACATGCAAATGGTCTAGTGAACATAACACTGTGCTTCTTTACTGTTGTGAAATTCTGTTGTTGGGAAATGGCGGCTTATTTTAAGGGGAATGGGAATCTTTTACTTTGTATACAGTGGCAATAAAATAAACAAAGTAAGGTATGCCCGTAATGTACATATGTCTTTAAATACTACTCTAGCTCTAGGCATAATATCATCGAGGGACTTTACGTAGGTACATTCAGTTAAGATAGTCAGAAACAATTTTTAGGCTACAACAATCTGTGGATCACACAAAGTATTGTCTTGCGTGAGAATCGAACCCACGACACTTGGTGCAGTGTAAGGCGGCGAGGCGGCTGCTAACCGTTCACAGAAAACTTACAATACTGAACTTAATATTTATTTGAGTTTGTGTTGAATAATCTTCGAGGATGAAAAATAGCACCTGCCCAACTACAAAAACTACAACTACAGGGACCGTCTAGATACCACCGCAGTATCAGTTATTCTGCCGCCAAGTAGTAACATACAAATGTGCAGTACTATGTGCTGGTTTATATAGTATTGTAGCTAGTGAAATTACCGGGCACTACAAGACTTAACACCAACTTACGTCTCAAGGTAGGCAGTGGCTTGGCTGTCTCTCTGTCATTGCCAAATTCTATGAGCGGCGGTTGCAGCTTACCATCAGGTGGGGCCGTCTGCCACAAAAATGCCATAAAAGTAGAAACTAGTCAAAGAAATTATATGAATACTTCAACTTTGTTAAGAAGGAAGAAAAGAAAAAGGCTAACATACACAACACGTATTCTCTCTTTATACGAATACATCTAATGGCTAGCTTTTCCCTCGGGTGTCGTATAAAGATCACAGCATGTAGTATTGGCTATAAATTCCGCAGGCGACGCGCCTGGCGTGGCACTGTGACGGGTCATGCATTCAATGCCAGACGTGGACGAATTCATAAGAACATAATAGGTATTATGTATGTGTAAAATATTAACAATACTATAAACTACTGAACTATCATTATCATTTTCTCATCATTATCGTTTAATGTGAAACACGGTAATTCTCAAGATTTTTTTTCGTAATGTCACGCCTTTAAAGGTGTGAATAGCATAATTAAGAGTCTCCTCGATCGTCTCGATATTATCAATAGAGTCAGCATATTTGAACAAAAATAAGTGTATAAACGACATAATTGTTATCATAGGTTTCAAAATCGGTATATCATAAGTAAAGATCATTTAGTTACATAAACGTGGCGTTGTAGGCACTAGTGACTAGCTGAAACCCTAAAGTGAAGGTTCTATTGTAAGACTAGAGTAATGACAACTTTCTTTACGCCTTATAGACACCACATATCTATACATCTATAGATATATATAAAATTTGAGTGTCTGTTTGTAATATTAAAATAACCGCTTTTTACTAAATGCATATACGCGGTATATACAGGATGTCACAAGACCCATCACCAAGCCGAAGTCTACTCGTTGTGGACATCACGCCAAGTCATACTAACCAAAAATAATACCTGGGAAACGATATTTTTTTTAATTTTCACATTTTTTAAACCGCAATTAAAAGCATGCGCGTACAATGCTCGAAATACCTACTTATCCATGGGGTTATAGGGCATCTAAAGAACATATTGGCGGGGTAAATGCATCGATTTTGTACCCAATTAGAAAAAATCCATACTATCTTTGAGCCTCAATATCTCCTGAACCAATAATTTCCCAGGTATTGTGCCGAAGTAAAAAATGTTCGCAGTGTTTGGTACAACATGGGATTTCAGTTTTCGTTAAGGGTCTTTTTACACTATGTATATATATATATATATATATATATACACACATATATATATATATATATATATATATATATATATATATATATATATATATATATATATATATATATATATATATATATCCCGTAATCTATTGTACGTCCACTATGGCCATTTTTGCATCTAATGTGGCGTCCACCTGCTTGAGTCGTCCGTATATCGGACGTCAAATAGGAGACTACGTGCAATGCTTGCGAAATGTCGCCGTGATACTAGAAAACTCAAAATATGAAAAATAAATTGGACGTCATTTTTCTTCCAATCTTGCTGCACAGAATATTTTCGTAGTTCCGTTGATTTTCGTCGCAAAAACTAGTGGCGCTTTCGTCTTTATTCTATACGTTCATTGCTAGCCGTATGTGACGTCCAACGAAAGCTCTCAATGCTACGTTGCCACTTCGTGCACACAATAGATCTGAATTTGCAGGATTCTATTTATCGGTTATTTTATTCACTATTTGTGAGTAAGTATTTACACGTTTTCAGTTGATATGTGATGTAGCGTCTGCCTTTTAAGCGAAATGTCTGGAAAAACAATCGAAGTGAAAAGAAACAGAATACCTAAGGATTACGTATACCCGTATATAAGATCTGTATTTTGTAAAATTCATTTTTTTTACCTTACTAAGCCGTATTTCTCATATTTTTATATCACACGCATCTTATTTTATATTCATAGGTCTCAATTCTTCGTTGCCTCTACTGGAACTTCAAGGGAGTAAATTTATAAAAAAATACTTAATAACTTTATTAAACGCGCAATAATGCATATATAATGGTATTGTGCCGCTGCCTTGGAAAACCCCTAAATTATTGTTTTCATCAAATCAATTCACGTCTGGAGTGTATTCGTCACTATTGTGATGTATAAAATAGTTCAGTTTAATAGAGAGCTCGTCAATTCGTAACTATTGCTGACATTGTGATGTTAAATTTTGATTTTATTCTAAAATGGAGGTTATTTATGTCGACACGTGTTTTAAACAAAAGTTTATTTTATCATATTTTGACTAACAACCTTAGATAGCCTTGAGATGAAACCCATTTTATTTTAAGATCCCACTGCATCAATTTTAATAACATTACTATTTATTTTCACCATCGACCGTCGCATATTGTTGCTGACTAAAAATTTAACATCACAATGTCAGCAACATTGTGATGTTAAATTTTGATTTTATTCTAAAATGGAGGTTATTTATGTCGACACGTGTTTTAAACAAAAGTTTATTTTATCATATTTTGACTAACAACCTTAGATAGCCTTGAGATGAAACCCATTTTATTTTAAGATCCCACTGCATCAATTTTAATAACATTACTATTTATTTTCACCATCGACCGTCGCATATTGTTGCTGACATTAATGAACCTGAAAATTTGATTTATTTTCTTGAACTTTCCATGTTTTGGTGCCTTTATTGCGAATATTTTTATGTATGATCATTACCCCAAAGATGAATGTGATTTTGTTCCTAATTTTACACCAAAACTGTTAGGTACATGGGTCAAATTACAAAAAAAACGAAATTATATTTTACAATCGGTGATTTAATTTGTGTTACATTTTATTTTTTGTTTATTGTTTAGCAGGTATTAAATAAACTAATCACTTGTGCGATTAACAGTTATTTAGACATACACTACCGCTCAAAAGTATTTGTTCACCTTGATTTGAGGATGTTTGAAGAATATTATTTTCTTCTAATTGTACTAATTTTATTATGACAATTCATTGCCGTATGTTATTAAATCTAATGAGGACAGCTTCCCCATCATGATTTAACTAAAAAAACTTAAATAACCAAAAAGCAGGCAACGATAGCCAGTAGACAGTAGGATATACCAACAGACTGCCGTGCGGGGAGTTCGAAACCACCGCGCGCGCTACTGACTTTTCGGAGTTATTTGGTATTTAATTGTTAATTATCGCTCGCCTCGTGCCTCGGCGAGCATGTTAAACCATCACTCTTGGCTCTCGTGAACAGTTGTTGACAGTCGCTACGCGGCGTCAGTACCCTTAAATAACTGTTGTTATTAGTCTCAACCATGTAATACCGCTATCCCTTTGGGTTGCGTAGGTCAAACGGCAGTCGCTCTGAGTAAAAGCTGATATTAAGTCACATCTGGTTAGACTAGTAAGCGGAGACCGGTCGCTTGTCCGCTTATCTAGACCAGTATCAGTTTATTTAAGGGTACTGACTCCGCGTATGAACATGAGTGGGCGCGTATGAACAACGTGGAAATCAAAGGCGTTCCTCAACCAAACAACGAAAATTTGTTCAACATGCTCTCGAGTCTTGGTTATCAGATAAGCTACTAAGCTGTTAACAAGACCCAAGTCAACTTTATAACAAGAGTACCGACCCGTGAAAAGGAGCATGCGAAACCGATTATAGTGAGTTTCTGTAATCGCTACGTGAAAGAGGATTCTATTGCAGCAGCTAGACATGCATCCAAAAGCAGTCCTTTGACAGTAAGACGCATAGGTTTGACGGGCAATCAGAAAATACATGTCAATGATCACCCCACACTTGAAAATAAATTGCTTTTATCGAAAACAAAGAAGGCAGCCGCGAATAAGGACTTTCGTTACGTCTGGGTCAAGCACGCCAAGAAAAAAAAAGAAAACCGATTCATCGCACGTGATTATAGTGAAGTCAGAAATGGACCTTGCAAGAATCGTATGATTATTTGTCAATTATATTACAATCTCTTAATAATGTTCTTGTGCGAGATACTATTGGTCGAGTTGTGCTATTCACGTATTCCAACTAAGTCTATCGATGTACATACTGCCGTGTTATGTTTCTATTAAAAACATTTTACTAACTTTTTTAGTCAGATATAATTTAAGCCACATAGTGTATATAATTCTGCGCATCGTATTGCCCGTTATGACTAATCACTGTCCGGCCGTACCGGCTTTTGTCACTCTTCGTATTTGTATGATTGAAGTGCTCTGTGTTTGACTGTGTCCATTTAAAACTCGTATGTTTTTAAAGTTGCACTGGTGCAAGTAAAGCTGAAAGGAAATCGTCTATCCTGGTATGGGCATGTAATGAGGAGGGATGAAAATCATGTGACTAGAAAGGTGATGAAGATGAGAGTTGAGGGATATAAGGCAAGAGGAAGACCAAAGAATTGATGGATGGATTGTGTGAGAGGAGACATGGTTGAAAAGGGAGTGAATGATGAGATGACGTCTGATTGGAGAGAATGGAAGAGAAAGACATTCTGCGCCGACCCCAAGTAATATGAGACCAGGGCAGGCAGAAGAAGATGTTTTTACTTAATACCCGCTATAGCGTAATAAGTGACTGCAATTATATTTTAATAAGTATATTTTAGCATTTATTAGTAAAACATTGTAATATTATTATAATGTGTAATAAAACAGTTGTGATTAACTTGATCTCTGACTTCTTAAGCGTTGCGGAGTGCGATGACCCGTTGGTTATCCCCATAGACCCGCACCATAAACCTTTGACTGTGGAGGTAGGTTTTGTAGAAATTCATCGGTTTGCAGACAAAATAATTTCAAATAAAACAACAACTTCAAACTATCTTGTCCATAAGGGTAACTACGATGCAATTAAATCTGCTCTTAATAAAACAGACTGACATTTATTGTTATGCACTGAGCTGTTGTAACAGTCAGTTAAACATTTTTACGACAGATTATATTCTCTCAGAGATAAATTTATACCTATGAAATCTATCAGGCAAACTTCTCATCCGCGTTGGTATAGTTCAGGTCTTATAAAAGTGGTAAAAAAAATGTCAAAGTACCACCGGAGGTTTGAATTGTATGGTAACATGAGTGACTATCTAACGGTATCTTCATTACGCCGGCGAGCTGTGGACTTAGAACAAACTTGTTTTGACAAATACATTACTAACGTAGAATACACAAACCTAAATAACCCGAGGGCCTTTTGGTCTTTTATTAAAAGTAGAAAAAATACCTCCTCACTGCCTAGTACACTGTACTATTACTATATAATAAGAATGTATCAGCTAATATGGGTCTAGAAATTAGTAATTAATTCGCAATATATTTTAGATCAACTTTTCAGGAGCCAGAAGTAGACAATATGCCTTGTCTACTTGAGTATAGTACTTTAAATGGTAACAGCAGAAGCACAAATTACATCAGTACAATACATTTTTCTTCTGGAAAGGTTATGAAATATTTAAAAGGTTTGGATCTTACTAAATCTGGTGGGGCAGATTACATCCCTCCATTATTTATAACAAGTTTAGCCGATAGTTTGGTTTTACCGCTCTGCATGCTTTTTATAATAGGTCGGTAACAGAAGGTTTAGTTCCATTAAAATGAAAATCGGCGTTCATTACACCAGTATTTAAAAAAGGTGATAAATCTAATGTAGAGAATTATCGTCCAATCTCAAAGTTATGTTTGTTTTCTAAAGTACTAGAACGTATTATTTATATTATCATTTGGTGCTGGGTTCTTATGCGGCCGATCCCCTACATCAAATCTAATCCTATCTCATGATTTTATATCTAAAGGTTAGTTAGGTAGATTGTGTGTGTAGTGATCTATACAGATTAACAAAAATGTTTTGACTGAATTGACCACAAAATACTGTTACAGATTTTTTTTGCTGCCGGCATACATGGTAATTTGTACCGCTGGTTCAGCTCGTACATTGAAAATCGCTCTCAATTCTCAATTCTCGGTTGGTGTTCAATCCCATCTGGAATTCCTCAGAGTTCGCTTTTGACCCCACTGTTGTTTACTCTATTCATTGGAGATATAAATTCTTGTTTCCTAAATTCTTATATACTTCTATGTATACGCGGATGACATGAACATTCACAAAATTATTAACGATGCATCGGATGTAGGGAAACTCCAAAACGACCTTGATAGATTTGTAGCATAATGCACAGTTGCACACTTAACAAACTACAGTTAAATATCGCAAAGTGTTGTTACATAACATTTAGTAGTCAAAAACTTACCATAGGATCGGGTTACAAACTTCATGATAAGTTTATTAGGAAAGTTGACTACCTACGTTAAAGACCTTGGTGATGTCGAAGGCACTTGGTATTGTGATAAGAATGTCTTCATGTTTTCGGTCTCTTAAGACAGTAAACATTTTGTACTGTGCCTATGTACGTACGTAGCAATCTAGCATATGCGTCACAGGTATGGAACCCTCAATACCAGGTATATATAAGGCATTGAAGGTGTATAAAGAAAGTTTTTGCGATACTTAGATTTTAAAGCGAATCAATATTCTATTGACTATGACGAGCGTTGTAAACGGTATCATATTTTACTTCTGGAACTCAGAAGAACCATTATAAACATAGCCAATGACACGATTGATTGCCTTGAGTTGATGGGTAACATCAAGCTTGGAATGAATCAATTAGTTTTTCGACAACGTCCGATCTTACACGTTCCCTTTGCTACAACGAAATACAGACGGAATTCTTTTCTTTTACGTTGCGCCGAATCATTTAATCAAATGTCACGGAAATTAGATTTGGATTTATTCTGCACTAACTTGACCAAAAATAAAAAAAACGTATAAATTGTGACTTCTTTAGCAGCGATCGGCATATATAGCCTAGATTGCGGTTTTTTTCCTGTGTACCTTTTCATTATTATTTTCTTGACTTTTTTTGTTATAATAATATATAATTATACTAACTTGTGTATTATGTATCTCATTTTTAGTTACTTTTTTATGGCGGAACATGGCTGCAACATTGTATTTATTGTATGATTGAGCAAGTAGGTATACTTACAACAGTAACTGATGTAATTAATCTTTGTTACATTGCATTTATATGTGGTAGCTTGTAATTAGCAACTTCTTTTTTATTTAATTAAATGTGTTGTTATTGTTTGTCTGTAAGCTTTCCTAAATAAATAAATAAATAAATATACGGACGTTATAATGTCTTAGAAGTTTCAAAATATCTATCATTTGACGTCCAAGATGTCAAATGATTAATAGTTTGTAACTTTTACGATATTGCCATGTCCGTATACTCGTATGTATCTAAATACCTGTAAAACTTGCAAATGATTACATATATGGACGTTTGAGGCTAAGCGTATGCTTTTACGTAGATATGCGTATGACTTTGTAACTCAGTGCAGTTGATGCAGATACAGGTAGTCAGCTTCTGCCAGAGCAGAACAGACGCATGTCCACATTGCACCTGAGCCGCAGCATACGCAGCTGTCAGTATGTTCAGGTATTAAATAATCGGATCTACCCTGCGTGGCGTCACCCGAGTCTCAGCATACGCTTAGCCACAATAAAATTGTATTTAACTGTTAGTCAAAAATACTAATTTTCCACCAAAAATACTAATTGCACCACTAAGCTATGTTGACGGAGCCCTGCTGCTTCGCAGGGCTCCTATTTTTGGGAGCAGGGTCACAAGAGAACCTAACATAACCTATTAAGTTTTCTGAGTGGATAAGTTTCCCGAGCGGACGAAACTTTTCATATCAAATGATATTTTGTAAAAAGATCATCATATTTGGTGTACAAATAGAATTTTAGTGTCCAAGTCAGTATTTTAGTGAAATAATAAAGTTTTTTTGCGTAACTCACTTTAGTGTGTTACATAACATTTTTGATACGCTGTTAAAAATATCCCAATGAAAAATAGTTTGAAAATTTACGATATTGTAACGTCCGTATACTCGTAGTATACGACTACGAGTATACGACTACAAGTATACAGTCGTATACTAGTATACGAACATAATATAAAACTTCAAGTAAACGAACGTTACAATATCGTAAATTTTCATGATTTTAATTTAGTATGTCTAAATACGCATATAAAAATGTTGTTGGTTTATGATGCTTAATTATACATACATACATAGACTCACGCCTGTTTCCCGGAAGGGGTAGGCAGAGGCATATTAAACGCCCACTTTTCGCCAGTGTTTTGATCCCACGTAATAGGTAGCGAGCCTATTGCCGCTTATCGGGATATTTTGTTTGCCAGAGCCTCGTCCGTTGATCGGCAGGTGCACCACTTGCAGGTGAGGTTGGCTTGGGCCCTAAGATCTTGGTGGGAACCCTATGCACCCCTGCCCGATGCTTAATTAGGTTACTGCTAACCTAATGAGAGCCACCGTTTTCATGCTCTCCACGTAAAATGGTGTAATAATAATAATAACAGCTTTCAAACATCACCTTCATCGAGTAATATAAACAAAAAATGTATTACAAGATGAAAAGAAACCTTACAACCGCAGGGCAGCTTTGTGGCGAGCTGAATGTGTGTGGCGACACTGCGGTCCCGAATGTTTTGAGAGAGTCGGTCAGGGCCTCGTCTCCAGCTTGCCTTTACTGGCTGGTCGGAGTGGATTTCCAAGAGCACCCGCAGGACTCTCAACACTGGCTTGCCTTGGTCGGCCGGCCAGAGGGATCCGCAAGAGCTACCAGCTCGGGGGTGGAAGTGTCATTCCCAAGGGCGTAACTACGGGGAAACCCGCTCCGAGTCTCCGTTGTCATGAGACCCGCGATGGTGAAACCGGTGCCGCACCGCTCAACACCCCTAGCCACTCGCACCGGTGTTTCCCTCTGGCTGCCTCTATGGCAGAGTTTGTTTGCTTTGGGCGGCTGTTAAGAGAGGGCCCATCCAGTGAGTTGGCAAGTCACCACCTGCCATCCGGACGGATACTATTAGAGTATTACTGGCAGGTGCCATTTTTCATCCATAAAAATTACAAGTCCATCAAACACCCAATCCCATAAACAAATTAAATAAGGCTCCACATATTACAATAGTCTTACGTATGCTGCGGCTAGTCCATAGCTGTTCTCAGTAGTGCAGTTGTGGAGGCTCCGCTGCATGTGTCCCATCCCATTTTAGATTAAAGCTCTCTACGGGCCTCTGCGCGTTGGATCCATATCCCCGTGTAAGCCTCCCAAAGGTCCGGTTATTCTTTTAACACTAAATGTTAGAAGAATAGCCGTGTAACAGAGACTCTTACGAATAATAATAATAATTCATTTATTCGCAAGAAAATGATACATTAACAGGTGTTTATAAATGGTTGGTTACAGCATATTCTGCCCCTTGGGGCGTGCGAATTGAGTGCAGTAAACGGGTACTACATGGGAATATAAAGAACAAATATATTAGAAACAGAACAATGAGTGGCACATGAAACAAAATAACATTTTACTAATATGCATCGGTGATAATATTAGTTGCCTAGGGCCTTATCTTCTAGATATTTCTTGACACTATTATAAGTTTTATTTAATAGTATATTAAAAAGTTGTTTTTTAAATTGGGATATAGGTAACATTTTGATACTTAGCGGAATATGGTTATATATTTTAATTGCCATACAGTATGCATTTCTTCTAAATAATTCCAATTTAATAGATGGCAGTTATGTATCATCAAATTTTAAAAACTATTCAGCATGATGTTTTACTAGTAAACCTATTTCTAATATGTATAAGCATGGAACAGGTAAAATCTTGTGTTTTTTAAATAGAGGTTTACAGCTTGTCAGTGTATCGACTCCACATACTGCTCGAATACACTTCTTTTGGGTTATAAGAACTCTGTCAACTTCAACCGAGTTACCCCATACAACAATGCCGTATCTGAGCAGGGAGGATACGTAAGCATGGTAATTGCACATAGTGCAGCATTAATGTTTACTGTCAGTCTAACTTTTTTTTAAACATTTATAAATCGATCTATTTTATTGACTAGTTTTTCTAAATGAGGTTTCCAATTACAATATTTATCGACCCTGATAACTAAAAATACGCAATTATCAACAACGTTTATGTGCGTGTCATTATGATTTAATTTAGATTTGTTGCATATGTTTGGAACTGAATAATATTTGTTTTTGTCATGTTTATCTTAAGGTTGTTTTAATTAAGCCAGCTTATGGCATTATTGAGTGTCGCTTTTATATTTATTTCTAGATTAAGTTTATGTTTATCTTTAATTATTATTGTTGTATCATCAGCAAATAGTATAATTTCCTGGTTGATTGCATCCGGGAAATCGTTAATGTATAACAGAAACAAAAGAGGGGCTAAAATACTCCCTTAGGGCGTACCATAATTGTTTATTTTGTACATCGATCTGTATTGCTTTTGTTTATTTTTATAAGTTCTGCTAATTCGACATATTGTATTCGATTTTCTATATAACTCTCAATCCAGTTATAAACATTTCCACGTAACCCATAATTTGAGAGCTTTGAGAGCAGTTTTTGGTGACAGACGAAGTCAACAGCTTTTGTCATGTCTAGAAACAGACATGCGACTATAGATTTATTATTTAAGGCTTCTGTAATATGCTTTATTAAAGAAAAACATGCCAATGCAGTCGAGCTTTGTTTCCGAAAACCGAACGGTTTTTGATTTAAGATATTACAAGAAGATAGAAATGTGTCTATTTTGATGTACATAACTTTCTCGAATATTTTTGATAGTATAGGTATGAGTGTAATTGGTCTGTAATTATTGATGTTAGTTTTGGCTCCTTTTTTGTGTATTGGCTTAACAATTGACAGTTAAAGACGATCAGGGAATTTACCTTCTACGAGTGACAGGTTAATGATATAGGTTAATGGTGCTACTAAAGAGTGTGCGCAGGTTTTTAATACCTTTGTACTTATATCATCATAGCCAGTAGAATGAGTATTTTTTAAGGAGTTTATTATCTTTAATGTGTCAGAGTTGTCTATTGGTGTGAGAAATAAGGGTCTTAGTATTTTGAGATATTTTGGTGACATGGTTAGGTGGGCCTGTATCTTCGTATTTTTAACATTGCTGCACAGTGATACATAGTAATTGTTAAATAAATTACAAATTTTAATAGCCTTGGTGTAGATCTTTTTGTTAAATTCTATTGATTCTATGTGTGCGCTAGTTATTGCTTTATTATTGTTTTCTTTAATAATTTTCCATGCAGCTGAGCAGGCATTTTTGTGCGTTTTTAATGAAGTTTAGATTGTTTATTTGTTGCGCTTTGTTGATACATTGTTTTAATATTGTTGTATAATTGTTATACCTTGTCTTATTCTGTCTTTTATTGTGTCTATCAAGATGATATTTCAAGTATAGCATTATTTTTCTTATACAACATCGTTTTATATTTTTAGTTAGTTTTCTATTTTTTACGTGTTTGACTACACTTACACTTTTTATCGTTATTTTGGGGAAACATAAAGTATAAAACATGGTGATAGTGTCATGGAAGGTGTTAAATGCTTCATTTGTACTTTGTTGTTCGTATACCTCAGTGAAGTGCAAATTATTAATGCAGTTTTTGAATTTGACCATGTTTTCCTGGCTAAGATCTCTAATGGTTTTGTATTGATAGTTATAAGATTTGTTATTTACACTGTAGGTCTCATTGTTGATAGTCAACAATTGGGCAGTTTCATGGTCAGATAATGCTAGGTAATGAATATTAGATTTACTTTCGTGAACGTTACTTACAATTTGATCTAAACAAGATGATTTTCGCGTCGGTAATGTTATGTGGCTTTTTAAGTTATTGTTTTAAGTATGGATTGTAATTCACTGGATACCTTTTACCTACTTTAATGTATCAATGTTCCAATCTACACAGATAATAACGTTTTATTAGACTTTTTGCATAGCTTATCAGTGAGTTTTTCAAATTTATTTAAGAATATACTTGTGCTGGATAAGGGTGTTCTGTAAATGCATACTATTACAAGATTAAAAGTAGTAATTTCTTTAGCACTACATTCAAAATGAAGGGGGACTGAAGGTGGTAAGTTGCTAATATGTTTGTATGCCAGGTCATGCTTTATTAGTATGCATGAGCCTCCTCTGCGTTGGTTAGGGCGTGAGAAAAACAAAGCTAATTTGTAATTGCCTATTCTAAGGTTGGGTTCAGATCCTTGTTTTAAAAAGGTTTCTGTTAAGCAGATAATGTCAATATTACCTATATTATTCGATAAATCATTTATGGCTACCTCAATAAGCTCTTGTTTATTTATTACGCCTGCTATATTTTGATGTATTATTGTAGTAGTTCTTGGCTTAATTTTATCTGCGAAAACAAATAGGATTTTGGGCCTTTTTTGGTGGTTGTATAGTTGTAAAATAATCAGTTATTTTAGTTTGTTTAGTTTTTGTATTAGCTGGTACATTTGTTTGTGTACAGTGTAGTGGTAATAGAGAGTATACTCTACTTCCATCTTTGTGGATCATGTAAAATCTTATCTTGGTATATTTCATTGTGTTAATTCATATATTTTTTTAAAATTTATTCTTTATGCACAAAAATAGTACACAGGTGGACTTAATGCCTAGTGGCATTTTCTGCCAGTCAACCTTTTGGTGGTGCAGAGATAGATAAGGTAGGTTCATTAGCCATGTGGTGAAAATAGGATATCTATTAAATACATATTAATAATTTAGATACATATTATTAACCATAAATATACTATAGATATATATAATTATTCATAGATATGATACACACATAAATGTAATACATAAATATGTTACATACATAAATACATAATTATGCTATAGCTGATGAGAGTGATGAGCCAATTCCTTCAACTTATCAAAGAGAAGATTCCGTAGTTTCGTTTTAAATGCGTAACGGTTGGTGGCAATTCTAACTTCAGGAGGGAGCCTGTTCCATAGCAGCGAGTATTGTGAACTTAAATATTATACGGATGTCAGATAGATAAAATATATTTAAATCGTGGGATATTCGACGTCCGTTTATAATTTGAGTCAAATTTGATTACTGACGTCCGTATATCCGTTTTATAAACGTAGTTTGGTGTAGGCCACTGTGTTCATTTTGAGTTTATTTGATATAATTTTGTATTTTCTCAAGTGACCTGGTTATTACTTAATAGTAACTATCATAACTACCTCATTAAAAGTGTTCCTAAATAATGATAATTTTAAAGTAGAAGTAAGTAGATAGGTAACTTTAATTTAAGTAACTATTTCTTGTGTCATGATTTATGTCCCTAATTTTACACCATAACAAAATGTCAAATGCGTCTAATTACATAAAAACTACCTAAATGTTATTTTTCAATCGGCACAGTGATTTAATTTGTGTTAGATTTTATGTTTTGTTTATTGTTTAGCAGGGTATTTATACAAATCACTTGTGCGAATCACAGTTATTTAGACATATATGTACTAATACGGACGTTATAATGTCGTAAAAGTTTCACAATATCTGTAATTTGACGTCCAAGACGTCAAAAGATTAATAGTTTAAAACTTTTACAATATTGCCACATCCGTATACCCGTATTTATCTAAATACCTGTAAAACATGCAAATGATTACATATATGGACATTTGAGGCTAAGCGTATGCTTTTACGTAGATATGCGTATGACTTTGTAACTCAGTGCAGTTGATGCAGACACAGGTAGTCAGCTTCTGCCAGAGCAGAACCTGAGCCGCAGCATATGCAGTATGTTCCGGTATTAAATAATCGTTGCGTCACCCAAATCTCAGCATACGCTTAGCCACAATTTCGTTACAAGTTTGATACTATCTATCATTTGACGTCCAGGATGTTAAATGACAAATAGTTTGAAAATTTACGATATTGTAACGTCCGTATACTAAGAGTATACGGACGTTACAATATCGTAAATTTTCACGATTTTAATTTTGTATATCTAAATAGGTATATAAAAATGTTGTTAGTGTAAGATGCTTAATTAGGGTTCTGCTAACCTAATAAGAGCCACCGTTTTTATGCTCACCACGTAAAATCGTGTAAAATCTTATCTTGGTATATTTCATTGTGTTAGTTAATATTGCGAACTTTAATATTATACGGATGTCAGATAATGGAAATATATTTAAATCGTGGGATATTCGGCGTCCGTTTATAATTTGAATCAAATTCGATTACTGACGTCTGTATATCCGTTTTATAAACGTAGGTTGGTAAAGCCCACTGTGTTCGACTTGAGTTTATTTGAGATAATTCACTTATCAGCACTTAACTATCATACCTTAGTTATTAAAATTGTTCCTAAATAATAATAATTTGAAATTAGAAGTAAGTAGATACCTTCAATTTAAGCGACTATTTCTTGTGACTGTGATTTATATCCCTAATTTTACACCAAAACGAAATGTCAAATGCGCCTTATTACCAAAAAAATCTAAATGTTATTTTTCAATCGGCGCGGCGATTTAATTTGTGTTATATTTTATTTTTTGTTTATTGTTTAGCAGGGTTTAAACAAATCACTTGTGCGATTCACAGTTATTTACACATATATGTACTTATACGGACGTTATAATGTCGTAAAAGTTTCACATAATCTGTCATTTGACGTCCAAGATGTCAAATGATTAATAGTTTGAAACTTTTACGATATTGCCACGTCCGTATACTCATATTTATCTTAATACTTGTAAAACTTGCAAATGTTTACATATATGAACGTTTGAGGCTAAACGTATGCTTTTGCGTAGATATGCGTATACTACGAGTATACGGATGTTACAATATCGTGAATTTTCATGATTTTAATTTCGTATATCTATATACGTATATAAAAAATGTTGCAAGTTTATGATGCTTAATTAGGGTACTGCTAACTTAATGAGAGCCACCGTTTTTATGTTCACCACGTAAAATCGTGTAAATCTTATCTTGGTATATTTCATTGTGTTAGTTAATATTGTAAACTTTAATATTATACGGATGTCAGGTAATTGAAATATATTTAAATAATGGGATTTTCAACGTCCGTTTATATCAAATTGGATTACTGACGTCCGTATATCCGTTTTATAAACGTAGGTTGGTATAGCCCACTGTGTTCGACTTGAGTTTATTTAAGATAATTTTGTATTTTAAGTGACCTGATTATTACTTATCAGTAAATATCATATCTACCTCATTAAAAGTGTTCCTAAATAATAATGATTTTAAATCAGAAGTAAGTAGACAGGTACCTTTAATTTAAGTTACTATTTCTTGTGACTGTGATTTAAATCTAAATGTTATTTTTCAATCGGCGCGGCGATTTAATTTGGGTTAGATTTTATTTTTTGTTTATTGTTTAGCAGGGTTTAAACAAATCACTTGTGCGATTCACAGTTATTTACACATATATGTACTTATGCGGACGTTATAATGTCGTAAAAGTTTCACAATATCTGTCATTTGACGTCCAAGATGTCAAATGATTAATAGTTTGAAACTTTTACGATATTGCCACGTCCGTATACTCATATTTATCTTAATACCTGTAAAACTTGCAAATGTTTACATATATGAACGTTTGAGGCTAAACGTATGCTTTTGCGTAGATATGTGTATACTACGAGTATACGGATGTTACAATATCGTGAATTTTCATGATATTAATTTCGTATATCTATATACGTATATAAAAAATGTTGTAAGTTTATGATGCTTAATTAGGGTACTGCTAACTTAATGAGAGCCACCGTTTTTATGTTCACCACGTAAAATTGTGTAAATCTTATCTTGGTATATTTCATTGTGTAAGTTAATATTGTAAACTTTAATATTATACGGATGTCAGGTAATTGAAATATATTTAAATCGTGGGATTTTCAACGTCCGTTTATATCAAATTGGATTACTGACGTCCGTATATCCGTTTTATAAACGTAGGTTGGTATAGCCTACTGTGTTTGACTTGAGTTTATTTAAGATAATTTTGTATTTTAAGTGACCTGATTATTACTTATCAGTAAATATCATATCTACCTCATTAAAGGTGTTCCTAAATAATAATGATTTTAAATCAGAGGTAAGTAGACAGGTACCTTTAATTTAAGTTACTATTTCTTGTGACTGTGATTTAAATCTAAATGTTATTTTTCAATCGGCGCGGCGATTTAATTTGTGTTAGATTTTATTTTTTGTTTATTGTTTAGCAGGGTTTAAACTAATCACTTGTGCGATTCACAGTTATTTACACATATATGTACTTATACGGACGTTATAATATCGTAAAAGTTTCACAATATCTGTCATTTGACGTCCAAGATGTCAAATGATTAATAGTTTGAAACTTTTACGATATTGCCACGTCCGTATACTCGTATGTATCTAAATACCTGTAAAACTTGCAAATGATTACATATATGGACGTTTGAGGCTAAGCGTATGCTTAGATATGCGTATGATTCTCTCCAATACTACGTTAGTACTATTTTTATATGTGCCAATACTTCTCATAATTTAGAAATAAGTAAATAGGTACTTTACATTTAAGTAAGTATTTCTTGTGATATTATCGTAATAAATTGCATAGATCTCAATATTTGTTTTATTTTCATAACTTTAAACTTCACGCTTACGCTAGCATACCTGCACTATAACATATAAATAATATTTATCCACCTACTTATTAAATATTAAAGAAAGAAGAGCGGCAACGTTGCACTGTTCATAGGAGTTGCGATAGATAGGAAAACGTAAATTAAATTATGTATATCACGGGAAGCCAGATAATTGATAGTGTTGGCTGGAGTCCTAATTGATTTCACTATGGTTGTTAATATACGTATATTTGTATATCAATATGTGTCAAAATTTCAGAAAAATAATATGCACACAGTATTTGACATTGCCTTAGCAACTAATATTCGCTGTAATAGTTCATTTTTTTTAAGTGGAACTGGTGGACGTCATAATAATGCGATGTAAAAGGGCGGCAAATAGATAGCGTGATGTAAATATATATATATATATATATATATATATATATATATATATATATATATATATATATATATATATATATATATATATATATATATATATATCATATTTTATAGTATCTATAATTAATATAGTATTAATTGTGTATGTAGTATTAAGTGTAAAGTATTTATGTTAAATCTATTTACTACGAAGATTATGTATACAAATCTATTATGTAGTAGGTACACCATTAGCTACCCGATTTCACTTACTTAATTGAATATAGTCCATCAGGTTGTCTGGAAGAAATCGCAACCTGCGATAAGACCGCCCATGTACAACTAGACCTAAGTTATTATATGTATATGTCATTTTTCTGTAATTATTTGCCTCTGGTGTACAATAAAGCATTTTCTATCTATCTATGCTGTACCATTTATAAATGTAACGGACAGAGGTTTTTTAAAAAACTACTTTATTGAGTCTTTCGCTAGGAATATTTAACTAAAATCAACTTTTTTGGTAGGTAGGCAACATAACAAGAACCATTTTTATGGTTTGTTTACATTTT